>JALIGW010000014.1:15723089-16445589 GCA_023053685.1 Diadophis punctatus similis | reverse complement strand
GGGTTCAGGGTTTCAGTCAGTGTTAACCCCTGCGTTTTTCAGAAAGAAGCCATGACGATGCAATGCAAGGTCTAAAAAAAGGCTTAAATTGTGAAGCCCTGCATAATCTCAATTTTAAGCAAATGAAGAGAACGAAATGGGAATCGTGAAAGCTTTGACAAGTTTAACATTGCAAATTAACCTCCTCAGATAAATCTATTATAATGTGGGTTTTGAAATCATTTGTTCAGCGTATTTCTTTTTTCTTTTTACCTGGAATTGTTAAAAATTAAAAATATAGAGAGGACTGAAAAATGTATCAGTAATTTTCTGACTTCCGTGTTCGGTTCTCCTCCAGTGATAACATGAAGAACAGCTTTTGTTTGGTAATCCAACCTGTGCATGTGCTGTACAAGCCAGATTTTCATTTTGGATTAAAGTATTACCAAAAGACTTCTTAACTATAATTTCGTGCCAGCCCATCAGCTGCGTTCATGGCCATGTGTTTCCCTGGGTGTCTCACAATCCTGCCCAAGTGTTATATCACTAAAAGAGTATTGCATGATCTGGGTGCAAATGTGCAAATGCACCTTACTGCTCTGATGGCCAAGCGCAGCTCTGCCTCTGCATCCAGGCCAGTTCTTGCAATTCCCACACAGGAGAAGGAAAGGAAAGGGCGGCTGGGTTCTCCGTTTCCCCTCCCAGCAAGGGCCACCTGACCCGGCAGGAAAACGGCCATTTCTCCCCCTCTCCATCTTGTGCTGGGATGGCTTTGGAGTGCTTGAAATGGAAGGTTTAGCGTCAGGGGTGGCCAAACTATGGTTCTTTGAGGACCTGTGGACTTCAACTCCCAGAATTCCTGAGCCAGCCATGCATGCATGGCTGGCTCACAAATTCTGGGAGTTGAAGTCCACAGGTCCTCAAAGAACCATAGTTTGGCCACCCCTGGTTTAGCTCCCTGTGGCAAGGAGAGGCTCCACCCTGGAGACCTACCTCTCACCATAGAAGGCTGCATCTGCACATAGGTTGGGCTCTTTGGAAGGAATCAGCCCACTGATGGCCCAGCCGATTGCCCACAGGTGCAAAGGCAGGTATGGGATGGAAGAGCAAAGAGGCTCCTGGTTGGTGCGATATCTGAACCTGGGTCTAGGGCTAACTCCACCTGGCTCCCAGAGTAGCCCAGGCATGGACGGGAGGCAGAGTGAAGGATGGCAGCCACCAGGAATAGGCCGGTTCCCCCTTTGACCCTCTTGTGAGGCACTGCAGTTCAGGTCTTTCCAATGGGGGCACAGAAGACCTGGAAAAGGCCACCCGGGCATCGCTCAGGCACAGTCCGGCCTCTCCTGACCAGGGTGGCACTCTAGGCCAAGGAGGAGGGCATGCCCAAAGCAGACAACTTACCCACCTCTTCTAATGGCCAAAGAAGCAGGTAGGGTCTGTTGTAAGGAATATCCTTCTGGGTTCATTTCCAAGTGGGGGAAAAGACACTGAATTCATGGAAGTTGCTTGGAAAGAAGGTTTTTAATATGGTGGACAGGAGCACATGGCATGAGCCTCTGTACAGAAAAGGTAGATCACATGTTTCCAGATGTGGATGAAGAGAAAAAGGGGCAGAGAGATGCAGAGTCCCTTGTTTTATACTCTCTGTTGGGTCCCACCTCTTAGTTTCCTGTTCCTTGTGTATATAATGCAACTGATTGGTGGTCAGGCTCCCAGAAGGCCATGCAGTGGCAACTCTATAGGCTTTTGTCTGTCCCAGGCTTGGCTGAATGAAAGGGCCTTGGGCAAATCCTATTGTGGTTCTGTTATGCAGAAGACTTCCAGGTTAGGTGGGAGGAATGTGTGAGCTGGGCCCAGTCCTTAATGGCCCATTGGCAAAGGGTGGGGGTTTCTAAGAGGAGTCTTTTGTCTGCTTAAAAACATGTTTCCAGGGATATTCTATAGAATATATTCTGCCTTTTAATATTTCCTAGGACAGTGATGGCGAACCTATGGCACGGGTGCCACAGGTGGCACGCAGAGCCATATCTACTGGCAAGCGAGCCGTTGCCCTAGCTCAGCTCCAGCGCGCATGTGCGTGCATGCCAGCTGATTTTTGGCTCGTGCGGAGGCTCTGTGAGGGCGATTTTGGCCTCCGGAGGGCCTCCGGGGTGGCGGGGTGGAGCATTTTCGCCCTTCCCAAGCTCCAAGAAAGCCTCTGGAGCCTGGGGAGGGCACACAACGGAAACAGGGGAGTGGGGGGGGTGTCATGCACGCATGCGTAGGGGGGGTGGGGCAAGTGGGGGGCTTTGAATTATAGGTGTGGGCACGCATGAGCGTGTGATAGCGTGTGCGCGCACTATTTCGGCACGCAAGGAAAAAAAGGTTCGCCATCACTGTCCTAGGATATTTCATTTCCTAGGAGAGGGGTGGGTGCTAACTTCCTACAGGTCATATTCAGACAAAGATCACCTTGGGAGGAAGGGAAACGCCCCTTCTTTTGGAACTGAACAGTGAGAGACCCCCTTGCCTCCCCTGTGGGCTGGGAAGAAGACCGAGGCGAGGGGCGTCTTGAGGGCAGGAGCATCTTCGTGGTGGGGTTGGGGGTTGCGAGGAAGCCCATCTGCTACGGAAAATGTGTTTCAGAGAGAAGAGTTAAAATAATAAAACCACAACATTGCTTTGGTAAGCAAAACAAGCTAAAGCCCATCCTCTCTCTGCCCCGGCCTAATCCTCCAAAATGCAAAGCACATTTCTGCATTTGCGCCATCGGCTGACGGGAGACAACGGGCTGCTGTGTCTTTGTAAGGCAGCTGGAAGAAATGTCCTCGTGGTGCCAGGATGATGTTCTGCTGACAGGGCTCTTCGCTGTAGGGGACCCCATGCACATTCCCTGACACAACTGTGGCCACGAGGCAGAAGGAGACCCCTTGGCCCGACTGGCAAGGTGGAGAGGGGCTGACAAAGCTGCTTTGCTTTGTGAGAAGGCACCAAAGCCTGACCAAGAACCTTGGAATAGAACAGAATGAATGAGCTGGGAGGGACCTTGGAGGTCTTCTAGTCCAGCCCCCTGCTCGAACAGGAGAACCTATACCATCTCAGACAAGTGACAGTCTAGACCAGTGATGGCGAATCTATGGCACAGGTGTCATGCAGAGCCATATAGGAGGGTATGTGAGGTGTTGCCCTATGTCACCTCCAGCACACATGTGTGTGTTGGCCAACTGGTTTTCGGCCTTCCAGAGGGCGGGAGGAGGTCGTTTTCGCCTTCCCCAGGATTCAGGAAAGCCTCCAGAGCCTGTGGATGACGAAAAACAGACCCAATGGGCCTACCAGAAGTTCGGAAACGAACTTCCGGTTGGGCCGTTGGGCCATTTTTCACCCTCCCCAGGCTCCGGAGGCTTTCCTGAATCCTGGGAAAGACGGAAATGACCTCCCCCCGCCCTCCGGAAGGCCAAAACTCAGCTGGAATTCATTTTTCGCCATCCATGGGCTCCGGAGGCTTCAATTAGCCCTGCGCGCATGCGCCGAGGGAGGGAGTGCAGGGGGTGTGGGTGCATGTGCGGGGGGGCATTGCATTATGGGTGTGGGCATGCGCATGTGCACTATCGCAGATGCGCGTGCCCTTTTGGCACCCGAGCAAAAAAAGGTTCGCCATCACTGGTCTAGACTCTTCTTAAAAACATCCAGTGATGGAGCGCCCACGATTTCCGAAGGCAAGCTGTTCCACTGTTTAATTGCACTCACTGTTAGAAAGTTTCTCCTTAATTCCAGGTTTCTTCTCTCTTTGGTTAGTTTCCAACCATTGTTTCTTGTCCTGCCCTCTGGTGCTTTGCAGAATAGGTTGAACCCCCTCTTCTTTGTGGCAGCCCCTCAAATATTGGAATACTGCTATTATAATGCCTCAGGTGCTTTGGGAACGAGATCCTGGCTAGGAAAGTCAATTTATGAACTGCCCAGAGTTGTTGGAAGTCAGGGGAAATACAGGTGGTCCTCGACTTATGACCACAATTGAACCCAAAATTTCTGCATGACAGTTGTTAAGTGAGCTTTGTCCTATTTTATGACCTATTTTCCCCATTGACCTGGCTTGTCGGAAGGTTGAAAAGGAGGATCACATGACCCCGGGATACTGCAACCGTCATAACTATGAGTCAGTTGCCAAGCATCTGAATTTTGACCACATGACCATGGGGATGCTGCAACGGTCGTAAGTTTCAAAAAACAGGTGTAGGTTACTTTTTCCAGAGATGTTGCAATTTCAAACGGTCACTAAATGAACTGTTGTAAGTCAAGGACTATCTGTAGAAGTTACTAAATACATAAAATCCCACCTTTGTCTTGCTCTGGGCTACCATTTCCTAGAACTGAGTGGCCTGCTAAGCCGTTCTGTTACAGCAGCAGGTCTGTTCCAATGGAGGAGCAGTTGAGGTGCTCAGGATTAATGCGGTATTCCCCTGAGAGACATTTCAAAAAATGTTCTCACCTTCACTGGAAAGTTTTGCAGTGAATTTCATCCAGAAAAAAGTTGCTTTGGAACCTAGAATCCTAGGGCTGGAAGACCTTGGAGGTCTTCTAGTCCACCCCCTTCTCAAGGCAAAAGAGCTTATACCATCCTGGTCAAATGGTTGTCCAATATTTTCTTGAAAGCCTCCACTGACTCGCTGGTGATGTCACGATGATGTCACAGAATCGGTTCAGTCGGTGCCAGTCCATGGGCACCGCCATCTCTTTTTTAAAATTTTTTTACTTTTTTAAAAATTTTTAAATTTATTTTTCATTTATTTTTTTGAATTATTTCTTATTTATTTTTTTGAAATTATTTCTTCTGAGCATGTGCAGAAGATGAGTTTCTGGCACTGTGCATGTGGTCGCCATTTTGTTTTTGGCTTCTTCGTTTTTAAAAATTTTTTTTAATTTTTCTTCTGAGCATGTGCAGAAGCCAAGTTTCCGGCACTGTGCATGCGGTCGCCATCTTGTTTTCAGCTTTTTCCCCCTTTTTTTATTTTTCGGCACTGTGCATGCATGTGCGCGCTTTGTGCACGCGCACCCACGAGGCGCGGCCACACGGCACAGGAGGAAGCAAACGGCAGTGAGGCAAGTTAGAACCCACCCCTGCTACCACCCCCACCCACCCCCACACCCCCATACACCCCTCTGCCCTGGGGAGAGTGCCCACTTTGCATTTTCCAAACTCCTTTTGAAGATTCCCCACAGGATTGCATTTGTGGGAATAAAAGTTGCTTAAACTATTAGCCGGAGGTGCGGTTTGATCCCATCTGCACAATGTGCCTTCCAGTTCTGGCTTCACCATCCCTCACACTTTGGGGGAGGGCCATTTTTATTCTTTTTCCCAGAGCAAATGCCCTCCTCTGTGTTTCTGTTTACTGCTTTGGTTTCTTTGTGCTTGTAGAACTTATTTTCATATGCCAAGCTCATTGCATTTGCTCAGACATTTGGCAGCAAACGCACAGCAGATGCTTGACAACAATTGTGGGTAAAGTGATTGTCGATGTGCATGAAAAGCACCCAAAGGTGCAGGCACTGAATATACAAAGAATGAGACATTTATGGTGGCTCCAGCAAGGAGTGTCTCTGCAGATTCTCCATCTGATTCTGAAGAAGCTTCTTGCATGAGAAGCAAAATGTTTTCAAGAAAAAAACCAAGAAAATCCAGTTGCCTTTTGACAAGCACCTTTGGGACAAGCATAAGGTGACCAGACGTCCCGCTTTTTAATAATTTGTCCCGCGGTGTTTCAAAAAAGTCCCACTTTTTTAATTTGAATTTGCCCTGCACACCCCTCTGCCTCCTTCCTCGCCTGCCTCCTCCTGCCAGGCGGGGAGGGAGGGCAGTGAGAGGAGCAGCAGCGGTCTTGCCTGTTCGTCGCTGCAGAGCCGAAGAAGCTGGTGACGTTCACGGCATGGGGCTTCCCCCGCCCGCTTTCCCCGGCCGCCGGGACGCCGCCATTTGCGTTCTTTTGCCCTCTGTGCAAGCAGAACGCTTTGCGCATGCGCAGAGGGCGAAAGAACACAAATGGCGGCGGCCGGGGGAAGCGGCCGGGGGAAGCTCTGTGCCGCGAACGCCACCAGTTTCTTCGGCTCTGCGGCGACGAACAGGTAAACCTGCGCCGGTAGGAACCCACCCCTGGCTGCGATGAAGGGGGGGTGTTTGGGGGGGTGCACAAAGCTGCAGGATAAGAGAGACGGACCCCTCCCGTCTTGCTCCCCTAGAAACCCCCCCCCCCATCAATGGTGTCCCGGTTTACAAAAAATAAAATCTGGTCACCTTAGACAAGCATGGTTAGTATTTGGATCCCATCAGGAAATCCCTGGGTGAGAAGGCTGCACCAGGAAGTGAAAGGACATTCCAGAAGAAGACAATAACCAAAGACCTGTGTAGTATTGTCAAAAAGCCCGTATGGAGTTATCCATTAATCTTGACCGAAGAGACTTGACTTAAGAACTAGAAGGTCCTATCCAAAGAAGCAAAATGTTTCCAAGAAAAAAACTAATAATGTCCAGTTGCCTTCTGAAAAAGCACCTTTGGCAAGGAGCAGAAGAACAGTGAAGGTCCCTGGGAAGAAGGCACCAAGAGGGGCACAGACGGACATTCCTGGAGATGGGTCTGGGCTGGAGGTCCTAATCTCTGCAGGGGTGTTTCTGACAAGAATGGACTGATTGTTCATTGGATTCTTAAACATCACAGGAAGTGTCTGTCTAGACTCTTCTTAAAAACATCCAGTGAGGGAACGCCCACGATTTCTGGAGGCAAGCTGTTCCACTGGTTAATTGTTAGGAAGTTTCTCCTTAATTCCAGGTTGCTTCTCTCTTTGATTAGTTTCCAACCATTGTTTCTTGTCATGCCCTCCAGTGCTTTGGAGAATAATTTGACCTCCTCTTCTTTGTGGCAGCCCCTCAAGTACTGGAATATGATGTCACCTTATCATGTCATCCCTAATTCTTCTTTTCTTTAGACTAGACAAATCCAAATCCTCCAGCCGTTCTTCATATGTCCAGACCTTTGATCATCTAAGTTGCTCTTCTCTGAACTTTTTCCAAAGTCTCAACATCTTTTTTGTAGTATGGTGACCAAAATTGGTTCCAGTATTCCAGGTGTGGTCTTACTAGGGTTTGATAAAGCAGTACTAATACTTCAGGTGATCTTGATGCTATCAAAAGAATGCAGTCCACTTCCGTCTTGGTGTTGAAGCCCACATATCAGCATCATTGTCCATCTTCGGGACCGCATCCTGCCGCATACCTCCCTACGACCGGTTAGATCCCACAGAGTTGGTCTCCTCCAGGTCCCATCGACCAAGCAATGCCGGTTGGCGGGGCCAAGGGGGATAGCCTTCTCTGTGGGAGCTCCCTCCCTGTGGAACCAACTCCCTCCAGAGATCAGGACTATCCCCACCCTGCTGGCCTTCCGTAAAGCAATAAAAACTTGGCTCTTCCGGCAGGCGGGGTGAAAGTGAGACCAATTAGATTACATTTGGGTCTCCCCCCTTGGTTTATGAATGTCAGATGTTTTTTAATTTTTTTAATGTTTTAATTAGATGTTTTTATGTAACAATGATTTTATATGTTGTTAGCCGCCCAGAGTCCCTCGGGAGTTGGGCGGCATACAAATCTATTAAATTGAATTGAATTGAATTTAAGTTTTGCCATGCAGCAATGGAGTCCATTCCTCCTGGGATGAACGTAGGTCATCCCATTTTCATGATTTAGTTACCCTGGATTAAGTACCTGCAAACTGTTTCTCTTGGGGAAAGGCAAGGACCATCCTACCCAGAAGTGGGACGCATGGAGATCACATGTGGGGGGGGGGGTGTTGCATAATCCAGAGGCTTTGGCGAGTGTTGCTGGGCTGGTGCTTTCCAACTGAGCCACCTGGAGGCACTTCTCAGGAGGCTGCTGACAATGACTGGAAGGTGCTTGGAAGCCTGGAGTAAGAAGCCTTAGATTTAGATTTATTATTAGAGTTGGAAGGGACCTTGTAGGTCATCTAGTCCAACCCCCTGCTCAAGCAGGAGTTCCTACACCACTTGAGACAGATGGCAGTCTCTCCTTGAAGGTCGCAAGTGTTGGGGCTCTCACAACCTCCGCTGGCAAGCTGTTCCACTGGTTGATCACTCTCACCGTCAGAAAGTTTCTCCTCACTTCCAGGTTGAATCTCTCCTTGGTCAGCTTCCATCCGTTATTCCTTGTTTGGCTTTCTGGTGCCATAGAGAACAGCCTGACCCCCTCCTCTCTGTGGCAGCCCCTCAAGTATTGGAACACTGCTATCATGTCACCCCTGGTCCTTCTCTTCGCCAGACTGGCCAAGCTCAGTTCCTGCAACCGCTCTTCGTATGTTTTATTTTCCAGACCCTTTATCATCCTGGTTGCTCTCTTCTGCACTTTCTCTAGAGTTACAATATCTTTTTTGTAGTGTGGTGACCAAAATTGGATGCAGTACTCTAGGTGTGGTCTGACCAAGGCTTTATAGAGTGGTAGTAGTACCTCTCTGGTCCTTGATTGTATCCCTCTATTTATGCAGCTCAGGACTGCGTTGGCCTTTTTGGCGGCTGCTGCACACTGCTGGCTCATATTTAGTTGGCTGTCTACCAAGACTCCAAGATCCCTCTCACAATCGCAATCTCCCCCTCTCAATCTCGCAATCGCAAACGCCTGGCAGCGTTTCCATCACATGATTAATTTGGGGCAGGGAGATGGAGCTGTAATTCCAGATGTGCATTTTTTTGTTTAATCCCCTCTTGCTCTTTTCCAAAGAGCTTAAATCCTCTACATTTCTGATTTGCATTCGAAGCAAAAGAAATATGCATGGTCTGTCTGTGTCTGGCATTTTATATGTGGAGAAAGAAGCGGTGCGGGCGGGGGATCAAGTCATTTCAATGAATCTGTTTCAACCTCCCTGATGTGGAAAGAATCTCCCCCAGTTTTCAGATTGCATAGAAATAGTGCCCAGGACCTTTGCACGCAGTGCCAAAAGTGGGTCTCTCCTTAAAAGACATTTCAATCATCCAGTTACTTGATTTATAGGACTTTTCATTCTATCATCACTGAAGTTTTTACCATAAAAACAAAATCAAAGTTAAAGTCATGAATAGTATAAGAATTGACATTTGAAGGCTCAGGGAATAATATGTATGGAAAAGACAAGCAAAAAAATGAGGCCTCTCATCACTGTTGGAAACTTCTTCCAAGAAGGCTGCTCAGAGTCTGCAAAATGAGTCTTCAGGCAATCTAGACGGTCCCAAGGATTGCTATGATTGTGTGTCTGGATGGGGAGTCGTGTATTCTGGGCCGGATCACACACCGTAGGCTTGAAAGGCTCTAGGTCAGAGGTCTTCAAACTTGGCAACTTTAAGACATGTGGACTTCAACTCCTAGAATTCTCCAGCCAGCATAGATGGCTGGAGAATTCTGGGAGTTGAAGTCCACAAGTCTTAAAGTTGCCAAGTTTGGGGACCCCTGCTCTAGGTAGTGCCTTGCAAACAAGCTGGCAGCCATTCCTGACAAAGGCTGTCCAATATTCCTCAGTGATGGTGCACCCACAACTTCTGAAGGCAAGCCGTTCCACGGATAAATTGTGGCGGTGCAGTGGTTAGAATGCAGTATTGCAGGCTAATTCTGCTGATTGCTGGCTGCAAGCAGTTTGAGTCTCACCAGCTCAAGGTTGACTCAGCCTTCCATCCTTCGGACATCGGTAAAATGAGGACCCAGATTGTTGGGGGCAAGATGCTGACTCTTAAACCACTTAGAGATGACTGTAAAGTGCTATGAAGCGGTATATAAGTCTAATTACTATTGCTATTGCTCACTATCAGGAAATTTCTCCTTAGTTTTAGGTTACTTCTATCCTTGATTAGTTTCCATCCATTGTTTCTTGTCTTGCCTTCTGGTTTTTTTGGAAAATAGACCCCTCTTCTTTGTGGCAGCCCCTCAAATATTAGAACGCTGCTATATATGTGTCACTTCTAATCCTTCTTTTCACTCGACTAGACAAACCCAATTCCTGCAACTGTTCTTCATATGTTTTAGCCTCCAGCTAAAATCATCTTTGTTGCTCTTCTCTGCACTCTTTCCAGAGTCTCAACATCTTTTTATATTGTGGTGACCAAAACTGGATGCAGTATTCCAACTGTGGCCAATTAGCTGGACATCAATACCTGGGGAAATCCTGGGGGGGGGAATCAAACAGAGGATTTGTGTACATCTAGAAATGCATAAGGTTGTTACTAGAAGCCATCACAGGTTTGTTAAAAACAGTTCATGCCAGACAAAACTTGTTGCCTTTTTTTGACAAAGTAACAAAATTAGTGGATCAGTTAAATGCTCTGGACATAAACTACTTGAACTTCAATATGGCATTTGACAAAGTAGACCACAACCTACTTCTTGGTAAAATTGTGGGGTAGATTTCCTGACAGTTGAATGGCTTGCCTCAGAGGTTGTGGGTGCTCCATTGCTGGAGGTTTTTAAGATTGGACAACCATTTGTCCAGAATGGTAGAGGGTCTCCAGCTTTTGCAGTGGTTGGACTAGAAGACCTCCAAGGTCCCTTCCAACTCTGTTACTCTGTATTGGTCTTTCCTGTGCTTGTCAGCCTCCAAGTCCTCGGCAGAAAGAAGGAGAGAGATTAATTCTGACAGGCAGGAAAGGTATACCTGCCCGTCAGTCTCTTTGTAACTAGAAAGTGCAAACATATTGCGGTCTGCCCATTTTCTTTTCTTCCCTTTGAAAACAATTACTTTTTCTGCCAACTGAAGGGTTGCAGTTTAGAAAGCAAGTCCCACAGGAGCACATCAGAGCAAGCCATGTACCAACGTGGCTTTCCTTCCCCCCCCCCCCCGCCCACCCCATCAAGCTGCTATAACCTCGTGATCACCTGCTCCAGTTTGACTACCTCACTTTGAGTGCAGCAGTCCCAGGAGGAGCACCACCTGACCTCTCATCCAGCATCCTGCAGAGGTCCATCATCTGGAGCAACCTCCCAACACCCCATCTGTGGCCACACAAAGCCTCCTGGAGCAGAGAGAGGAAGGAAGATGACCTTGATGCAGGATCCTTGCCTGGACAAAAAGACCATAAACCTTAAGTCCAGAATAGCCAATAACATTTGGAAGCAGCTTTCAATCTTCTTGGACTCTGAGAGCTACTCACCCATCCGCCCACTTGCCCTTCCAGCCTCTGCAGCCAGACAGACACAGCCTCATTTGTTTCTGTCACGATGTAAAGTTTGATTGTCAGCTGTACTCATATGTCAGACTTTATGACCCAGAGATTTATAGCAAAGCAAAGCAGTCAGGTGAAGAGTGAACTGCGCATATGCACATTCCATTCTATACTCCATTATTCTTTGCTGCTTGTCCTTCCTGGAAGAAGGACCTCTTAGATTGTAAAAATGTAGTTCTTAGGTTTTTATATTCTTTTGTACTGAAATAAATATTTTGTTACTTTTAGACTTTATGCTCGAGTTTTCTTTTGTTAGGGGTTAGCTCCAAAGAGAAAAGATTTCATCACCTCTAAG
This sequence comes from Diadophis punctatus similis, assembly GCA_023053685.1. Taxonomy (NCBI): domain Eukaryota; kingdom Metazoa; phylum Chordata; class Lepidosauria; order Squamata; family Dipsadidae; genus Diadophis; species Diadophis punctatus. The sequence continues at coordinate 16,434,099 of JALIGW010000014.1, read as the reverse complement.
ACTTATTTCCTATTTTCGTCAGTTTCCATCAAAACCCACGGGACAGCAGTGTGACGTATGTACCGTATTTTTTGGAGTATAAGATGCACAGAGTATAAGACGCACCTTAGTTTTGGGGGAGGAAAACAAGGAAAAAAGGCCTCTGCCTCCCAGCAATTTGCCAAACAGCAAACAGTACAGATGATATACACTGTTTGCTGTGTATTTCTGTGCATGTGTGCCTGACCCATAGAAATGGCAAAGAATTGGAGAAATGTACATTTATGGGAGTATATTAATCCCAGAAAGTTTTCTTAAATGTAATCACACTAACTCCTCCCAATTATTTAAATAGATCTACTCCAAACATGACTAAGTCAGGGTTTCTCAGCTGCCTTCTTTTAATACTAATACTTAATACTAATACTTAATACTAAAACAGGACATTTCGGATTATACTTTTACAGATCTTTAAAATTGATGTGGCTTTTTGGAAGTATTCTCTGCTATTTAAAAGAAGATACAATAGCACTGGGCCTCTTCAGAGCAAGCATTTATTTTAAAAAGCTTCTTCATTTTATTAAGTTGTCTAGAACAATAATAAAGCAGTCTTTAAAAAATAAGTGTAATAATTTGAACACTCTAGAAACATTTAACAAAATAACATATTAACAGAATCTGCCTCTACCTAGGATAGAACTCACAACCTCCTGATTGTGAGGCAAGAGCTCTAGCTCTGAGCCATAGCAGCTATAGCTTACCTCCTTGCAATTTCAGCAGTCTAACATTGCCAGCAGTTTATCTCCCAGCAATTTGTCACATTACAGCCACTGTGGTTAGTTTCATTTTACCACGTGGCTTGCAAGCCTCCGTCAGCTGTAGGTCGGGAGGCAGTTTATCTCTTCTTGTGCTCTTCTTGTGCTTTGCCCTGTTTGCTGCAAAGAGGTAAATTGCTGGCAGGCAGAGGCCAAAGGGTGGGGGTGGCTGGGTGGGGCTGCATTCAGTGTATAAGACGCACCCAGGTTTTCACCCTCTTTTTGAGGGTAAAAAGATGCGTCTTATACTCCGAAAAATACGGTATCTGTGTTGGTTTCATAGCCTCCAATGAATCTCTTGGTGAGAAAATACACAATGATGAGGGCTGCAAAACAAGGGAAAAGACATGGCTGCTGTCAGGAGCAGGAGATGAGCCCCAGTTCACAAGAATTTAAGAAAGGGGGGAGGCCCAGCATAATCCAACTTGCAAGGTTCTGTTCTCATCACCAGTCTCAGTACAAGTAATTCCAGTCTTCCTGTAGAGTTGATTCACTGGCTTGGTCCATCTAGTCCAGCTGACATGAGTAAACTGTGCTGAATTATTTAACACTTTTTGGTGTACTGGGAATTAAGAACTGAAATAGGCATTTGAGGATTAGAGTAAATTTAAGCACCCTGTTAGGAATATAATTTGTATAAGATGTTGCTTGCATGAAAAAAGGAAAAGGAAGATAACCTTCATTTAAGAAATAACAAGTGATAGGAAACCCTGAATTATTTAAAACTACATAGAGCTAATAAGGTGTAAAGTGTCATCCTCCATTATGGTAGGTGAGGGAGTTAGGTGAAAACCTGAATTGCACCGTTCAGAGAAGAAAGGGAGGGAGGGAGGGAGGGAGGTGGAGAGAGAGAGAGAGAGAGAGAGAGAGAGAGAGAGAGAGAGAGAGAGAGAGAGAGAGAGAGAGAGAGAGAGAGAGAGAGAGAGAGAGAAGACCTGTAATAACATGGACACCAGTGGTGGGTTGCTTCCAGTTCGGACCGGTTCTTAGAACCGGTAGCAGTGGCGGGAGGCTCCGCCCACCTGCCCGGGACGCTTCTGCGCATGCAGAAGAAGCGGCACATGCACATGCACACGCACGCAAACTGGTGGCGATCTAATTTAGAACCCACCACTGATGGACTCTTGAGCCGATGCAGCAGTTTGGGGAAAACATCGGCTTGCCACATTTATTTATTTATTTATTTATTTAAATGGATTTATATGCCGCCCAACTCCCAGGGGACTCATATATTCTTAGAAGGCCTGCTGACTATGGGAACCTGGGAGGGGTGATTGCATGAGGGAGTAGATGTAGCCATAACACATTCTTACTAGATTCACAAGGTCCAACACCTGTCCGGAAGCTGGGAGGAGGAACGGCCATGCTGGCAGAAGATGAGTGGGCAACGTGACCCATTTGGGGGTGTGGGACAAGGGTGCGAACTTTCAACTGGGTGGAAAACTTTGGGAGTGTCAGATTTGGGTTTCCCACGGTGGTGCCAACATGGCTTCATCAATAAATTGGAATTTTGAGGAATACTAAGAGCCGAGGTGGCGCAGTGGTTAAAGTGCAGCACTGCAGTTCAGCAGTTCAGCTGTTCAAATCTCACCAGGCTCAAGGTTGACTCAGCCTTCCATTCTTCTGAGGTGGGTAAAATGAGGACCCAGATTGTTGGGGGCAATATGCTGAACTCTGTAAACCGCTTAGAGAGGGCTGTAAAGGACTACGAAGCGGTATATAAGTCTAAGTGCTATTGCTATTTGCCTTGGACTCTGATTTAAGTTTGAATGCTATTTGGAACCCTGACACTGGCACTCAGTTTGGTCTGACTGGGTGAAGGCCCTAAGCTGGAAACCAGAACACGGTGAGTTCTAGTCTAAGATGACCAGACGTCCCGATTTTGGCGGGACAGACCCGCTTTTTCATCATTTGTCCCGCGTCCCGCCCGTCCTCTAAAAAGTCCCAATTTTTTGAAAGAATGCACGACTAGGGCATTCTTTCAAAAAATCGGCCTGAAAGGCAGCAGGCCTCTCAGCTCGGGCCGGCCGTGGGCGGCGTTGGCGGTGGGCGGGCGTCCCGCGTTGTTGACTCCTCCGGCGGCGGCTGGAAGCTGGAAGCTGGGGGGAGGGGGAAGGGAGGCTGCTCCTCCTCTCCTTCCCCCGCCCCATCCCTAGCCCCGCCCTCGGAGACGCCGCTGCTGTTGGGAGGGGTGAGGGATGAGGAGTCGTCGCCGCTTTGAGTTTACGAGTGGCGCAAACAGCCCTTCCTCGTCCCCCTCCCCTTTCTTCCCCCCCGTCGCCTCGCTGCCGCCGTTGCCCTGGGGCCGGGCGGGCGACCGGGAGACCGCGGCGCTTGGATGCTTGGAGCAGGTAAGCTGCCGGCTGCCTCCTTTCCCCGTCTCCCGCCTCCCGTTCGTTGCTTGCCAGCCCGGCCGAAGGGGAGGCGGGAAGCGAGAAAAGGGGCCGGGCGGGCGACCGGGAGACCGCGGCGCTTGGATGCTTGGAGCAGGTAAGCTGCCGGCTGCCTCCTTTCCTCGCCTCCCGCCTCCCCTTCGGCCGGGCTGGCAAGCAACGAATGGGAGGCGGGAGACGGGGAAAGGAGGCAGCCGGCAGCTTACCTGCTCCAAGCATCCAAGCGCCGCGGTCTCCCGGTCGCCCGCCCGACCCCTTTCCTCGCCTCCCGCCTCCCCTTTGGCCGGGCTGGCAAGCAACGAACGGGAGGCGGGAGACGGGGAAAGGAGGCAGCCGGTAGCTTACCTGCTCCAAGCATCCAAGCGCCCTCCCGCCTCCCCCCCCCACCTCACCTGGACGCCGACATTTGCTGTTTTGCCCTCTGCGCATGTGCAGCGTTCTGCGCATGCGCAGAGGGCAAAACAAATGGCGGCGCCCAGGCGCCCCCCCCCCCCCGTCCCGCTTAAGAATAAAAAAATCTGGTCACTTTGTTCTAGTCCCGCCTTAGACATGAAAGTCGGCTGGGTGATTTGAGGCCAGTCTGTCTGTCACAGTCCATGAAATGAGATTTGATCAACAAACTGTCACAACTCTTGGTTGATCTGGGGGGAGGGGAGTGAATCTGCACTTGTGGGAAACACTAGGAAGTAACAAAGAAAATGGGGGGAAATACCTGTAACAAAAGTTTGAACATAGAATGTGTTCTTTTAATAAAATTATTTGTAGTACTTTAATATTCAAAGAGACAAATTAAAGAAAGGAACAAAAAGGAAATGCAAAAGCAAATAGAAGAAAAGAAAGCAAGAAAAATATTATATTGCAAATAAGAAAATCATTCAGCTCATTTAAACATATTATTAAATCTTCCACCCAAAACAGTATTGATCAGTCCTTCCATTAGATTGGTAAAATGTCAATCTGAAAACAGAAAGAGAATGCATTGTTATTGATCCAATATTGTAAAACTGGGGTTGTTCTTTTTTTTTCAAGAATGAAAAATCATTTTTACTGCTCCTGCATACTTTATACTTGTAGTTTATGAAGATACAATACTACCTTTGTCCTGCACTTTTCACTAAGTATGTCCAGTCTAACAAAGAGAAGAACTAGAGGTGACATGAAAGCAGTCTTCCAATATTTGAAGGGGTGTCAACAGGGGAAAGGGGGACAACCTATTCTCCAAAGCACCTGAAGGCAGGACAAGAAGCAATGAATGGAAGCTCATAAAAGAGAGGTCCAACCTGGGAACTAAGGAGGAATTTTCGGACAGTGAGAACAAGTAATCAATGAGACAGCTTGTTTTCTGGAATTGTGGGTGTTCCATCACTGAAGGTCTTCAAGAAAAGATTGGATATCCATTTGTCTGTGACATAATAAGGCCTTAGGCAGGGCTGGACTAGAAGATCTCCAAAGTCCCTTCCAGCGCTATGATTCTATGATTCTAAGAGGTTAGTGTTTCAAAATCAGCTCTACATACTGCCTTCCAAGCCTAGAATCTATGTCAAATGCCTGTCGAAAAAAATGAAAGCAGAAGAATTGGAGAGAGGCCTTTCTCCTTCCTCTTGCAATTCTTGTTGGATCGAGTTGCTATCAGAGCCAAGATGAATTGGATTGAAAGGTAAGCACATTTGACATTTACAATGCTCTAAAAAAAACTGTTGTTGGATAGGCTGAAATTGAGACAATGCTGTCTGTGATTTAAGTGGTAATGAACAGCCATCAAAGTTAATGGCTATTGATAGAGCAATGCTCCATGAAGTTGTCCAATCACTTTCAAAACAGTGGCCATCATCTCATTTTATGGCATTCAATTCCACCGTTCGATTATGTATTCTTTATTTATTCTTTATTCTTTAGTTCAGGAGCAGATCTCCCCATATTAGTACTAATCAGGCCCCCCAAGTTCAAATATTGTGAAGGAAGGAAGAACCTTCTCCCTGTTCCAATTCTCCATACCCTGCTTGAAAATTGTACATTTGATTGACACGGAAGTGGAAAATTGTGAACTGTGGATGATAATCACAGTATGATTGGATGAGTGCAGTGGTAAGCTTTGTCCTGACTATTTCCTGGTCCTGGTCCTGGTCCTGGTCCTGGTCCTGGTCCTGGTCCTGGTCCTGGTCCTGGTCCTGGTCCTGGTCCTGGTCCTGGTCCTGGTCCTGGTCCTGGTCCTGTCTGCATTTGGAGGTAGGTTCAAAGGACTTTAATCAAGAGCCAAAGGGACCGATTAAATAAAACAAGGTTCTATTGAGTAGAGTTGGTCAACCTTATCATCTTTAATATGTGTGGATTTCAACTCCCAGAATTCCCCAGCCAGCATGGCCAGAATCCCCCAACCTAGGAGTTGACGTTGTTATTGTTATTGAGAAACACTTTCCAGCCCTGTGCCTGCCACAACCACTACTTCAAACCTGGCACTTGTGTGGGTAAAGGAATGGTAGAGCTATATAAGGTTGTGAAATTAGGTGTAACTCATTGAATGGTTGCCATGCTTAACAATGAAAATTCTGGTCTCAATTGTAATCATAAGGTGAGGACTACCTGTACTTATAAGACACAGTTCTAACGATAGGAGCATGGACAGGGATATAGAAGGGCAGATGTGAGCTACTAAGCTCAAACACACACACACACACACACACACACACACACACACACACACACACACACACACAACCAATTCTTGAAAGAGCACCAAAATCAGATAATGTCAGTATTGGATGTGCAGCAACATAATCACCTGCTCCCCAAAAGTCCCTAACCAAACTTAGCATAATGTATGGTGTGAAGGTAGCAGCTTGGTCTTCTCCCTAACTTGTGTGAACGTAACCAGTCCAATCTATGGCATGAATCATCCCATGACATCATTGCAGGGGTGGCCAAACTATGGTTCTTTGAGGACCTGTGGACTTCAACTTCCAGAATTCCTGAGCCACCCCTGGCTTAGAGGGATCAAGTAGATCACTGAACTGCCTCTCAATCCACCATCTTCCCTCTCTTTGTTCTCCATCATGGTTCCTTATTAAAGGGATGATGATGATGTTTGTCCATCGTATTCAAAGAGGACCTTGACATCTATCTGGGGGGGATCTCAAGACTTGCACGTGAATTGGATTAAAGTGAGGGAGATGTGCACATAGTCAGCCTCACTCTCTCTTCCCAGATTCCATCTTGCTCCAAATAGCAGGACAAGAGTCGAGACAGTTGGAGATGGGCTGGGCGCAGTGGTTGACCAGGGCGTCTTTCGTGTCTTGCCGTGCTCTTAGCATACCACATCGCTTGTAGAGACCGCCTTCATGACCGTTGTCATGTCACACACGCCTTTCGCGATGGGGCTCGAAAAGCTTCCAGAGGCAACACGCGAAGCGAGCGGACACCTCGCCCGGATGCCGCCATTTGGGTTCTTTTACCCTCTATGCATGTGCAGAATGCTTTGCGCATGCGCAGAGGGTAAAAAAACCCAAATGGCGGCGGCGGAGTGGGTCGCTGTGGGGGCATGGGTTGTGGGGCGCGATATGGCCAGGCTTGTGGCAGTGGGGGGGAGCTGAGGATGCCAGGGCAACCCCTGGGAAATGGTTGTTCGACCCCCAAAGGGGTTGCGACCCCGAGGTTGGGAACCGCTGCTCTAGCATCTTTCTCAGTGGCTGCCGCCCAGCATAGGTCCTGGCTGCCTTTAATTGGCAGCTGGTATGACCTTCTGACCTTGGGTGACCCAATTGAAGGTATATGCTCTTGATGTACACTTCCAGTTTTATTCACACCCCACCCAGGAACATGCTACCATAGGAATTTAGGAGAGGAAATGAAATGTGGTTCAGAAAAGTTTAACTGCAGGCCTTACCCAACCTTGGGGTTGTTCTGGGACCTGGCAACCATATTCTGCATTCAATCCGTCCTTGATAGAGGAGAGTGTCCCTGGGAACTGAGGTGGAGACCCAGAAGCAGCCATGCCAGAATAAACCCTCCCACCCACTTTAATGAAACTGAAAAAAAAGCTGATAGCAACTGTAGTTCCAAGTCAGCCTTAATTGGAGAATTATTTGCAAATCTCGTCTTGGCCCAAGCACAATCTCCTTGTGGCAGATTGAAGAGCTGCCAGCCAAATTTTCAAATGAAAAAGCAGCAACAAAAGAAAAACCAGATCCTCCCCTTTACACTCCCACAACCAGCTGCAACCAGCTTGGGTGCTACTATTTTTAATTTTGCTAAATCCTGGAACCATCTTCTGAAGTCAAGTAATTACTGCTCAGAATTGTAGCCCAGAACAGCTGTGGCCCTTTCCCTTCTGGAGAAGGAGGCGCAGGAACAGGAGGACGGTTATAGAATCAGATCCCTCTGCCATTAAGCGCGTGGAGGACAAGCCAGAGGGCATCAAATCCAGGTGCAAGTAAAGTTTGCTGTCTCATAAGGGAAGTGCTACTCCAGGTTCTAATGTTGGAAGTGCCACTGAGGAAACCTCTGCCATTAGGAAAGTCCTCCTGGGACCTTCTGTCTCGGATCTTATGGAGAGTGGATTTGCCGTTTTGCAGCTGCACAGAGGATGAAACTAGCCAGAATGAAATTTTACTAGAATCCATCCCTCCTTGGAAAGAAATCGGCTCTGGGAAGAGATAGAGGGTGGTTGCACTAAATATTTAGGCTTGACAAGATGGCAAGAAGACTTTAAAATAAACATACACTTTTCGCCTTCATATTCAAGGCTGTCTGAAGTATGCAGGCTTCTTAACTTCTGCGAGACAGCCATCCAAGGGTGAAATGGTCCTGGTTTGCTCTTGCCTGTTGGTCGTCGCAGAGCCGATGGAGCCGGTGGTGGTCTCAGCACGGGGCTTCCCCCGCCCACTTCCCCCGCCCGCCTGGACACTGCCATTTGAGTTCTTTTGCCCTCTGCGCATGTGCAAAGCATTCTGCATGTGCAGAGGGCAAAAGAACTCAAATGGCGGCATCCAGGCGGGCGAGGGAAGCGGGCGGGGGAAGCCCGTGCTGCAACCACCACCGTCTCCATCGGCTCTGCGACGACCGACAAGCAAGAGCAAACCGGGAGCATTTCACCCCTGGAGCCATCCCCTTCGCAGAGTCTCTCCCATCTACTTGTAGCGTTCGGAGTGAAGAAGGGGGTGGCTCTCTCCAGGCAGCCGCCTGTCCCCCCACCGAAGTCGAGCACGCCTTTCACGATGGGGCTCGAAAAGCTCCCAGAGGCAACATGCGAAGCAAGCGGAGACCTCGCCCAGATCTGGAGACTTCGCCCAGACGCTGCCATTTGGGTTCTTTTACCCTCTGCGCATGCGAAGAACACTTTGCGCATGGGCAGAGGGTAAAAGAACCCAAATGGCGGCGGCGCGGTGGGGCACAGTGGTGGTGCAGGGGTGGGTCGCGGGTCGCGGCATTAGGAAGGTTGGGAACCGCTGCTCTAGGTGGAAGCTAGACTAAAATTCAGACATGTCCAAAGTATAAAAATTTGAGTCTGGTCATTTGTGCCAGTGAGAACCCTGGGTTGATTTATTCAATGATCAATTTATATGTGTGCTTGGCTATCCAAGATATTCTCTGATGGCTTCTCTAGAACCAAAGTTCCAAAGCATTAATACTCTTTCTGTCCTTCTTCAAAGTCCAACTGGTGTCACAGGGAATGCTGTTACTTGCACAAGGCTGACCTTTTCTAAGACCTTCTCTACCAAGTACTGATCTGTAGCATATTTTTTGATTGCTTGGCCCTTTACCATTTTGATAGTCAATTCTAAGGCTGATTGTGGCTCCCTGAGTACTGGAAGACAGTTATCATGTCCTCCCAATTCTTCTTTTTGACAGGCTACACATACCAATATTTGAGGGGCTGCCACAAAGAGGAGTGAGTCAAGCTATTCTCCAAAGCACCTGAAGGACAGACAAGGAACAATGGATGGAAACTGATCAAGGAGAGATTCAAACAAGGAGGAACTTTCTGACAGTGAGAACAATCAACCAATGGAACAGCTTGCCCTCAGAAGTTGTGGGAACTTTATCACTTGAGACTTTCAATAAGAGATTGGATTGCCATTTGTCAGAAATGGTGTAGGGTCACCTGCTTGAGCAGGGGGTTGGACTAGATGACCTACAAGGTCCCTTCCAACTCTGTTAATCTATAATCTACCTAACTCTCTACTCAGTGTTGCTGGCTGGGGAATTCTGGGAATTGAAGTCCACTAGTCTTAAAGTTGCCAAAGTTGGAGACCCCTGATTTATACAATCTTGTGTTACTGGAATAGAGAGAGAGAGAAAATGCTGCTAGAGAAAAAGCAGTTTCAGACGACCCTGGCGAAAGCTCCAGGGAATAGCTTGTTCAATCTTTAACAAACCTTTTGGAATGGAATTAACATTGTATGGAGGCAGAGATTGACACAGTGTATAGAATCAATACGCAATTTGCAAAATTAAGAAATGTACCAAGGGATGTTCTTGTGCGCTTTAGCAGGAAGAAGTCTGGAGATCAGCATTCTACTAGCAGACTGAAGATTGATAATGAAGATGTAAGTGTACTTAAAGAAATCCCAGTTGGAATACTGCATAAGCACAAGGAGGGGTTTTTTTCCCCCCTTGACTGACAGCCTTTAAAAAAGATACCATTTTGGAACAAATTGGAAGCAGTAACCACCATTTTTAAACAACAGAGGTTCAGATGGAATTCAGTCCAAAGAGCAAGAGAATTTCTAGAGAAAAATTAAAAAGAGTTGGAAGGAATGCAAATGGAAGTGATGGAGGATCCCAAGCAGCAGCTACAACAAGAAACTGAGGGCAAGAAGTGAGTTTTTTTGTACATAACCCCTAATTACAACCAGGATTGATATGACTGATGATTATGTCAGATATGGGGGGAGGGGTGTGTGAAATTATTTTGCATGGGACCAAGACCTTGATGATACTCATCAGTTTGCCTTCTGGAGGTGTGGGAATAAGAAAAGATTGGACATCCATTTATCTGGGATGGTATAAGCTCTCCTGACTTAGGTAAAGGGTTGGACTAGAAGATCTCAAAGATCCCTTCCAGCCCTATGATTTTATGTTCTAATATGATGTTGACCTTCAACTATTTTTGGTTATTTTGCTAGTTGGGATGTATAGCTGTCAGATCTCAGTTCTAGCCTTGTTTTGTTTGCAAAGACTAATCCTTAGTAAAAGAACCTATCAGTTCAATCAAATGGAGTCGAGGGTCTTTCTTTCCTAGGGACCTAGCTGGGGCAAGCCTGACATTAGCATTTGCATCTTGCAGAATAACCAATAATCATGTCCAAAGTAAAAGAAAGGGGACAAGTTTTTATATCCCTGTGATAGCCAATTCTGCACCTAGGCAAGAAGAATCAAAAATATACATACAAACTGGGCGAAACCACACTCAATAGCAGCGATTGCGAAAGGGATCTCGGAGTCCTGGTAGACAGCCAACTAAATATGAGCTAGCAGTGTGCAGCAGCAGCCAAAAAGGCCAACGCAGTCCTGAGCTGCATAAATAGAGGGATACAATCAAGGACCAGAGAGGTACTAGTACCACTCTATAAAGCCTTGGTCAGACCACACCTAGAGTACTGCATCCAGTTTTGGTCACCACACTACAAAAAAGACATTGAAACCCTAGAGAAAGTGCAGAAGAGAGCAACCAGGATGATAAAGGGTCTGGAAAACAAAGCATATGAAGAGAGGTTGCAGGAACTGAGCTTGGCCAGTCTAGCGAAGAGAAGGACCAGGGGTGACATGATAGCAGTGTTCCAATACTTGAGGGGATGCCACAGAGAGCAGGGGGTCAGGCTGTTCTCTATGGCACCGGAAAGCCAAACAAGGACTAACGGATGGAAGCTGACCAAGGAGAGATTCAACCTGGAAGTGAGGAGAAACTTTCTGACGGTGAGAGCGATCAACCAGTGGAACAGCTTGCCAGCGGAGGTTGTGAGAGCCCCAACACTTGTGACCTTCAAGGAGAGACTGGACTGCCATCTGTCTCAAATGGTGTAGGAACTCCTGCTTGAGCAGGGGGTTGGACTAGATGACCTACAAGGTCCTTTCCAACTCTAATAATAAATCTAAATCTAAAAATCCATGGATTCTTTTAGAGAGATGCTAAAAATCCACAGTATGCAAATGGCCCTTTATCAGCAGTATCAAAGTCAGAAGAACCTACGCTGTACATGCCCCGGAGTCTGGATGTGGCTGCATAAAGGTGAATCCTGACAGTGATGATTAAAAATGAAGAAAATTATCCACGATCGATGAAGTTCACCACTCCTGTCAGAAAGGGGTACAGTTCAGAGGTATTGGAGAGCCAACACTCAACCACAGCCATGAACCCGCTGGGGCAGAGAGCATCCTTTCTTCACTATGGCCGTTATGGAGCAAGGTAACCTGAATTAAGAGCCGAGGTGGCGCAGCGGTTAGAGGCAGGTACTGCAGGCCACTTTAGCTGACTGTGATCAGCAGTTCAGCGGTTCAAATCTCACCGGCTCAAGGTTGACTCAGCCTTCCATCCTTCCGAGGTAGGTAAAATGAGGACCCAGATTGTTGGGGGCAATATAAATATACATTGCTTACTGGTGTAAACCGCTTAGAGAGTGCTTGCACTGTGAGGCGGTATATAAATCTCACAAAAAAATAAATGAATAGTCCTCCAAGCAGTGGTCGTCACAAGATTGCATGACTGCCATGTGCTGTCTGTGGGGCTGAAGGGAGGTGATTTGGAAGCTGCATATAGGGGTCAAGGCCATTGTTCAGTTGCTGAATGAGCCAAATGAAACCTGCTGCATTTGTTCTAAAGAAGCTGCTCCGTCTGTAGCTCGAGGTATCTATAGCAGGGGTCTCCAACCTTGGCAACTTTAAGCCCGGAGGACTTCAACTCTGGGGGATTCTGGGAGTTGAAGTCTGCCAGGCTTAAAGTTGCCAAGGTTGGAGACCCCTGATCTATATGGTCCATGAAAGCCCCTTCTGTACCTGCACGAAGCTCTTCAGCTGTGCTCACAGCAAAGGCCAAGCGTGAGCTGCTCCTCTTCATCCAGATGTTCAGTTCAGTGGCAATGCTGTGCCCTTAGTTGAGTATTACTGTCTTTTTAAAATCATCTTAGAGGTTTAAGTATATTTGAAAAGTATTTTGTTCTGTACAAATAGTGCATGACATGGAATTGGAAGCCTCGTTAGAAACCCTTTTTACCTCCTTGGGTAAGGCCGGTAAGTTTAGCAACTAATATTATGCAGCCTGGCTGAATTTATTTATTTTTATTTTATTTATTTATTTTTGTCAAGTACGTGTTGGTAATATACATAGATATAACACTGTTTATATACATAAGATGGGTACTGATAAGAGGGAACATTAGGACAGAGACAGTAGGCACGCTGGTGCACTTATGCACGCTCCTTACTGACCTCTTAGGAATCGGGTGAGGTCAACAGTGGACAGTCTGAGGGTAAAGTTTTGGGCGTTTGGTGACGAAACCACAGAGTCAGGTAGTGAGTTCCAGGCATTGATCACTCTGTTGCTGAAGTCCTATTTCCTGCAGTCGAGTTTGGAGCGGTTCACTTTGAGTTTGTATCTGTTGTGTGCTCGTGTATTGTTGTGGTTGAAGCTGAAGTAGTCGTTGACAGGAAGGACGTTGTAGCAGATAATTTTATGAGCTACGCTTAGGTCGTGCTGAAGGCGATATAGTTCTAAGCTTTCTAAGCCCAGGATTTCAAGTCTGTACAGGAATACCTAGCCATGGTGGGAAAGATCCTGCCAGCCATTTCACGCAGAAACAGATGAGGGATCCTTTCTGCAAGGGGATGAATTCTGCTTCCCGTTCAGCATTTTTGTTCAGCAAGAGCTCTCGCTGCAATTTCTACAGTGGATTGTGGTGACTTCATTCAAAAATTGGTTTTGTGCCCTTGTGAGGAAACAAGCCAGCAGCCGAACCAGCCAGGGGGTCTCCAGCCCCTCCTGATTTGCCCTCAGAAAAGGAGAGATCACTCCCCAGCTGGCCACAGCAGCCAAGGGGGCGGGCCAGCCTCTTTGGAAGACTGCCCAGTCTGGGGAGGACATGAACCTGGGGAATGCAGGGGGGAGGTTCTTTGGAAAGGAAAGCCAGGAGGCATCCTGTGGGCGGCTCATCCATCATGCCACAGACCAGCCGGGCCATTTAGTTGTGACTTTCCTGAAGAATCACCCTTAATTAACAACATGGGAGTGTTTCCTGTTCGGATCACAACTACGAGGGCCGAGGGGAGCTGAGAAGCCGCAGCTTGGCAAGCAACGGCAACGAATCTCTCGTTTTTCAAAGTGATGAATGGGGCAAAAGAAAATAGAAGGGGCTGAACGTGGCACAAAGGGAGCAGCAGATTACTAGATAAGTGCCCTGAAGTCAACATTCCAGGCAGAGAGCTGGGGGGAGGGGAGAGAAGAGCCAAAGTCAGTGAGGGGGGAGGGGGACAGGTCCAGCCAGGTAAGAAGCAATTCAGAGAATGGGGAATTTAGTAGGAACTGTTCATTTGCTGCATTTGGTCTGGCTTTTAAGACAATTATTGATCAGGAAGGCAATTCACATCAATAGTCAGAAAGTCCCTGCTGCCAGAACTGCAAGGAGGAGGAGGAGGGAGGGAGGGAGGGAGGGGTTGAATGGCAGGAGAGTTGCAACAAGTAGGAGCAAGATCAAGTACCAATTGAAGAGAGCTGCTGAACACTGATGGCACTCAATTGTGTCTCTCTGACCATGGTAATTGGAGGCTACAGAGGTCTGGATGGGGAACAACACGTTTCAGCTGAACCCTAGGAGGGCAAAATAGCTCTGGGTTTAGGGGTCTTCTGAATCTGGGACTTTACCACCTTGGTACTCAATGGGACGGCATTATATCTGCCCCAAACAGACCCGGTATGCAAAATTTGTGGACTCACAACTCCTGCTCGAGTAGCAGTTAGTAGTTGTGGTCAGGAGGTCCTTTAAACAGCAGTTACTCACTCTCTGGTCATCTTCCGAATAGACTACTGCAGTGCACTCTACATGGGGCTACCCTTGAAGAGTATCAGGAAGCTTCAGCTATTGCAAAATGCACCTGGAAGTCACATATTACACATCTGCTCCGTGAGTGGCATTGACTGCCAGTTTGCTTCCTGGTCTGATTCCCAAGTGCTGTTTTTGACCTTTAAAGCCCTATGTGGCATGGGCCCAGGAGCCGTGGTGGTGCAGTGGGTAGAATGCAGTAAGGTAAAGGTAAAGGTAAAGGTTCCCCTGCACATGCGTGCTAGTCGTTCCCGACTCTAGGGGGCAGTGCTCATCTCCATTTCTAAGCCAAGGAGCCAGCACTGTCCGAAGATGTCTCTGTGGTCATGACTAAATGCCAAAGACGCACGGAACGCTGTTACCTTCCCACCAAAGTGGCCCCTACTTTTCTACTTGCATTTTTTACGTGCTTTCAAACTGCTAGGTTGGCAGAAGCTGGGACAAGTAACGTGAGCTCACTCTGTTATGCAGCGATAGGGATTTGAACCGCTGAACTGGCGACCTTCTGATTGACAAGCTCAGCATCTTAGCCACTGAGCCATCACGTCCCCTGAGCCACCGCGTTCCTAGAATGCAGTAGTGCAGGCTAACTCACTGCTCACTCCAGGAGTTGGATTCTGAGCGGCTCAAGGTTGACTCAGCCTTCTATCCTTGCGAGGTCGGTAAATTGAGGACCCAGGTTCTTAGGGGCAATAAGCTTACTCTGTAGACTGCTTAGAGAGGGCTGTAAAGCACTGTGAAGCAGTATATAAGTTTAAGTGCTATTTCTATTATCTGTGGGACCGCCTATCCTTGGTTACCTCTACCCACCTCATCAAGTCCAGCAGGGAGGTCTTGTTTCTTAGAATATTCATGACTGGGAGAGCCAATGGTAACAAGGTCAGCCAATGAATAGGCATAGCAACTGTCAGCCAATGGGAGCTAACCACTTCTGAGTCTGTGCAGAGAATCGAAACTGAAAACTTAAGCTTAAGGCTGGGTGTGACTCAGCCCACTCTGCTCTCAGGTCCACTCTGCTCTCTGTCCACTCTGAACTCTGAACTGAAAGCTTGTCTGCTGCTGGAAATGAAACTGTTTGTAACTGTTGCTACATTGAAGAAATAATCTACTTGTGGTATTGTATATATATTATTATGTTTATAAAGAAGTTAATGAATCCAGCTGAATCAGTCATCTGTGTGTGCTTCTCAAAATTGAATTTTTGCAGCAAACTCTGATATTGTTTGCTAAAGAATTTCATCTGACAAGACTCAGGAAGTGGGCCTTTTCTGCCATGGCCCTTTGCCTCCCCCCTCCCCCAGCCAAGCTTAGCCCTTCTGGCCATCCAGAAATCCCTTAAATTGCGGTTCTTCCAACAGGTTCAGGAAGCCCCTGAAAGAGGAAGTTTATCGTTGGTTGCATCATATGTAGCATCTTGATGTTTTCCCTTCTTGTGGTTGTGTTTTTATTTATCGTATTTTTCGGAGTATAAGACACACCGAAGTATAAGACGCACCTTAATTTGGGGGGAGGGAAACAAGGGAAAAAGGCCTCTGCCTCCAAGCAATTTGCCAAACAGCAAACAGCAAACAGCACAGATGATATACACTGTTTGCTGTGTATTTCTGTGCATGTGTGCCTGATCCATAGAAATAGCAAAGAATTGGAGAAATGTACATTATGCCAGAAAGTTTTCTTAAATGTAGTCACACTAATTCTTCCCAATTATTTAAATAGATCTATTCCAAGGTAACTAAACTCTAATACTAAACAGGACATAGTATGTTACATTTCATACTATACTTGTACAGAACTGTTAAAATTAATTACAATTTCTGGAATTATACATTATTCTCTATTATTTAAAAGAAGATACAATAGCATTGGGCCTCTTCAGAGCAAGCATTTATTTTAAAAAGCTTCTTTATTTTGTTAAGTTGTCTAGATTTACAGGGATCTCCAACATTGGCAACTTTAAGACTTGTGGACTTCAACTCCCAGAATTCCACAGCCAGCAAAGCTAACAAAGCTGGCTGTGGAATTCTGGGAGTTGAAATCCACAAGTCTTAAAATTGCCCCTGGCTCTAGAACAATAATAAAGCAGTCTTTAAGAAATAAGTCTAATAATTTGAATATTCTACAGACATTTATAGTTATTCACTTACCCCCTTCCATCCAGTTCAGCAAAAAATAAAAATCTGCCTGTCTCTCCCAGCTATTTGCCTTTGTAGTTAGTTTCACTTTCATTTTCCCACGTGGCAAACCTAATCAGCTGTCGATCGGGAAACTCCTACTGACTTGCTTGGCTTTACAGGCTCTTCCCTCTTTCCTGCAAGCAGGTAAATTGCTGGAAGACAGAGGCCAAAGGGTGGGGGTGGCTGGGTCTGCATTCGGTGTATAAGACGCACCCAAGTTTTCACCCTCTTTTTGGGGGTAAAAAGGTGTGTCTTATACTCCGAAAAATACGGTATGTTTCATTGTTTTCATCTGGTTTTGAAAAATATTTTTCAAAAATTATATTGATTTATATTGTTCTATTTAGTTTTCTAGTATGATTTATGTTGATTGCTTATTTAGTATCCTATGACTATCACTAAGTGTTGTATCTTATGATTTATAATGAATGTATTTTTATGATGACTATGATGATGATTTATCACTTGTAGCTTTATGCACACTGAGAGCTTATGCACGGAAGACAAATTCCTTGTGTGTTCAGTCACACTTGGCCAATAAAGAATTCTATTCTATGTTTTCTTTGGGGATTTATGGTGCACTGCCCAGAATTGCTCTGTGCAAGGTAGTTGACCATATAAATTTGAAACATAAATAAATACAAAGTGGGCAAAGAAAAGAACACAACCCAGCATCTGTATCTCTCTACTCGGAAGACTGAAGGGAAGGGGAGCTGCATAGGCCATCTTAAAAATAAGATGAAGAGCCGAGGTGGCGCAGCGGTTAGAGGCAGTACTGCAGGCCACTTTAGCTGACTGTGCTCCACAGGTCAGCGGTTCAAATCTCACCGGCTCAAGGTTGACTCAGCCTTCTATCCTTCTGAGGTAGGTAAAGTGAGGACCCAGATTGTTGGGGGCAATATAAATATACATTGCTTACTGGTGTAAACCGCTTAGAGAGTGCTTGCACTGTGAGGCGGTATATAAATCTCACAAAATAAATAAATAAATAAATACAAGTGAGGTATTTGAAAGGAGATCTTATATCCATTCATTCAATAGCCCTTCATCCAGTATTCTTCGAGGCTAAGGACCTCCTGCTTGGTCCTCTTGTCCAGAGCTCTCCTGCTGGAGTCACCAGAAAACCTCCAAGGTCAGTTTTGGAAGCCATCTTTCCTTCTTCAGCTTCCTAACTGCCACATATTTTAGTCTGGGAAATTGGGACGGGAGTTCGGTTGGAGCGGTGGAAGATTAACCCTAACAACATTCTTTACTCTGGGAGTCGAGGACCCTTGCCTGCACCTGGATGGGACTGACTGGGGGGTTGTCTCCAGTTGAATGTGAAGATTGGATTGGACCATGTGATGAACTTGTGGGTGTGGGGCAGGGTTGTGAACTTTCAACTGGGTGGGGAAAATCTGGAAGCCTCAGATTCGTGTTTTCCCAGATGTGCCAACATGGCATCGCTAATAAATTGGAACTTTGAAGAACTTCTCGTCTTGGAGTTTTATTTTGTTGGCGGTGTTTTTTGAAACCCTGACACAAGGTCTCTTCCAACCCTATGATTCTATGTTCCACCTTTCTTCATAGGACACATCTTCTAGACCCCTGATTTGTCACGTAGTGAATATTGTCAGTTGTATGTCTATGCAGGGTGATGCATCCCTATCCCAATATTATGGTACATTCCAATACAAGCAGGACATGTGATGTGATCTTATGCGCATGTGTGCATTCCTGATTCTCCATTATTATTATTCTGCCTTTGATTCTGACTGGGAGTGGTCATGATTTATTAGCAAGATGTAACTATTCAGAATTTATTGTTTTTGTACCGAAATAAATATTTTCTATTAGACTTTTAATCTCGGCTTTATTTCTAAATGTCTTAATTCCAAGAAAAGATCCACATTGCCTCTATGAGATTTATTCTCACCTTAACATGATTGTCCTTATTGCCTTCTCTGAACATGGCCCAATTTCTCTTAATCTTTTGTAGAATGTGGTTTTAGACACAGGATCCAACATGGGGTCTTCATAAAATATGCCAATTATTTTACGATTTGGAAAGTATACTTCTGGTGATACTAAGCTTGCCTTGGCCGGTTATTTTTTTCCAGCCAATCCTACACATGGTTCAACTCACAGAGCTATTGCAAGATAGAACTATGCATTTGGCTGTTGTTTTCCAAGGGAAGAGCCCTCTGCTTGTCTTGACAAAAATCTCATGGTTATTTGAACCACATTCCAACTATTTATTTATTCATATAAACAATTTGTATGGCTGCCCATCTCACAGCAGAGACTCTGGGCACACACAAAGTTAAAAACAACAATTAAACAATCTAAATAATAAATGAAGTCACAGACGGGAAATTCCAGCCTACAATACAAACACTATCTGGCACAGCTCACTTAACTTCCCAGCCCAAATGTCTGCCAGATAAAAAACAGGTTTGAAGTGCATTTACACTACCCCCTACCAACCTATCAGGATAATTGGGAATGCTATTTCACATCTACAAAATTACCTATGACCCAATTATCTATCTTCTGCCAATCTGACCTCCACCTCTTCATCCAATCAATCACCTCTTCATCCAATGCTCCAACACTGGAAGTTTTTAAGAAGAGATTGGATAACAGACATTGGTCTGAAATGGTATAGGGTCTCCTGCTTGAAAAGGGGGTTGGACTAGAAGACCTCCAAAGTCCCTTCCAACTATTCTATTCTATTCTATTCTATTCTATTCTATTCTATTCTATTCTATTCTATTCTATTCTATTCTATCCTATCCTATCCTATCCTATCCTATCCTATCCTATCCTATCCTATCCTATTCTATTCTATTCTATTCTATTCCATCAGCCAAACAATGTCGGTTGGCGGGTCCACGGGGGAGAGCCTTCTCTGTGGGAGCCCCATCTCTCTGGAACCAACTCCCACCAGAGATCCGGACCATCCCCACTCTACTGGCCTTCCGCAAAGCCGTAAAAACATGGCTCTTCCGGCAGGCGGGGTGAAGAAGAAGAAGATCGGATTCCCCCTGAATGAATGGTTTTTAAAATGGTGTTATGTTTTAAATTGTCATGTTTTTTCATTGTATTGTTCTTATTCCTATTGTACGCCACCTTGAGTCCTACGGGATTGGGCGGCCTATAAGAACTTTTAATTAAATTAAATTATTCTATTCTATTCTCAGTAATAGACTGATGTCCTGGACTGATTCTGGGGCCATCCCTTGGTGAGTGGACACACCAGGGAGAGAGAGATGGAAAACAAAGATGGCGGGTCTCAGAAGGCAAATGCTGGACACCACACAAGAGGAGGAAAGGGCATCACACATTCATTCTGCTGTCAGGAACAGGCCTTTAAACAAATGTAGCCTCCTTGGGAGCTTATCTGTCAAATTGTGAAATTAAATTATAACCCCCAACTAAAGAAACAGGTCATCTTGGTAGTAGAAATTGCAACAGAAGAGAACATTTGTAGCTCAGGATTGAACTTTGGCATCCTTGATGCCCTCTGGGCTTGGTGGTTTTCTTGCAGACATTTCATCACCCAACTAGGTAACCTTATCAGTGCTATTGAGTGTTTGCTCCCTGTTTATATGCAGTAGCTTGCCTTGCCAGTGTCGGGTTGGGTGGGTTGTAGTAGTAGTTTATGTCCTGTACTTCTCCCTCCCCATCAGACAAGAATGGAATGCCAGCCTTGGCTGAGAATAATTAAAGAGAGGGAATAAATGAAGGAGAGTATTGAAATGCATTATATTTGGAATTAAGAAAAAACATAGTAAGTGGATAGTAAGACTGAGCACTCAGTCACTCAGCACTACCCTGGTCATCTCACGTCTGGACTATTGCAATGCATTCTGCATGGGGCTGCCCTTGGAAGAGATTCCAGAAGTTACAGCTGGCATAGAACGCAGCCATGCCGACAATTCTTGGAGCTCCTAGGATGGCCCATGTTACACACCTGTTGCGTGAGCTGCACAGGTTGCTGGCTTGCTTCCAGGTCCAATTCAAAGGGTTTAAATGTAAAGCCTTCCTTTCATGGTATGAGTCCAGGATATATGAGCAGCCATTCACTCCAGCAGGACTGGCCTGCCCCACCCATGCCAGCAAAAGGGGCTTGTGGCAGATCCTGTCAATCAAGGAATTTCAGTTGGTGGGGTCCAGAAGAGCCTTTTCTGCCACTGCCCCCCCTTTGGAACATTGCGCCCCTCGAAGGTGGGCTCCGCACCCACCCTTTGGGTAAGGTGACTAGACGTCCCGCTTTTGGCGGGACAGTCCCGCTTTTTAATAATTTGTCCCGCGTCCCGTGGCGTTTCAAAAAAGTCCCACTTTTTTAATTTGAATTTGCCCTGCACACCCCTCTGCCTCCTGCCTCGCCTGCCTCCTCCTGCCAGGCGGGGAGGGAGGGCAGTGAGAGGGGCAGTGGCGGTTTTGCCTGTTCGTCGCCACAGAGCCGAAGAAGCTGGTGGCGTTCGCAGCGCGGGGCTTCCCCAGCCTGCTTTCCCCGGCCGCCAGGACGCCGCCATTTGCGTTCTTTTGCCCTCTGTGCAAGCAGAACGCTTTGCACATGCGCAGAAGGCAAAAGAACGCAAATGGTGGTGTCCCGGCGGCCGGGGAAAGTGGGCGGGGGAAGCCCCGCGCCACGAACGCCACCAGCTTCTTCGGCTCTGCGGCGACGAACAGGTAAGCCTGCGCCGGTAGGAACCCACCCCTGGCTGCGATGAAGGGGGGGTGTTTGGGGGGAGTGCACAAAACTGCAGGATAAGAGAGACGGACCCCTCCCATCTTGCTCCCCTAGAAACCCCCCCCCCACGTCAATGGTGTCCCGCTTTACAAAAAATAAAATCTGGTCACCTTACCTTTGGGCCTTCCAAAAGAGCTTGAAGACCTTGGCCTGCCAGCTGCTTGGGGCCCCAATGGGGATGCTCCATGCTGGAGGCGGTTGCTGGACTAAGATAAGCCCCCACCTGCTGCCCCTTTGTGCATCTCGATTTCTTCCTTGCCCATCTTTGTTAATGTTAATGTTAATATTTATTATTTTAATATTTTGTCTTGTTGCTTTTACTTACCCAGTTGAGATGGGTGGCATATAAATTTATTAATAAATAAATAAAATTATTGTCAATAGAAGTAAAATTAGATAATCAGCACAGAGCAGCCTAGAGTAAAAATAAGAATCCCCAAGAAAAACAAACCGAATCATATTCTTCCTATAAAGAGTTCTTTATTTTAAAACTTGTATTTGTAATAAAATATTTTCAGAGAGAATCGTCCAGATCCATGTCTTGTTCTGCACCATCTCCCGCAAAGTGGAAGTGATGCCTCTTTCCAATTGATCAGCACTTTTGTGTGATCTTTGAGCCAGCAAAATATATATATATATCTGTGGTTGTGGTTAATAATCCACACTTAACTAGCTTGCTAATCAAGGTATTTTGCAATAGTTTGTCAAACATGCCACTAAAATCCAGGTATACTGTTTCTCTGGTACTCCCACAATTGATTAAAGGAAGTGGTCAAGTCAAAATATGAGACACAATTTGTCAGAAGAGACCGGTTCTTGACAAATCACTGCTGATTTGCCAAGTTATTCTCAAGCATTCGCAGACTCTTTCTGACCTGCTCTAGAATTTTCCCAGGTCTGATGTCAGATTGACTACTTTGTAGAGATCTTCCATTCTGAAGGAAAGGAGGTTGGCTCTCTTCCCATCATCTGGCCCTTCCCTGGTTCTCCATGACTTCTTCAAGGTTCTGAAGGAGGGCTTGGCCAGACTAACCAGAAGGTTTTTCAATACTCTAGGAAATAATTTGTTCAGTCCTGAGTTCAGAGGGGGAGGGGGACAGAGAAAGAGGGAGAGGGGGAGAGGGGGAGAGAGAGAGGAGAGAGATAAAGAGAGGGGAGAGAGAGGAGAGGGAAGGAGAGAGGAGAAAGAGATAAAGAGATGGGGAGAGAGAGAGGAGAGAGAGGGAGAGAGGAGAGAGAGGAGAGAGAGGAGAGAGAGATAAAGAGATGGGGAGAGAGAGAGGAGAGGAGAGAGGAGAGGAGAGAGGAGAGGGAGAGAGGAGAGAGGGGGGAGAGAGAGGGGAGAAAGAGATAAAAAGATGGGGGAGAGAGGAGATAGAGAGGGAGAGAGGAGAGAGGGAGAGAGAGAGGGAGGGAGAGAGGAGAAAGAAAGAGAGGAGAGAGATAAAGAGATGGAGAGAGAGGGGGAGAGGGGAGAAAGAGATAAAAAGATGGGGAGAGAGAGGAGATAGAGAGGGAGAGAGGAGAGAGAGGGGGAGAGAGAGAGGGAGGGAGGGAGAGAGGAGAAAGAGATAAAGAGATGGGGAGAGAGAGAGGAGAGAGAGGGAGAGAGGAGAGAGAGGAGAGAGAGGAGAGAGAGATAAAGAGATGGGGAGAGAGAGAGGAGAGGAGAGAGGAGAGGAGAGAGGAGAGGGAGAGAGGAGAGAGGGGGGAGAGAGAGGGGAGAAAGAGATAAAAAGATGGGGGAGAGAGGAGATAGAGAGGGAGAGAGGAGAGAGGGAGAGAGAGAGAGGGAGGGAGAGAGGAGAAAGAAAGAGAGGAGAGAGATAAAGAGATGGAGAGAGAGGGGGAGAGGGGAGAAAGAGATAAAAAGATGGGGAGAGAGAGGAGATAGAGAGGGAGAGAGGAGAGAGAGGGGGAGAGAGAGAGAGGGAGGGAGGGAGAGAGGAGAAAGAGATAAAGAGATGGGGAGAGAGAGAGGAGAGAGAGGGAGAGAGGAGAGAGAGGAGAGAGAGGAGAGAGAGATAAAGAGATGGGGAGAGAGAGAGGAGAGGAGAGAGGAGAGGAGAGAGGAGAGGGAGAGAGGAGAGAGGGGGGAGAGAGAGGGGAGAAAGAGATAAAAAGATGGGGGGAGAGAGGAGATAGAGAGGGAGAGAGGAGAGAGGGAGAGAGAGAGAGGGAGGGAGAGAGGAGAAAGAAAGAGAGGAGAGAGATAAAGAGATGGAGAGAGAGGGGGAGAGGGGAGAAAGAGATAAAAAGATGGGGAGAGAGGAGATAGAGAGGGAGAGAGGAGAGAGAGGGGGAGAGAGAGAGAGGGAGGGAGGGAGAGAGGAGAAAGAAAGAGAGGAGAGAGATAAAGAGATGGGGAGAGAGAGAAAGAGGGGGAGAGAGAGAGAAAGAGGGGGAGAGAGGGGAGAAAGAGATAAAAAGATGGGGAGAGAGAGGAGAGAGAGGGAGAGAGGAGAGAGAGGGAGAGAGAGAGGAGAGAAAGAGATAAAGAGATGGGGAGAGAGAGAAAGAGGGGAAGAGAGAGAGAAAGAGGGGGAGAGAGAGAGAGGGAGAGAGAATGAGAGAGAGAGGGAGAGAGGAGAGAGAGGGAGAGAGGGAGAGAGAGAGAGAGGAGAGAGAGATAAAGAGATGGGGAGAGAGAGAAAGAGGGGAAGAGAGAGAGAAAGGGGGGGAGAGAGAGGGGAGAAAGAGATAAAAAGATGGGGAGAAAGAGGAGATAGAGAGGGAGAGAGGAGAGAGAGAGGGAGAGAGAGAGGGAGAGAGAGAGGAGAGAGAGATAAAGAGATGGGGAGAGAGAGAAAGAGGGGGAGAGAGAGAGAAAGAGGGGGAGAGAGGGGGGAGAAAGAGATAAAAAGATGGGGAGAGAGAGGAGATAGAGAGGGAGAGAGGAGAGAGAGAGGGAGAGAGAGAGAGGAGAGAGAGAGAGAGAGAGAGAGAGAGAGAGAGAGAGAGAGAGAGAGAGGAGATAGAGAGGGAGAGAGGAGAGAGAGAGGGAGAGAGAGAGGGAGAGAGAGAGGAGAGAGAGATAAAGAGATGGGGAGAGAGAGAAAGAGGGGGAGAGAGAGAGAAAGAGGGGGAGAGAGGGGGGAGAAAGAGATAAAAAGATGGGGAGAGAGAGGAGATAGAGAGGGAGAGAGGAGAGAGAGAGGGAGAGAGAGAGAGGAGAGAGAGAGAGAGGAGAGAGAGAGGGAGAGAGAGAGAGGAGATAGAGAGGGAGAGAGGAGAGAGAGAGGGAGAGAGAGAGGGAGAGAGAGAGGAGAGAGAGATAAAGAGATGGGGAGAGAGAGAAAGAGGGGGAGAGAGAGAGAAAGAGGGGGAGAGAGGGGGGAGAAAGAGATAAAAAGATGGGGAGAGAGAGGAGATAGAGAGGGAGAGAGGAGAGAGAGAGGGAGAGAGAGAGGAGATAGAGAGGGAGAGAGGAGAGAGGGAGAGAGAGAGAGGGAGGGAGAGAGGAGAAAGAAAGAGAGGAGAGAGATAAAGAGATGGAGAGAGAGGGGGAGAGGGGAGAAAGAGATAAAAAGATGGGGAGAGAGGAGATAGAGAGGGAGAGAGGAGAGAGGGGGGGAGAGAGAGAGAGGGAGGGAGGGAGAGAGGAGAAAGAAAGAGAGGAGAGAGATAAAGAGATGGGGAGAGAGAGAAAGAGGGGGAGAGAGAGAGAAAGAGGGGGAGAGAGGGGAGAAAGAGATAAAAAGATGGGGAGAGAGAGGAGAGAGAGGGAGAGAGGAGAGAGAGGGAGAGAGAGAGAGGAGAGAAAGAGATAAAGAGATGGGGAGAGAGAGAAAGAGGGGAAGAGAGAGAGAAAGAGGGGGAGAGAGAGAGAGGGAGAGAGAATGAGAGAGAGAGGGAGAGAGGAGAGAGAGGGAGAGAGGGAGAGAGAGAGAGAGGAGAGAGAGATAAAGAGATGGGGAGAGAGAGAAAGAGGGGGAGAGAGAGAGAAAGAGGGGGAGAGAGGGGAGAAAGAGATAAAAAGATGGGGAGAAAGAGGAGATAGAGAGGGAGAGAGGAGAGAGAGAGGGAGAGAGAGAGGGAGAGAGAGAGGAGATAGATAGATAAAGAGATGGGGAGAGAGAGAAAGAGGGGAAGAGAGAGAGAAAGAGGGGGAGAGAGAGAGAGGGAGAGAGAATGAGAGAGAGAGGGAGAGAGGAGAGAGAGGGAGAGAGGGAGAGAGAGAGAGAGGAGAGAGAGATAAAGAGATGGGGAGAGAGAGAAAGAGGGGAAGAGAGAGAGAAAGGGGGGGAGAGAGAGGGGAGAAAGAGATAAAAAGATGGGGAGAAAGAGGAGATAGAGAGGGAGAGAGGAGAGAGAGAGGGAGAGAGAGAGGGAGAGAGAGAGAGAGAGGAGAGAGAGATAAAGAGATGGAGAGAGAGAGAAAGAGGGGGAGAGAGAGGAGATAGAGAGGGAGAGAGGAGGGAGGGAGAGGGGAGGGAGGGAGGGAGGGAGAGGGAGAGAGAGAGAGAGAGAGAGAGAGAGAGAACTGGGAAGATTGTCAGAAGGATTTTCCCCTCGCCTTCTTCCTCCTAGGGCTGACAGGGCAGCTGGTGCTGTGCCTAAGGTGGGACTAGAACTCACAAGGTGCTGGTTTCTAGCCAGGTGCCTCAACCATGACAGCCACATCTCTGGGATCCCATTTGCTTTTCACATCTGCACTGGATTTTTTTTGTACAGGCCCCTTGGGCTTCTTTGGGCTGCCTGCTTTCTTCCTCGCCGGAATTCTTGGCAAGGCTGCTTCCCTTTCTCCTTCAGGAATTCCTGCCCCTCTTAAAGTTCTTGACTTCTTCTCAGATGGGGGAGGGGCCGCATACTTAGCCTTATTCTGAGTTTATCAAATTCCTTTTTTTAAGCCCAAACATTTGGCTAGGCTACATTTTTATTCTCATGAATCAATCACCACCTTCTATGCTCATTTCCTCCTATGTTCCATTGCCTCTGGTCTTCCTACAGTTAGCATCAAGTCAAGGGAGCTGATCCCCAAATGCCTCCCCCCCCCAAAGAAGCCAGGGGCCAGTAGGAAAGGTCAGGATGTTCTGGCTGCCTCCACCCACCCACCCACGTGATCGCATTTGCCTCCTCACAGATGTCAAGCAAACTGAAGACTCCTATCATCACCTCTCTAAAAGACCTGCTGTTACTTTTTGAAAGGCATTATCTGTCTCTTTCTGTTGGCCGGGAGGGTGACAGATAATAGAACAGAACAGAATAACAGAGTTGGAAGGGACCTTGTAGGTCATCTAGTCCAACCCCCCCACCCAAGCAGGAGACCCTACACCCGTGATGGCGAACCTATGGCATGGGTGCCACAAGTGGCACGCGGAGCCATATTGGTGGGCACGCGAGCTCAGGTCTGGCGTGCATGTGTACACCAGCCGGCTGATTTTCGGGCCTTCTGGGCCCACTGGGAGTCAGGAAACAGGCTGTTTCCAGCCTCCAGAGGGGGTGGGGAAGGCCGTTTTCGCCCTCCCCAGGCTCCTAGAAAGGCTCTGGAGCCTGGGAAGAGCAAAAAATGGGCGTGCCATTGCATGCTGGGAGCAGGAGGGTCATGCGTGCATGTGCGGGGGTGCATGGAATTATGAGTGTGGGCACGCACACACGTGATCCCCCACATTCCCCCCCATTTTGGCACGCGAACCAAAAAAGGTTCGCCATCACTGCCCTACACCATTTCAGACAGATGGCGGCTCAGTCTCTTCTTGGAAGTTTCCAGGGATGAAGTTCCCACAACTTCTGAAGGCAACTTCTGTTCCATTGGTTGATTGTTCTCACTGTCAGAAAATTTCTCCTTATTTCCAGGTTGAATCTCTCCTTGATCAGTTTCCATCCATTATTCCTTGCCTGGCCTTCGGGTGCTTTGGAGAATAGCTTGACCTCTCTGTGGCAGCCCCTCAAGTATTGGAAGACTGCTATCCTGTCTCCCTTGGTAGATAATAGATAATAGCCATCACCATCTTGTTTTTATTTATCCCTCCGCTTATTTTAATGCACACGCTCTCCACAGGATTTTCATGTTCACTTGGACTTCTGAATAGAAATGTCTATGTTTTAGCAGTAATGCTCCTCCATTCCTATTCTTTCTGAACAAGTTGTAGCACTTAAGAGAATAACAGAATAATATAGTTGAAAGGGACCTTGGAGGTCTTCTGGTCCAACCCCCTGCTCAAACAGGAGACCCCTACACCATTTTGGACAAGTGGCTGTCCAATCTCTTAAAAACTTCTGAAACTTTACTAAAATACAGTAATCATCTGTTATTCGTGTTCAGTATATTTTCCATTCTGTAAACAGAAACTGGGTTCATCTGGCTTCTTTCTCAGGTGATAAGCAGGCATTTTATGACCATATATTCTTTCTGACCTTTCTTTGAGTCTTTGCGTGAGAAGCCTATAGCGGGCGAGGCCCTAAATAACAAGTCTCCTTCCTGCCCACCAGCAGCCAAATGGGGAGCAGAAGGAAGGCAGCCTATACCCACTCATTTCTGCCCATTCTGTTCATTAAGTCAGAACTACCTGCATCATCATTGATTATAATAAGGCTCAGGATATGACAGGAGAGCAAATTTGGTCTGAATGTTAGGAAAGGCAAGAGATTTTCTGTTTGCAAATCTGTTAGAGAGGCAGTTTGGCCTAGTGGTTCAAGCACCAGGCTAGAAACTGGAGAAGCCAGTGCTGGATGCTGAGGGCCAGAGGAGGGCAGGAAAGACTCTTCGGCGCTTTCAGCTCAACATGGCTTCCTTGAACCACCAGCTCAGTAGCTTCCTCTCTTCCTCACAGAGGAGCTGAATTTATGTTCTCCCAAAAAGGAAGCATACCTCATACAAGCAGAGACATAATAGGGTGAGTATCCATTAAAGAGAAGGAGATGAGGGTCTCTTCAGCATTAAATTTTCATGGGGGCGCTTGCCGGCTTGTTAATGCATTTGCATTTACAAATAACTACTCCTTGTAAGCGAGGATCAGGACGTGTGAGGATGTTTTTTGGAAAGGTTGCTGACAAAGAGTGGAAGAAGAGCTGGAGAGGACAGCAGGCAGGCAGAAAGTACTAGTCTCTGGGCTTCTGTGACCCAACCAGAGATGGTGGACCTCCAGGGTTGCCTTAATAACCCAGTGAGGAGGTCAGCATCTTACAAACAGTGGCTGGACTAACAGACCAAAGGGTCTTGCCCTCTTCCTTGGGCATAACAGAATCAAACTCAGTTCAGACAACAGTTTTTTCCCGAACGCCATCACTCTGCTAAACAAATAATTCCCTCACCACTGTCAAACTATTCACTAGGCTGCATTACTATTACTATTAGTTTTTCTCATCCTTCCTATCACCCATCTCCTCCCACTTATGAGTGTATAACTGTAACTTGTTGCTTGTATCCTTACGATTTATATTAACATTGATTGTTTCCTGCTTGCTTACATGAACCGTATGACAACCATTCTTGACAAATGTATCTTTTCTTTTATGTACACTAAGAGCATATGCACCAAAGAAGACAAATTCCTTGTGTGTCCAATCACACTTGGCCAATAAAGAATTCTATTCTATTCTATTCTATTATAAGGCTGTTCCCTAGCAACTCATTAGGACTTGCCCAATTGGAGTCCAACTCTGAGCAAATCTGAGTGACATTGTCTGCCAGATAGTATGAATACACTATCTGGAGACAATCCACGGGCCATTCCCACCAATAGGGAATGGGTCACCCTAAACAGAGCACAGGGGGGGGCTATCAGCAGATGCAGTAAGGATGGAGAACCAGTGATGTTTCACCACCTGTATTGCCACGGTGTAGGCCCAACTATGGTCTCTTACTCAGAGTCAGATTTGCTCTATGCTGCAGGTATTATTTCTAATTTTGGTTTTGTATGTTCCCCTGTTGAGGAGTTTGAATAAATGGAATTCAGCTTTTGATCCCCCCACCCAAAAAAAATCCTCTCCCCTGCATCCCCATTTATACACTGGCACAACTGGTGAGAACTATACAGTCCACAGCAAGTATGCTAATGTTTCACTGGCCATTAACCACAATGGCAGCACATATCGCTAGGTTCGAAAAGCTTTTCAGTTGTTATTACGGTGACTTCTTTGATCCAGGACTGTGATGAACTAATGCTCAGTTCTAGAACGTGCCTTCTCCATTCCACCAAGGCTCACTAGGAAGGTGAATTCAGCCACTAGATAATTTCTGATTTAGAGACTAAACCCAGAGAATTAGAGAAGGTACATTTTTCTTGGATTGAAGAAAGCAAGTCTCCTCCCAAAGTTCACCTTTCATTTATCTTGAAGAGAGAGGGGAGGGGGGGAGGAGGAGGAGGAGGAGGAGGAGGATGACAGAGGTGATAATTAATCTCACAAAGGAGAAGTTTGATCTTTTCCCGGACATCAGACATTAGAAAAGAAACCGCAGTTTAAAAGTCTAAGTAAAAATGTTTATTTCTGTACAAAAACAATAAATCCTCATTAATCTACATGTCTGATATAAAAGTAGGTCTTGCTTCAATGGAAGCCAGGAACAGAAGGAAAGAATGGAATGCACACATGCGTACAAGAACATATCAATCACGTGCTCAGGAATAAACCATTATATTAGATAGGGATGCTTCTCCCTGCATATACATATAACAGGCAATAAAATCACTGCGTGACAGAGGAGGAGGAGGAGGAGGAGGAGGAGGGCAGAGGAAGAAATACAGGGAGGGGAGAGGGAAAAGGAAAACCAGAATTTCAGATTTGCAAGATTCTGTTACTGTAACTTTACAATAAAGGTAGTATTAATACTCATAGTTGGTGCTTCTTGTTTCAAAAGGATGACAATACCAAAGTCAGAGCAATGAAAACATGGAAAAATTAGATTCTGAATCTGGTGGGAGTCTAAATTAGAACACAAGGAGAACTTCCTTTGACTTCCTGTTTATGAAATTCAAGCCCGGATAGAAGAAGAAAAGGCAGGCATCTCTCGGGAGATTCTGAATAGGCTGACCTTCAGGTAACAGAAGAATACTGAGGAATCAGCTCCCCCAACTTCTACCACTCATCAAAATGTGAATTAACTTCAAGAGGTAAATCAAAGTTTGTATTTTCCATTTCAAAATGCTGGCAGATCCTCCGGGGGAATTTTTTACTTGGGATGAAAATTAAACTTGGAAAATTTGAACTTCAACCGAAGATCCTTGTGCTGCTTCTTTCATCGGTACTTCTAAACAGAATTGCATTTAATGGAGGTGCACTTAGTGCCTCTATAAAAAACAGCATTTTACATCTCTCCCCACAGTTTTCTCTTCCCCTGTCTAATCATACCCAGCGCCTGCAACTGTTCCTCTCAAGTTTTTCTTTCCTGAGTTTATCATCTGAGTTGCTTTCCTTTGGATGTCTTTCGGTTTGGCGATGTCCTTCCTAATATGTGGTTCCCAGATGTGGGTTCTAACTTACCTCGCTGCCGGTTCACTTCCTCCCACACCGCGTGGCTGCGCCTTCTGAGCGCGTGCATGTGCATGCACAGTGCCAAAAAAAAAATTAAAAATAAAAAAAAGCCGAAAACAAGTTGCCGACCACATGCACAGTGCCGGAAACTCAGCTTCTGCACATGCTCAGAAGAAAAAATAAATTCAAAAAATTCAAAGAAAATAAATTCAAAGAAATTCAAAAAAAAAGATGGCAGCGCCCCGGACTGGCACCAACTGAACCGGTTCTGTGACATCATCGTGACATCACCAGCGGGTCACTACCAGTTCGGGCAAACCAGTCCGAAACGGCAGGAACCCACCTCTGCTCTGGATATGTCCTCACCTATATAGAACCAAGAGGAATAATATCTTCTCTTGAATTCTATATATCCATACTCACCTTGTGACCTAATCCAGTCTTCTGCTCTGAAGCCTACAGAGGTGGCAACGGGCTATGCCAATCCAATGCAAAGAATCAGACAAAAAGGTGAACTGGGAACAAACTTTATTTTCACGAATGAAGGCAAATATATGTGTCCCAGGATAATGTTACAGGATGCAATCTGGGTTGGTCACCGAGACCAGAGGTTTGATTTTCCAAGCTTTCGGATTTGTGTTGGAGCCCATCTTGGAAGACTAAACCTCTGGTCCCGGTGACCAATCCAGATTGGATCCTGCAAGCTTTATTTTCCTGGGCTTAGTAATTCAGAGTGGTAACCAGCAATGAAGCAGAGATTCTGCATCTCCAGAGACCAGCTATGATAGATCAAAACATAGTAGAGACATCACACTGACATCAAAAGTATATATTATCAAGGATATCATTTCCCCAGGTGTAACACACAGCTGCCAGCTGGACCATCAGAAACCTGAATTAAATAAAATTGATATTTTTGAATGGTGGTGCTGGGGAAAACAAGAAAGAATGCCAGAATTATATGAAGAACAAATCGTTCCATACCAGAGGAAGAGAGGCCAGATTGCTCCCTGGAAGCACTGATAATGAAAGCAAAGCTCCTGTATTTTAGACATATAATGGGAAGGAAAGTGGCACTGGGGAAGGCCCTGATGCTTAGAATTATCAAAGGCAATGGGAAAAGTACCCCTCCCCAAAAGGAGGCAGTTAGATACTATCACTGAGGATGCAAGTGGGAGTTTATAAGAACTCAAAAGAGCTAGTTACTGACAAACAATCCTGGTGAAATTACATCTATGGAGTCATGAACAGTCCAGAGAGATTGAAGAACAGAACTGCAGACAACAATAATATTTTTTTTCTCCCTCTGTTAAGGATAGCAACTCTTTCAAGATGCCTCCTGTTCTTAGAGGCCGGTCTTTCTGGAGTGGAAGAAGCCTTTTTGTTTGCTGCACCCAGACTAGGAAATTTAGTCTCTCGGGAGTTGCAGTGTGGTTCCGCTCTCTCAGAATTTATAAACCAGACTTTAATTTTGCATTCATTTTATGATTCTAATATTTTACACACTTTGTTTAAGCGAAGACACACAAAGCCTTTTGAGGGGATGTGTGTGTACCAGAGTTGGAAGTCAGCAGAAGCCCATGGGAGTACCTATTAACAAAAGATGGAAAAACAACTTTTATTTTGACATCCAGATGCTTTCTTGTTACAGACCCTGTTGCCTGCCAGACCTGGGGAAACGTGTGTGTTAGAACCTTGTTCAAATGATTGGGTATGTTAATATATGATTAAGCCACAAATCATTGTTATGTGTATATTGCTTTAAATACATTGTGGATGATTACTGTATAAGCAAGCAAGAGAGCATGCTCAATGTGGTTGGTGGCTTAGTGTGGTTTAGTGCAGGGGCGGGTTCCTAATTTTTTTACTACCACTCTGTGGGCGTGGCTTATTTTGTGGGTGTGGCTTGCCAGACTTGTGACCGGATTGAAGACTCTCTGCTGCTTTACAGATGAGTAGATTACTTTATGGCTGTGTGGAATTGCTGTGAAGAGTGATAGTATAGAATTAAGTGATAGTTGTAATCTTTGTTTGTGAGTTAAAACAAAGATAGGCAAGAAGAAGAAACTTCGCATTGACTGAATAACTGTGTATGACTTGGACTTCCTATTTAACTTTGCTACTATTCAAGTAAAACTATTTTGTACATATTAAAGATATTCTGTTTAGTGACTGAATAGCATTCATATCAAACTGCAACACCATTACTACAACACATTTCGCTGTGTATGTGCTTAACAGCACAATAACTCTTTTAATGATTTGTTTGGAGTTTTTTATAAAATGTTGTACGCCGTCCTGAGGGAGTAGGGCGGCATAGAAAAACTGCCAAATAAAACAATAAATAAAACTCCTTAAAAGTGTGACTCCAGCATCGTGCAGTTTTGGAGAACGACTGGAAAGTGAAAGTGGCAGTTAAGAGAGCTTGAGCAACCCCTGTCCATGGTTAGATGACCATCCGTGAAGATTTCACTTGGGACTGCATTCAGCAATGCAACTTGCATTTTATTTTAGAAATACATGCTTAACATGTATTTGCTCTGAATTTGTAGAAAGTAGGAAGATGAACTTGCAATAGATATTCAAGCTCCATTAACAAAGTGATGAGGGTAAAACACATTATAAGTCTACAAACAAATGATAATGTTGAGAAGTGGCTCGTGGAGACACTTCCCTAATTCACTTGGGTATAAGAAGTGGGAGGCGGCACAGCACAATCATACTTACAAAACTCTGCTAAGGTAACCAATCTCATTATAAGTAGTCTTAGCCTTTTTGTAGAATTGATTTTCTGGTTTGGTCTACATAGTAGAGCTGACATCAGTGTAAAGTGAGGGCATACACATAAATTATTTGACAGAGTTGTGGGGTGGAATGATAAGAAGGGCTTAACTGAAAGAGACAAGGCACCCCAGAGATTTGCAAGGCCCTCTTTCAAATATTAAACTTTAAAATCCATTTGATCCATTGCATCATCCAGGATCAAATGGAGAGTCTGAGAGAATGAACCAATGACTGCAGCAACATTTAAGGAGCTGTTGGACGGAGCTAATGATGCTTGCAAAAATTACCTACAACGTAAAACACAGAATTATTATGGTTGGAAGGGAACTTGGGCTTCTAGTCCAATCTCCTGCCCAAGGCAGGAAATCCTATATCATTCTGGACAAATGGCTGTCCAGTCTCTTCGTGAAAACTTCCAATGATGGAGAACCTACCACCTCCATAAGCAAGTCATTCCACTAAAAAAGTATTTTTTCTATCAGGATTTTTTTCCTAGGTTGGATCTCTCTTTAATGATCTTCCACCTGTTACTTCTTGTTCTGCCTTCAGGTGCTTTGGAGAATAAATTGACTACCATTTCTTTGTAACAGGCTCTCAAGTACTGTAAGACTGCTACCCTTAGTCCTAGACATTATACTAAACATACCTACTTCCCTCAGTTGTATCATCATTAGAGCAACACCTTACAGCTGTGGCTAGGGGGGCCTATGCACAGGTTCGCCTAGTGCACCAATTGCGGCCATACTTGGAGAAGGAGGCTCTACTCACAGTCACTCACGCCCTTGTCACCTCTCGTTTGGACTACTGCAATGCGCTCTACATGGGGCTACCCTTGAGGAATATTCGGAGACTTCAGTTGGTGCAAAATGCGGCTGCGCGTGCTGTGGTGGGTGTGCCAAGGTACACCCACATTACACCTATACTCCGCCAGCTGCATTGGCTGCCCATCGGTCTACGGGTACAATTCAAGGTGTTGATCATCATCTTTAAAGCCCGACATGGCCTAGGACCAGGCTACCTTCGGGACTGCATTCTGCCTCACACTTCCCTTTGACCGGTTAGGGCCCACAGAGTGGGCCTCCTCCACGTCCCATCGGCCAAACAATGCCGGTTGGCGGGCCCTAGGGGGAGGGCCTTCTCTGTGGGGGGCCCCGCGCTCTGGAACCAACTTCCCCCAGAGACCCGAATCATCCCCACCCTGCTGGCCTTCCGGAAAGCCGTAAAGACATGGCTCTTCCTGCAGGCAGGGGGGAAAGACTAAATCCATCTGAATTCCCCCCTTGGTATGGCTGATTGTGAACATTTTTTTAACTCGGGAGTAGGGCGGCATAGAAGAACAAATAATAAATAAATAAATAAATAAATAAATAAATAAATAAATAAATAAATAAATAAATAAATAAATAAATAAATAAATAAATAAATAAATAAATAAATAAATAAATCATATGGTTTAGCCTCCAGAATTCTTATCATCTTCGTTGCTCTTTTCTGTAGTCTTCCTAGGATTTCTTTTTTTGTGTGTGTATCATAGTGACCAGAATTGGATGCAGTATTCCAAGTGTGGTCTCACCAGTGCACTATAATGCAGTACAATCACTTCACATGATCTTAAAACTAAGATCCCTCTGCTGATGTAACCCAGAACTGAATTAGGTGGGGTTTTTTTTGCAGCTATAGCACATTACTGGCTCTGTCAGACTTCTCCCAGCTCAGACATTTAGGAAAGAGAGACCCTGGGTGAAATCTAGCAGGCTCTAACAGGTTCGGGAGAACAGTAGCGGAAATTTTGAGTAGTTCGGAGAACTGGCAAATACCACCTCTGGCTGGGCCCAGAGTGGGGTAGGAATGGGGATTTTGCAGTATCCTTCCCCTGCCATGCCCACCAAGCCACACCCACCAAGCCACGCCCACCAAGCCACACCATGCCATCAAGCCACGCCCACAGAACCGGTAGTAAAAAAATTTGGATTTCACCACTGCCCTCAACTCCATTGAACTGAAGTGAAAGCTCTTTCACTAAAGTTAAGCAGTTACAGTGAAAATAAAGCTAGATCTGAGTATTCCCATGCAAAGGTTGCACTTTCCCCCTTTCCCTGGCCCTCCCCCCCTTGACATCAGTGCACAATAGTATACTGTTTTGATGTTTTGACAACTACATTGAAGTTGTGCACCTCTTGATGTGGTTTCGCATTCTGTTCCCAAGCCAGGTGTCCCAGCGTCTGGCTTATTCCGGTTTGACAGGTCTAGTTCTTGTCAGCTTGTCTCCATCCTTCCTTCTGTATCCATCATTCCCATGCCCGAACTTTACTTCCCCAAATTCCTTGCCGCCTCCCTTTCATTTTATGGCAGGATGCCAGAGAAGCAAAGAAGCTGAAAATGGCAAGCTGATAGGCTCATATTTCAGCAGTGGTCTGTTAGGACACATAGATGTCTCTCATTTTTGCTGCTATTGAACCAGGTACCATCAATTTATATCTGTGCATTTGTTTTTTCTTGCCTAAGTGTAAAACCTTACTTTTCTTATCACTGAATTGCATTTTATTAGACAGGGACCAGTATTCAAGTCTGTCAAGATCCTTCTGGATCTTGAGTCTAAAATGTTGGCTATTCCCCCACCCCACCCAGCTTTGTGTCATCTGTAAATTTGATTAATTCCCCTTCTGTCCCCTCATCTAAACCATTTATGAAGATGTTGAAAGTACTTGGCCCAAGACAGAAGCTTGAGGTACCTCACTTTATACTTCCCTCCCTGTAGCTGTAGTTCCATTGAGGATTACCCATTGAGTGCAGTTGGTCAGCTAGTTACGAATCCATCTGGTGGTGATGCTGTCTATCCCACATTGTTCTATCCTACCAAGAAATAGTCTGTGACTGTCTATGTCCTCAAGGAAAAACAAAGCCCAGTTGCCTGTTGAAAAAGCAATTTTGGGACAACCATGCCCAACTTCAATGCTAGTTAGTTTCAATATAGGGAAAACATATCACGTGAACTGCTCTTGTTAGGAGAAGTGTTGACATCCCAGGGTGAAAGGATGGCTTTCCAGAGTGGGCTTTCCGAGGGTGCCACTGGAGCAGTGGTGGGATTCAAATAATTTAACAACCGGTTCGCCCAGGGTCAGGTTGGCTTTCGTGGGAGGGATGGCCCACCCCATCCTCCAGCTCCACCGCACATGCGGGATGAGCCTCCCGCGATGGCCAAGGGGAAGGGAGTGTAAAGAAATGAAGAATAACAGATTGAAGACCAGTATTGTAAAATAGATGTAAAATAGGAGATTGATTTAAGGATGATTGGATAAAAATGAGTAATTGTGTACATTATTGATATAATTTAAGGTATATGCATTGATATATGTATGGAAATGGTGGAGAGAAAAAATAAAAAACTTTTCAAAAAAAAACCCTGACCCTGGGTGAACCGATTGTTAAATTCCCCGACACACACACACTATCAAAGTGGATCCTGGGGGCTGCAACAGAGAAATGGGCAACGGAGCGGCCGGCATGAAGGAAGGAGGAGGAGCAGGGAGAAGAAAGAGGGAAAGAAAGAGGGAAAGCGCCGGCCGCTCCATTGCCCGTTTCTCCATTGCTGTGCATCGTCCATGATCCACTTTGATAGCGGAGTAGTGGGGGGGGGGTAATTTAGCAACTGGTTCGCCCAAACTGGTGCAACCCAGCTGAATCCCACCACTGCACTGGAGGAAAGGAAAACCACACTGGCTGCATGAACATTTAATTAATACACGAGCCCACAATAGATACAAACTTAATGTAAACCGCTCCAGACTTGATTGCAAAAAATTCGACTTCAACAACAGAGTGGTCAATGCCTGGAACACTTTACCTGACTCAGTAGTTTCTTCCCCAAAAACTTCAACCTCAGATTATCTACCATCGACCTCACCCCATTCCTAAGAGGTCGGTAAGGGGCATGCATAAGCGCACAATCGTGCCTACCGTTCCTGTCCTAATGTACCCATATATTCATACCTCTTTTACTCTTATTCATGCTTGTACTATTACATATATATTCAATCATGTTTTACTGTTTAAACTTTGCTTATAATCATATATGCTTGACAAATAAAATAAAACAAACAAACAAAAAAGATCAGGGCTGCCAGGCCGAGGGGACAGGATGCAAGAACAGACGGAATGGGAGGAGAAACCAGTCTGAAGATCAGGAGAGGGGTAGGGGAATAACTGGGTACAGCTATGTTACAGGGCTTGTTGAGTGATCTAGGACAACAATCTCCAACTTTTCTGGCTCCACGGACCAGAAAACAGTGGGGGTAGCGGGTGGTGGGTGGCAGCAGTGGGGGGAGGAAGGGGATGGTTTTGTGCACACAACCTAATCCCGTGGATGTGCAAATGGAACTTTGCACACTCGCCCGCTACTTGTGCAGCCCGGTTCCCAATGGGCCGTGGACCGGTACCTGTAAGGAATGTCTTTCCAACCACAATTAAAGTACGAACTTCTGAGTCAGTGTTCTCAAAAGGATTCCTTTATTTGCATTTGTATAACATCCATTCGTTCAAAGCAAAGTCTAAATGCCTTCAGGCAAGGCAAGCATATTTAACCTTAATGCCCCACCCCATTCGGCAGGATGCAAAGCATAATCAATCCACAAATGTGTGACCAGATGGCTTTACGTTCCCAGCCTCCCTTCCGTTCAACTGACTTGCATTACCCCTCATAAAACCCTATCTTAAGATGAGAAGGCTCCCAGGTGTCTAGGATCCGGATATGTTATAACCTTTTGATCAAGCAGAGCCAAGACCCCCCTTCTCCTTTTGAATGGCAGAGTGTGGAGTCTGACAGTACCAATCCGTGGACCAGGGATTGGGGACCCCTGATCTGGGGGAGTTGAGCAGAGGACGAGGGCGACACATTCACAGATCATTCCCATGGCCTTGACATGGAGTCTTCTGGGAAGGCAGAAGGGAGGCTGAAGCTGATGGGGGAGGAAGTGTACAGAATAAGAAAGACGACCTTGATGGAGATGTTGAAGCTCCATTACCAAAGCGATGGAGATAAAATATATATTAAGTCCACAAGCGATAAATAGCCATTTGTAAGCAGTTCAGGCAGGCAGACATCTTCCCAATTCACATGGGTACCAGGAAGAGCATGACACGCAGCATAATCATTTGCAAGATTCTGTTCTTTTTGCCTTCCTGTGGAATTGATGCCTTGGCATGAACTGCCTAGTGGGGCTGGCAGGACTGTGCTTATCTGCATGCCCAGATGCCAAGAGGAAGCCCAGCCTTTGCCAGCTGGTTCCAGTTTTAACCCTGGAGCAGGGCTGCAATTTGGCTCTCTGCTCCACAGGAGGTCCCTGCAGCCAGGCTTGCTGTGGTCCTGAGGCTGCAGAGCAATGCCTGCCTTACTTGCGCAGAATGTTCCACCGCATTGCTATGCAGGCATTATGAAATAGCACAAATTATTAGAAACCATCGACAACTGTCAAAAACAAATATGCAAAACACATTTGGCAACAAAACGGCCTTGTGGTAAGTGACAAGAAAGAGAAATATGTTCTAAGCTCTCTGATCAGCCCAAAGAACAGTGAATCTAATAAGTTTTCCCAGCTGTTCAAATAGATGTTAACAATTATCTGTACTATTAAGTGATTGGTTGATTCATCAGTGGCTGAGAATTTGGATTGAGGTCTCCTTTCTGAAGATTTATTTTAAAGAAACAACAACAAAGGGCTTCCTTATCTCAAAGGACTTATAACCAATAGCCATTATCATTACTCGACTACTTCAAAACTCATCCAATTTGGTACTCATTTTGATGCAAAAATGTTGTCCCAGGACTCATTGTTTGTCCCAAAGGTGCTTTTTCAAGAAGCAACTGGACTTTCTGGTTTTTCTTTGAAGATGTTTCGCTTCTCATCCAAGAAGCTTCTTCAGCTCTGAAGCTTCAGAGTTGAAGAAGCTTCTTGGATGAGAAGAGAAACATCTTCAAAGAAAAACCAGAAAGTCCAGTTGCCTCTTGAAAAAGCACCTATGGGACAACCAGGACCTGGAGGACTGAGAATCTCCATAGATACTCATTGTTTGTTTTGGTATCCGACATGCTGAGATAGAAAAAGGGGGAGAACAGACAGGATGTTTGACGTGCTCAAAAGGTTGCTGACCTAACAGATTAACAGAGTTGGATGGGACCTTGCAGGTCATCTAGTCCAACCCCCTGCCCAAGCAGGAGACCCTACATCTGCCTCTACCTAGGATCGAACTCACAACCTCCTGAACCTCCTGAACCTCCCAGCCGAAACCAAGGGCCACGTGGTTTGTTTGGCACTCATCATTTTTAGTACTCATCATGCCACCCGGAACCAATTAAAGACGAATACCAAGGTATGGCTGTACCAGATAATACTACAATTGCTGGGAGAGGGAATAAGACAAAAACAGCAGAGTAGAGGAGCTATATCTCAGAAAAGCCAAGCACAGTAGTAAAAACAAATACTGGTTTGATTCAGCCTTTTCTGAGTAAAGAGTGAGCCCTCAAGTGTCTTCATAGCTTATAGGTTGCGAAATATTGATCTCAGACAAAAAGGCTAAGATGAAGAGAAGCAGGGTAGGAGAGTGAGAAGAGATTGCAATGACAGAAGCAAAACCCATTTAAGTACAAGAGAAGCATAACTTCTAAGGAAACTGAAAGTGCTGTCCCACAATTATGTTTTATGGCTTTTAACGTTTCTCACTGAACTTTGTTGTTGTGTTTTTGGTTATTCTGTTCAGTGGTGGGTTGCTACCAGTACGGCCCGGATCTACGAACCGGTAGCGGCAGTGGTTGGAAGCTCTGCCCACCCGCC
This sequence comes from Diadophis punctatus similis, assembly GCA_023053685.1. NCBI lineage: Eukaryota > Metazoa > Chordata > Lepidosauria > Squamata > Dipsadidae > Diadophis > Diadophis punctatus. The sequence goes on along the minus strand of JALIGW010000014.1, from coordinate 16,393,948 downwards.
CCGGATACTTCTGCACATGCGAAAGAAGTTTTGCGCGCACTCGTGAGCACGCACGCGAACTGGTAGCAACGGGATTTGCAACCCATTACTGATTCTGTTGTATTGTTTTTGTGTTTTTAACTTTGTATGCCGCTCAGAGTCATATATGTTTACCAAATATTCAGTAAACAATGAATTTTGCATTATTGTGATTTGCTGGAGTAAATGTCACAATCTGATTGCTTTTTATTTCTGTCCCAAAGGTGCTTTTTCAGAAGGCAACTGGACTTTCTTTGGAAGACGTTTCACTTCTCATCCAAGAAGTTTCTTCAGCTGAGAGTCGTTGCTAGCTGAAGAAGCTCTTGGATGAGAAGCGAAATGTCTTCAAAAGGAAAAAACAAGAAAGTCTACTTGCCTCCTGAAAAAGCACCTTTGGGACAACCATGACCTGGATGATTGAGAATCTCTACAGACTTTTTATTTATGTTTATATATTTATTAAATATATATGCTGCCTATCTCTTCACATGAACTTTACATAAGTTACATAAAGGAGATCTAAGCTGCCACTTTCTGTGCTAATTGTCATTCAATAATTATTTTGGTCAACCCAGGAAGCTTTTTTAAGAAGAGAAATAACAGTTACAAAAACTTGATTGATTATGCTGATTTATTCACCTTTACTGAAAGAGAATCTACATTAACTACAAGAAAAGAGTTGGGAAAAGGTCATATTTGTCAATTGATTGCTATGCACAAATGGTCAGAAGATTTAAATGGGATAAAAAGATTTTTGTAGATGAAAAAACAGACTTTGAAAGGGATTTATGTACCAATAATGAACATTTTATTGGCAAGGTATATAAACTGTTGTTGAAAGTGAACCAGGAGGTTGAATATGTTAAAGACTGTAGGATTAAATAGCCAAAAAATAGATATATTATGCTTGATCAATGGGAAAATGTGGCTTAATGGCTGAAATTTTTATTGAATTACAATTTGAAAGCATTTGTCGGTATTTAGTTGGTATTTAACACCTGAGAAATTGTCAGAGATGTATAGAGGAATGTCAAGTAAATGTTGGAAATATAATCAATGTGAAGGTACATTTTTCATCTTTGATGGACCTGTAATAATGCCAAGAAGTATTGGGATCAGATATGTGGTTTGACTCAGAAAATACTAAAAATAAATATGTAATTGAAACCAGAAGCTTTAGCTATAGGTGTTATGGATAAGCAGATTGAAAGGAAACATGGGATTTTGTTATTGAGCCAAGTTTCACCTAATCTGTACCTGCACATTTGATTTTTCCTGCCACAACCTTACTTTTCTCTACATTGGATTTCATTTTGTTAGATAGGGCCCAGTGTTCAAGTCTGTTGAGATCCATTTGGATCTTGAGCCTGTCTTCTGGGGTGTTGGCTATTCCTGCTGGTTTAGTGTTGTCTGCAAATTTGATGAGTTCCCCTTCAATTCCCTTACCTAAATCGTTTATGAAGACGTTGAAGAGTTTTGGGCCAAGAACCCTGGGGTACCCCACTGCTCACTTGAATCCATGTGGATGTAGTTCCGTTGAGGACTCCACAGTTGAGTATGATTTGTCAGCCAGTTACAAATCCATCTGGTGGTGATGCTGAAACAAATGAGAATATTTAATCCTGGACTGATCAGAGATAATGATGTGGCAGATAAGAAGCTGTTCTAGACTTTCTACGAGTTAATTACATAATAAATAGTTAACAAAGGACTTTGAAATTTAACTTTGCTGTTGGTGTGTGTGGGTGTGGGCATGCATACACACACACACGCACACACACAAGATAAATCAGTAGTGGGTTCTAAAACCCTTTACTACCGGTTCACGCACACGTGCGATGCTTCTGCACATGCGCAGAAGCATCCCGGCAGGTGGGCGGAGCCTCCCACCACCAGCGCTACCAGTTCTAAGAACCAGTCCAAACTGGGAGCAACCCACTGCTGAGATAAATGTATAACAGGTCAAATTGATCACAAATAATGTAGACTTTTATATATTTTGTGCCTGAATTGCAAGGGGAGGAAATTATTGTTGTAATATATTTATCAGTATTCAACTGTGGGGATAATATATGTATATATGTTTTGTTTTTTGTCATTTTAATGCACATTTTCTTCTTTTTTCTTTAATTTTTTTTGTCAAATTGAGTTTTGTTTTTTGTAAAATTTCCTTTTTCTTTTTTGGAGTGTGTATTTTAACTTCCTAAAAAAAAGAATTATAAAGAAGGGGCTGACACAAAGAAGAAGGAGGTCAACTTATTTTCCAAAGCACCAGAAGGCAGGACAAGAAGCAATGGATGGAAACTAATCAAGGAGAGAAGCAACCTAGAACTAAAGAGAAATTTCCTGACAGTGAGGACAACTAACCAGTGGAACATTGTTGCCTCCAGAAGTTGTGGATGCTTCATCACTGGAGGCTTTTAAGAAGAGACTGGACTGGACAATGAGCCAAGGTGGCGCAGCGGTTAGAGAGCAGTACTGCAGACTACTTTAGCTGACTATGATCATTTGAGTTCAGCTGTTCAAATCTCACTGGCTCAAGGTTGACTCAGCCTTCCATCCTTCTGAGGTAGGTAAAATGAGAACCCGGATTGTTGGGGGCAATGTAAATATATACATTGCTTAATGGTGTAAACCGCTTAGAGAGTGCTTGCACTATGAGGCGGTATATAAATATCACTAATAAAATAAAAAATAAAAAACCATTTGTCCCAGGATGGTATAGAGTTGGACAAGAAGACGTCCAAGGTTCCTTCCAACTCTGTTATTCTAAAAAAGAATAAGAGGTTATTTTATTATGTATTTGTATTTTTCCTGAATAAAGTCAGAAGCCACTCTTTTTGTATTTTTTGTCACTTTTTAACTTTTTTCCCCCCTTGATGCCCTCCTTCTAAACCCTCCCCCCCATTCTTGTTGTTTTGCATTTTACCTCTTTTTGGAAGTTAATAAAGTTGGTTTTAAAAGAAGGAATTATTCTGGCTATTCTTTGAATTAAGCTGGAATGTAAGGCGAAGCAGAGTCAGCACACGGAACAATAAAGGGCAGGGACGAAAGGCTGGTGAAATTCTACTCATTGGAGTAGAATTTTTGTGCTCCAAACCGGCCCACAGCTGCCAGACCAGATGCAGGCTGCCTTCCTGGGGAATTAAATGCAAACCCTCCTTAAGCAGCACAGTCTGGGGTCTCGTCTTTGAGAATAAGCAAGGCTGGAAGAGCCATTATGTGGTTGGGAGATGAGGGGCGGAAATGGACATATGTGAAACATCTGGGCCTCCTGGTGGGAAGCAGCCCAGAGAAGAATTGCAGGCAGGACCAGCCGAAACCCATTCTTCTGGAGTGAGGAGATTTTGCAGGGGCTTCTTCCAAGAGGGTTCTTTTCGGGGGGAGGGGGGTGTTATGATGGATCCCAATAACTTGCTTTATGCTTATCCGTTCATGTGATCCTGGTGTTCTTGTAAAAAAGGAAAAAAAACCCCAATCTGATCCGTTGCAGCATCAGACTGCAACCAGGGGCTAAAGCCAATTGCCTCTTTTTTGCTGCTATTTGCCTTTTCAAAGTAGCATTTTTCAGCAGTAACCAGAGACTGATAATATTAGAAAACCAGCTTTTGTTGACAGCGAGACTGGAAAAATATGTCCCACGACAGTTATTAACGATACCCAGGACTCGAGATATGCAAAACGTTGTGTGTCTGAGGCATCGTCTGCACAGAACAGCTGTTCTGGGTGGTCCCTGCCTGAGTTGAAGCTTGTGCCTTGAATATTTTGCAGGAGAGCGGGAGGCCATTTTGTTCTGGAGCAAACCCTAGTTAGAATCGGCTGGAGGGGAGAAGTGGGAGGCAGAGCAGGAAAAAGCCAAGGCTTTCTTTCTCAGGGATGGCACATGCAGGATGGCATCAACTGGGGGAGGCTGGGGAGGTAAAGGGAACAGTGCACAGGCCATGGGGAAGAATGGGGAAGGGGGATAAATGGGGGAAAGGGGCAACCTGCATCTTCTTTCCCCACAGTTCAATCCTGAACGACAAATTTGACTGTAGAAATGACAAAAATGACTGTAGAAAATATGACTTTAGCAACACAGTGGTTAAATGCCTGGAACTCACTACCTGACTCTGTGGTTTTGTCACCAAAGCCCCAAAACTTTACCCTAAGACTGTCCACTGTTGACCTCACCCGATTCCTAAGAGGTCAGTAAGGGGCGTGCATAAGTGTGCCTACCGTCCCTGTCCTAATGTTCCCGCTTATCAGTACCAATCTTATGTACATAAACAATGTTACATCTATGTATATTACTAACACGTACTTGACATAAATAAATAAATAAATAAATAAATAAATAAATAAATAAATAAATAAATAAATAAATAAATAAATAAATAAAACTAGATAACGTCTTCAATGCACTGATGAAAAAGGAAAAGAAGAAAGTGCAGAGAGGAAAAGAAGACAAATGGGAAAGGGAAAAAGGGAAAACACAAAAAAGAAAAAATATTTATTTAGTTATTAAAGTTCATTGCCACATATCTCCCCTTTAAGGTACCTCTGGGTGGTGAAATAAAAAAATCTTTTCAAATTAATATTTATAACATAAATTTTTTATAATTATAATATAAAATTTGATTAATAGAATCAAATTTGCAGATGAGACTAAACTGGCCGGAAGAGCCAACACTCCGGAAGACAAGCGCAGGATTCAAAAACCTCTTGGCAGACTTGAACAACGGGCCCTAGCCAACAACATAAAATTTAATGTGGAGAAAAGCAATTTTTACACCTAGGCAGGAAAAACCAAAGGTACAAGTACAGATTAGGCAAAACCTGGCTCAAAACCTGTAACTGTGAGAGGGACCTTGGAGTCCTAGTGGAGGATCACTTAAACAGGAGCCAGCCTTGTGCGGCAGCAGCTGTAAAATGGCGACGGTTCCTCGATATCTGATGTCCACATCAGATATTGAGGAACTGTCGCCATTTTACAGTCTCATTGTGGGGAACACCTGTGAGGAACACTCTGGGCAATCCCAAGTCTTCTCTTTCCTCCAGAGAGAAGTTTGGAGAGCTGATTCCTTCATCAGCATCACTTTCTACCATGATCATCAGCTCCATTAAAAGTGAAGCTGTCTCCATTGCTTCATCGCTTCCCCTGAAGAGGTTGCTTGGAAGATGACTGGTCTGTAGAATGAGACCCTCCCAGCCTTTCGTAACTTGCTCTTTTTGACTAGGAGATCATCACAGAAACCTCCTCCTAATCGAGCCTCATTTGCATTATTTAAAAAAAAATTATATGACTGTCCAGCTTAAACAAATACTGCAACTCTGGATGGCTAAGAAAACAACATATTAAAAATCATAAAAAAATAGATGAAACTAATATAAAACAGTGCAAAACTGAATTACTGGGCCTTGTCCTGCTCATTTCATTTTGTGCCACAAATCTTTCTGTTTGGGGGTGGTGGAGAGGAGGAAGTTTGGCTTCCATTCCAACTCTGTTGTTCTTCATAGATTAACAGAGTCGGAAGGGACCTTGCAGGTCATCTAGTCCAACCCCCTGCCCAAGCAGTTCTGTTCTGTGTCAAGGAGTGGAATGATCTCATTTTCCCAGTGACTTTTCAACTTGAAAGAGGGACCACTCCATTTGCAATAAACCTCAGGGGATGCATCCTAGGCCAGGGGAAAGCACCTAGTTAGGGCCTGATTTGATTCTTGGGAATCTGTTCAATCATACCTGTTGGATATGGCCTCAGATGCAAAGAAAGACACAGATGCAAAGGCACGGCTTTGGGGCTTGATGGAGTAGATTGGGAAGAATTCCAGAAAAGATCCAAAGGCAATACTTATCCATATATGCTTGGCAGAAATCCAAAATAAGCCAGTGCCTCTTGAGGTGCAATGCAGCTATTATGTAGATTGCAAATATCCAATTGTCTCCATCTGCTCACTCTATGAAGTCAATGCTTTGTCCTCTCCTGTCTAGACATTAACCTCTCCTGGATGGCTCAGCAGGTCCTAGGCACTCAGAAGATAATTGCTGCAGCATCCACTGAGGATGTCGACCTGTCCATTTTATTTTTTATTTTTGTATACAGTCTTCATTGCTTGGTGTCATATTCCATGAAAGAAACATAGAAGCACAAATTTAAGAATGCACTTGATTTTTTAAGCAAACCTCCCTTCTCTTTCTTCCTTTCTTCCTTCTCTTCCTTCCTTTCTTCTTTCCTTCCTTCCTTCCTTCCTTCCTTCCTTCCTTCCTTCCTTCCTTCCTTCCTTCCTTCCACACGACTTGCCAGAACCACATGATCTAAAATATGGTCAAAATGAAGAGGCAAGCCTTCTCTATTTTCAGACAAATGAATGCACTAAGTGCATTTGGCAAAGATGATGTTCCAGTAATGTGTCATAAATATAAGAGGTATGGAGATGTTTAAGCAAACAGTTGACTCTTCATCCCAAAGAACAGCAGTGAGTGTTAAATTGGCAACAATTACAACGCTAAGCAAGAGCGGTTTAGAACTCTTCTTCGAAGCACTTTGTAGAAACCCAGGGTGGGGTTTCTCCAGGGTGGGGAAGCTGAGGCTCTTCTCTTCCAGAAGGAGGGTGGTCAGAGCCTCTTGTTCTTTCCTGGAAGCTGTTAGCATTTCAGTTTAACCATCCTTTCATCCCTACTTCATCCCTACTGGGATGAAGAACGAGGCACTGCCGCTGTTCAGTTTCCGTAGAAATTCTTAATGCTATTAGCGTAGGTGACCTACATGCTACTCACTTGCAATTCAGAGCAGCTGACAAACACTTCTGATTCATAAGCAAGAACCATAGAATCATAAGGCTGGAAGGGACCTTGGAAGTTTAGATTTATTATTAGAGTTGGAAGGGACCTTGTAGGTCATCTAGTCCAACCCCCTGCTCAAGCAGGAGTTCCTACACCATTTGAGACAGATGGCAGTCCAGTCTCCCCTTGAAGGTCGCAAGTGTTGGGGCTCTCACAACCTCCGCTGGCAAGCTGTTCCACTGGTTGATCGCTCTCACCGTCAGAAAGTTCCTCCTCGCTTCCAGGTTGAATCTCTCCTTGGTCAGCTTCCATCCGTTATTCCTTGTCTGGCTTTCTGGTGCCATAGAGAACAGCCTGACCCCCTCCTCTCTGTGGCATCCCCTCAAGTATTGGAACACTGCTATCATGTCACCCCTGGTCCTTCTCTTCGCCAGACTGGCCAAGCTCAGTTCCTGCAACCGCTCTTTGTATGTTTTATTTTCCAGACCCTTTATCATCCTGGTTGCTCTCTTCTGCACTTTCTCTGGGGTTTCAATGTCTTTTTTGTAGTGTGGTGACCAAAACTGGATGCAGTACTCTAGGTGTGGTCTGACCAAGGCTTTATAGAGTGGTACTAGTACCTCTCTGGTCCTTGATTGTATCCCTCTATTTATGCAGCTCAGGACTGCGTTGGCCTAGTCTAACCCCCTGCCAATGATTGTCTGATCTTTCCTTGAAAACCTCCAATGACGGAGCATCCCCAACTCTGGAGGCAAAGCGTTCTATTGATCAATTGCTCTCCCCATCAGGAAATTCCTATTTTCTTTACTCCTGGGTTGCTACAGTAAGTAGAGCTGAGCCTGAATGATGATGCAGCTGCCTGCAGGGTCTGAAAAGAAGGGGAAACCAGCAAGGACTGATGAGAAACCTTGAGTTGTGGGGAGCGAAAGCCTGGAGTTAGTTTTGCACCCTCTCCTCTCGCCTCTGCTTTCCAGGACAGAACCAAGTGCCGGGGCTTTTGTGGTGTGAGGGAAAGATCGTGGCCCTGTGGTTCCCAATAATTACTGAATAGTGAACTCCTTTATAAATAATGAATCCATATTGATCTCTTTTGCCAGTAAACAGAGAGTGGCCTTTATTAAAAATATACGAAAAATGCACTTAGGGAAACGCACCGTCTTTCCTCCTCAGACGGATCTCCCATCGTGGCTGATTTATCCTGTAGCAGCTGGAAACAGGAACAGAGGGGAACGGCACTCGCTGCCTTTCCGAGACAGAGGTTTGGCCCTGTCATCTGGGGAGAATTTGTAGGGCAGGAATCTGGAGGGTTCTTGCCATTCCAGCCATTGCAACTCTCCCCTCAGCGCCCACCTCCTGCACGGCTTTCAATCATCACCCAACCCAAGCTGCTTTTTTCAGCTGAGCATGATTGAAATATCTGAAGATGTTGGCATAAATCTAAGCATTGACCCGCCTGGTGTCTCTCTCTTGTCTGACCTCAGGAATCTCCATCACAGGAATTGCTCTCTCTGCCACTCAATAAACAGCAAGCATTTTCTTGGCCTAAGGTTAATCAATCAATCAATCAATCAATCTTGGAATACACCATGCATTTTTTTCAAATAACAGTTATTTCCTTTCAAGTTAATTAGATAGTTAATTGAGTCATTGATTGAGATGCGTGTTTACGGAATTTGAATAAATAAATAAATATTTTAGGAATGGCTTTTTATTATCTCAGATAACAAATAAAAAGGACTTTGAGGGTAAGGAACTCATGGCGGTTACTTATTTATTTCAGGCGAATAAAGATGGTATCACTCATTTCAAGTGGGCTCAAAGAACGGGAGAGCCGAGGGTGTCAAATCGCTGCCAGCACTACCCCACTTCTCGGGTGCCATTGCTTCCTTGGCAGCTGCCGTTTTCCTTTTCCTGCCCAGGAAGTCTGCCGTGCTGATGGCAATGGGAGGGGCCACTTCCTAAACCATCAATTTGGCTGAGGTCCTGTGGTACAGGGGCGGGTTGCCGAAAGCGGTGCACTGCGTGCGCATCTCCATGTTTTGTGCGCATGCGCCCTCGCTACGTGCGTGCGCCCCCTCACACAATTTTGCTTCTGCGCATGCACAGAAGCGAAATCTTACCAAAATCTCGTGAGGGGACGCGTGCGCGCATGAGATTTCGGAGAGATTTTGCTTCCGCACATGCGCAGAAGCAAAAAAGCCCAAAAATTATTTTTTAAAGGTGACAACGCGCACGACGGACTGGTGAAGACGGCACCGGAGCAGTCGCGCGCAAATTAGGTAATTGGTGGTTCCCTACCGGAGTTGCGCACTGGACCGCACCGGTAGGAACCCACCCCTGCTGTGGTCGTCTGCCTGACCTGAGCCAATGTAATTGTGCTTTAGTGCATAAGTGCACCAGCGTGCCTACCGTCCCTGTCCTAATGTTCCCTCTTATCAGTACCCATCTTATGTATATAAACAATGTTACATTATGTATATTACCAACACGTACTTGACAAAAATAAATAAATAAAATAAATAAAAAATAAAATAATCTTGGCAACTTTAAGCCTGGCAGACTTCAACTCCCAGAATTCCTGGCTGGGGAATTCTGGGAGTTGAAGTCCCCCAGGCTTAAAGTTGCCAAGGTTGGAGACCCCTGCATTTAGTGGATGGTCTGTCTAAGCCACATCTGCCTTCCCTCTCCTGAATGTTCAAAGGACAAGCGATGCCGTAAGAGTTCCTCTGTTGACATGACGTCTCACTAACACCAGCTCTAATGGCTCTCTAGTAGGTTTTTATTATTATGATTTTAAAGGCCCATTTGTGTTCCTTTATAGCCCTGATCTTCAATGTTTCCCGGTTATCTTGTCCATTCTGTATTATTGTTTTAATTCCTTTTTCAGTAATTTCTTGGTTGAAATTCCACAGGTGCAACTATAGAGGTATTTACAAGAAACAGAATGCACCGAGCATCTCAGCACAAGAAAACTCAACCAAGCCGAGTCAAACAGCTGGGAGACTTCAGGAGAAATGTAGAGAGCCAGAGAAGGTTCAATCCTGAAGGTCCCACCTCGACCCGGAGAGAGGAGAATGGATGTGTTCATTTGAGAGCCTGTGGAGAAGCTCCATTGATCACTTGAGTCAAAGGAAGTCCATCACTTAGGGCAAATGTGTCTGCAATCTCTTTGGTCAGCTATCTGACTTCCTTTCTCCCTACCCCCCACCCCCCACTCACCCCATAGCCTACATTAAGGAGAAATATGGATTTGGCACATAAAACCAAATCTCTTCTGCTAAGTGCCAAGATAAAGCACATGTTCCTCAGAAGCCTAGGACTCTGAGCTAAGCCCTGCCCCTCCCCTCCCAGTTCCTTTGCCCAAGAGGCTGCTGGGTTTCTCCAAATGCTCCACCAGCCTCCCCTTCTCTGCTCTCAGTTTCTGAGCACAGAAACATCTTGGGGCTGAGAGTTGCCCTCTTTCGTCTCTGGGCACTCTGTCCTCCATCTGCACCTTGAGCCCCAAATAGTATTAGTGTCACGGTGTGAATATTGTCAGTTGTATGTCTATGCAGGGTGATGCACCCCTATCCTAATCTTATGGTACATTCCAATACAAGCAGGACACGTAATGTGATCTTCTGCGCATGTGTGCATTCCTGATTCTCCATTATTCTCTTTGACTTGACTCTTGACCGGAACGGTCGCATTTCCTTAGCAAGAATGTAACTATTCAGAATTTATTGTTTTTGTACCGAAATACATATTTTCTATTAGACCTTTAATCTCGGTTTTATTTTCTAAATGTCTGAATTCCAAGAAGAGATCCAAATCGCCTCTATGAGATTTATTCTCACCTTAACAATTAGGAAGCAGCTTGTGTGGCATGGGTCCTTGTGACTAGCAGGTCCACCAATCCTCCAACTTGTGCCCATACTTGGTCATCAGCAGTGGTGGGATTCAAATAATTTAAAAACCGGATCGCCCAGGGTCAGGTTGGCTGTCATGGGAGGCATGGCCCATCCCCATCCTCCATCTCTGCCGCACATGCAGGATGAGCCTCCCGCGATGGCCAACCCGACCCTGGGTGAACCGGTTATTAAATTACACCACCACCCCCACTATCAAAGTGGATCATGGGCACTGCACTGCAATGGAGAAACGGGCAACAGAGCAACCGGCACAAGGGGAGGAGGAGGAGCAGGGAGAAGAAAGAGGGGAAATGGCCTTCTCCTTCCCTGGCTGCTCCGTTGCCCATTTCTCCATTGCAGCGCAGTGCCCAGGATCCACTTTGATAGCGGGTGTGTGTGTGTAATTTAACAACCAGTTTGCCCAGTGGTGAAATCCTCCCTGTTTGGGCGGGCCAGTCGGTCGTTGTAGAGCCGATAGAGACGATAACGATCGCAGCACGAGCCTTCCCCCACCCGCTTCCCCCGCCTGCCTGGACACCGCCATTTGGGTTCTTTTACCCTCTGTGCACGTGCAGAACGCTTTGCGCATGTGCAGAGGGTAAAAGAACCCAAATGGCGGCATCCAGGCAGGCGGGGGAAGCGGGTGGGGGAAGGCTCTTGCTGCGATCGCTATCATCTCTATCAGCTTGACGACGACAGACTGGCCCGTCCGAACCGGGAGGGTTTCACCCCTGAGTTTGCCCAAACCGGAGTGAACCAGCTGAATCCCACTGGTCATCAGGCCACGTTTTCCTTCATTTGGCTCCAGATCATATTCCACTCAGTGCTTCCACTACTTGCGTTGCCCGAAGCGCTTTAGCATTTCGATTCTTTCATCCCCTAAACTCTGCTGACGATGTTAACCTAGCCTGGTAACGAAACTTTCGGAAACCAACCCACAACCTCATTTCGCTTCTTTCTTTCTACTAGAGCAGTGTTTCCCAACCTTGGCAACTTGAAGATGTCTGGACTTCAACTCCCAGAATTCCCCAGCCAGCGAATGCTGGCTGGGGAATTCTGGGAGTTGAAGTCCAGACATCTTCAAGTTGCCAAGGTTGGGAAACACTGTACTAGAGGCAGGTGGCCCCCATCTGGTGGAAAAGCTGAACCTTCCTTAGTCTCATTCGGAGGCCAAGCTGCATCCCTGGTTTCCGGGTAGAAAATCCAAGCAAAAGGGGAACCGGGCTCTTCCGTTTCAGCTCTGAGTTGCTCTGGCAATTGATGGGCAGTGGTCTTCAGAGGCCTGTGGGCTGTGAATAATGGGTGTTGTGCCACATGATAACAATTTTTTTTAACCTAGGAGTATTCATATCTAATTTATTTATTTATTTATTTATTTATTTATTTATTTATTTATTTATTTATTTATTTACTTACTTATTTATTTATTTATTTATTTATTTATTTATTAAAATTTCTATGCCGCCCAACTCCCGGGGGACTCTGGGCGGCTCACAGCAGATATAGAAACATATAAAAGTAAAACAATTTTTAAAAAGAGCCATATTAAAATACTATCCATTTAAAAAAAACTTTCATTCATACCCTGCCTGCCAGAAGAGCCAAGTTTTTATTGCTTTACGGAAGGCCAGCAGGGTGGGGATAATCCTGATCTCTGGAGGGAGTTGGTTTAAAAGGGAGGGGGCTCCCACAGAGAAGGCTCTCCCCCTCGGCCCCGCCAACCGGCATTGCTTGGTCGATGGGACCTGGAGGAGACCCACTCTGTGGGACCTAACCGGTCATAGGGAGGTATGCGGCAGGATGCGGTCCCGAAGGTAACCTGGCCCTGAGCCATGTAGGGCTTTAAAGGTAACGACCAACACCTTGAATTGGATCTGCAGACTAATGGGCAACCAATGCAGCTGGCGGAGGATCGGTGTTACGTGGGTGCATCTGGGTACACCCACCACAGCTCGCGCAGCTGCATTTTGCACCAATTGCAGTCGCCGGACACTCTTCAAGGGTAGCCCCATGTAGAGCGCATTGCAGTAATCCAGCCGTGAGGTGATAAGGGCATGAGTGACTGTGAGAAGTGCCTCCTTCTCCAAGTAAGGTCGCAATTGGTGCACAAGACGAATTTGTGTAAAGGTCCCCCTAGCCACAGCTGAAAGATGTTGCTCTAATTTTAGCTGTGGATCTAGAAGGACACCCAAATTGCGAACCTGTTCTGAGGGAGCTAATTTTCCCCCCCCCAAGAACCAAGGAGGGACAATTGGTCAAGTCCTTAGGAGGCAATATCCACAGCCACTCAGTCTTGTCAGGGTTAAGTTTTAGCCGGTTCTTCCCCATCCAGACCCTAACATCGTCCAGGCAGCGGCCCATTACGTCTACGGCTTCCCCGAATTGAGACGGGGTGGAGATGTACAACTGGGTATCATCAGCATATTGCTGATACCTCACCCCGTGTCGTCGGATGATCTCACCCAGTGGCTTCATGTAGATGTTAAACAGGATGGGCGAGAGGACCGAGCCCTGCGGCACCCCACATAGTAGGGGCCTAGGGCTCGACCACTGCCCCCCTGTCAGCACCGACTGCATCCTGTCACTGAGGAAGGAGGAGAACCACTGCAAAACAGTGCCGCCCACCCCCACCTCTCCGAGACGACGCAGAAGGATACCATGGTCAATGGTATCGAAGGCCGCTGAGAGGTCAAGTAGCACCAGGATGGAGGAATAACCCCCATCCCGGGCTCGCCAGAGATCATCCATCAGGGTGACCAAAGCCGTTTCCATACTGTAGCCGCGCCTGAAACCTGATTGAAAGGGATCCAGAAAATCAGTGTCATCCAACAGTCATAGGAGCTGGAGCGCCACCACTTTCTCAACAACCTTCCCCGCGAAGGGAAGGTTGGAGACTGGACGGAAGTTCTTTAAATCCGCCGGGTCCAGGGAAGGCTTCTTGAGGAGGGGTCTCACCACCGCAGCTTTTAAGGGCCGCGGGACGGACCCCTCTCTCAAAGAAGCGTTGACCAACGCCTGGAGCCAGCCGCGTGAAACCTCCCTGGTGGCCGAAACCAGCCAGGAAGGACACGGGTCCAATAAACAAGTGGCTGAGCTCATCGCTCCTATGGCCTTGTCTACATCCTCAGGAGTCACTGGTTCAAACCTAATGACCTAAGTGCCAAAGCCCACTGCAATAACATCGCCAAAAAGGCATTAAGAGTTGTAAACCTAATCTTACGTAGCTTCTTCTCCGGTAATATTACACTACTAACCAGAGCATACAAAACATTTGCCAGACCAATCCTCGAATACAGCTCATCTGTCTGGAACCCACACCACATATCGGACATTAATACAATAGAGCATGTCCAGAGATACTTTACGAGAAGAGTCCTCCACTCCTCTGCTCGCAACAGAATACCCTACGCCACCAGACTTGAAATCCTGGGCTTAGAAAGCTTAGAACTACGTCACCTTCGGCACGACCTAAGCGTAGCTCATAAAATTATCTGCTACAACATCCTTCCTGTCAATGACTACTTCAGCTTGAACCACAACAATACATGAGCACACAACAGATACAAACTCAAAGTGAACCGCTCCAAACTCGATTGCAGAAAATATGACTTCTGCAACAGAGTGGTTAATGCCTGGAACTCACTACCTGACTCTGTGGTTTCCTCCCCAAGTCCCCAAAACTTTACCTTTAGACTGTCTACTGTTGACCTCACCCCATTCCTAAGAGGTCAGTAAGGGGCATGCATAAGCGCACCAGCATGCCTACCGTCCCTGTCCAAATGTTCCCTTGTATTTGTACCCATCTTATGTATTCAAATAATGTTATACTTATGTATATTATCAAATATGTACTTGACAAAATAAATAAATAAATAAATAAATAAATATCATAGGGCTGGAAGGGACCTCGGAGGTCTTCTAGTCCAACTCTGTGCTCAAGGCAAGAGACTTTATACATCTCAGTCAAATGGTTGTCCAGTCTATTTTTGATGGAGTTTTGATGGATCATCCTCCAGTGATCGAGCACCCACAACCCCAGGAACAAGCTATTCCAATGGTTAATTGTTCTCACTGTCCAGAAATTTCTCCTTACTTCTAGATTGGATGTCTCCTTAAAAGGCTTTCACCCATTACTTCTTGTCCTCCCTCTGGAGCTTCGGAAAACAATTTGACTCGCTCTTCTCTGTGGGAGACAAACCCTCTACTGGAAGACAGTTATCATGTCATCTTTCTCTTCGGTAGGTTAGGCATACCTAGCTCCCTCAACAGTTCATCATATGATTTAGTTTCATCTTTATTTTCCTTCCTTCCTTCCTTCCTTCCTTCCTTCCTTCCCTCCCTCCCTCCCTCCTTCCTTCCTTCCTTCCTTCCTTCCTTCCTTCCCTCCCTCCCTCCCTCCTTCCTTTCCTTCCTTCCTTCCCTCCCACCTTCCTTCCTTCTCCTTCCTTCCTTCCTTCCTTCCTTCCAACTCTCAGCAGCCTCTACAGAAAAAATACAATATAGTGCAAACCTCATACCGAAATAAAGCAACCACAGTCTGAGAGTCTTCAGTCCAAAGGCAGGGTATAACTAACTCTAAGTGATAAATCTGACTAGCTGAGCTTCTCCCTCTATAAATATCCCTAAGCCTTTCATTAAAATATCTAACCTGATTACATGGATCATATTTTCCAGGTTTTTTTTTCTCTCTTTGAAAGTGTTTGAGGGTCTTTAGCACAGGCCATTCTACAACACACAAGGGAGATGAGGCTGCTCTCTTTTATGTGCTATAAGAGATGGCAAAATCCCTCCGTCCCCCCCACATAACCTTCCTGCCTGCCCTTCAATCTTTGGGGCTTGGACTGGCCAGGCAAGCAGATTGGAGACCTTCCCTCCCTCCCTCTCTAAACCACTTTCCATACAGAGGCAGAAAAGACTTGGGGGGAGGGTGATAGCTTTCCTTCTCTTTATTTTGGCTGCTGGGAAGGGGCTGGAGGAACAACTGTTGAATACTAAAAGCCACTTTATCTGGAATCCTTAGACAGAACAAAGCTGGTCCTCCAGGGGGAATTGGCTCAAACAAGGCAAAAGCCTTTGGAAAAGAGTAGCAAAGCTACCTTAATTTATACTGGTAAGAAGATTCTGCCCTGTTAGATGCATTGTCTGTTTTATGCCACGTGGATTTTGTTAATCAGCGCAGCACAAGAGGCCTAGTCTGTCAGGTGCTTAGGATCAGAGGTGGGTTCCTGCCAGAGCTGCCCGGTGCGCAGCTCCGGTAGGGAGCAGCCAATTGCGCAATTTGCGCGCGACCGCTCCGGAGCCCTCTCTGCCGGTCCACTGCACGTGTCGCCATTTTTTTCATTGATTTTGGGTCAATTTTGCTTCTGCGCATGCGCGGAAGCAAAATCATGCCGAAATCTCATGAGGGGACACGCACGAGAGAGAGATTTCGGCGAGATTTTGCTTCTGCGCATGCGCGGAAGCAAAATCACGCCGAAATCTCATGAGGGGACACGCACGAGAGAGAGATTTCGGCGAGATTTTGCTTCTGTGCATGCGCGGAAGCAAAATCACGCCGAAATCTCACACACGCATGCGTCCCCTCGTGAGATTTCGGTGCAATTTTGCTTCCGTGCATGCGCAGAAGCAAAATCGTGTGAGAGGGTGCGCGTGCGTAGCGAGCACGCGCGCACCCGAAGTGTGGAGATGCGTGCGCAGCGCACCGGCACCGGTAAGAGAGCAACCCGCCGCTGCTTATGGTGTAGTGTAAGGTATTATGGTTCTGGGACAAACTCACAACCCAGAAAGAAAAACTAGAAAAGGCTAGGAGCAAAAATACCTAACAGCGATACACAATGTACTCTGCCCTCAACCTTCAGCCATCTTGTTCAGGCTTCCTAAGGCTTCCTAAGGCTCTTCCTAGCTAGAGAATGCATGGAATTGGGAAATGGTAGCCCAAGGTCAGGTTGAGATAACCAGATAGCAACCCACCCAAAACAGCCCAAAAGTCACATCCCAAACCTTCTTGGTAAGATTGAGTCAGAGCCAGTTCCATCCTATCCAGGCGGTGAGGTCTCCAGGCATTGGGACAGGACCTTGATGGCTTCAGCTGGCCAGCTTGGGATCAAGAGATATGACGCCAAAGCTCAGACTGGCAGATGACCTCACTTAGGAGTTCCAAACAGATATTGAATCAAAGGGGAGAGAATATTGAGCCCTGTGGCATCCCAGAAAAAAATGAGCCTAGGGAGAAACCTTTCCCCCTCCCCACCAACAATGACTGGAACTTGCCCCAAAGAAGGAAGAAAACCACTGCAAGATGGCTCCCATCCCAGAGTTGGTCCAGAAGGATATAGTGGTAGACAGTATTGAGAGCCATGAAACATCAAGGATCAGAAGGATCGATGCACCACCTCCATCCTGGCTCCATCATGGGTCATTAGCAAGCACACCCAAAGCCAGTTCCATAGTGAATCTTGGTCTGAAATCCAGTTGGGATCTCAGCAACTTTATGTAAGTAAAACAATTTATAAGTTGTAAGTAAGTATAATTATAAGAAGAAGAAGAAGCAAAGGGTAGAATCTTGTTAAAGAGAAATCCAACCTAGAAGGAGAAATTGTCTCAGTGAGAACAGTTATTAAATGGAGCCGCTTCCCTCCTGGGGTTATGGGTGCTCCATCACTGGAGGTTTTAAAAAATAGACTGGACAGCCATTTGACCAAGATGCTGCAAGGTCTCCTGCCTTGATCAGGGGTTTGGACTAGAAGACTTCTGAGGTTCCTTCCAGCCAGGGGTGAAATCTACTCACCTTCCCTACTGGTTCGGAAGTGCACGTGCTGATGTCACATCCGATTTTTGACCCACTGCGCATGCACAGAAGGCTTTGCGCATGTGCAGAGGGTTAAATCCAGGAAAGATCTGACTTCCGGGCAGGTGGGCGGAGCCTCGTGCTGCCGCCGCTACCAGTTCTCCGAACCATGCACTGCCGCTGCTACCTACTCACGTGTGCTGGACAGAACCGGGAGGATTTCACCACTGCGTTCCAGCCCTATGATTCAATGTTCTAGACATGTTCTCTAAGTGTAAACTGGAACTTGAAATTCTCAAAATGTTGCTAGATGTTTTGAAGAAGAATGATTATGAGTAAGAAAGTAGTGGGCTATTTATTGCCTCCTCCATTTCCTCTTTCCTTTGTATTAGAAAAATTAATTTTTCTACCTAAAGGTAGCCAATCTATGTGATGGAAGACAATGCCAACTTAACGATGATAGCTTATTGTTCTCTGCCTCCTGAGGGAAGCCAGCCCCCCATTTCTATGAGATCTCCTCGTTTAATGGACGGGAGATGGACTTTTAAGCTATGTTGGCCTTAGGCTTCTCTCATACAGACATGATGGAGGATCAAAGTCCTGGAGATTTTTTTCTCTGTCCTGAGGTTGAGATCATGTTCAAAAGGGAGATGGGATTTGCCAAGTACAGTCAGAAGAAGAAAGACGAATGGGTGTGAGAGGAAGAGGGAATGGTTCTCTGTAAGCAGGGTGGATTTTGCAGTTGGAGCTTGTCTGAAAGTTGAACCTACTGGTAAGCCCTTGTTTCTTAGAAACAGTAATAAACTCGCCCTTGCAGTTTCCCAGGAGTCACACAAGACTAATGAATCCAAAGTACTTTTGTCACAGATTTGCCTCAGCACAACCCCTTATGAGCTGCAGCTCCCAACCTACTGAAGGCAGCCATTCATGTGGAATAGTTGGGCGCAGATGAGGAAGAAGGGATGTTCTTCTCACAAGAGTTCCTGCCAAAGAAGCCACTTCAAAGAGAGAGCAGAGCATGTGCCCTGTTCAACTATGGATCCTCTGATGCTCATGCTGTTTTATAGCATCCTTTGATCCAGTCCCCACAGTTAGTCATGTGGATGAATCATGTGAAGCAGCAATGATTCCACACTCCTGTTCCAGCTGAAATCCCCTGGAGGAGGCAGGAAAACAATTCAAGTCAAAGGGCTGGATATGAACGTGTTTTATATGTTGAAAAACTGGGTGAGATCCTCAATTTGTGACTGAAAGATCCATGCTTTAGATTCAGATTAGTGCAACCAGAAATCTTCCTCTTCTTCCTTAATATTTGCCTGGTTCTTTCACACGAAGAAGAATTCTGTTATGGTAAACCAGTGTTTTTATTCCTTCTGCTGTGGGTGGTAGGAATGACAGAGGCTAAGATTGAGAGGTGTGACTTGTATAAACCAAACTAAGTTCATTGCAGAAGCAACTTCTGGACCAGATAGTTCCTGATTCATATATCGGTCCCTTTGCTTTTCTACTGCACCATTGGTCTCTTACCCAGCATCTGGCAGGATACATACATACATACATACATACATACATACATACATACATACATACATACATACAACAACGAAACAATTCCTGGTGCAGACAATTGGCAGGGCTTGTCCATTGACAACCACTTATTTTTCCCACTGATAAGATATAAAAATGTGAGCACTTCCTGATCCCTGTTCATCCTTCCAACATGAGCATGATCACTGTTAAGGAGAAAAATCTCCATAGAGGCGATGTTGATCTTTCTCTCGGAACTCAGACATTTAGAAATAAAGCCGAAGTTAAAAGTCTAATAGAAAATATTTATTTCGGTACAAAAACAATAAATTCTGAATAGTTACATTCTTGCTAATTAAATGCGACCGTTCCGGTCAGAGCCAAACCACAAGAGAATAATGGAGAATCAGGAATGCACACATGCGCAGAAGATCACATCACGTGTTCTGCTTGTAATGTAATATACTATAATATTAGAATAGGGGTGCATCACCCTGCATAGACATACAACTGACAATATTCACTACATGACAATCACAAGGGAGACCTTTGGCTGGAATGGAAGGGATTCCAATGTGTGTTGAGATTGCTCGATGCAGCACAAAACTCAGCACCAGGCTAATTCATCTGGATCAATGGCCAGATTGTCCTCTGAATAGTTCAAAGGGCGGGGGTACAGTTCAAACATGACTACTCTGATTACTCTTCAGTCAATATTCTCCTCTGATACGTTGACACTATTGTTACGCTTCATCAAGTCATCGCAACGCCTGGTGATTCTATGGATAAAAGCTCTCCTAGCATCCTGCCCAGTGGTGGGTTGTAAATAATTTTGCTACCGGTTCATGCGTGCGACGCTTCTGTGAATGTGCAGAAGCATCCCAGGTGGGTGGGCAGAGCCTCCCACACTGGTGCTACCGGTTCTAAAAACCAGTCTGAACCGGGAGCAACCCACTGCTGATCCTGCCTCTCGCTATATCGCACAATCTTTGCAAGTCCATTTCTGTGGCTTCCTGTGCTGCTTCCATGCACTTCATTGGCCTTTACTTCTCCTTCCATCAACTTCTCCAGCATTACCATCTTTTCCATAGATGCACCATCCCTCCTGTTGTGTCAAAGTATGGCAGTTCCTGTTTTCTGATCTTTGCTTCCGGTGATCACTTGCTTTGAATGGTTGGTCCTCTTGGCTATCCAAGGAATGTGAAACAGCCTCCTCCAGCCCCAGGACTCCAAGGAGTCAATCTTCTTCCTGTGTTCTTGCTCAGTCCATCCCTCACATCTGTACATCATAGCAGAGAATACCACTGAGTTGCCCATTCTAACTTTTGTCTTCATTGAAATGCCTTGGCCTTTCTTGAGTTTAGCCCTTCAATACTTTTGATCTGTTGTCATTTTCCTGAATCTCTTTTGCATTTCATCGTTATCAGTTCTGGAGTCTAGAAAATGTCAACTTCTTCTAGCATACTTTTATGTGAAATTCTTTTAGAAGATATAATCTTAGTTTTCTTCATGTTCAAGAAAAGCCTTCCCTTTTAACTCTCCTGTTTTATGTTTTATAATGATCATTCTTAGGTCTTCGGTTTCTGATATTGAGATCGTGCCATATGGCTATGTCAGATGATTGGCATTCCTTCCACACATTTGGACTTCAGCCTTTCGGCTTTCCAGCACATGTGATGTATTCAATGTAAAGATTGACCCAGGAAAGCAACAGAATGCAGCTGCTCTAACCACTTTTCCAATGGGAAGCACTGGGTGTTACTGAATTCTGATCTCGCCAGGGCTGGTTAATCTTCCCAAAAGAATCAAATGCTCAGCTCCACCCTTTGCCTTGAGAGACTTCCAAAGGCTTGAGTGATCAATACGAGTCCTTTGTTATATTCTCTTCATATAAAATCATCATCATCATCTACTTATATCAGGGGTCTTCAAACTTGGCAACTTTAAGACTTATGGACTTCAACTCCCAGAATTCTCCAGCCAGCTATGCTGAACGCCCAGATACAGGCAGTTACGTAGATGACCCTACACAAAAGGTGCCAGGTGTTGAGCTTCCTTGCCAGTATTGGTCAACTCTGAACAGGATCCGTACCCAACATGGTGTCTGCCATGATTCATTGTTTAAGTGTGGTCTTGTCTCTACCCCTCGGTGTGACTGGTTCTCCTCGACAAAATATCTACCACATTGTGTCCAAATGTCCCTCAAGAGCTTAGACTGGCCCAATGTCTGATTTTTTCAACATAGACCACCCTGTCCTTGAATGGTTGGGTAGACTGGACATTAACATTTGAACTACTATAAGTCCATGTATTTGCCATACACTAAATCAGTGGCACGCGGAGCCATATCTGCCGGCACACGAGCCATTGCCCTAGCTCAGCTTCAGCACGCATGTACGTGCATGCCAGCTGATTTTTGGCTCACACAGAGACACTGGGAGGGCAATTTTGGCCTCCGGAGGGTCTCCGGGGTGGTGGGGGGAGGGTTTTCGTCCTCCCCAAGCTCTAAGAAAGCCTCTGGAGCCTGGGGAGGGCAAAAAATGGGCCTACTGGGCCCACTGGAAGTCAGGAAATGGGGGAGTGGGGGGGTCACACATGCATGCGCAGCGGGGTGAGGCAAGTGGGGGGCTTTGAATTATGGGTGTGGGCACGCATGCGCGTGCGATAGCACATGCACGCACTATTTCGACACCCGAGGAAAAAAAGGTTCGCCATCACTGCACTAAATGAATAAAATTACCTATTGTCATTTTGCTCTCTCCATTGAGAAATTGGTGAACAAGTTCTTTTCTTGTGCTTTTGTTCTGAATATTTATCTAAGGATGACCTTTTTGTTATTTTCTTCATGGGCTCCTTCTGAGCTTTCCCTTTCCCAAGAGCAGCTCAACGGTTCCAATTTGCCCGTCTGTCGTCTTCTTTAGTGGCCGCCTGTTTTTCCAGCCTGGATGTCCACGTGTCCTTTCTGATTTGAAGGTCAAGGAGGGGCAAAACGTTTCTTAGGCTGACAAACATTTTCACTTGGGCCCCAGAAAGCACATTTTACTTTGAATGACAGCCTGAAATGAATTCGCTGAAAGCTCCTCGCTGGATGAAGCTGCAGAGGAATTTCAGAGAAGCTGAAGTGTTTTAGAAATACATTTTTGGAGGCATAGCTTAAGTATCCGTAAGCTCTGAGGCTTAATGTAACACAAAATCTGCTGCAAATTCTTTCCTTAGATCTCAGAAATACCATTTTGTGTGTACACAAAGTGGGTTCACTGGAAAAGTCACTCAGCATTTATTCTTTCCATCATCTTCGCTCTCTGCCTGAGGGTTGGCCAGATCCCAAGGGGCTTCTAGACATGACGGATGGTCTAAAGAAATCCTTCTGTGATGAGAGAGAGAATCTGGTTTCAATAAAATTATTGGACTTTTTTATGGATGGATGGAAAAGCTGCAAACTATCAGGATGGGCTCCCCTCACAGCTGGATTATGTTTCCCCAACCAAGACCTTATTATTATTATATGGGTAATCTACAATTAGATTCACAGTCAAAGACTGGTGAAAACTTAATAATTCAAGTCCTGACCAAAGACCTGAGAATTATGAAGGTAGCGTCTGAGGCTAAGAGAGTCATTATTATTATTATTATTATTATTATTATTATTATTATTATTATTATTATTATTATTATTATTATTATTATTATTATTATTGTTATTGTTATTGTTATTGTTGTTGTTGTTGTTGTTGTTGTTGTTGTTGTTGTTGTTGTTGTTGTTGTTATTATTATTATTATTATTATTATTATTATTATTATTATTATTATTATTATTATTATTATTATTATTATTATTATTATTAACAGAGCATTAACAGAGGGATAGAATCAAGATCACGTGAAGTGTTAATACCACTTTATAATGCCTTGGTAAGGCCACACTTGGAATACGGCATTAAGTTTTGGTCCTCAGGATGCAAAAAGGATGTTGAGACTCTAGAAAGAGTGCAGAGAAGAGCAACAAAAATGATTAGGGGACTGGAGGCTAAAACATATGAAGAACGGTTGCAGGAACTGGGTAGTCTAGTTTAATGAAAAGAAGGATCAGGGGAGACATGATAGCAGTCTTCCAATATCTCAGGGGCCGCCACAAAGAAGAGGGAGTCAAACTATTCTCCAAAGCACCAGAAGGTAGAACAAGAAGTAATGGGTGGAAACTAAACAAGGAGAGAAGTAACTTAGAACTAAGGAGAAATTTCCTTAGAACAATTAATCCGTGGAACAGCTTGCCTCCAGAAGTTGTGAATGCTCCAACACTGGAAGTTTTTAAGAAGATGTTGGATAACCATTTGTCTGAAGTAGTGTAGGGTTTCCTGCCTAGGCAGGGGGTTGGACTAGAAGACCTCCAAGGTCCCTTCCAACTCTGTTGTTGTTGTTGTTGTTATTGTTGTTGTTGTTGTTGTTGTTGTTGTTGTTGTTGTTATTATTATTATTATTATTATTATTATTATTATTATTATTATTATTATTATTATTTACACAAAAATGTGAAAAAGAATTTAGAATCACAGCTGCCTGGTCTTTAGCTGGTTGTGACCTTCATACACACTGAGCTTTTCCCAAGAATCCGGGATGTTATAGTGTACCCATGTAATATATGTGCAGATCTAAGCAGTGTAGAATTTTTGTAATGGACAGATGGAAATTTTGTCAATGTGCAGATTTTCTAAGTGCCAGTCAAGATTTTGGGGTATGTCACCCAGTGTGCCGATAACCGCTGGAATCACCACAGCCAATTTATGTTGCTATGATTCCAATTTGACACAAAAATCTGCGTCAAATAAAATACAATTTATGTACCAACAAAGCAATATTTTAAACCATTTCTGTGTTTTCTTGATAAAATGCTAAAAACCAGGGATTGCTTTTTCCCACTAAGATTGTATATGCATTTTTAATACATTTAATGAAAGGTGGATCTTATGTTTTTTTTAAAAAAATATTCTTAGAACATTAATTTTAGATGTTCCAAATGAGGTATTTGCAGAGAACAAATGTCTTCTCAAGCAATCTTCAAAGTTGGAGGTTTGTTTTGGGGTTGTTGTTGTTGGGGGTTTTTTTGTTTCTAAAGCCCACACTTTTTAAACATCACATTAATCAATTGCTGAAATGAACTCAATAGAGATGGACAGCGCAATCATAACCGCCCAATGTTTATAAAATACCATCTTTAGAAGAGAAATCTTCCCTGTCTCTTCTGTTGTGTTTGCATTGTTCTGGCACAATTCCCTCTGACCCCCTTCCTGCTTTGAGTTGTGAGCCTTTCCCTTTATCCCTCTCTCTGTATAACAAGCAACTCTCTGTAAAAGGACTGGTGAGCTGAGTTTAGCTCCTAGAACTAGAACTAAGGGGAAACTTCCTAACAGTGAGGACAATAAACCAGTGGAACAGCTTGCCTTCAGAAGTTGTGGGTGCTTCAACACTGGAGGCTTTTAAGAAGAGACTGGAGAGCCACTTGGCTAGAATGATACAGGATCTCCTGCTTGAGCAGGGGGCTGGACTAGAAGACCTCCAAGGTCCCTTCCAACTCTGTTATTCTATGTTCTATTAGTTTAAAAAATACCAGGAAGTGTAAAGGATGGGAAAATAGTTGTTTTCCTACTGAAGCATTGGTAGGGAGGGCAAATTTGTCTCACAATCTGAACCCACCAGAATTCACCCCTGTATCTCAGCTCAGAATGATGCTGAGAAATTAGTTGGTGTGATGTGGGAGCAAGAAAGTCTCTCCATGATTATTATTGTTGTTGTTAGTTGCGAAGTTGTGTCTGACCCATCGCGACCCCATGGACAACGTTCCTCCAGGCCTTCCTATCCTCTACCATCCTCTGGAGTCCATTTAAGCTCATACTGACTGCTTCAGTGACTCCATCCAGCCACCTCATTCTCTGTCGTCCCCTTCTTCTTTTGCCCTCAATCTTTCTCAGCATTAGGCTCTTCTCCAGTGAGTCCTTCCTTCTCATTAGGTGGCCAAAGTATTTGAATTTCATCTTCAGGATCTGGCCTTCTAAAGAGCAGTCAGGGTTGATCTCCTCTAGGACTGGCCGGTTGGATCGCCTTGCAGTCCAAGGGACTCGCAGGAGTCTTCTCCAGCACCATAGTTCAAAGGCTTTGTTCAAAGTTCACAGTTCATAGTTCATAGTTCAAACCATAGTTCAAAGTACCCCAGGATTGTAGAGCCTGTGAATGTTCCTGAAGATGCTCAAAGGCTCCAGCAGGGAGTCCTGCAAGAGGGCCAGGCGAATGATCCAACTCTCCCAAGCCCAGAGAGCTGGAAAGAGACAGCCTTCAACAAGTCTTCCAGTTGCTTCTCTTTTGCCAGGGGCTGTGAGATGAGTGCAGATCTGCCGAGGAAGAACTGCTGATTCAGCCACGGACCTGGGGCTTTTAACATTTATTTACTGCGCTCAGCACTGAATGCCATTTCTCTTATGTATGGCAAGACAAGCTGTAATGTTTCTTGTCCTAGGATGTGGGCGCTGCCTTGCCCTTGGAGGAGTGTGGAATGATGGCTTGCAGTCAAAATTAATGCCTGACTTCTAGCCAAATTCCTGAGTCCTGCAGAAATGTTTGGCCTTTGCCTCAGTCCTGGCTCTCCGGGCAATTAAGCCTTATCTTCCAAAGACTCAATCCTCTTTGCACTTCGACAGACAGTGTCTGGGCTGGGCTGAGAATCTGACTTTCCCATCCTGAAGACTCTGTGCTCCCCCTTCCCGCCACAAGTAGACTTCCTTTGCTACAGGATCTTTGCGGTGCTGGGTGTTGGGGCTGCAAGCTGAGAAGAGCATGGAAATGAGTTTGTCTACCCAAAGGGGGCTAAGAAAACGTAGGAAGACATCTTAAGTTGGTGTTTCCTTTCTCTCAATGGTCCTTCATCAAGGAATCTTATCTCCATACTTCTCTACCACTTCCTGCAGGCTATCATGCCCTTTTCTCCCCTCTTTCTAAGCCATCAATGTTTGGGGAAGGCTCTCAACAACCTTACCCACAAAGGGTAGGTTGGAGACTGGATGGAAGTTCTTTAAATTCACGGGGTCCAGGGAAAGCTTCTTGAGGAGGGGCCTCACCACCGTAGCTTTTAAGGGCTGCGGGATGGATCCCGCTCTCAAAGAAGCATTCACAACCGCCTGGAGCCAGCCTCGTGACATCTCCTTGCTGGCCAAAACCAGCCAGGAGGGGCACGGGTCCAACAAACAAGTGGAGGAACTCATCGCTCCCATGGCCTTGTCAACATCATCAGGAGTGATCGGCTCAAATTCGTCCCATATAACAGGACTAAGACCAGGTTGTGAGTTCAATCCTAAGTGGAGGCAGATGTAGGGTCTCCTGCTTGGGCAGGGGGTTGGACTACATGACTGCAAGGTCCCTTCCAACTCTGTTAATCTGTTAAACTATGATCTGTTAAACTATGATCCTGGAGCTCCCATATTTATTTATATCGCAGCATGCCATAAAACCAACAATTAAAACATTTTACAAAAGCCATTTAAAACAATTAAATATAATTCTTTTAAAGGTGACATAAGGGAACACATCAGAACCCCAAACATGATGCAGGAATCCCCAGACTTCCTGGAAAAAAATCGAAATCCCCCAGGACCCAAAGCCTGAAGAATTCCACCCAAGGATCTGAGGAGCTCAGGCAGTGGGGCTGGGATGACAGCCCTGTCCTCCTTTACTCAGGTTGGTTTTAGGAACCGAAAAAAGTAAGGATGCTTTTGTATTAGAGGATTTCAAATAGAGAGATCCCCGAATCTAAGCTGATTTTTAAAAACCAAGAGCATTTCAGTAGCAAAAAAATACCCTGAGACTACGTACGATGTTCCAGAGCAGCAGGAATTGCTCCAGATTCCCCAAACCCCCCTTCCCCAGCATGCAACCGATCAGCCTTGCAAGGCAGGGGTGGGTTCTAACTTACCTCGCCGCTGGTTCGCTTCCTCCTGCACCGCATGGGCATGCGCGCATTGTGTGTTGCGCGGCCACATGCACATGCGCAGTGCCAAAAATTAAGCTTCTGCGCATGCGCAAGATAGCAATAGCAATAGGACTTAGACTTATATACCGCTTCATAGTGCTTTACAGCCCTCTCTAAGCGGTTTACAGAGTTCAGCATATTGCCCCCAACAATCTGGGTCCTCATTTTACCCACCTCAGAAGGATGGAAGGCTGAGTCAACCTTGAGCCTAGTGAGATTTGAACAGCTGAACTGCTGAACTAGCTGGAATAGCCTGCAGTAGCTGCATTTAACCACTGCGCAACCTCGGCCTATGGCGCCACCATTAGAGCTGGTTCTGGGGCGTGGCCAACCAGTGATCGCTCCCAGTTCGGCGAGCGGGGGTGGAATTCCCGCTATCAGTTCTAAAGAACCGGTCCGAACCGGGAGCAAGGGGATTGCCTCCTTTCCGAGTGAAAATCAAAGCCTTGAGCAGACTTGGGGGGGACCAAACTAGAGGAGGTAGGAAGAGCCTCAAGGTGCCTATCACTCTGCCCCACTCTTTTGCACACAGATCTGGCCAGGGCTTTGAAGGGAGAGCCAAAGCCGGCTGCTCTGAGGAGTCTCAGGAGCGCTTCACATCTTGACTCTAAACATCCCCCCAGCCGCTGGTTCAGCCCTCCTGCACAATGGATACTTGCAGAGGACTGAACCCCAATCAGTGCTGCTCCTTTTCCTCCCAGCATCTCTCAGGACCATTGAAAGCCCCTTTTCTGAACTTGCGAACTGAACTGGGTCTGGCCTTAGAGAGGCTCAGCTTTAGCCCTGGTGGCGCAATGCTTAGAATGCAGAATGGTAGGCTGACTCTGCCCACAGCCAGGAGTTCCTGACAGGCCCAAGGTTGACTCAGCCTTCCATCCTTCCGAGGTCAGTAAAATGAGGACCTGGATTTTTGGGGGGCCAGATGGAAATGATGCTTCTACATTGGGTTGCGCAATGGGTTGGTATCAGCATATCCTAAGAACACTTGGCAGTGAGACCAAGCAGGACGTGTTTCCATGTGCTTGATGATGTTGCAAGAAATTTTCAAAGCAACAATGATTTCCCATGCTCCAATGTTGCTGCCAAATAGGAAGGCTAAAATATTGCTTTGGTTCTGGGTGGAAAAGAAACAGAAATTAAATCAGAGCAGGATGGCCCATCTGCAGTAAGTGTGCTCGCTAGCCTCAGTTTCAATGAAATCATTTTGATGAGTTATTAGAAGTGGGAGGGGCTGCTAATTGTACATTTGCTGTTAATTAATTGCCTCCTTTTTTCCCATGCTCTGAATCTCAGTGTTCAATGTCCCTGGTGGTATCTAAGAAGAAACGAATTGCCGGAGGGGGTGGCTGGTAGAGGAGGAAGAGGGGGCTGCGATTCAGACAAAAGCTTCAGCTCAGAGCGAAAAACAGGGAGCATCTAAGGACTGGCAGCCCTCCCGAGGAAACCAAACAGGAAACCAGGCTAGATGAGCTAATTCTACTTGATTGTAAGGCTACATCAACAGAATCTTGCAGGTCTGAAGGCACAAACTCCTCCTGTCCATTTTCCACTATTTGACCCATTGGGGCAGGCAGGTCCTTCCTTCCTCTGACCATGAAGCCACTGGGGGCTCCTGCCCCTCTTCTCTGATGGTTTCCTGGACAGCATCTCTTCCCCTCATCCCCCCCCCCCAAGGTCATTCACACATTCCATTACTGGGACCAACATGTAGAGAATTTCCAGCTGAAGACCTGGGGCTGCGTTCTAGTAAGCAGGCATTTCTTAATTTGGCACAGCCATTAAGAGAATGTCCACAGCATGTTCTATGTGAGTCCACCACCCAAATTCCACGTTTTATTCTCAAAGGTGGTGAATCCCAATGAAAAAATGTCTCTAAATGTTTTCAGTTGGCGTGGTGTAACACTTTCCTCCACACTGTTATTGTCATTGTTGGGTCTTTATTTTTAAAGAACTCAAGATGACAAACATGGTCACACGTCCATTTCTGTCACCATCTTTCAGTTTCAATATTGAACTAACCTAGCTGTCAAGGGAAAACCATCGGGGTCTGCCACATCTAGGCAAAATGGGAGCCTCGGGTGGGGAAGGTAGATCTAAATGCCAGGAAATGTTTTTTAAGTCAACTGGCTTCTCTGTATATGCATGTGAGAGGGATCTGAGGCTATGGACCTATAAATAGATAGATAGATAGATAGATAGATAGATAGATAGATAGATAGATAGATAGATAGATAGATAGATAGATAGATAGATAGATAGATAGATAGATAGATAGATAGATAAATAAATAAACAAACAAACAAACAAACAAACAAATAAATAAATAAATTTTTGAAGGCACCCAACTCGATAGTAAGAAACAACCGCAAAATAAAAACTATAACTTCATAAATACAGAATGATGTACAGACATTACAGAAATTAATATAGTTCGTAGCTAAGAAAACTAATCCAGCCAACAGTGCTAATACAGCCAGGAAAGAAGTCCTTTCTTGGGCCCAGAACTGCCAGCCCATCACCTCCATTCTGGAGCCAAACTGGTGCCACCCACAGAGATATCCCTCCAGCCCCAGATGGGTTCTGGTAACACATGTGGGCTCAGCCCTCTGATCCACGATCAAGTCATGGATGAAGGTGCCTTATTATAGATTAACTTGGCATTCAGCAGCAGCAGCAGCAGCAGACAACCGAAGGCCTTGAAGGTCTGCCAAATGGAACTCAGGAATGAGACCAGGGCCTGGAATGGACCACAGGTATATTTAGCCTGTGGCACAGCACCTGAGAAGGGCCCGTCCCCTGTCTCCTGCCCTATCTCCCTCTTCCCCTTACCCATTCCTACTGAGACGCTATGAAGAACAATCGCAGGAACTGGGTATGTTTAGTCTAGTGAAAAGAAGGACTAGGGGTGAGGTGATACCAGTGTTCCGGTATTTACGGGGCTGCCACAAAGAAGAGGGGGACAACCTATTCTCCAAAGCAGCAGAAGGCAAGACAAGAAACAATGGATGGAAATTAAACAAGGAGGGAAGCAACCTGGAACTAAGGAGAAATTTCCTTAACCAGTGGAATGGCTTGCCACCAGAAGTTGTGGGTGTTCCATCACTGGAGGCTTTCAAGAAGCGACTGGGCAGCAATTTGTCTGAAATGATATAGACTCACCTGCTCAAGCAGGGCATTGGACCTCCAAGGTCCATTCCCACTCTGTTATTCTATGTTATTGCCCACCTCCATCTCTCCTTGCACTCCCTTGTGCAAATTAGTCCACGTCCAGACCTACTCCCTGTCACAGTGTGATTTATTGCCTGTTACATGTATATGCAGGGAGATGCATCCCTATCTAATATAATGGTTCATTCCTGAGCACGTGATTGATATGTTCCTGTACGCATGTGTGCATTCCAAACTCCATTCTACCCTTCTTCTTCTGGCTTCCGATGAGAGAAGTCGCATTTTATATCAGACATGTAATTAATCAGGATTTATTGTTTTTGTACCGAAATAAATATTTTTAATTAGAACTTTAAACTGCGGTTTCTTTTCTAATGTCTGAATTCCGGGGAAAGATCAAACATCACCTCTGTGAGATTAATTCTCACTCCGTCACTCCCCTCCTATCACTACCAACTACATCCAGAAGTACTTCTGCCAACTTCTATTAACCATGAACTGGAATGGAAGTGATCTGGCATGGGGTCACATCTGCTTCCCCCCCAAATTGAATTATTGACTTCCATGTCAGGAACATATTTAGTGGTGCAGTTGCCTAGAGGTGGAGCTCTCTCCTCACGATCAGGAGGTGTGAGTTCAATCCTAGGTAGCAGCAGATATTTCTCTCTCTGGGCACAATGAGTAATTATCTGCTGCGAACTCTGCATTGGCGACAGGAAGGGCATCCGGCCAGTAAACACTCTGCTCCATTCAGTTGCCCTGACTTCACCCTGATGTAAGGGATTACAGCAGGGGTGGGTTCTGATTTTCCTCGCTGCTGGTTCGCTTCTTGATGCGATGCGCTGCTTGGGCACGCGCGCATGCGCAGTGCTAAAAACCCAGCTTCTGTGCATGCGCAAAAGCAAAAAACAAAATGGCGCTGCTGTAGAGAGAGCCGGTTTGGGGGCGTGGCAGGCCTGGGTCGCTGCCAGTTCCAGCGACCCAGGCTGCCAAGTTACTACCGGTTCCATAGAACCAGTCCGAACCGGGAGGAACCCACCTCTGGATTACGCGGGCATTACAAGACAAAAAATATATATATGTCAGGAACATTTGTCATGTTTGCTCAGAGAAACAAGAAATGAACATAGAACATAGAACAATAGGATTGGGAGGGTTGGAATGAGATGGGAGATCGCTCAGGAAGGCTTCCGGGGTGGGGCTGATCTTGTCCTGGGTCAGGATTCTAAGCGTGTGGACTTTGTGTGAAGCTGTCAGCAGATGTGACCACATCTTTTGCTACAGGGAGAGAGGATCAACGTCTGCTCAGATGCCTCTGAGCCATCCGGGGGCGGGGGAGTTTCATCTGTCATCCAGAGGGGGGATGGGCAAGAGTCGTTTTGCCACATGTATAGGGATCCTGATTCAAAAGAAGTGACCAGCAACATTTGGTCTACATTAACGAGTGTTTGTTTTGAAATACAGATAGCTTTAAGGAACAGTGGAAACAGGCACTTCTTCTGGCTCCATTTTTAATAACTTTAATAAAGACATATATCCTTTCCCTTCATTTCAAGAGAATTTTTGCTGTAGCTTAAATGGACTCTAAATAAAAGCAAACAAGTCATAATTTTAAAAGGGTCTTCCCCCCCTCCCGCCCCTTCTTTCTCTCTCCACTCTCTTTTAGCAGCATAACATTAATAAGGACAAGGGGCAATTGAAGACATCTCCAAGTACTTTAAGTTCTCTCTTTTGGAGGAAGAAGAAGATTGTTCTGAAAAGAGCTGAAATAATGGCACACAGAATATGTGGCAGTGAGATTTCATTTATGGTGGACCAGGAATTTCTACTACCCTGGGCCAAGTTCCTATTTTATTCCTCAACTTCCAGATGAGACAGGGATGGATCTTTAGCAATGCTGTTGGCACAGAACATAGAATAACAGAAGGCCATCTAGTCCAACCCCCTGCTAGAGCAGGAGACCCTATACCATTCCAGACAAACAGCTGTCCAGTCTCTTTTTGAAAGCCTGCAATGATGGTGCACCCCCAACTTCTAAAGGCAAGCCCTTCCATTGGTTCCTTGCTCTCACCGTTAGGAAATTTCTCCTTAGTTCTAGCTCTAATTAGGCAAATTGAAACATTTCCCACATAAGGTTGCTGTGTGACTGACTGACTGACTGACTGACTGACTGACTGACTGATATATATATATATATATATATATATATATATATATATATATATATATATATATATATATATATATATATATATATATATATATATATATATATATATATATATATATATATATATATATATATATAAACAAACAAACAAACAAACAAACAAACAAACAAACAAACAAATAAACAAACAAATAAATAAATAAATAAATAAATAAATAAATAAATAAATAAATAAATAAATAAATAAATAAATAAATAAATAAATAAATAAATAAATAAATAAATAATAAATATCCGTGAGTATCCACGGTCACATTGCTGTAACAAGAGGGTTGCTTTTTACCATCTCAGGGTCAGAACCTGCTGAATCCCACCTCTGGGCTGCATCCATTGCAGGCCCACCCTTTTGAAGACCATAATGGAGGCTTTGCTGAGAGACTGACTCATGTCAGCTCATCATCTCGCAATTTTTTTGTGGGTAACAGTTAAATTGAAAGGACACTATTTTCCTTCTCCAAAATGGCAGGAAAGTGCACAGCTGAGCTTCAGGAATTGTGTTCTGGAAAATCTCCATGTGCAGTAAAAGCAGGATTCAGGCCCCTCCCCCTGCCCCCCAATACCTTGGGGCCTCGGTCACTTGATCCTGGGATGATCCTGACCAGCTCCACCGGTGCCTGTCTTAGAGAGATTGCTGCCAGCAGCTTAAAGCTCCATTTGCTCCGGGTTCAATAAGTGTTGGGTTGTGACTAGGTGTCATAACAACATGACAGGGTATAGAAAAGAATGATGATGATGATGATGATGATGATGATGATGATGATGATGATGATGATGATGATGATAATAGCAATAATAATAATAATAATAATAATAATAATAATAATAATAATAATAATAATAATAAAAATAATAAAAATAAAAATAAAAATAAAAATAAAAATAAAAATAAAAATAAAAATAAAAATAAAAATAAAAATAAAAATAAAAATAAAAATAAAAATAAAAATAAAAATAAAAATAAAAATAATAAAAATAAAAAACAACTGGAAAAAATCACAAAATATTGCGACCTGGCCATCAAAACTACGTGATTATGGATGAAACATGTAACAGTGGTACCCATTGTCATCAGGGCATTCAGCACCATGTCCAAGAATTTTACAAGAAATTGCAGTTTCCTGCAATAACACCAGTGGAACTGCAAAAAAAAACCGTGCTACTCGGAACATCATACATTTTAAGAAGATACTTGGTCGATACCTAGGATGCTGGCAGCAACCTGTATCAACCATCAGTGTCAATCAATAATATTTGTGATACATTTTTAAATGTTCAGTTGACTTGAGTTTCATGTTTAATGAATAAAGTATATAATAACAACAACAATAACAACAACAACAAAAAGGAAAATGAAGAAAAGGCATGTGAGAAAATTAAGTGAACCAATACTGTACTACAATTGATAGCTTAAACAATTCTTTCTTGATTAATAGCAATAGCACTTAGACTTATATACCGCTTCACAGTGCTTTACCACCCTATCTAAGCAGTTTTTACAGAGTTGGCATCTTGCCCCCAACAATCTGGGTCCTCAGAAATAACAGAAAGCATAGTAATGTGACTGGCGATGGCTGGAATCACATCAGCAAGTAAGAAGCATCTGAATTCTCCATTGTTTTAATTGAGTTTGATTTCATTGTGATGCAGCAAAAGATAACAGATCCTTTTGGCCAGGTCCTGCTCCACTGGACATTTACCAGGCACCCCTTCAAGGCTGGCCATGGGCAAGGTCGGAGAGCAGCAGCGGTGGGTTGCTCCTGGTTCGGCCCGGTTCTAAGAACCGATAGCGCTGGCGGTGGGAGCCTCCGCCCACACGCCCGGGACGCTTCTGTGCATGCGCAGAAGCGTCATGCGCGCGCACATGAACCAGTAGTAAAGGCTTTTAGAACCCACTACTGGAGAGCAGAGAGGGATAAAAGCCTCCTCGGTGAAGCGTCAAGCCTATTGGCCAGACCCTGGGAGATTCTTGGCACCAAGATGAACGTTTTGAAGACCGTATTCATGGCCACAACATATCTGCAGGCATCCTTTTTCAGAACGATTAATTATCTCGGATGTTTTCAGTGCTACAAAAATTAAGTTCCCCACCCCCAAAGTGGGAGGAAATACAGTTGTAGGAGAGGAAATGGAAGTTGGGATCATTGGTTTTCACCTATATAAGGCAAGAGACCAACTTTAACCAGGTGGGGGTCTTGAGGGCTTTCTCATTTCTTACAACACTTCAGTAGAATGGAGATCCATCCTAAGACAGGCAGCCGAAGCACCCGAGGGAGGCCCGGAATCTCCCATGGGAAACTGTGCTGGTCGTTGACGGTAATCAAGATTTGATTTAATGTTCTGTGCTGCTTCCAGCTGAGCACTGATTTTCTCCTCTCAGCCCCAGAGAACATCTGAGCCAGCTCCCTGGCATGAAGCGTTTTGAATGCAGGTGCTATCCTCCCTCCCATGGAGCAGAAAGAAGAAGAAAAACCTCTTCGGAATAAGCTCCGCTGAAGCGATGGACAGGTTTGTTTGCCAAACAACAGACTGATGAAAAAGGATCAGTATTTCAAGAACAGCATTGCTCTGTGTGACGGGCATTAAATAACCATCTGATCTGTCTTCTGCCCAAACGCCTCCCTTTGCTCTGTCAATTTTATCCTTCATTTTCTCTTTCACAATAATTCATCTGTTCCACAATTGTATAAGTGCCCACCCGCTCCCTTCCTCCTTCCCTACCACATCTCTGCCCATCTCAGCAAACTGAGCTCAGCGGTCAGTCAGGAGGGCCTGGGGGGGTCATTCAGCTCCCGCCAAGCCAGCAAATTATCCAGAAGCTTCACAATGGAAGATGCCATCTTTTCTGCAATCAAGAAAGATAAATAAGCTATTAAAGGCCAGAAGCAGAGGTGGGTTCCTACCGGTTCTGACCTGTTCTCTAGAACCGGTAGTAAACTGGGGGGTGACATCACGGATCTGGTTCTGTCAGTGCCGGTCCGTGGCCACCGCCATTTTTTTCCGGCTTTTTTTTTTTTTTGGTTATTTTTTGATGGTTTTTGCTTCTGCGCAAGCGCAGAAGCCAAGTTTCCGACACTTTCTGCCCACCATCTTTTTTGGGGGGGTTGCTATTTTTTACTGTTTTTTGCTTCTGTGCATGTGCAAAAGCTGAGTTTTCAGCAATGCACATGCGCTCATGCCTGCCCGGCACGGCCATGTGGCGCGCAATGTGCACGCAGCCACGCAGCACGGGAGGCGAGGTAAGTTAGAATCCACCCATGGCCAGAAGTCCCTTGCAAGGTGTCAGGCCTGTGCCAGTCGGATCACCTAGGAAAGAAAAACCTTTGACTCCATTTGGTTAAAGCAAAGGGTTCTTTTATTTAGAGTGTCGGTTGCAGTAAAATCAAGCCAGCTCTGAAAGCACCTGGACACAAAAATAAGGTATAGGTTTGCCCCCAGCCCATCTCTCCCCTGTGACCAGCCCATTTCCAGCCAACCAGAGCTCGCCAAGATGTTTTGAGAACTCTGAGATGTCTGGGGTTAATCCGTATATTTTTCAGGGTGCCTAGCTGTGGGATACTGGTACAAACAGGATCCACTTGCTCTGGTCCTTATCCCATCATTCCCCACCTCCTGATTTCCTACGTACACACAAAGCTTTATTGCCCTTTCATCCTTCCCCCTTTCATCCTTCTTCTTTTTATGCCAGGATGCCTGTGAGGCCCCCAAGCCAAGCCAGGCAGGTTGACCCGAGAGGGCCAATTAAGAGCCTCCGATGTGTTGGCTGCTGCTTCCTTGCAGCAGGAAGTCCAAGCCTCTGTTGGTCTGCCAAAGAGCTTTGGACGGTCCTGGTTCCACTAATCTGCTGGTGTCCAAATATTTAAGCACCGGAGCATTTTTTTCCCCTGAGTGTAAATGGACATTTCCCAGAAGAGACCTTTGAAGAGAGGAAAAGTAGCAGATTGTGTGAAAATATTGTCTTCTCTAGGCAATTTTGAGATTGTAGATGAGAGCTCCTGCTCCTGTTGCAGCATCTCCATGTTCATCTCATGGCCCTAGAACATCACCCCATAGCAGTGGTGGGTTCCTACCAGTGCGGTCCACTCTATAGCACCGGTAGCGGCCCGCTGGTGACATCACAGTACCGGTGCGGTCGGTTGCCAGTGCCTGGGCGCCGCCATTTTTTTTAAAAAAATGTAATTTTTTTAAATTTTTCTTCTGCGCATGCCCAGAAGCTGAGCTTCCGGCACTGCGCATGCGCTGCCTTCCTACCCCACAGTGAGTCCAAGCAGGGGAGGATGGCTGAGGGAGCGCGTGAGACGCTGAAAGAACGGGCGGCAGGAGCTATCTCAGTTCCCCTCCCTTCAGCAGTCCGAGAAGCCACGCCCACCCGGTCACATGGCTGGCAAGCCACACCCACAAAATAAGCCACGCCCACAGAGTGGTAGTAAAAAATTTAGGAACCCGCCCCTGCCCCATAGGGTCCCCCCAACCCCAAAACAAAGTTTGAAAACAAAATAGAAGCAGATGTTCTGTGAAGAAATCCTTAACTCCCCAGCCTCCAAAGAGCTGTTTTTTCCAGACTCACTTCACCCATTTATTGTTTTTTCAGGATATCACTAGATGACAAAAATAAATTCACAGAAGCTTCAGGTTGGAAGGGACCTTCAAGTCTTCCAATCAGATGATCCCTGACAAAGGGCTCCCCGTCGCTTCTTGAAAACCTCCAGTGATGGAGAATCAGAAGTCTAGCTTTACTTGGTTGCTAGGCAACATGGAGCTAGAGGAGCCAATTGAATCTGTCCTCTATGTTTTATATATTTTGGAAGGTTTCAGGACTGGCTTACTTCTGGTGAACTTCTGTAACATCGTTAACCTGCACAGATTGATTGTTTTCTATGACATCCCTTCCTTTCCTCTTTGTCACAGAGACCGGGGAGGCACCACACGAGATGGACCCCTGACTGCCCCTTTGCACAAAAAGCAGGTTCTTCTGAACTCTGACCGATGCAACCAGTGGGGTTTGCTCAGTTCTAGCGGCATCTCACAAGGCAAGTTAATCTTCCAGGCATGGCAGGAATAAAGTATGCCCAACAACATCTACATTTCAAAATACAGCTACAAAAATACACATACAAACTGGGCGAAACCACACTCAATAGCAGCGATTGCGAGAGGGATCTCGGAGTCTTGGTAGACAGCTAACTAAATATGAGCCAGCAGTGTGCAGCAGCAACCAAAAAGGCCAACGCAGTCCTGAGCTGCATAAATAGAGGGATACAATCAAGGACCAGAGAGGTACTAGTACCACTCTATAAAGCCTTGGTCAGACCACACCTAGAGTACTGCATCCAGTTTTGGCCACCACACTACAAAAGAGACATTGAAACACTAGAGAAAGTGCAGAAGAGAGCAACCAGGATGATAAAGGGTCTGGAAAACAAAACATACGAAGAGCAGTTGCAGGAACTGAGCTTGGCCAGTCTGGCGAAGAGAAGGACCAGGAGTGACATGATAGCAGTGTTCCAATATTTGAGAGGATGTCACAGAGAGCAGGGGGTCAGGCTGTTCTCTATGGCACCGGAAAGCCAAACAAGGAATAACGGATGGGAGCTGACCAAGGAGAGATTCAACCTGGAAGTGAGGAGAAACTTTCTGACGGTGAGAGCGATCAACCAGTGGAACAGCTTGCCAGCAGAGGTTGTGAGAGCCCCAACACTTGCAACCTTCAAGGGGAGACTGGACTGCCATCTGTCTCAAATGGTGTAGGAACTCCTGCTTGAGCAGGGGGTTGGACTAGATGACCTACAAGGTCCCTTCCAACTCTAATAATAAATCTAAATCTAAAATCTAAATCTACATTTCAAGACTTAGTTTTGCTGTTGAAATCAAAAGCTTTACTACATGAACAAAATTCATAAAACATAAAATGATTGTTACTGTAAAAACATGAAAGGGCAGGTGCTGGCATAAAAATCAATTCACCCTAGCATAGAAAATGAAGAATTTTGAGAACTTAACCTGAACAAATTTGCTCAAATGCAACATTAAATCTAAATCAGATTGATTAAAACCGGAAGCTCGTTGAAGTTTCTCCTCCTTGGGAAAGACTCAAACACAGGAGCTGCAGGAGCTGTGCTTTCCACAAGTGAGGTCTTCTATGCCTTGGTTGATTGCCTCTGTCATTTCTAAGGGTAAAGTTTTGGGGGTTTGGGGAAGAAACCACAGAGTCAGGTAATGAGTTCCAGGCATTTACCACTCTGTTGCTAAAGTCGTATTTTCTACAGTCAAGTTTGGAGCAGTTCACTTTGAGTTTGTATCTGTTGTGTGCTCGTGTATTGTTGTGGTTGAAGCTGAAGTAGTCGTTGACAGGAAGGACGTTGTAGCAGATAATTTTATCAGCTATGCTTAGGTCGTGCCGAAGGCGACGTAGTTCTAAGCTTTCTAAGCCCAGGATTTCAAGTCTTGTGTTGCGAGTAGAGGAGTGGAGGACTCTTCTTGTAAAGTATCTCTGGACACTTTCTAATGTATTTATGTCCGATATTCCCTGTCCTAATGTTCCCTCTTATCAGTACTCATCTTATGTATATAAACAATGTTATATCTATGTATATTACCAACACGTACTTGACAAAAATAAATAAAGAAATAAAGAAATAAAGAAATAAAGAAATAAAGAAATAAAGAAATAAAGAAATAAAGAAATAAAGAAATAAAGAAATAAAGAAATAAAGAAATAAAGAAATAAAGAAATATGTACCAAGTCTTCTTTGCATTGAGATGGACTCCTGAGAACTTC
The DNA here is from genome assembly GCA_023053685.1 of Diadophis punctatus similis. NCBI lineage: Eukaryota > Metazoa > Chordata > Lepidosauria > Squamata > Dipsadidae > Diadophis > Diadophis punctatus. The sequence continues at coordinate 16,354,776 of JALIGW010000014.1, read as the reverse complement.
ATGGTCCTTGCAATTTCCTGGCTGCAGGACATAAATGGTTTGCCAAAGTCAGCAGGAAACTGTACCTCACCACTTTCTCTGGAATTGGAAGCTAAGTAGGGTTAGAACACTTGAGGGCAGGACAAGAAGTAACAGATGGAAACGCATCAAGGAGAGATCCAACCTAGAACTGAGAAGAAATTTCCTGTCAGTGAGAACAATTCATCTGTGGAATGGCTTCCCTCCAAAAACGTCACTGGAGGTTTTTAAAGAAGAGATTAGACAGCCATTTGTCCGGAATGGTATAGGGCAGTGTTTCCCAACCTTGGCAACTTGAAGATGTCTGGACTTCAATTTCCAGAATGCCCCAGCCAGCGAATGCGAATATCTTCAAGTTGTCAAGGTTGGGAACACTGGTATAGGGTCTCCTGCTTGAGCAGGAAGTTAGACTAGAAGGCCTCCAAGATCCCTTCTGTTATTTTGTATTCTGTAGGCCTGGTTAATGCTTGGGAAGAAGATCTAAGGAATCCCACAGCACAAGGCTACATTATGAGGTAGAAGAAGCACCCCAGAAGAGAGCAACCAATTTCTATTTTGTTACCCCAAAAATCCAACTTTAATGTGTCTGTGAGATTACCTGAAGCCAAGTTAGAATCATAGAATCATAAGAGCTGGAAGGCACGTTGGAAGTCTTCTAGTCCAATCCCTTGTCCAAGGCAAGAGACCTCATTCCCTTCCAGACAAATGGTTGTCCAGTCTTTTCTTGAACACCTCCAGTGATGGAGCACCCAAAACTTCAGGAGGGAAGCTGTTCCACTTATTAATTCTTCTTGATTTCCAGGTTGGATCTCCTTTTGAGCAGCTTCTTGACGCCTGGTTCTTGGAGGAGGTTTTGAAACCATTTTCCTTTACAGAAAAAAGTTCTTCTACATAAATAATGTAAACACACAAAAAAATGCAAAAATAATCTAAACACAAAATACAAACTTGATGATCATGACCTTGATGATGATCCTCACTCAGTAAAGGACCTTGGAGTACTCATCTCTAACGATCTAAGTGCCAGAGCCCACTGCAACAACATAGCTAAGAAGGCATTAAGAGTGGTTAACCTAATCTTGTGTAGCTTCTTCTCTGGTAACATTGTACTCTTAACCAGAGCATACAAAACATTTGCTAGACCGATTCTTGAATACAGCTCATCTGTCTGGAACCCACACTACATATCAGACATCAACACAATTGAGAATGTCCAGCGATACTTCACAAGAAGAGTATTACATTCCTCTGTTCACAACAGAATACCTTACGAAACCAGACTTGAAATTTTGGGACTTGAAAATTTAGAACTACGCCGCCTTCGATCTGACTTAAGTGTAGCTCACAAAATTATCTGCCACAATGTCCTACCTGTTAACAACTACTTCAGCTTCAACCGCAATAATACACGAGCTCACAATAGATACAAACGTAATGTAAACCGCTCCAAACTTGATTGCAAAAAATTCGACTTCAACAACAGAGTGGTCAATGCCTGGAATACTTTACCTGACTCAGTAGTTTCTTACCCAAAAACTTCAACCTCAGATTATCTACCATCGACCTCACCCCATTCCTAAGAGGTCGGTAAGGGGCGTGCATAAGCGCACAATCGTGCCTACCATTCCTGTCCTAATGTACCCATATATTCATACCTCTTTTACTCTTATTCTTGCTTGTACTATTACATATATATTCAATCATGTATTACTGTTTATACTTTGCTTATAATCATATATGCTTGACAAATAAGCAAATACAAATACAAATACATGTTTTGATAGTTATTCATATTAAAACTGGGGTCCTTGCCCTCATTGCAAGTAATTGGAGGATATGTATCTATAAAAAGAGTGCGGAACTATCAGCACTTGGGGTATTCCCGTGTCATATTTTGGGGTTCCCAGATTGGAGCATTGTAATCCTCAAATTGTATTGTTTTGATCCTTCCATCTATTATGGGAGACTCCAAAAGTATTTTGCAGTTCTCCAAAACTGACAACTCAATTGCTGGACAAAGAAAAGTAATTTTTAAAAAAACCACTAAAGAGAACACTGTAGAGCAAATGGCTGGAACATGCCTGGGATGCATTTCATGAAGCCTGTGGTTTTTTCAGTCACTCTTCCTTTAATTACATCCACAAAAACTCAACATTCCAGCCTCCAGCGTGTCGGAGGCACACGCAAGCATGGGCAGCTAAGGAAGAGTTGACCAAAATGAGTAGCAGCCATCTCTAAAACGTTCACCCGTCTGTTTTTCCTATTCTTGCATGTGACTTTTATTCATTTATTTTACGTGTTGCAAGCAATCCTATTAATAACCCTCCCTATTCAAATGACTGAAAGAAAAGCTGTAGGACAATAGACTGGAGGTGTGACAAAGAACTCAAAAGGTGACAACTGTTAATAAAAATGAATGGGTAATTCTTGTTAACATACAAAGTCCAGATAAGACTTCTGGCAGGGAGAATTTTCCTGCGCTTCAGTGCTGCTATTTGTTTTGGGGTAGAGGGGGTGTGTGGGGGCACAGTGGCTTAATGACCCTAGAACTGCCGGCCAGAAATGGTCTGCACTCCAGCGGTTCGAGTCTGGCTCCATGAGATGGGGTGAGCTCCCGCCACTTGCTCCCCGCTCCTGCTCACCCAGCAGTTCAAAAGCATGCGATATTGCAAGTAGACAAATGGGTATCACCTTGGTGGGAAAAACCTAGCTTTGTTCATGTTAACTAGAGATAGAATTCTCTCCATCCGATTGCTACCATGTTGGGGTGAGAATAATATCTCATAGAGGCGATTTGGATCTTTGCTTGGAAGTCAGACAGTTAGAAATAAAGCCGAGATTAAAAGTCTAATAGAAATATTTATTTCGGTACAAAAACAATAAATCCTGAATAATTACACCGTTCTGGTCAAGAGCCAAGTCAAAAGTGATTAATGGTGGTTTAGGAATGTGGACATGCATACAAGATCATATCACATGTTCTGCCTGTATTGGAATATACCATAATATTAGAATAGGGGTGCATCACCCTGCATAGACATACAACTGACAATATTCACACCGTGACAGTTCATGTGTGTGCAGAGCAGAAGCTGGCACTGGCAACGTGAAGCAAGGCGAGACTGGCAGAGGAGCCTGGAAGAGCCAGCAGCTGGTGTAAGTTAGTTTTCCCCCTGTGGTGCACCAAGGATAGGCACGCAAGTGCCAAGCATAATAAACTAGCAACTTAGGCTGCCAGGACTGCATTGTGTGTCTAGCATTTGTAGATTTCCCTGACATTGTATGCCATACGCTAAATAACAATAACAGGGCAGAAAGTTCAATAACCCTCTTTCACTTTTATGACCCACAGGTGTGCATGCCTGAATTCAGAATTTTACAAAAAATGAAAATATTTCTAATCTGGGCCAGCAACTTCTTCCCAATTAATGAACTGTCTCTCTCCTTACCCCTCTCCATTAAAGTAGCTTGGGCAATGCAGTCAGTGGTATAGTGCGCCATATGAAAGTATGTGAAAAGGTCTTTTTTTCAGATAACAACTGTTATTTTCCATGCAAAACCTGTTTGTTTTGTGAGCAGCAGTTCTGGTCAAGGTTTTTCTAAATAAAGTTTAAGCATTATGTGAGGGGGCAGCCGTCAGAGATTTCTCTTTATCAACTTTTCCCACAGTGTGCACAGTTCAACAGGTTCAGAGAAAAGAACAGATTAAAAAAAAACAATTATGTATTTATCCAATAGGAAAAGGGTATTTTCTCCCCCATAATTACAGGAAAATGGCTGGAGGCGGAGGGGGAGCTTTCATATGCTCAGAATAGAAGACGTTCTTGGAAACCAGGCAGTGAAGAAGAAAGAGGTCACCTCCTTGTAGGTCCAAGTGCTGGAAACCGGATCCCTTAGCACAGTGATGGCGAACCTATGGCACGCGTGCCACAGGTGGCACGCAGAGCCATATCTGCCGGCACGCGAGCCATTGCCCTAGCTTAGCTCCAACGTGCATGTGTACGCCAGCCAGCTGACTTTTGGCTCACGCGGAGGCTCTGGGAGGGCGTTTTTGGCTTCCTGAGGGCCTCCGGGAGGCGGGAGAGGGCATTTTCGCCCTCCCCAGGTTCCAGGGAAGCCTACTGGGCCCACCGGAAGTCAGGAAATGGGCCATTTCCAGCCTCCAGAGGGCTTCCTGGGAAACAGGGGAGACCGTTTTCACCCTCCCCAGGCATTGAATTATGGATGTGAGCACTCGCGTGTGTGCGATACCACGCACGCACTCGCTTTCGGCACCCGAGGAAAAAAAGGTTCGCCATCACTGCCTTAGCAGATTACTCTGAAGGCAACAGCCCTCGGCTCAGGAGGAACTGTTGCCTGGATGAACTGAACTCATTTCGACTCCTAATTAGGCCTTCCCTTTTTTCTTTGCCTCCCTTTCAATTCCCCTCCACTATCATTTCCACCCAGTTTTTCTTCCTCTTTCTTTCTTTTTTCCTCTGTGAACTCTTCCCTCTTTATTTTGTCCCCCTGTTTTTTGATGGGGGGGAAAGCTGTTAGGAGGAAAGGAGATGTTGAGACTCTAGAAAGAGTGCAGAGAAGAGCAACTAGGATGATGAGGGGACTGGAGGCTCAAACATATGAAGAACGGTTGCAGGAATTGGGCATCGGCTGGGGAAGTTTCTTTGGCCTTTGGGCAGTAAGAACCAAAGCTGCAGAGGGTCCCCAGCCAGTTCACTGAGACCCAGTTGGAGAAGCCTCCCTTCCTCACAGGAATTCTTCCGATCCTCTCCCGAGAGCCATCACTTGCCCTGGGGAGGAAAACACAAGTACCACAGTGTCACGCAGTGATTTTATTGCCTGTTATATGTATATGCAGGGAGATGCATCCCTATTCATTATAATGGTTTATTCCTGAGCACGTGATTAATATGTTCTTGTACGCATGTGTACATTCCTTTCTCCGATCTCTCCTTCTGTTCCTGGCTTCCATTGAAGCAAGACCTACTTTTATATCAGGCATGTAGATAATGAGGATTTATTGTTTTTGTACCGAAATAAACATTTTTACTTAGACTCTTAAACTACGGTTTCTTTTCTAATGTCTGATGTCCGGGAAAAGAGCAAACATCTCCTTTGTGAGATTAATTATCACCTCTGTCACACAGCCTCTCCCAGGCACCGGGCATCGGCCCCCTTGAGAGCAAGGCACCCCTGGCATTTGGGCAGTGGTGAGCTTGGCTTCATCTTAATTTAAGCAATCAGAAGTAGGTTTATTATGGCAGTGGCTCCCCCCAGATTTAAGAATTTCTGTTTCCTCAGGGCCATGTCAAGTGCCAGAGAAATCAGAGGATCCCGGCAGGTCAAAAATGTATTGCAAGCTTAAGCTCTCTACAAGAATCTGAACTACTAACGGCCAAAGCAATTTCGGTGCTTCTGGCTGAGACAGTCCAAAAGTCATGGCCGGTTCTGGACATTGTGGCACCTGAAGCAAATTCCTTTTCTGGGCTCATCTTCTGATTTTGTTAGGAATTCAAAAAGGGGCTTTCTTGTTTCTTCATTCTATTTAGCCCTCAAGCAGGTGTGCTGACTCACAGAGGGTTCTTACTGCTTTTTGGGTTTATTGTTGCGCTATATCGAAGCCTTCAGTTCTGGCATACCCAAGTCATGGTGCCCCCAGGCCATGCCAACTCGGCCGTAGTCTGAAGCTGGATTTCCTGAAAGCTTTGCTGTAGCCCAGGGGCTGAGGAGACCAGGGCTCTGATGGTGTGAGGGTTGCAGTGGGGAGGGTATGGTGTTCCCTGCAGGGTTCTCCCCCACAGACCCCTAGTGCAAACCCAGAAGGAACTGTGTTTGGGCAGGAACAAGGGTCCTGTTTGCAGCACCCTGATTCTTCTTCCTGCACAAGAATTTCTGCACAGCTGTTCATTCTGTGCAAGCCCCGTGTGACTGTTAAGATGCATCTGAATTTTTGGTAGCCTTTTGGCCTCAGTTCCAGGCTCAGAACTCAGAGATTCTCCCGCCCTAAAGTGCACCCCTTCCCTGAAGTTTGGCTTGCTTGGCAGCATGGCTGAGAACACCAGATCTGGCACACCCGGTCCCACTGCCCTCAGGTCAGGCACAGAAGGGTGCAAATGTGCTTCTTTCGGAGGAGAACTGCCAGATGCTGCCCAGTTTTTCTGATCTGATGAGCTCCTATTTTTGCAGCTCTAAATTTTTCAGATAGCTTAGGTTGCTTTCCAAAATGCCTGAGGCTCCTTTTTATTCCTATTCTGCACAAATATGTATAAATGAATTCATCCAGCTGCAATATTGAGCCAACGGCTCAGAAAGTTACTTGGGCTGTAAGGTGCCCACCAGAAACCTCCCCACTTCAAGGCGGCGGCAGCAGCAGCCAAGGGAGGGTGAGGACAGGCAGGGAGTCACCAGCAGGAGGCATCATCCTGCAAGAGGAGCAAAACAGCTAGGCCCTGAGGCTTCAGGGTTCTTAGGCCCACTGAGAGGTTCCCCCCATTTTAACCTCTCTGATCCCTCCTCCTCCTCGAAAAACCAAATGTACAGGTACTGATTAGGTGAAACTTGGCTCAATAGCAGTAACTGCGAGAAGAGCTTGGAGCCTAGTAAACTTAAATATGAGCCAGCAGTGTGCAGCAGCAGCAGCCAAAAAAGCCAATGCAATCCTAGCCTGTGTTAACAGAAGGATAGAATCAAGATTGTGTGAAGTGTTAGCACCACTTTCAAAGCTTTACTAAGACCCCACTTGGAATCCTGCTTCCAGTTCTGGTCACCACAATATAAAAAAAAAAAGATGTAGAGCCTCTAGAAAGAGTGCAGAGAAGAGCAACCAAGATGATTAGGGGACTGGAGGCTAAAACATATGAAGAACGGTTGCAGGAACTGGGTATGTCTAGTTTAATGAAAAGAAGGACCAGGGAGACATGATAGCAGTGTTCTGATATTTGAGGGGCTGCCACAAAGAAGAGGGAGTCAAACTATCCTCCAAAGCACCTGAGGGCAGGACAAGAAGCAATGGGTGGAAACTAATCAAGGAGAGAAGTAACTTAGAACTAAGGAGAAATTTCCTGACAGCTAGAAAAAGTAATCAGTGGAACAACTTTCCTCTAGAAGTTGTGGTTGCTCCATCACTGAAGGCTTTTAAGAAGAGACTGGACAGCCACTTGTCTGAAATGGTATAGGGCCGTGATGGCGAACCTATGGCATGCGCGCCACAGGTGGCATGCGGAGCCATATCTGCTGGCATGCGAGCCATTGCCCCAGCTCAGCTCCAGCACACATGTGCGTGCCGGCCAACTGATTTTTGGCTCGCGCGGAGGCTCTGGGAGGGCATTTTCACCCTCCCCAGGCTCCAAGAAAGCCTCTGGGGCCTGGGGAGGGTGAAAAACTGGCCTACCTGGCCCATCAAAAGTCAGGAATTGGGAGAGTGGGGGGCGTCATGTGCACATGCATGGGGGGTGGGGCAGCACAGGGGGGCACACACGCATGCGCAGGCGTGTGGGGCACATGATGGAGCATTGAATTATGAGTGTGGCCACGTATGTGCATGTGATAGCGCGTACACACGCACTTTTGGCACCCGAGGAAAAAAAGGTTTGCCATCACTGGTATAGGATCTCCTGCCTAAGCAGGGGGTTGGACTAGACGACCTCCAAGGTCCCTTCCAACTCTGTTATTCTGTTATCCTGTTCTCTCCTGCCCCTCCCCTCCTCCTCCTTTTTTGTGGACCTTTTCTGTAAAACTTGCAAAACAATGAACTTCATACATCTCAGTGTCATGCTGGAGATATTTCCTGCTCGGAGGCTTTCACAGCATCTGCTGGTTTGAAGTTGAGTTTTTATTTGTCCTGTGGGCCCCATTTCTTCCCAGCCTGAGCTGTTTATCCCTGCCCCGTGGCCTCCAGGAGGCTTTATCTCTCAAAAAAGGTACTGGTGAAAGAATAATAATTATGATTGGTACAAATATAGCTTTCCCGTTTCTCAGGCAAGGGATTGCACCGATGAGGGAGAGAGGCAGGACTGAGCTAGCTGAGCTTGTCCTCATCAGGGTCTTCTAGCGCTGCAAAGCCTCATTGGGGGGAATGTGAAAAAGAAACCCAGAATTTGTGGCAAATCTTTGAAAATTCATGCCTGGGAAAGTCAGGCAGGATCCATCATGCTCCACCAGGCCTTCTAGAAAGAAGAAATCTAAGAAGCCAAGGAAAAGGGGTAGTTTCGGACAGAGTAGCTTTTATGAAGACCTCTCTGACCTGGAATTCTACGGGAAGGTCCAGAACTTCCAATTACAACTTCCTTACATTTTTTCCATGGCATCTTCTACCCAGGGGTGAAATCCAGCAGGTTCTAACACAGTGTTTCCCAACCTTGGCAACTTGAAGATATCTGGACTTCAATTCCCAGAATTCCCCAGCCAGCGAATGCTGGCTGGGGAATTCTGGGAGTTGAAGTCCAGATATCTTCAAGTTGCCAAGGTTGGGAAACACTGTTCTAACAGGTTCTGGAGAACCGGTAGCGGAAATTTTGAGTAGTTCGGAGAACTGGCAAATACCACCTCTGGCTGGCCCCAGAGTGTGGTGGGAATGGAGATTTTGTGTCACGTAGTGAATATTGTCAGTTGTATGTCTATGCAGGGTGGTGCATCCCTATTTTCATATTATGGTACATTCCAATACAAGCAGAACACGTGATATGATGATCTTGTACGCATGTCCACATTCCTGATCCACCCTTAATCACTTTTGACTTTGACTCTGACCGGAACGGTCACTTTTATTAGCAAAGATGTAATTAATTAGGATTTATTGTTTTTGTAATGAAATAAATATTTTCTATTAGACTTTTAATCTCGGCTTTATTTCTATCTGTCTGAATTCCAAAGAAAAGATCCAAATCGACTCTATGAGATTTATTCTCATTCTCATATGGTAGCATTTGGACGAATGCTTCCTTTGACATTTTGCAGTATCCTTCCCCCAGGAGTGGGGTGGGAATGGAGATTTTGCAGTATCCTTCCCCTGCCACGCCCACCAAGCCACACCACACCCACCAAGCCACGCCCACAGAACTGGTAGTAAAAAAAATTGGATTTCACCACTGCTTCTACCCTTTTCCCTCCACGAGAAAGCAAGTGAGAGAGGAAGCATGGTTCTGTGGGTAGATAAAACAGCCCCTTGTCTCAGAGCACTCTCGGCATTAGCTAAGCTAGGAAACCTTTAGCCAAATCCAGCGTTAAATCTGTGGAAACACATTCTGCAAATGCTGCCGATTTTGGTCTTGCATCTCTGTAAACTCTGATCTGGCTCTGATGCTACCCCATCTTTTCCGCATGCAAGCGGAAATCCAGGCTTTTCACAGAGCTTCGAAAGGCTGCTTGCAGCCCCAAATTCATTTACAGTGGTGGGTTCCTACAGGTGCGGTCCACTCTATAGCACCAGTAGCGGCCCGCTGGTGACATTACAGTACCGGTGCGGTCGGTTGCCGGTGCCTGGGCGCCGCCATTTTTTTAAAAAAAAAAATTTACATTTTTTAAAATGTTTCTTTTGGTCATGTCCAGAAGCTGAGCTTCCGGCACTGTGCATGCGCTGCCTTCCTACCCCACAGTGAGTCCAAGCAGGGGAGGATGGCTGAGAGAGTGCATGAGACGCTGAAAGAACAGGCGGCAGGAGCTATCTCCATTCCCCTCCCTTCAGCAGTCCGAGAAGCCACGAACGTGTGGTGATGATCCTAGGCATTTTTGCACGTTCAAGGCTTCTCGAGCTGCTGAGGGGAGGGGGAATGGGCGGCAGGACCTATCTCAGTTCCCCTCCCTTCAGCAGTCCGAGAAGCCATGCCCACCCAGTCACATGGCTGTCAAGCCACACCCACAAAATAAGCCACGCCCACAGAGTGGTAGTAAAAAAAATTAGGAACCCACCCCTGATTCATTAGTCCTACCTCGACAGAAGGACAGATTGCTTCATCACAGGTTCTGCTGAATTTGGGTCATGGAAGCCTCTTCTAGGTTGGCTGCAGGCAGTTTTTTTATTTTTTTTTATTGAAAAAGTTTTATTAGTACAAAGTACAAAAAAAATTTTATGTTTCCCCCCCCCTTCCCCCCATCCCCCTCCCTCACCCACCCCGACTTCCCAGAAAGAACACAGGATATAATCTTCAAATAACCATAAGCTAAAATATACTTTAAAAAAAACATTAATTTCTGTTATATGTGTATACACTTCCCCCCCCCCTAAGAAAACTCCACTTTATCTAAAATCTAGGCAGTTTTTAATGTAAGAGGTTGGATACCCATCTAGGGATAAGGGGCAGATTATGGCAGCCTCAACACATTTCACTCCAGGGGGTGGAAACCTGAAGTTCCCGATCTTTCTTCGGAATGGAATTTGATAACTTCTTCTTCCCTCGTTCCGCTTGATATCCAAGTTCAGGCGAATTGTGTCTCTCAGTCCTCCATTCACTGGTATTCCCTAGCCTCCTGCATTAAGAGCCGAGGTGACGCAGCGGTTAGAGGCAGGTACTGCAGGCCACATTAGCTGACACTGATATGCAGATCAGCGGTTCAAATCTCACCGGCTCAAGGTTGACTCAGCCTTCCATCCTTCCAAGGTAGGTAAAATGAGGACCCAGATTGTTGGGGGCAATGTAAAATATACATTGCTTACTGGTGTAAACCGCTTAGAGAGTGCTTACATTGTGAGGCGGTATATAAATGTCACTATTTATTTAGCGTATGGCTGGTCACACACAATATTAAAACACTTCATTTTTACAAGTTAAAAACAGTTAAAACAGTAAGAAAAACTTAAAAAGGAAAACAGAAATAACATTTCAAAGCTTAATATCAAGTTTGGAGATCCAGTCAGTAGCTGCCGTTGTTGTGCAGAGGAAGTCCCAACAACGGCAGCTACTGACTGGATCTCCAAACTTGATGTCACTAATAAATAATGTCACTAATAAATAATAAATAAATAAAATGTGCATGGAGGCATGTTGCCTAACATCAAAGGTGCTTCTGGAAAGCGAGTACTTGCATTATACAAATATTTCAGCAGCTTGAATGCCAGGCACAAAGAAGCCGGCTCACACCATGAGTTGACCAAAGTGGACTTCTTTATTGTTGCAAGGCCTATTTGCAAGAATGCTCCCAGACGGACTGCATTCCCTTGGGAACGATCAGATAAGGCTTTGGGGATTCTGGGGAATTCTGGGGAAGACCTGCTGTTGCTTTCTGCCATGCAAAGACTCTAAGCTCCACCCCTTCCTCACACCTCCACCCACTCTACCTGGAGATTCCACCACACCGACTTTGATTAAGTGTGTTGTACATGAATTTATTTATTATTATTATTATTATTATTATTATTATTATTATTATTATTATTATTATTATTATTATTATTATTATTATTATTATTATTATTATTATTATTATTATTATTATTATTTATTAGTTGCATTTGTATGCCGCCCACTCCACAGAGACTCTGGGCGGCTCACAACAGTAAAAATTCACATGCAACAACAAATATAAAAAGCATTAAAACAATAGATATTAAAACATTTAAAAACATTAAAAACCACAATTTAAAAACCCATACAGTAAATAATTCATAGGACCAAGAGTGATCAATGTTGTATTAAAATCATTGGTCCCAGGCCTGTCGACAAAGCCATGTTTTTACTGCTTTTCTGAAGGCTGACAGGGTGGGAATAATGCGGATCTCAGGGGGTAGTGTATTCCAGAGAGCCGGTGCTGCCACAGAGAAGGCCCTCGTTCGTGGGCCCACCAGCCGACATTGTTTGGCTGACGGGACCACCAGCAGGCCAACTCTGTGGGCTCTAATCGGTCTTAGGGAGGTATGTTGGAGAAGGCGGTCTCGGAGGTAAACTCGAAGGTAAACTGGAGGTAACATGTATGATGTATGACAAACATAGGCATACAGGTCATCCATTAAAAAATTCCTAGTGCTAATCTTATTGCAGTCTCTAATATAATGTCAACATTAGCGTTGCTTTCTTACCAATGTTAAGAAAAGATGATATATTAAGAAAAGATCATATGACTGTGATCAGCAGTTCAGCTCTTCAAATCCCACCTGCTCAGGGTTGACTCAGCCTTCCATCCTTCTGAGGTAGGTAAAATTGTTGGGGACCCAGATTGTTGGGGGCAATGTAAATATATACATTGCTTACTGGTGTAAACCGCTTAGAGAGTGCCTGCACTATGGGGCGGTATATAAATCTCACTAATAAATAAATAAAATAAATAAATATATGCATTGGCAAAGCAGGGTAGGAGAAATCATGAAACCGATCAGAAGAAAGACCAGTTCCAGCAAACGTCCAGTGTTATCAATACTCAATTAATGTTATGGGTCATTTTAGCCTTGCCAAACTCAGTCTGAAGCAATCTCGGTGCAGAGCGAACCACAATAGTGGGTGAAGCTGGAGGGTTTTAGCCTCTGTTGGTTGCCCAGAGCTTGTTCTGGCCTTTCATTCCCTGAAGATTTAATTTAATTTAATTTAATTAAAAGTTCTTATAGGCAGCCCAATCCCGTAGGACTCAGGGCGGCGTACAGCAAGGATAAGAACAAGTACAAATATATGAGAAACAATTTAAAAACATTACATAACTTTAAAAAACAACCATTCATCCATTAGAGAATCCGATCTTCTTCACCCCGCCTGCCAGAAGAGCCATGTCTTTACGGCTTTGTGGAAGGCCAGGGGTGGGGATAGTCCGCATCTCTGGTGGGAGTTGGTTCCAGAGAGATGGGGCTCCCACAGAGAAGCTCTCCCCCTAGGACCCGCCAGCCGACATTGTTTGGCTGATGGGACCTGGAGGAAACCAACTCTGTGGGACCTAACCGGTCGTAGGGAGGTATGTGGTAGGATGCGGTCCCGAAGGTAACCTGGCCCTGAGCCATGTAGGGCTTTAAAGGTCAAAACCAACACCTTAAATTGCGACCGGAGACTAATAGGCAACCAATGCAGCTGGCAGAGAATGGGTGTTACGTGGGTGTATCTAGGAACACCCACCACAGCACGCGCAGCTGCATTTTGCACCAGATTGAGGGGGAATCTAATTGAGGCATCCAAAACAGTTGACAGGTATTTCGAGGGCCACCAGCCCAAATCTACAATCCCATCAAGAGCTGTTGGGACAAATGGAAGCTCCCACTTTCATCTTTGCTCCTTTCCCTTGCAGCTACTCGGGATTTCTTCAGTTTCAAGGTCCTACAAGGGCCCAGGAAAAGGCAGGCATCTCCAGATGCAGGGAGGCAGGTGGCAAGAATTCAGCTCAGGAAGCTTGGGTGAGAAGGGCTAATCAAATTAAACCGTGGCCCTGCAGCTTAACTGAATGGGTTGGAAAAGCCCCTGGAGGCCTAACCCCTTGAAGACCCCAGCTCTCTGCTCAGCACCCAGATGCCTGGTTCATGGCTGTAGCAGTGGTGGGTTCCTACCAGTGCAGTCCATTCTATAGCACCGGTAGCGGCCCGCTGGTGACGTCACAGTACCGGTGCGGTCAGTTGTCTGTGCCTGGGCGCCACCATTAAAAAAAATTTTTTTTAATATTTTTAAAATTTTTCTTCTGCGCATGCCCAGAAGCCAAGCTTCCGGCACTGCGCATGCACTGCCTTCCTACCCCACAGTGAGTCCAAGCAGGGGAGGATGGCTGAGGGAGCGCGTGAGAAGCTGAAAGAACGGGCGGAAGGAGCTATCTCCATTCCCCTCCCTTCAGCATTCCAAGAAGCCACAAACGTGCGGTGATGATCCTAGGCATTTTTGCACATTTGAGGCTTCTCGAGCTGCTGAGGGGAGGGGGAATGGGCAGCAGGACCTATCTCAGTTCCCCTCCCTTCAGCAGTCCAAGAAGCCACAAACGTGCGGTGATGATCCCAGGCATTTTCGCACATTCGAGGCTTCTCGAGCTGCTGAGGGGAGGGGGAATGGGCGGCAGGAGCCTAGGATCATCGAATGGGAAGAGGCATTCAGGCCGGATGAAGCCTCCTAGAAGAACCGCTGCCGCGGTCTTGCTGCTCCCGGGGGGCTGCGTTGCGGGTGGGCAATGCCTCCCCACTTCTCTGGCGGCTACCAAGCTCCCGAGGCCCACGCCCACCCGGTCACATGGCTGGCAAGCCACACCCACAAAATAAGCCATGCCTACAGAGTGGTAGTAAAAAAATTAGGAACCCACCCCTGGGCTGTAGGGCTAACAACACAGAAGCCCAGGCAGCCTCCCAACCCTCACTTTGATCCTGAGTGAAGAGAGGGAGCTGAGCTGGCCAGGAAGATTAGCCCAGGCTTCCATCCCTTGACCAGGCAGGCACCTTGTCTTCTGGGGTGGCCAGGAGTCCAGGATGACCTTGAGGATTATTCCCATGTCAGGAATCCCATTTCATCCTTCTCAACTACAGGACTTCCTGGGGTAAATTCCTGCCAGTTCTTCTCTTCTCCTGTCTGAGTTGTGCCCATGGAAAACTCCAGAGGAGACAAAGCTCTGAGCCTCAGGAGGAAAGGCAGGGTAGGAGCAATCCTCAGACCCCCCCTCCCCCTCCCCCTTCTGGGAGGGGGAGCTGCTGCCCTTCCCACCTTCCTTTTCCACTGTGCACATGTGAAGAATTAGAAGTCATAAAATCAAGGGCAGAAAGTGAGCTGAGCTTGTCTGCTGGAGAATTGATGCAAACCTCCTGCTAGACGCAGGCAGCGTACTGTATTTCTGGGGGAAAAAATGCAAATATTACAGAATACCTCTAAGTCTCCAGTGACCTCATTCCAAAGGAAACCAAACCCATCCACCCCCCCACCCCAAAACTCCACTGGGGGAGATATAAAACTATGTTCCTACTTCAAAGATGATCTTCCAAACTGTCTTGTCATTGCTGACGATCCTTATGGGGAAACCTCAGACCTGGATCAGACCATTTTCAAATGCAGTGGGGTGGTGCATAATAGAAGGTTTCCTTGGTGCCTCTCTTAAGACTCTTCAGAAGGCCTCCCCCTTGGCCTGGTAGGTTCCTATGCGCACAGGGTGATCTGGGTGAGGTACATTCACTTCCCACATAAGATTTTTCCATCTGCATTGTAACATCACAAAACTGTTCTACACAGCCCTGCACCACTCTTTGAGTTCACCAAAGCAGGGTTGTGGCAGTGGAGATCATCCCTTTCCATCCCCAGGATGTTCTTGAGTCCAGTCCGTATCCAATAGCTGATCTCTTCTGTGGGCATTGGAAAAATGACCTACGGAGCTTATGCTGGAAAAAGCCCATCCAAGCCATTTCACAGAATCAGAGAGTTGGCCTTCACTCCAGGGGCGGGTTCCTAATTTTTTTACTGCCGCTCTGTGGGCGTGGCTTATTTTGTGGGCGTGGCTTGCCAGCCATGTGACTGGGTGGGCGCGGCTTGCCAGCCATGTGACCGGGTGGGCGTGGCTTGCCGGTCATATATTAGTTATTTCAGAGAGATGTTACTACTATTTTTGCTATTTTATACCTTACATGAAAAGCTTTGCATACAAAGTGTGTGTTACAACATGGCAACACAGCAACCTTTGTATGCAGAAAATGCTATAGTTAAAAGACAAGCAAGTCTCATACAGCATTTTTGGTTTCAGTCATGGATTCCTTAGATGAAAATATTGAGGACTGTTAAAAGAACAGTATCTTTTAACAGTCCTCAATGTTTTCGTCTAAAGAATAACAGTATAAAACTGTATAAAATTAACAGTATAAAACGTTAAGCTTTTGGAAAACACCCACTTTGGAAGCTTTAGGCAAAAGCGAAGGAAAAGTGTCAAATGCGAGCTTCTTATTATTTTAAAGCAAAGGGACGGGGAAAGACTTAATTGTCAGGTTTCTGGGCATGCGCAGAAAATTTTTTTTTAATGTAAAATTTATTTTTTAAAAAAATGGCAGTGCCCAGGCGCCGGCAACCGACCGCACCAGTACTGTGACATCACCAGCGGGCCGCTACCGGTGCTATAGAGTGGACCGCACTGGTAGGAACCCACCACTGCTTCACTCCCCCATTCCCAAAAAATGATGGTCCAGTCCCAGTTTCAAAACCTCCCATGAGTTTTCCACTGACCGACAGCTCTGACTATCCAAAAGTTATTCCTCATGTCTAATTTGTATTTACAACCCGGATGTTCTGGCCTTTCTGAGAAGAAGCCCAAGCCCTCAACAACGTTGACATCTCAATGGATATTTGAAGACGTGTCCTTTCTCCACCTTCTGTTCTTCAAGCATGATCCTAAGGTTTCTTCTGGTTCCCACTCTTTTTGCCATTTTGGTAGCCCTTCTCTGGACTTGCTCTGGATTTGCCATAGGCACAAGAGAGCGAGATTAGCAGCTGATGCCCACCCGTAGGTGTTGCATTAATGCTTGCCAGAACATTAATAGGGCCCTGACTGGCCATAACTTCCTTTATCAATGTCAAACAGACAAAAATGATTTTGCTTGGAATTCTTTCTATCAGGCCCTCAACTACGGAAAGGGTGTTTGCATCTTTCGGCCACCCTTCTGCTCCCATATGTCTCCCCTCACCAGTGGTGGGTTCCTACCAGTGCGGTCCACTCTATAGCACCAGTAGCGGCCCGCTGGTGATGTCACAGTACCGGTGCGGTCGGTTGCCGGTGCCTTGGCACCACCATTTTTTGTAAAAAAAAATCATTATTATTTTTAATTTCTTCTGCGCATGCCCAGAAGCCAAACTTCCAGCACTGTGCATGCGCTGCCTTCCTACCCCACAGTGAGTCCAAGCACGGGAGGATGGCTGAGGGAGCGCGTGAGACGCTGAAAGAATGGGTGGCAGGAGCTATCTCCATTCCCCTCCCTTCAGCAGTCCGAGAAGCCACGAACATGCGGTGATGATCCCAGGCATTTTTGCACGTTTGAGGCTTCTCGAGCTGCTGAGGGGAGGGGGAACGGGCGGCAGGAGCCTAGGATCATCGAATGGGGAGAAGCATTCAGGCCGGACGGAGCCTCCTAGAAGAACCGCTGCTGCAGTCTTGCTGATCCTGCTGCGGGGGGCTGTGTTGCGGGTGGGCAATGCCCCCCATTTCTCTGGCCGCTGCCAAGCTCCCGAGGCCCACGCCCACCCGGTCACATGGCTGGCAAGCCACACCCACAAAATAAGCCACGCCCACAGAGTGGTAGTAAAAAAATTAGGAACCCGCCCCTGCCCCTCACCCATCAGATTGTCTCTTGCCCGATTTGGGCCAGAATACAATGTCCCCACCCCACCCTCTCCCTTTTAAAAATTTCATTTCTGAGTTTGCTTTGCAAACAAGGCCAATTATTCTCTCATGAGTCACAAGATATCTCTGAGAGAGGGGGAGAGGAACCAGGGCAAAATCTGTGGTTCTGCTCCTCCCTCACTTTCACACATCCCTTTTGCTGAACTGCAAAATACTGTTATTTCAAGATTCCCCAGAGGTCTCTCCTTGCCCGGGGTCTGCCTGACTTCTGCGAAGGGGTGAAAAGCCTCTGCTGCCATCTAGCGCCCACAGTGGACACTCCCAGAGACAGCAAGGGCTGTGAGAGTCCATTGGAGAATTGGGAAGGGGGAAGGGGAGCGCCTTCGGGGTCTCATGTCTGGTTGGCTTTGCTTTAAACTTGCAGTGTTTCCCAACCTTGGCAACTTGAAGATGTCTGGACTTCAACTCCCAGAATTAGATAGAGAGGGAGGGAGGGAGAGAGGGAGGGAAGGAAGGAAGGACGGAGGGAAATAGATAAGGAGGGAGGGAGGGAAGGAAGGAAGGAGGTAGAGAGGGAGGGAGGGAGGGAGGGGGGAGGGAGGGAGGGAGGAAAGGAAGGAAGGAAGGAAGGAAGGAAGGAAGGAAGGAAGGAAGGAAGGAAGGAAGGAAGGAAGGAAGGAAGGAAGGAAGGAAGGAAGGAAGGAAGGAAGGAAGGAAAGTTAGTAAATAAGTAAATATGGTATCCAAAGCAGAGTCCGTGGTCTTCAGATGACTTCTGGTTGCTACCTGCCCCTCAGCTGCCTTACCTGCATCCAAAGATGAAGTCATCCAGACAGAAGACCATCCTGCCTATCAAGGTTTGCCTCTCCCTGCTCCCCTGGGTCTGCTCCCCATCCTTCTGCAACCTGCACCAAGGGCACAAAGAGACGGCTCCTGATGATGCAGTCCAGCCGTTTGTGAGTGGGCAACTTTTCAAAATCCCCCCCCTCCTTCATAGATATCCCTTCCATGGGTGAAGATCAGGGGGAGGGCCTCTTACCCATGTAAATGTACCGTACACAGAGAGAAAGCGCGGCCGTTTTACACAACATTAGGGAGCCAGCATCCCATAACAGTCCCATTGTATAACTCATGTTCTAAACAAGTGTGTTTGCACCATCCTGCTTGCTGATCACAGCTGATAACGCTACAGGTAGTCCATGACTAACAACAGTTCATTTAGTGACCGTTCAAAGCAGAGGTGGGTTCCTGCCAGAGATGTCCAGTGCGTAGCTTCGGTAGGGAGCGGCCAATTGCGCAATTTGCACGCGACCGCTCTGGAGCCCTCTCCGCCGGTGAATTAAGTAAATTCTGCATGCGTGGAAGCAAAATTGCACCAAAATCTCTCGCGCGCGCGCATCCCCTCGTGAGATTTTGGTGAGATTTTGCTTCCACGCATGCGTAGAAGCAAAATCGCACGAGGGGGACGCGCGCACATAGTGAGCGCCCGCGCGCCCAAAATGTGGAGATGCACGCGCAGCGCACCGGCATCGGTAAGCTAGCAACCTGCCCCTGGTTCAAAGTTACAACGGCACTGAAAAAAGTGACTTAGGACCAGTTTTCAAAGTTTCAACCTTTGTAGTATCTCCATGATCACGCGATCAAAATTGCAATTCTTGGCAACCGACTCATACTTATGACGGTTGCAGTGTCCCAAGGTCACGTAATCCCCTTTTGCAACCTTCTGACAAGCAAAGTCAACGGGGAAGCCAGATTCACTTAGCAACTGAGTTACTCGCTTATCAACTGCCGTGATTCACTTAACAACTGTGGCAAGCAAGGTGGTAAAAGGGGCAAAACTCACTTACCAAATGTCTCACTTAACAACAGAAATGTTGGGTTCAATTGTGGTTATAAGTCGAGGACTACCTGTAATGTTATCATGACGTCGGTCGGACACAGTTCCCAATCTCCCTGGAGCACAAGCAGGCTGACCTGTCTGAATTCTTGCATTTCCGTGTTTATTTACTGAGCTGCAGTTCATCAAAACGCTTGTAGGGCAAATTGATTAAGTGTCTCCAATTGAAAGATTCGCTACACTTACTGAGTGCCCCAATCACAATTAAGACACAACTGGTCTTGTTGCAGCCCCAGAAAGGAGTCCACTGATGTGTTTGACGCAGGAGGAATTTGAGGGGCTTCGTTTTATTCCTTGAAAGCCAGGAAATGGCTCCCATGTGCCATCTCGTGCCCTCAGCTTCTTTCAGGCGTTTAAGCCTCCCCGGCTGACCTGGGTTTAACTCTGGGCTAGGAGGAGGAGAAAAAGAGAATTCTCCGGAGTGGAGAGAAAGGAAGAGACGGAGGTTCTGGGGGAAACGGAAGATTATGGCTGGATTATCTAGAAACACACACATGCTCACCAAATCATCTCTAATTATGGATGACAATCAGAGGTGGGTTCCTGCCGGAGCTGCCCAGTGCGCAGCTCCGGTAGGGGGTGGCAGATTGCACAACCGCTCCGGAGCCCTCTCTGCCGGTCCACCGCGCGCGTCGCCATTTTTTTTCGGTGATTTCAGGTCGATTTTGCTTCTGCGCATGCACGGAAGCAAAATCGCGGCGAACTCTCATGAGGGGACGCGAGAGAGAGAGAGATTTTGGCGAGATTTTACCTCCGTGCATGCGTGCGCGCATCCCCTCATGAGATTTTGGTGCAATTTTGCTTCCGAGCATGTGCAGAAGCAAAATCACGCAAGGGGGCGCATGCGCGTAGCAAGCGAGCACCCCCCGAAGCATGGAGATGCGTGCGCATGGCTCCGGCAGCGAGGTAAGCGAGCAACCCGCCCTTGATGACAATGTATATGCTGCTGAGCAGTGTTGAAAGAAGAAGGGAAATGATATAAAGAGGAGGCAAACCAGGAGAATCGTCTCTCTCTCACACAGGCATAGAATCAGAGCATCCCAGGGGATGCTGAAGGGACCTGGGAAGTCTTATGCCATCCCAAAGATTCCTGCTTCAGGAGGCGTTAACTCCTCCGGTAGGTCCTATTTGGGTCCTTCTTCTGCCACTCAAGGGCCGTGTCATTTTTCCCCCCCATTCTTGATGCCCTGCAACTAAACTTGAAACCAGTAAATGGAGCCACGGGACATCTTTCTGTTTGGCTGTGGGCCCACCTGCTCTTTTAAGCACACTACAGGTGGCAGGCTAAGGCCTTCTTGGTGGCAGGGGGCAAACAGGAGCTGCCAAACCACTGGCTCAGCATGTTGACACCCAAGCAAGCCTAACTGTAGTGCACGTCATTCACATCTGTGTTTGTATGCTGTGTCTGAATACACAAACATACCCATAGAGTATGAGCCATGGTGGCGCAGTGGTTAGAATGCAGTATTCCAGACTAAATCTTCCAACTGCCAGCGGTTCGATCCTGACCGGCTCAAGGTTGACTCAGCCTTCAGTCCTTCCGAGGTCGGTAAAATGAGGATCCAGATTGTTGGGGGCAAGAGGCTGACTCTGTAAACCAGGGGTGTCAAACTCAAGGCCTAGAGGCCAGATCCAGCCCATGTGGTGCTTACATCTGGCCCGTGGGGCTACCCTGGAAATAGTGAAGGACCGACCCATAGTGCCTCTGCCAGTGAAAATGGAGCTCAGGAGGGCTGCGTGTGGCCCTCGCGAGCTCCTTTTTCGCTGGCAGAGGGTTGGAGCTGAAGAGCTCAGGAGCCTGCTTTTGCTGGCAGAGCGCTTAGGCCACCACAGGCACCCCTGACACGGGTGATGTTGAGCTGGTC
This sequence comes from Diadophis punctatus similis, assembly GCA_023053685.1. NCBI lineage: Eukaryota > Metazoa > Chordata > Lepidosauria > Squamata > Dipsadidae > Diadophis > Diadophis punctatus. The sequence continues at coordinate 16,333,806 of JALIGW010000014.1, read as the reverse complement.
ATGCCCACCCTGACCATGCCCCCTGGCAAACACAACTCTGATGTTGCCCTCAATGAAATCAAGTTTGACACCCCTGCTATAAACCATTTAGAGAGGGGTGTAAAAACACTATGAAGTGATATATAAGTCTAAGTGCTAATGCTATTATTCCTCCCTCCCTTTCTAGAGGTGCAGTAGTTAAAAGGCTAACTCACTGCTCACTATCAGGAGTTCGATCCTGACCAGGTTGACTCAGCCTTCCATCCTTTGGAGGGCAATAAAATGAGGACCCAAATTGTTGGGGTCAATATGCTGACTCTGTAGATCAGGGGTCTCCAACCTTGGCAACTTTAAGCCTGGCGGACTTCAACTCCCAGAATTCCCCAGCCAGCTTAAAGTTGCCAAGGTTGGTGACCCCTGCTGTAGACCACTTCTAGATGGCTGTAAAGCACTATGGCATGGTATATAAGTCTAGGTGATATTGCTCCTATTATTCCTTCCTCCCACCCACCCACCCACCCTGGAGGAATAGTGGTTAGAATTTAGTATTGCAGGCTAACTCACAGCTCACTGTCAGGAGTTCGATCCTGACCAGCTCAAGGTTGACTCAGCCTTCCATCCTTCCGAGGTCAGTAAAATGAGGACTCAGATTGTTGGAGGTAATATACTGACTCTGTAAACCGCTTAGAAAGGGCTGTAAAGCACTATGAAGCGGTATATAAGTCTAAGGGCTATCGCTATTCAGTGATTCACCAGACATGTATTAAATCTATCTGAATCACTTAAATAGAAGGGAAACTGGATTCCAACCGGTGAAAATTTGGAACACCACAAGTAAATACAAGTACAGATGTGGGTGTCATTTCAGATCTGGCACCCTTTGAGGTACCTACCATTCAAGTTGAATAATGTCTCATATAATCACTCATTCAGGTCACTGCTTGCAGTACTAAAAACAGATCAATGAAGTTGCAAAAGACAAACGAGGACACTGCAGTAGGGGAATCCAGACTCAGAGCTAACCGACTGTTTTCCCATCTACAGATTTTGTTCTTACGCCAGCAGTAACATCGGGCTGATGAACCTCTGTGTCCCTACGATGTAGGGATTCTTAGTTGGTGATATGGGGAGAGTAATATGTTGGTTTGAAAAGCAATTTCTAGATTAGAGATCCAAGCCTGCATGAAGCAGTGTCAGCGTATCTGGGAGTAAAACAACTTCTGTTATGCCCATGGGAAATTGCCCAAAAGGTTGAATCTCTCCTTGGTCAGTTTCCACCCATTATTCCTTGTTTGGCTTTCTGGTGCCATAGAGAACAGCCTGACCCCCTGCTCTCTGTGGCATCCCCTCAAGTATTGGAACACTGCTATCATGTCACCCCTGGTCCTTCTCTTCGCTAGACTGGCCAAGCTCAGTTCCTGCAACCGCTCTTTGTATGTTTTATTTTCCAGACCCTTTATCATCCTGGTTGCTCTCTTCTGCACTTTCTCTAGAGTTTCAATGTCTTTTTTGTAGTGTGGTGACCAAAACTGGATGCAGTACTCTAGGTGTGGTCTGACCAAGGCTTTATAGAGTGGTACAAATATAATCGAGACCTAGGTGGGAGACCTAGTGGGTTCCCCTCTCAAGCATGAAACCCCCCAAGGCTGAGGTTTTGCACCAGCTGTGATCTCAGGGGAGGGGAGGGTGAGATAGTTGGAAGCTACATCACTTGCAGGGACTTTGTTCTCGGTGTGTTTGTGTGGCATCACTGCTATGTGAGCTGCATAGGGTCTGGAAACTAATATAGCCTTGAAACTAATCAAGGAGAGAAGCAACCTGGAAATGAGGAGAAACTTCCTAACTGTGAGGATAATCAACCAGTGGAACAGCTTGCCTCCAGAAGTCGTGGATGCTCCATCACTGGAGGTTTTTAAGAAGAGACTGGACAGACATTTGTCTGAAATGTTATAGGATTTCCTGCTTGAGCAGGGGGCTGGACTAAAAGACTTCCAATGTCCCTTCCAGCTCTATCTGATTCTGATTCTGGTATGCATCCTTGAAACAGATGGATTTTAATATTTAATAACTAAAAAAGGCCCTTCCAAAATTTGGGTGTAAATTGTATTCCTCCGTCTGAAATGACATAATTAGCTAGTTCTGTGTATCTAAATTAGGGGGTGCAATTGCTCAGCAGTTAAAGATGCTGAGCTTGTCAGCTGGAAAGCGGACAGCCTGGGTTCCAGACCCGGGTGCTGAGTGACAGTTCTTTGCCCCAGCGCCTGCCCACCTAGCAGTTGGAAAGCATGCAAATGTGAGCAGATAAATAAATAGGTACCACTTCGGCGGGAAGGTAACAATGTTCCCTGTGTCTCGAAGTCTAGTCATGTGTTCGGACAATACTGGCTCCCTCGGCTAGAAACAGAGATGACCACCATCCCCTAGAGTTGGACTCGACTGGACAGGGGAAACCTTTTCCTTTACCTTTATGTATCTAAATGTGTTCAGTTGGTAACAGGTTATTGTTTTCTAAATGATCTTTTACAACTATACCAGTCAAAACTGGAAACTTTTGCTAATTATTTCTGCTCTAGGGCCCACTTTCTGGCCGAAGGTCTTTCAGTCCAAGGATGTCAGATGACAATTCCATCATTCTCAGTCAACAGAGACTGCTATAAGTCATGACACTAATTTGAACAAATTATTTCAGCAATAAATAGATAACACAGCTGATGAAAGCTACAGCCAGGCCAGAGTCCTGGGAAATTAAGATGCACTAAACTAGTGATAATCATAACTGACTTCCATGGAAAACATGCAGGAGATAACTCTAGAATGTAAGCCACTATCAGCAACACAGCAATTTTCTTTTATTTGTCAGTGATATGTACGATAGAAGATATTAAATTTGCTAGCGAAACACTAGTAAAATCATTTTTGCTTTAACAATCCATGGTGCAACCCTGGGAAACCTTTGTTTGCATAGACAAAGCCTGCCACCTTGTGAATAAGTCAGATCTTGGCAGGTTTAAATGAAAAAAGACCTTCCGAAACATTGGCTGACAAACGTCTGGCAATTACTTTCTTGAGAGATGGAGCAGTAAAATCATGTCTGTTGCCAGCTTTTTCTCAGCCTTCCCACTTTCTATCTTTAAGAGCTAGCATGTGTTCCGTGGGGAGAACATTAATTTCCTTTGTTGGAAAAGTGGGCTGCTTTAGGAAGGTTCAAGGAAACCAGAACGAAGTGAGTTTGGTTATCTTATATCGTCTGTTGAAAAAGGCAAGAGCGTGGCCACTAAACAGAGGTCTCCAATGGCCATTGTGATCACCAAGCTCTGCAGGCTGGGTTTTTTTCCCCTTTGTCCAGGTAAGATTATTGAGTCATTCCTTTCCTTGATGGAGCTCTACATCCCAAAAGGCACCTTCTGGGAACTCCTAGCTGAGTGCTTTCTAAAGTCCATGTGCTGCCCATGCATGACCACTGTGCAGCCTTCCAAGACAAGAGGCCCATTCACCAGAACATGGCTTCTTCTCAGTGTAGGATTTAGCACAGGGGGCTTCGATCTGGCCCACGGGGCCGCCCTGGAAACAGAAAAGGACCGGCCTGCGGTGCCTCTGCCAGCATGCTCCATTTTTGCTGGCAGAGGGTTGCAGGAGGCCATCGCAGCCACTATAGCACTTATAGCAATAGCACTTAGACTTATATACCACTTCACAGTGCTTTACAGCCCTCTCTAAGCGGTTTACAGAGTTCAGCATATTTCCCCCAACAATCTGGGTCCTCATTTTACCGACCTCAGAAGGATGGAAGGCCGAGTCAACCTTGAGCCAGTAAGATTTGAACAGCTGAACTGTTGAACTAACAATCAGGTGGAGTAGCCTGCAGTAGCCACCTGTGCCACCCAAGCTCCGTTTTCACTGGCAGAGCACTCAGGTCACCACAGGCGCCCCCAACATGAGTGAAGTCGAGCTGGCCACACCCACCTTGGTGACACCCACTCCGGCCCCCTGAGGTCAAACCCAACCCTGATGCGGCCCTCAATGAAATTGAGTTTGACTCCCCTGATGTATAGGAGGAGTAGATTCTTAGAAGTATCTGCTTCCCTTTGCTTCAAACATAGAGATGGCTCCAATCAAGGGTTCCGAAAAAGAATTTGGCTTTCTTAAATTTCTGAAATGACTGTAAAAGGAAAGAGAATTTCAGGGGAGCTCTTAAAGAGACTCTACTATTCTAACTAGGGATAGTCTAAGAGGGGATGTTGGGTGGATAGGAGAGAAAATGGTAGTGGTAAAGTCAGACTTTGTTTGCACGATGGAATCAGGAGATGATCAGCCAGGTGGAGACGATCTTGGATCCTGCAAAGCATGAAAATGGAACAGCCTCCTTGGCCATGAAAACAAACAAGGAAGTTGAAATGTACTTGAATACAAACAAGGAAAACAAGGAACTTACTGAAGAATGCCTTAGGCGCTGCTCATAGAAGCAGGAAGGGAAGGGGAACAGGGTGGGTTTGCCAATTCCCTTAGAGGCCTCTCCTCCTTTTATGAGTAGCCACCTGGTGCCAGTTGTGGGCGAGGTATTGTTTGTTTTCTCCTTGGCACTTAGCAACTATGACCATGAGGCATGGTGTGCTTTCTAGCGAGCATTAAAATACTCTCCGGCTAGAATAAATGATGCAGATTATGCTTCTGTGTGTTTTGCCAAGTCAGTTCGGCTTCCAACGTTCACTACAATTGGGAATCATGACAAATGCCTTGCTAGCCGAGAATCATGGGTGTGGAACCCCTCTGGAAGCATCCTGGTTAAGGAAAGTACCTTAAATGGAGGTATGCAAAGTGTTCCCAACCCTCGCCTTTGGGTGACGCATCAAAGACCTCATTCCATCAGTGTTGACCATGTCAGGATACAAATGAAATCAACCTTATCCACATTTAAATCTAATTTGAATTAAGTATGTTTCATATAATTATTATTTCAAGCTTCGTTTTCGTAATTGCCCCTTCATTTATGCCTTATTACTAGATATGTGCCAAACCCAGAGTTAATTCAGACTGGAATTCTAGAGCAAAGAAGTTAAACCCATATCCTGTTGGAGAGCAACCATCCGTTGAGAGAAGGGTTCGAGCGAGGGATCAGTCTGGATACGTTATGCAAGGTTTGACACCCCCTCCCCCAATGCCTTTAAACATTATCTAGTCTTCCCAGGTAAAACTGCCAACCTGGAGATAATAGCAATAGCACTTAGACTTATATACCGCGTCATAGTGCTTTTACAGCCCTCTCTAAGCGGTTTACAGAGTCCGCATATTGCCCCCAACAATCTGGGTCCTCGTTTTAACGATTTCGGAAGGATGGAAGGCTGAGTCAACCTTGAGCCGGTGAGATTTGAACAGCTGAACTGCTGTCAGCCAGCAGTCAGCAGAAGTAATCCTGTGAAATAGGCAGAGGACAATAAAGTAGCTAGTTTGAACTTTAGACATATTGGTCTGGTTATTTGTGCCTGACCTATCCATTTGAATTTTGGTCCCAATCTATTTCTCCAAAACTTCAGTGTACTATGAAGAATGGCACACATGCACACACCACACACACACACACACACACACACACACACACACACACACACACACAAACACGATGGTGAGGCCCTTGTCATTTGCATTTTTTATCATACTATGATTGGAGACAAGAGAAAGGATTGGATTTAGTGACTAACATTTGAATACCCTCAAATTAGAGAGACCACCAGAGAGAGTTTTGGAGACAGAAGAGGACAAAGTGTAGTAACAATTTAAGTTTTTAAATTTCTTCATTCTAGACCTGCCTCCTTTTTCTTTTTGTTCCTCTCCCCTCCCCCCCATTTTTTTGGATTTTTATTTTTAAAATATGCATCAACATCAATACATGGACAGTGTGGTACCTGGGTATGATTCATTTTGGGACAAGTGGCAATAATAATATTAATAATATTTGTTACATTAATCAAACTTATGAAATCTTAGTGTTACTATACATGATTTTTAAAGTAGTTATTCAATATTTTAATGTTCCATTTTAGTGCCAATCACAATATTATTTGAGCTTACATAGTAAGGAGCCGAGGTGGCGCAGCTGTTAGAGGCAGTACTGCAGGTCACTTTAGCTGACTGTGATCTGCAGGTCAGCGGTTCAAATCTCACCGGCTCAAGGTTGACTCAGCCTTCCATCCTTCCGAGGTAGGTAAAATGAGGACCCAGATTGTTGGGGTCAATGTAAATATACATTGCTTACTGGTGTAAACTGCTTAGAGAGTGCTTGCACTGTGAGGCGGTATATAAATCTCACAAAATAAATAAAATAAATAATAATGCCATCTTTCAACCTCTAATATTTCCCTCTAGTTGTTGCTTTTGTTCTATTGTATAAAAAATATGTGTGCTAATATTTCCCTATTTCTTATTTCTACCTCTATTCTGGCTTCTAGTCAGGCCACCATTACTAATCCTAGTGTTAATGCACATGTTTATATTAAGATATAGTCCTACTATAGTATTATTTAATTATTCAATGTTTCAATGTGCCATTCTAGTACCAATCACCATATTATTTAAACATACTTAATAATATCATCTTTCAACCTCTTATCTTTCCATCTAGCTATTATTTTATATAGGAGTGTATATTATTTCTACCTCTATACTAGACTAGACTAGACTAGACTAGACTAGACTAGAATAGACTAGAATAGAATAGAATAGAATAGAATAGAATAGAATAGAATAGAATAGAATAGAATAGAATTTTTTATTGGCCAAATGTGATTGGACACACAAAGAATTTGTCTTGGTGCATATGCCCTCAGTGTACATAAAAGAAAAGATATGTTCTTATACCAACCTGGACAAGTGGTTGTCCAATCGCTTCTTGAAAACCTCTTCTTGAATTACCTCTGAGAAGGAGGCTGTTCCATTGGTTAATCATTCTCACTATTGGGAAATTTCTTCTTAGTTCTAATTTGGATCTATCGTTAATGATCTTTCACCCGTTTCTTCTTGTTCTGCCCTCTGATGCTTGTTTGGAGGATAAATTGACCCCCTCTTCTCTGTGACAGCCCCTCAAGTACTAGAAGACAGTTATCATGTGCCTCTAGTTCTTTTCTTTCGACAGGCTAGATATACCTAGTTCCCTCAACAGTTCATCATTAGCCTCCAGACCCCTGATCATCTTTGTTGCTATTCTCTGCATACTTTCTAGGGCCGTGATGGCAAATCTTTTCGGCACCGAGTGCCAAACCTGAACACATGTGTGCGCCGGAGCACCGGAAACCTGAAGACCAGCTGACTGATGCGCACACCTGACATTAAGGTTTCCGGCATGCATGTGCACACCAGAAACCAGAAGAGCAACTGGCGACAGCGTGTATGCCCACAGAGAGGGCTCTGTGTGCCACCTCTGGCATGCGTGGCATAGGTTCACCATCACGGTATCAGGATCTTTTTTGTATCGTGGTGACCAGAACTAGATACAGTATTCCAAGTGTGACTTCACTTATTCATCATTTTATTCATCTTTTATTGTATTTATTTATTTTGTTCATTGTTTATCAGGCCATTAAAACCTGTGCTGAGCAAAAAGGTTTGAATTAGAATCTTTTTGATAACATAAGGTAGTGGAGTGTGTGTGTGTGTGTGTGTGTGTGTGTGTTTGTGTGTTTAGGAAAAACAACAATTCCATTTTGGGGTGGAGAACTATAATTCAGATGCTCAGCAATGAAGGTTTCCTTCCAAGGATGCTTGGTTGTCATGGTAACGGGGCCTGCTGCTCTGCCCGGAGGCACAAAGCCATAAGATGGCGTGGCTCCAGAGGCACTCATGAGCCGTGCAGAGGGGAAGTATTGTGGCTCGGAAGAACACATGGCCAGGGATGAAAATGGCTCTCAAGAGGAGGAGGAGGAGGAGGACAAACGATGAAGACCCCAGGGCCACATAAGGATTTGCACAAAGAAAGTTGTAACATTTATGTGGCGGAAGAGAGAGAGAATTAAATACTTGAGTCGGGAGTCTTGATTGTGACTATATTTGATTGTAATGAAATCTAAATGGAACCAAAATCAGATTTAAATTCTGTCCCAGCCCATTCACTGCTTTTTTCGAGCATAACCGCATTGTTCAAATGTCAAGTGTGCCCTTGGCCTAAAAAATCTGTGGCATAATTTGTTCCACGTTTATGTTGGGAATAAATGTCCTTTAACATCTCACAGCTGCTTTTGTTTCTTTAAAAAAAAGATAGATATAGAAAAGCCCACCAAGGTAAAATCTACTGTGTTGATGGCCAAGCCCAGCTCTGTCTCCGCATCCACGCTGGTCCTTGCGATTCCCACACAGGGAGAAGTACAAGGAAAGGCTGACTGGATTCTCCATCTCTATTTCCATCCCACCAAGTGCCACCCAAGCTGGCAGGAAAACAGTCGTCACCCCTCCCCCTGTGGTGTAGTGGTGGCTTCTCCTTTAAAAGAAAGATAACGTGGTCTTCTGTGGCGGGAGGAAGTTGCGTGCACATCTATTGAGGCACCCAAGACTCAATCCCCAGTTATCATCATTAAGCGATCACTTAAGGGATCATTGACGGATAGGAAATTATTCCTATCAAAGAGGTGATATAGGATCTTGCTTCTTTGAAGCCATTCTTACTTAGAAAATAAAACCGAGATTCAATTCTAATTAACAAAATATTTATTTCAGTAAAAGTAACAAAAGAATATAAACCTTAAATAAGCTACATTGTCTCAGCTAAGAATTCACGTCTGCCTCGGGCGAGGCTCACAGGAGAAGAAGGGAGGAGGAGACTCCTGGAATGCACACATGCGCAGTAATACATATCACATGTCTACTTGATTAGAAAATACAGTAAACCTAGAAATATGGCAGAGGTGCTCAACTGGCAATATTCACATCGTGACAATCATTAAGCAAGGAATTCACCTGATTGCAACCTCTGACTTCCTGCCAGCATCCCCAATGACTTTGCCTGTGGGAAGCTGCCAGGGAATATTGTAAATTGTGATCACGGGACTGTGGGATAATGCAGCAGGTGAAATGTCAAGGACCTAAAGTAAGTACCACTCATTGAGCACCGTTGCAAGTTTGAAAGATCTCGGAACGAGTAATTAAACGAGGACCATCTATCTTTCTTTGTCTCATGGTTTATTAGATGTCAGAAGGAAGCATTCGGTCTACCATGTGCCGATGGAGATTCTCAATCATCCAGGTCATGGTTGTCCCAAAGGTGCTTTTCAAAGGGCTCTCTGTTTTTTTCTTGGAAATGTTTTGCTTCTCATCCAAGAAGCTTCTTCAGTTCGAACTGAATGGTGGGGAATGGAAGGATTTGCAGTCATCTGGTCATTAGCGCTCTGACAGTCATTGAGGCCACTTGGGGGGGCTTATCTGTACCTTCAGGGTCACCTGAATCAGAGGGCAAATGGCTGTGGCACCTTTTTGGGACTGCTGAAAGTTTATTGTAGACAGGAGAGAGATTCCTTTCACAGTCCTTTCAGCAGTATTAAGAAGGTGCCACAACCATTTGCGCTCTAATTCAGGGGACTCTCAGGATCATAGATAATAGATAAATCCTCAATGACCAGATGAGAGCCGGGGTGGCGCAGTGGTTAAAGTGCAGCACTGCAGTTCAGCAGTTCAGCGGTTCAAATCTCACCGGCTCAAGGTTGACTCAGCCTTCCATCCTTCTGAGGTAGGTAAAATGAGGACCCAGATTGTTGGGGGCAATATGCCAAACTCTGTAAACCGCTTAGAGAGGGCTGTAAAGCACTATGAAGCGGTATATAAGTCTAAGAGCTATTGCTATTGTTATGACTGCAAAGAATGTAAATCCTTCCATTTCCCCACCAGTCAGTCAGAGCTGAAGAAGCTTCTTGGATGGGAAGCAAAATGTTTTCAAGAAAAAAACTAGAAAGTCCAGTTGCCTTTTGAAAAGCATGTGGATTTTATTATTTTTCAATATCATCCGATGTATTTGCATGCTTACATATAATGGAAGTCTGTGCATGGAAAATGACGAAGGGGGTGTCAAGCTTCAAAATGTGCTTTTGTTGTTGCAACTATTTTCGCTTCTCAGCTTGCTAATGAACCAGGGGGGAGGGAAGGGGGAGATTGAATGTAGGCTCCAGACATCAAGAAGACAGCTGTGAGAACCAAGGACACTTCAACAGGTGTTTACCAGAGCCAAAAGACTTTCTCATAATACTACCAGAAGACTCAATTGGACCATGTGACCTGGTCTAATAGGGTGAGGGAGAATCTAAACTTCAACTATGTATGTTTGCGCGGGAAATAGTTAGATCTGGTTTTGCCTTCATCTGTGCTGAAATGAAGTTTTGCATTAAGAGATTGGATTGTCTCGGCTGTGCTTGCTTTGCTTGGGCTCATCAGTCGGAATGTTGACAGGGGTGGGGGGTGGGATTAAGGTTAGCAATGTAGGACCCCCACTTTCTCCAGAATGAATGCCTTAGGTTGCACCTTCCTGGGTCCTGAGTCCCAAAGATCAAGATAATTTAGCAATGCCAGACCTGGTTTAGTGCACAGAGATTGCCTTTTTCCCCTAGAAAAGGAAAGATCATTTGGGGGTATTTTAAAGTTCTGGATCTAGTTGTGATGTTGTAGACACTACATTTCTTGCCCACCAGGATGCTGGAGTCAGATGAGTCTCACTACAGAACAAAAGACCTGATGGAACAGGCCTTGCCCCTCTGCTGCCAAGACATGGGGTTGCACTGGGTGGCCAGTGGTAGCAACCAGAGGCGGGTTCCTAATTTTTTTACTACCACTCTGTGGGTGTGGCTTATTTTGTGGGTGTGGCTTGCCAGCCATGTGACTGGGTGGGCGTGGGCCTTGGGAGCTTGGCAGCGGCCGGAGAAGCAGGGGAACATTGTCCACCCGCAACGCAGCCCCCCGCAGCAGGAGCAGCAAGACCGCGGCAGTGGTTCTTCTAGGAGGCTCCGTCCGTCCTGAATGCTTCTCCCCATTCGATGATCCTAGGCTCCTGCCACCCGTTCCCCCTCCCCTCAGCAGCTCGAGAAGCCTCGAACGTGTGAAAATGCCTGGGATCATCACCGCGCGTTCGTGGCTTCTCGGACTGCTGAAGGGAGGGGAACTGAGATAGATCCTGCCGCCTGTTCTTTCAGCGTCTCACGCGCTCCCTCAGCCATCCTCCCCTGCTTGGACTCACTGTGGGGTAGGAAGGCAGCGCATGCGCAGTGCCGGAAGCTCGGCTTCTGGGCATGCGCAGAAGAAAATTTAAAAAAAATTAAAACAATTTTTTTTAAAAAAAAATGGCGGCACCCAGGCACCAGCAACTGACCGCACCGGTACTGTGACATCACCAGCGGGCCGCTACCGGTGCTATAGAGTGGACCGCACTGGTAGGAACCCACCACTGGTAGCAACACTGAGAGAATGCAGGCACCTCTGCTTGAGGGACTGTCAGGAGCATCCCCACATGGGGGAGGCTGGGCTTAAGGAAGCAGAGGAGGCTGCCATGGCTTTTGCGGTGATGGAACAGGACTTGCACAGAGGCCCTATCTTCTTCACTGGCTGATTTTCTCCTGTCTCAAAGTGGGTCCTGTTAGAAGCAACTAAACAATGGGGCTTTCCAGGAATCTCATCGTTTTGCTACAAAGAACATCCAGCTGTGCCAGGGAAAGACAGGTACCATGTCATTGTCTTGATATTGGGGGGGGGGCTCATGTGGTTAGGATGCTGAGTCAGAAGACCATTGAGAGGTCGACACTTCGGCTGCTCAAACCCTGAGACCATGAGCTGTGTGACCAAATGAGCTCCCATCAATTTGTCCCAGCTTCTGCCCACCTAGCAGTTCAAAAGTAAATGCAAATAGATAAATAGGTACCACTTTGGTGGGAAAGTATCAGGGATGTGAAAGGAGCCCCCTCCGGTGTCCCCTGGGCAATGGTGGTATCAGCAGCTAATCCTTTCAACCCGGAAGCACTTTGGTAAGGGTGCTTCCAACATGAATGTAGTAATACCCGGTTTCCACAAACATAAGACCCAACCGGAAAATAAGACCTAGCATGATTTTTCAGGATGCTCGTAATGTAAGCCCTACCCCCAAAATAAGCCCCAGTTAAGATTGTCAGCCAGACGGACGCATTTAGTACAGTATTTCCCCCGAAAATAAGACCTAATGCGTCTTTTGGAGCAAAAATTAATATAAGACCCAGTCTTATTTTCGGGGCAACACAGGTAGTCCTCTTGATATGGAATCAGCTGCTGGCATTTATCCTGATTTCTTTGTTGTGTTTTGCTATTGCTGTTTTTATCCCATATTTCCCTCTCCTCTGCACTTCTGTTTCTAGCACAAAGTAATATTTTAAATCATCATATAATTTATTTGTGAGATTTATATGCCGCCTCACAGTGCAAGCACTCTCTAAGCGGTTTACACCAGTAAGCAATGTATATTTATATTGCCCCCAACAATCTGGGTCCTCATTTTACCTACCTCGGAAGGATGGAAGGCTGAGTCAACCTTGAGCCAGTGAGATTTGAACCGCTGATCTGCGGATCACAGTCAGCTAAAGTGGCCTGCAGTACCTGCCTCTAACCGCTGCGCCACCTCGGCTCATAATTTATAGTTTACCTTCTGATATTGGTCCAGCTGAGACTTAATCCCCAAAAATGCAGGGCCAGATCTCCTACCACTCGGGGCACAGGATCTGATTCTACCTTCTGAGACGATTGTCCACCACTTTGGACAAGATGCCAGCTCTCTTGGAAACACAGGGAGAGTCCTTTTCTTCTAAGCTTTGTGAACCAGCATTCCTGTTTTATCCATTTCCCCCCTTTTAAGAATGGGGTGCATGTGAATTCTTGGGGGGATCACAGAGGCTCAGTGATGGGAGGAGGCCTCGATGCCCACCATTTGCAGCTCCATTTGCAGAATCCAAATTGTGCTTTCTTGTACATGGCTATCTGGCCTCTGCATGAATTCCTCTAGTGAATCTCTGCCGGTTGTGAAATCCACGGTCTTCTACTCTTATTGTTAGGATTTTTCCTCCTAATCTTCAACCACAGTGATAATCCTGGACCATTATTCTTTTTAAATTACTTCCATGTCACTATAGCAACATTTTCTGAAAAGGTAGCTGCCACTGGACACCCCCCCCCCAAAGCTACATCAGCCCCAACATACTCACGAAATTCAAATTTTGCCCACTGCAGACTCCTGGCAGAGATGGAGGCTGTCGGACAAAAGAAAAGCGAAAGGACAAAAGACGTCTGGCCTATTGCAGAAAGGGCAAGAGAAGGTGGTGTCCATCTGCAGTTCAACTACACTGAAATAACCACAGGCGGAATTCATCATTAGGAGTGTTTTCAAAAGGCACATTCCGGAGGAAAAAAAGAGAGATGAAATAGTAGCTCCAGGCAGGGCTTGGGAACGGCACTGTGCCACTGATTAGTATAGGCAGCCCAAAGGCCCCAAGATGTTGCCTTTGTGCTAGGAACAAGGATGAATCCCTTTTGGAAGGCTCTTCAGAAGTTGCTTGCATCCATTGTGTTTCCTTGAGCGCCCCTGTGTGCTTCCAAAGGCTGACGCTGTAGTGCAGTCATGGAAACAAGTGACTGGGCAGAAGGCAGAGGAAACCCATTCCTGCCCACTTCTAAGCACTTGCAGCACAAGCTGAGTCCAGCCACAGACTGCAAATGGGGATATGACCAGGGGCGGGTTCCTAATTTTTTTACTACCACTCTGTGGGCGTGGCTTATTTTGTGGGTGTGGCCATGTGACCGGGTGGGCATGGCTTCTTGGACTGCTGAAGGGAGGGGAACTGAGATAGGTCCTGCTGCCCATTCCCCCTCCCCTCAGCAGTTCGAGAAGCCTCAAACGTGCGAAAATGCCTAGGATCATCACCGCGCGTTCGTGGCTTCTTGGACTGCTGAAGGGAGGGGAATGGAGATAGTTCCTGCCGCCCGTTCTTTCAGCATCTCACGCGCTCCCTCAGCCATCCTCCCCTGCTTGGACTCACTGTGGGGTAGGAAGGCAGCGCATGAGCAGTGCCGGAAACTCGGCTTCTGGGCATGCGCAGAAGACATTTTTTAAAAAAATTAAAAAATATTTTTTACAAAAAATGGCGGTGCGCAGGCACCGGCAACCGACCGCACTGGTACTGTGACGTCACCAGCGGGCCACTACCGGTGCTATAGAGTGGACCGCACCTGTAGGAACCCACCACTGGATATGACCACCGTCATGAAAAGTCTTAGCCAGGAAGCAAACACTTAAAAGCAATTCCTCCTAATGGAAATGGTCTTGGAGCAATTCGTTTTCTTGATTCACATGTTGCATTCAAGCACTCCAAAACGTGGATGGAAAAGTCAGAGTACTGTATGTTAAATAGAGCAGCTGCCCATTTAGTAGTTTGCCTTAATTTGCAAAGTGAAATTTGAAAGCTTTCAGCTGAGAAGGGGGAACAATGGAGCTCCCACTATAACATATTTTGTCGAGATCCAATTTGTCACTGGCTGTTCATCGTGATTAAACAGAATATTTGACTTTGTGGCAAATGCAAAATGCAGAATAACGGAGTTGGAAGGGATCTTGGAGGTCTTCTACTCCACCCCCGCTGCTTGAACAGGAGACCCTATACCAGTGATGGCAAACCTTTTTTTCCTCGGGTGCCGAAAGTGCATGCGTGCGCTATTGCACATGTGCGAGTGCCCACACCCATAATTCAATGCCTGGGGAGGGCAAAAACGGCCTCCCCCGCCCCCCTGGAGACCCTCTGGAGGCCGGAAATGGCCCGTTTCCCAACTTCTGGTGGGCCCGGTAGGCCCATTTTTCACCCTCCCCAGGCTCCAGAGGCTTCCCTGGAGCCTGGGGAAGGCAAAAACGCCCTCCCCCACCCCCCCGGAGGCCCTCCAGAAGCCGAAAACGCCCTCCCAGAGCCTCTGTGCAAGCCAAAAATCAGCTGGCCAGCACGCACGTGCGCTCTGGAGCTGAGCTAGGCAACGGCTCGCGGCTGCCGCGTGCCACCTGTGGCACGCGTGCCATAGGTTCGCCATCACTGCCCTATACCATTTCAGACAAGGGTTCTGTTCTGTTGGCAAGCAGTTACACCGGTTAATTATTCCCACACTTAGGAAATTTCTCCTTCGTTCCAGGTTGCTTCTCTCCTTTTTCAGTTTCCATCCATTTCTTCTTGTCCTGTCCTCAGGTGCTTTGGAGAATAGCTTGAAACACACACACACCCTTTCTTTGTGGCAGCCCCTCAGATATTGGAACACTGCTATCATGTCACCTTCTTTTCCTACTCCTTCTTTTCACTAAACTAGACATTCCCAGTTCCCACCACTGCTCATCATACCCTATATGAAATATATGAATTCCTGCTATCTTTCTTGATTACTTTCCATCTCACATCAGTATTCAAGCAAGACAGTTTTGAAACCATTCTTTGCATGTATTGCGTAAATGAATTTCTGGAGGAGATAACAAAGTCTGGAGTGGGGGGGCATTTTTAGTAGAGGCCAAGAACAAAGGATCCTGTGGGACAAAGAGGGGCAAACTGTGTCCTTGAGCTCCCACCCCATGGCAGCAATGAACAGCCCCCAGGAGAAGCTCCCGGCTAGTCCATGGAATTGAGGTTGAAATGGGAGGCTGACATCTCTGATTTGGTGTCAATCTATAGAAAGTCTCCTTGCAGTGTAGTAAGGGAACTCACCAAAGCAGTGTGGTAGAAAGAAAACCAAGGATGCCACAGGGAAACACAGAAAGACAAAAATAACAGACAGCCAGAGGCTCACAATACTAAGAATAGAGTTACAAATATCAGAGCCATTAGGAATAAGATGTGACTGAAAGACAGAGACATACAAAGAGGAAATACTAATAAATGCCCGGAGATTTGATCAAGGACACAAAGAAATGGCAAGGAAGGAAGATTTAATCAGAAAAAAAAGAAATGATTAACTCAGGGAAAGACGAAGTAGACAAAAGCTGGTTAGCTCAATAGAAACATTAAGAAGACAGAAGAGGACACCAGGACACACCCAATCCCACCTTGATTAAATCCTAAAGGGAAAAGGGAAACAAAACACGAGACAGGATCAAAACCATTAACAACTCAGCACACAAAGGGAAACACGCCACCACCCCAATAAGACAAAGAATTCTATGAAGGAGAAAAAGTATAAAAATTGTACTCTTATTGTATATCACTGTCAGCTCACCCAGGATCGCTGGCCCACGCTTCGGCTGGACCCGCTCTCCTGAAAAAATAAAGAAAACCTGCTTTTCACGCAGCTGGCCTCAAATTCTTGCATAAGCGTCGAGACGTCCTCCCAGCCGGGAAATTTGAATCTCGGAGGAAGCTTTCTTCCAATTCAACAGCAGTCATGAAGAGAAAGCATTTCCTTATCTTCTGGTTGAGGCCGGCCCCAAACTAAAGCATGCTGGACCCAAAAGAGGATGAATTTTGTGCTCATAGTAATGCTCAAAAAGTCCCTTCACCCAGATCAGCCACTCAAATCTTATTTATTTATTTATTGAATTTATATTGCCACCTATTCGCCCATGGCGACTCAATGTGACTTATATCCTTCCAACACCGAAAAAGTCCTGTTCTTCAAAGTCTGCCAGCCTTTTCATCCATACCAAACAGCAAGCAGCAGAATACCGTTTTAGAACAGGTAACCCGTCTCTTTCTTCAGCATCTTGCAACAATTTATATTTCATTCTTTTTTTCCCCTTGCCATACAAATTTAGAAATATCGTTTTGCCATTGTTTAAATGACACATCAGATGTTAACATTGGTTCTGCCTGAATAAAAATAAAAATAACATCCTAGGTAAAACATTAATGTTTATCACTGAAATTATACCCAGGAATGACAGTTGTGATTTAACCCACTTTGAAAAGCCTTTTTTGATAACGTATCATACCTTAACATAGTTGTTTTGAAACAACATACAGTTCATACTACTCAGTGTTATCCCCCAGGTGTTTAATCATCTTTTCAATTTTGGAGCCAGTTTTTTTCCCCTCAAAGTTTCTTGATCTTCTGTGCTCATATTCTCAACCAACATCTTTGGTTTTTGTTTACTTAAAATTGGCTAACACACCAAAGTCCTTCAGTTCTTCATTCAGTATTCAATGCCATTATTAGCTTCTTGTAAGATCAAAACTGGCTCATCAAAAAAGCCCTTCAATTTGTAGCTCTTTTTTTAAATTTTCAAAGCCATTATTTTTTTTCAACTTGTCTAACATCTTTTCTGAACAAGTATAAAATGAAACTAAAAATCAAATTTCGTTTCTATAGATTGAATCACTTTAGTTGTAAATTCTTCAAACATATCTCTGAACATTTCCATTTCATCTGATCCTTGAGGGGAAAATTGTCTTTTCACAGCCATGTTCAATTACACACCCTTTATGACACAGAAATGCTCAACAATCAGCACAAGCTGGTCAGCAGCACCCTCTACTGTCTGCAGAAATGAATTGCAGCTGGCAATTCCACTCGAAAAAACGGAGGTGGGGGGCACAGGGAATTCCTTCCCTTATTTTCAGCACAAAGGCTGGTTCCCATCAAGCCTCATCCAGGAATTCCAAACTCCTTCTCCCCAGCAGCAGATTTGCACAAAAGTGAATTTTATTTTGTCCACAAAACAGTGCTCTCATTTCTTTAAAAAAAATAGCCAATAATCCAGCTTTCAGTCCTTTTTGCTAAATGTGCAGTTCACAAAATCTACATCCAATTTATAACAGATATAGCGGATTAACAGAGTTGGAAGGAACCTCGGAGGTCATCTAGTCCAACCCCCTGCCCAAGCAGACCCTACACCAGTGGTGGCCAACCTTAAGCATACCATGCGCCAATTTTTTCACAGACGAGTTCAGATGCGCCATACAACTCAAGCACATTTTTTTACCTTCTTACTTTCATGTTTGGGGTTGTAAAATAGGGATAGGGGTAGGATCTGCTTTGCTTAAGGGAGGAAAAGGAATAACTCAATCACGCAATTCAATTAATTAATTTACGCCATTTCAAAATTTGACAAACGTAATATATATGTAATCTTGAATCTGTCTTTCAATCACTCTCAATACAAAAACCACGCTAGTACACTCAATAAAACACTGCTTCAAACTCCACACCACAATGGCTCACTCAGAACTGACTGTCCATATCGAACACTCGCTGCTCATTTGCATGCGACTTCAAACACATGATGTGTTGCTAGTGCATAGTGTTTGCGATCGTTTGAACAGGAATGCGCAATGGCAACACCTATAAAAATATTTGTACATTTGTAAACCCGCCTAAAGTAACATCTCACAAGTTCCATTCTAAGTTTCAGACACCGAGAAGTTGAACGTTACCGAAGGCTGTACGAATTGAACTGAGATCACTTTGGTGCACTGTTCCCTCTAAGGGGCACGGAATGAGAGAACGCCGAAGTTTCTAACTTCCGCCCGGCATTTTCTAATTTCAGAGGCTGCGTGCCTGCGTGGCCGCGCACATGAAAAGAAAATTTTCTAATTTTACAGGGAAAATTAAGATGGATTCAGTTATGACACCTTTTTTTAAAAAATAAGTAGGCGCAAGGATGCAATGCGCCACTTGTAATCATCCAATGCGCCACGTTTGGCGCATGCACCACGGTTTGGCCACCCCTATCCTACACCATTTCTGACAGATGGCAGTCCAGTCTCTTGGAGACAAACCAGAATTCTTGGAGTTGAAGTCCACAAGTCTTAAAGTTGCCAAGTTTGAAGACCTCTGCTTTAGAGCTTGAAGCATTGTTAGAGACCCCACACATCCACTTTACGGTCTGTTTCTGTCACTCCCCTCTGGGAGGAGGTTTCAAAGTATTTCTAGCAGGACTACCCAATTCTGGAACAGTTTTGTTCCCTTTGCCATCCGTCTGGTAAATTCACAGGATTCGTTTTTCTCGCCATGTACATCTATACATCCGGACTAGAGTGTGTTGTTTCTCCGTGTCATATAATATATGTGGGTATTTACATAATTTTGTATTTATTTATTTATTCATTATGTCGTGTTTAGTGTAGTGTATATTGGAGGTGGTGTTCCTTTGAGAGCTGTATGCAATGAAATTTCATTTTAATGTATACTGATTAGTGTACATTTAAAGTGACAATAAAGTTATTATTCTATTCTATTCTATTCTACTTCGGCAATGCCCTTTTCTCTTCTTTTCTCCTCTTGAAACCTAGGTCAATGGCAAGTAAGACCCACCACATGCCTGTTCTTTAATAATGTCTAAATGACCACTTAATTTGTCATGGTGAGAGCTGGTGAATTCTTTCTGGCCACAGCCGAGAAATAGCACAAATTAATAGCCAGGATTTTGGCAGAGTTTTAAAGGCAATGAATACCGGAAGTCCACCATAATTCATCAGGTAATCTGATGCTTTCGGTGTTTTACGCCAAGGCTTGGAGGTCAATACATTTTAGAGTGTAAGTGCCATTATGTTTTGCTATGTGTCTTGTGCAGCATTTTAGCATCCCAAGCTGCTTCATAATTAGTTGGATTAACCCAGTGCTTCTCAATTATTTTCTGTTATGCCCTCCCTAGGAAGAAGTAAACATTTCACGCGCCCCCCCAACTCTCCGCCGGGACGATTGTTTGCAATATTCGGCAAGTTTTCGCTGAAAAAACTCAAGCTGCCTATCAGCGTGATTTGGGTGTAATGTCTTTAAGTGACGCTTTAATTTACTTGGCTTCATGCTGTCCGCTGCCAACATTTTTAGACACAGTAAACATACCGGTCTTTCCTCGTCTCCCACCATAGTCACAGTGAAGCCAAGCACTACATACATACGCTTCGTCATATTTCCTCGTCTTAGCTTTCAGGAGACTTAGGTTTGTCTCATTATCTCCGTCTCTCTCCTCCTTTCTTTTCATCCCTGTTAAATATTTTCCCATGGTGTCTCTTAAGGGTTTGTTATCTGCACTTCATATCTCCTGCTCTGTACTGTGTGCTATTATTCGGTGCAAAAAAACCCTACTCCCTGCAGCAAAAAAAGCATGTTCCCCGGGGTCATGCGCCCCCCCCTGGCATTGCTCCGCGCGCCCCCCAGGGGGGCCCGCCCCACAATTTGAGAAGCACTGGATTAACCCAAGAATGGCAGAAACACCACTTGTGCATTTGGGCAATTGATGTCTTTTGAAAACAGGATGGCTCATTGGAGTGTTATTGCATAACAGTGAAATCCGATGCAATAATGTGCAATCCAGTACCAATCACTAATTAGAGCCCAGGACAGAGCGGGCATCCCTTCCCTCCACGGACTCTGCAAAGAGGCATTCCAGCCATTTCATTTTACAGCCCAGCATTTTCAACCACCCGCTGCCTGGGCTGAATTTTGCTCTCCCAACTTGTCCCACCCGTTTGCACCATGAAAATATTGTAAAAGAAGCAACAGAAGCAAAAATCAAACAGAAGTCAAGGTTACGTTCACAAACATTTTTAAAAATAAAATTCCTCAGGCAAGTTCCAAGAATAGAATAGAATATAATTAGAAGGGACCTTGGAGGTCTTCTAGCTCAACCTCCTGTTTGACCCCCTATACCTTTCGGGATTCCTGCCTTGGGTGAACACCAAAGGGTGTTCTCCTGCCTGCCGGGCCTTCAATGTGCCAGATCCTGAAGGTTTTCATAGTTGTGGATGCCATGCAGAGAATCCACCTGAATAAACATCAAGTAACTTCTGAACTGGTTGTCCCAAAGCTGCTTTTTCAGGAGGCAACTGGACTTTCTTGTTTTTTCTTTGAAGATGTTTCGCTTCTCATCCAAGAAGCTTCTTCAGCTCTGACAGGATGGTGGGGAATGGAAGGATTTCTATTCCTTGCAGACAGCTGGTCATTTGCATCCTTTTAGAGGATCAACAACGGCAGCTACTGACTGGATCTCCAAACTTGATATTAAGCTTTGAAATGTTATTTCTGTTTTTCTTTTTAGGTTTTTCTTACTGCTTTAACTGTTTTTAATTTGTAAAAATGAAGTGTTTTAATATTGTATGTGACCAGCCATACGCTAAATAAATAAATAAGAGGCTCATTGAAGCACTTGGAGGTTTATCTGTGTCCTCAGAGTCACCTGAGTGGTGCTCCTGGTTCCTGTAGTCTGCAATTTTTCCTCTGGAAATCCATTCCTACTCCCACACCATTCAAAGGGTGTTCATCCCAAATTGTATAGCTAAAAGTCTGTAGAGATTCTCAGTCATCCAGGTCATGGCTGTCCCAAAGGTGCTTTTTCAGGAGGCAACTGGACTTTCTTTAGTCTGTTAATTACTGATTGGAACCACTAAATTGGCTCCAATCAGTAATGACAGATTCTTTTCGGTTTGCTGGTTGCCCATCGGGTGGCTGATTGGTTGTGCAGTTAGGATTCCCGAAATCAAAGCAAAACAAAATAGCACAAGACATAATTACACTATTATACAGCCACCTGAACATTAATACCTGAATATCCTAGAGGTGTAAAAGACTTTCACCATATATCCCATTGTGAGTAAATTTGCCTCCCATCTGATTTCTTAGAAATATAAATGTATTTAATTATTTCTGCTTATTAATCAAATTCATATGTCTCCCCATTTCACTAAATGACTCTGAGCAGTTTACAAGTAAAAAATAAATATTGCTTTTCCCAATTCAAATATCTGAAAAATATATCCTAAGAATATTTGAGTTGCTTACAAAAAGCAGTGTGCTTTAAACAGCTTAAATCAAATATATTGGCATTAAAATACCAGTCAAATAGCCAATTGTCAAAAAAAGCAGGGTTTTAACGGTTATAGAATTTCATGAGATGCATACAAAAGTCAGATATGCTATGAATATCAAAAGTTAAGCTATCCTTTTTCTCCTTAACATAGTTTAATCATTTAACCTACACTACAAACTGAACAGTCTATATCAGTGATGGCGAACCTATGGCACGAGTGCCACAGGTGGTACGCGGAGCCATATCTGAGGGCACGTGAGGCGTTGCCCTATGTCAGCTCCAGCGTGCATGTGCATGCTAGTCAGCTGATTTTTGGACTTCTTTTCAGCTTTTTTGGCTCTCCCCAGGCTTCAGGAAAGCCTCCTGAACCCTGGGGACGGCAAAAAACGGCTGGAGCCTTCAGTGAGACCTGTGCGCATGCGCGGGGGGCAGTGTGGGGGGGTTGTGCGCATGCACGGGGAGGGCATTGCATTATGGATGTGGGCAAACACGCTCATACTATCGCGCACGCGCACACCCTTTTGGCACCCGAGCCAAAAAAGGTTCGCCATCACTGGTCTATATTATTTAAGTATTAAACATAAATCCAACTTAGAATACCAATAAAAGTTCACATATGTGGAATAGACAGCATTACCACCAGATGGATTTGTAACTGGCTGACAAATCACACTCAGCATGTAGTCCTTAGTGTCCCAGGAAGCAGTGGGGTACCCTAAGGTTCCGTCTTAGGCCCAATACTCTTCAATATCTTCATAAATGATTTAGATGAGAGAATAGAAGGGGGACTCATCAAATTTGCAGCCGACACTGAACTGGCAGGAATAGCCAACACCCAGAAGATAGGCTCAAGATCCAGATGGATCTTGACAGACTTCAATACTGGGCCCTCTCTAACAAAATGAAATTTAATGGAGAGAAAAGTAAAGTCTTACACTTAGGCAAGAAAAACCAAATGTAGATGAAACATTAGATGAAACCTTTCACATTAGATGAAACCTGGCTCAATAGTAGTAACTGAGAGAGGGATTTTGGAGTCAAGTGGACAATCACTTAAATATGAGCCAATAGTGTGTGGCAGCAGCCAAAAAACCCAATACAATCAGGGGTGAAATGCTACCAGTTTGGCCCTATTCGGGTGTACCTGTAGCGGTGGCAAACCTGTAGCAGCGGCAGTGCAAGGCTCCGCCCATCCACCCGGACGTCGCCATTTTCTTGTTTTTAACCCTTTGCGCATGCACAAAGCCTTCTGCGCATTCGCAGAGAGCAAAAAAGTGCATGCGACGGTGGCGCATGCGCTTGCTTCCAAACCGGTAGGGAAGGGAAGTAGATTTCACCACTGAATACAATCCTAGGTTGCATTAACAGAGGGATAGAATCAAGAACATGTGACTCTATGGAGATTCTCAGTCATCCAGGTCACAGTTGTCCTAAAGGTGCTTTTTCAAGAGGCAAAATGTGCTTTTTCAAGAGGATTTTCTGTTTTTTTTCTTTGAAGACATTTGGCTTCTCATCCAAGAAGCTTCTTAAACTCTGACTGGATGGTGGGGAATGGGAGGATTTACCGGTATATTCCTTGCAAACTTCTTGGATGAGAAGTGAAACGTCTCCAAAGGAAAACCAGAAAGTCCTCTTGGAAAAGCCCCTTTGGGACGAGTGTAGTGAATGTACAGGGAAGGACAGGAAGTCCTTCCTGTCAATGACTACTTCAGCTTCAACCACAACAACACACGAGCACACAACAGATACAAACTCAAAGTGAACCGCTCCAAACTTGACTGTAGAAAATAGGACTTTAGCAACAGAGTGGCAAATGCCTGGAACTCACTACCTGACTCTGTGGTTTGTTCCCCAAACCCCCAAAACTTTACCCTTAGACTGTCCACTGTTGACCTCACCCGATTCCTAAGAGGTCAGTAAGGGGCGTGCATAAGTGCACCAGTGTGCCTACCGTCCCTGTCCTAATGTTCCCTCTCATCAGTTCCCTCTCATCTTATGTACATAAACAATGTTACATCTATGCATATTACCAACACGTACTTGACATAAATAAATAAATGAATGGATGAATGAATGAATGAATGGATGGATGGATGGATGGATGGATGGATGGATGGATGGATGGATGGATGGATGGATGGATAGATAGATAGATAGATAGATAGATAGATAGATAGATAGATAGATAGATAGATAGATAGATAGATAGATAGATAGATAGATAGATAGATAGATAGATAGATAGATAGATAGATAGATAGAAAGATAGATAAAGTTCGATGCTGAATTAGGAAGCAAAGTTGGCTGCAATTCCAGGGTTTTTGCTTTGCGTCCTTTTGCTAGGCGGGATCCAAGACAAACGCTTTGCTGAGGATTCGGCCGCGCCCGCTTGGTTCTCCTTTCCTTTTCCCCCCAGACTTGCGTGGGGATGGCCCAGTCCGAGGAGTCCCTGAACGGCCAGGTCTCTCCGGGGGACCCCCAAGGAGGAGGAGGCCGAGCTACCGCAAGACTCGCCTTCCTTCTGGGAGACGCGCCTGGCCCAGCAGCCGCACGCCTTCCACCCGGGACGCCAGGATCCTTTGCCCGGGCAAGTCTGCAGCCGGAGCGGAGGGACTGGAAGGGCGCTCAGAGCCGGCGGGAGCTGCGCCCGCCTGGGATTCCGCGCAGGGATGCCCGCCTTCACTCGGCCACCCACCGGGGCCGTCTCAATTCCAGAGCGGGCGGAGCCGCTCCAGCCCGCTGTCCGATCCTCTGCCCTGCGGAGCCGCGCGCCCCTTCGCCACCGCCGAGCCGAGAAGCTCCGGGCGGGGGTCCCTGCCTTTCCCCGGCGACCCCCGCCCGCTTCCCCAGGAGCCCGCGGAGAGGGGCGTGTAAGCCGGCCCTCCCTCCCTCCCTCCCTCTTTCTCTCCCGGCTGGGCAGGGCGAGCGGCGGCGGGCAAGTCCGAACAAGTCCCGGGCTCCGCGCCGACTGGTGCTGGCGGGACGAGAAGCGGAGCGGCCGCCGCGCGTTGCCTACCTGGCCCGATTCGGCAGAGGCGGCGGGGATCGCCCGGTGAGTGGATCGCCCTTTCTTCATTTGTCCTGGCTTGATTATTATTTTTTATTAGTTTATCCAAATATGAAATTGGATAAATAATTTATTCTTAGTTAATCTATTGTCCTCTTTTATCGTTACTTTTTACTTATGTTTATACAAATTACTACTATACATGTTTGACAAATAAATAAATAAATAAAATAAATAAAATGCAAAGAAAAACGAAAATGGGGAAATAGGGGAGGAAAAAGGGAAGAGGAAAAAGGCAAAAGGGAAAAAGAAAAAGCAAGCATGGACTTCGGACTCCTTTTGGCCCAGTAGAATAAGACAGTAACACAACGACAACCTCAACTTGTTACTTTTACATAATACTGTAGTATGTATTCGCCTTTTCTGTAACAAAAGCCTATCTGATCAGCAAAACCCCAGATCAGAATTTCATTTTCATTTGCAGCCTTTGGTCCACTGGGAATCAAAATACCCTTCCGTTTTTTGGATTCTTGCTGCTGTCAGCAAGCATATATTATCCAAGTTCTAGCTTTTTTTTTTCAAGTCAATTAAGTCCAAAACTTAAAACTCTCTGCTTTTAGCTTTATGTACACTTTAAGAATCTTCTGTATTAAGATGTGAATCCTACTCCAGTTATTTGTTTGCTTTATCAAAAGTCCACCATAAATGGTAAAAAGTTCCTTTATACATTTACATTTCCAACATTCATTTGAAGTACTTTTATACATTCTTGACCATTTATTTGTTCACTGTTAAGATACCAATGGTACATTATCATATCATATCATATCAACCATAGCACAAGAGAAGCGAGCACTCCGCAAAGCCAGAGCTGCAAATGCTGCGACAATGGTGCCCACACATGTCTGCCCAACATGTGGCAGGACATTCTGTGCCCGTATAGGCCTTACCAGCCACCTGCGGACACACCGTGTTCAGCCCACAACCTGATAGATGTCAAGGTCCTCTTCGAACACAATGGACGAACATCATCATTACATTATCATATAGACATTTTCTTTTAAATTATAATTAAGTGTAAATTTTAAATCTTTCATCCACATGTTTTCCTATTGCTCAAGCATTATATTCAGTGGTGGGTTCCTACCGGTGCGGTCTTGCCTGTTCGTCGCCGCAGAGCCGAAGAAGCTGTTGACTTCCCCCGCCCGCCGGGACACCGCCATTTGCGTTCTTTTGCCCTCTGCGCAAGCAGAACGCTTTGCGCATGCGCAGAGGGCAAAAGAACGCAAACGGTGGCGTCCCGGCGGGCGGGGAAAGCGGGCGGGGGAAGCCCCGCGCCGCGAACGCCAACAGCTTCTTCAGCTCTGCGGCGACAAACAGGCAAGACTGCACCAGTAGGAACCCACCACTGATTATATTATATCCAAAACTCTTTGCCTACTGAATCATACCATGCTTTACATACTCATTCTTGAAGTTCAATTTCAATTTCAATAGCAATTTACAAACTTTAGCAATATGTATGGGATTTCCGATTCATTTTTACAAAATCAAATCCATAGCTTTTTTATCTAATTTAAATCTTTCAGTTGTAAATATGTAAACCATGTAATATGTAAATGACAAACTTATCCTTCTAATTCCAACTCCTCTTTAGATTTGAGGTTAGGGTCACCATAATTGTAAAATATTATTTGACCCTCAGTCCACCAGTTTGGCCTGGCCACTATTTCTTTTCTTTAAAAAAAAAGCTTCCTGCTGTCCCCCAGCCAATTCTTCAGCAGGGCTCAGGGGCGTCTCTGTGATCCTCTCTGAGGAAGTCAAACACTGGAAACAGAAGAGATTTGTTGGAGGGGAAAGAAATGGGGCTTTGGGGAGAGACTTACATTTTCGTTTCTGCATAGCTTGTATTCCAAAGAGCTGCAAACAAAGCCGTTTAACATGGAGAAGGGAGCTGCGCTGCGTCTCACACTGATCATCATGATCCAGGTAAGAGTCCGGCCTGCGGATAAGAAGCTGTGGAAAGGTGGGATCTCTGGCAAACCAAAGTGGCGATGCTCCCAGCAATGTTAACCTGCAAATGCCACTGTTGGGACTTCTGTCCTCCCCGTCTGATTCAGGCAGGAAAGCTGCGGCCGTTGCATAATGATGCGTTACACCTGGGTTGCCCCTAACTTGCCCACAGCTGCCTGGGTGAGGGTTGGGCACTGCACCTTGGCAACGCCTCAGCCTACCTTTGCCCCAATTTGGCCATCGGCGGGCGAGGCAGTAGCATGGCAGCCCTGCAATGGTGGTAAAGCCTCGCTGTTCAACTTCAGAGAGACTCTCTGTTCCTCTTGAAAAGCGCACCATTGTTGGCCAGCAAGCAGAAACCAGTGGCTGTGCTAGTTGATCCTTCAGGTTCAGGTGCCAGTTTCCGCAGCTGCTCTCTGAACAAGGAACCTCCCTTGTCTGTGAGGGTCTCTGGGTGCCTCTTTGGGCTGGTTGAGACTCTGGGTTCTCCTTCCACCGCCAGGGACCACCTTCCTTTTACTTAAAGCTGCTTTTATTTATTTATTTATTTAGTGCTCTTATATGCCGCCCTACTCCCTAGCGACTCAGGGCGGTGTACAACATTTTAAAGAACAGCTAAACAATCTACTTTAAAACAGTTTAAAATACATTTAAAAGGAACAACAAGGCATACATGCGTGGGGGGAGGGACCAGAATGAAAATCGTCTCAACACCCCGCCTGCAGGAAGAGCCATGTCTTCACGGCTTTTCGGAATGCCAGCAAGGTGTGGACAATTCATATCTCTGGGGGAAGTTGGTTCCAGAGAGCAGGGCCCCCCACAGAGAAGGCTCTCCCCCTAGGGCCCTCCAGCTGACATTGTTTGGTTGATGGGACCTGGAGGAGACCCACTCTGTGGGACCTAACCGGTCGAAGGGAAGTATGAGGTAGGATGCAGTCCCGGAGATAACCTGGTCCTAAGCCATGAAGGGCTTTAAAGATGATGATCAACACCTTGAATTGTACCCGGAGATCGATGGGCAGCCAATGCAACTGGCGGAGTATAGGTGTTACGTGGGTGAACCTTGACACACCCACCACAGCACGCGCAGCCGCATTTTGCACCAGTCGAAGTCTCCGAATACTCTTCAAGGATAGCCCCATGTAGAGCGCGTTGCAGTAGTCCAATCGGGAGGTGACAAGGGCATGAGTGACCGTGAGTAGAGCCTCCTTCTCCAAGTATGGTCGCAATTGGTGCACCAGGCAAACCTGTGCAAAGGCTCCCCTAGCCACAGCTGTAAGATGTTGGTCTAATTTTAGCTGTGGATCATTAGCTTTTAGGGGTAACTACACTTTTTCCAGAGGGTAGAATTATCTTACTTATATTGTTCCCCATTATTATCTGAGAGGACCTATCAGTCAGCATATTGTTAATTAGTCCGTAGAGATTTTTGCAGGGGATACTATGGCACAGTTTGTATAACAATCCGTCCTGCCAAACTGTGTCATATCCTGCCCTTAGGTCTATGAACCTGGCCGTGCTTTTGAGGCCTCATTGGAATCCTGCTTCAATAAGTTGAGCTTCACACCTGATCTACAGAGTTCCAGTCTTGTTGGAAGCCGGCTTGTTCCACGCACAGATGTTCATCCATTATGGAACCTATCTTGTTTATAACTAATCTTTCCAGGAGTTTGAAGCAGGAGCTCAAAAGGGCAATTGGGTGGTAGCTTTCAATTCTGTCTTCTGGTTTGCCAGCTTTTAGAAGTGATATCATTTTAGCTTTTTTGAAGTCTGGGGGTAGGCAGCCATTGGAAACTACGTCGGAGAGGAATTTACTGATCCAATTCCGTGCGCGCCTACCTGGACTATCAGGAATTCTGGATGAATGCCATGGAAGCAGTGGTGGGTTCCTACCAGTGCGGTCCACTCTATAGCACCGATAGCGGCCCGCTGGTGATGTCACAGTACCAGTGCGGTCGGTTGCCAGTGCCTGGGCGCCGCCATTTTTTTTAAAAAATAAAAAAATTGTTTTTAAATTTTCTTCTGCGCATGCCCAGAAGCTGAGCTTCCGGCACTGCACATGCGCTGCCTTCCTACCCCACAGTGAGTCCAAGCAGGGGAGGATGGCTGAGGGAGCGCTTGAGACGCTGAAAGAATGGGCGGCAGGAGCTATCTCCATTCCCCTCTCTTTAGCAGTCCAAGAAGCCACGAACGTGCGGTGATGATCCTAGGCATTTTCGCACGTTTGAGGCTTCTCGAGCTGCTGAGGGGAGAGGGAATGGGCGGCAGGACCTATCTCAGTTCTCCTCCCTTCAGCAGTCCAAGACGCCACGAACGCGCGGTGATGATCCCAGGCATTTTCACACGTTCGAGGCTTCTCGAGCTGCTGAGGGGAGGGGGAATGGGCGGCAGGAGCCTAGGATCATCGAATGGGGAGAAGCATTCAGGCCGGACGGAGCCTCCTAGAAGAACCGCTGCCGCGGTCTTGCTGCTCCCGCTGCGGGGGGCTGCGTTGCGGGTGGGCAATGCCCCCCCCGCTTCTCCGGCCGCTGCCAAGCTCCCGAGGCCCACGCCCACCCGGTCACATGTCTGGCAAGCCACACCCACAAATAAGCCACGCCCACAGAGTGGTAGTAAAAAAATTAGGAACCCGCCCCTGCATGGAAGCCTTAAAAAAAAAGTAGTAATTCCGCTTTGCTCAGTCTCTTGTGTTGTGTGGAAAGGTTATTGGGGAGATGGTGCTCACACTCTCCTCCTACTGGGTTGAGATGCCACGTCATGCTGGCTCCTAAGGTGTTTTTTTCCACCAGGCTCTTGTGTCCCAATCCATTGCAAACCCCGTGGAATGCCGAGAGGGTGAATACCTGGACGATCGTGGCGTATGCAGCCCCTGCAAGGAATGCGGCCCTGGATTCGAACTTTCCAAGGTAACCTGAAGATGTGCTTATTGTTCTTTCTCAGACTTTTGCACCCGTAGCTGATTATACTAGATAACTAATTTAGTTATACTAGATAATTAACAATCTGAACTGGTCTCTCCACACATCATCCTTAGTGAAGCGTGCAAACCAGAGTCTGCATTTCCTGCATTGGATGAGGAGAACACATCTTTCTCCTTCTGTCTTGGCCACTTTTTACAGAGGCACAATCGAGAGGCATGATGCATCACTGTTTGGTTTGGTTTGGTGGGTGCAGTGCCTCAGATAGAAGGTCCATACAGAGAGTGGTAAGGACAGCGGAGAACATGGTAGGAAGCTCGCTTCCCATTATTCAAGATACTGCTTATAAGCGCTCTGTGCTTAGAGCTCAAAGCACTGTTAGAGACCCCACACACCCACTTCATGGTCTGTTTCTGTTACTCCCCTCTGGGAGGAGGTTTCAAAGCATTTCTAGCAGGACTACCAGATTCTGTAACATGCCATGCACATGTATACATACGAACTAGACTGTTGTTTCTCTGTGTCATAGAATATATAAGGGTATGTGGGTATATGCATAATTTTGTATTTATTTATTTATTTAGTCATATTTATGTAGTGTATATTGGAGATGTGACCCTTTGGGAGCTGTATGCAATGAAATGAAAGGACCAGAGAGGTACTAGTACCACTCTATAAAGCCTTGGTCAGACCACACCTAGAGTACTACATCCAGTTTTGGTCACCACACTACAAAAAAGACATTGAAACCCTAGAGAAAGTGCAGAAGAGAGCAACCAGGATGATAAAGGGTCTGGAAAATAAAACATACAAAGAGCGGTTGCAGGAACTGAGCTTGGCCAGTCTGGCGAAGAGAAGGACCAGGGGTGACATGATAGCAGTGTTCCAATACTTGAGGGGATGCCACAGAGAGGAGGGGGTCAGGCTGTTCTCTATGGCACCAGAAAGCCAAACAAGGAATAATGGATGGAAGCTGACCAAGGAGAGATTCAACCTGGAAGTGAGGAGAAATTTTCTGACGGTGAGAGCGATCAGCCAGTGGAACAGCTTGCCAGCGGAGGTTGTGAGAGTCCCAACACTTGTGACCTTCAAGGAGAGACTGGACTGACATCTGTCTCAAATGGTGTAGAACTCCTGCTTGAGCAGGGGGTTGGACTAGATGACCTACAAGGTCCCTTCCAACTCTAATAATAAATCTTAAAAAATCTAAAAATCTAAAAAATTTCATTTTAATGTATGCTGATTAGTGTACATTCAAAACGACAATAAAGTTATTGTTCTATTCCGTTCAATGGAATTTGCATAGGAAACTCTTTGAGTCTACCACAGCAGTTTATGACTGTAGTCTTCAACTTGAAGCCATTTTATTTCAAATGAAATCAGTCAGGCGCTTTCAAAATTAAACTGTTGCTCTGCTTTGTTCCTTTTTTGCAAATTGGCATGCATTTTAGAATCAAACGTTTTTTTCTCTGACATTTTTAGTCTGTGGGATAAGCCACAGTGCTGTCTTTCCATAATCTCTCCCTTCAAAAGTATATATATATATTGTATTTACCTGAAAAAAGACCATTTACCCCCCTCCCCAAATTCTTCAGCTGGTTTAGATGTTGTATTTGCTGAGAATACAGTAAGAGTGGCAGATGGCGTTGGTGGACTTCTTTTAACTAGGTGAAAAGACAGCAGTGAAGAGTATGCTAGATGGATTGTCATAATGAATGTATTTCATGACCGTTTTGGTGCTAAATTACCCTTATTGGAATAGGTGGAAGATCGTCACCTCTGCAAAGTAATTCACAGCATTTCCTCTGTAAAACAGAAATCCTCCTCCCTCCCTCCCTCTCTCTCTTTCTCTCCCTCCCTCCCTCCCTTCTTCTTTCTCTCTCTCTCTCCCTCTCTCTCCCGTGATTTTTCTGTATGCATAGACAGAATAACAGTCTCAGGATGTGTCTCTCTTGCAGGAGTGTGGCTATGGGGAAGGGAGGGAGGCTGAGTGCACCCCATGCCAGCCCAGGAGGTTCAAGGACAGCTGGGGACCACATGGCTGCAAGTCCTGTCTCTCCTGCGCACTGATCAACCGGGCCCAGAAGTCCAACTGCAGCGCAACCTTCGATGCCACCTGTGGAGGCTGCTTCCCTGGGTAAGGCCGTCTGGCTCCACAGGGAGCCTTCGATCAAAACAAGACCTCAAGCCGTAAATGCAGAACTGGGCAGCTATTGAGAGTCACTGGGTGCTTGAGTAAGTTATCCTGTAAAATTACCATATTTTTCGGAGTATAACCTTTTCCCCCCAAAAAAGAGAGTGAAAATCTGGGTGCGTCTTATACTCTGAATGTAGCCCTGCCCACCTGCTCCACGTGTTGCATTTTCGGGTGGTTCCAGGTGGCGGGGATCCTCACTTCCACATGGCGCCTGATTCCCAAAGCGTCCCAGGAAAGTGCGTTGAAAGCCGGGCTTTCTCTCAGAAAGGCCTGATAGAGAGGCAGCACATCAGTCCTCCTGGACCTGCCATTTCGTAAACATGCTACCAGGCTTCCCAGCAAGCCCCTGCGCCTTTGCTGCCTCGGTCGGAGCCTGATTCCCGAAGCAGCCCAGGGAACTGCGTTGAAAGCCTTTTAAACGAAAGTGTTTTCTGGTGGCAGATCCCCGATTGCAAAAAGGGTGCCTGAAATGCGAGGATCGTGGAGGAAAGCGTTTCCAGGTGGCAGATTCCCCCTCCCCAAAAACGGAGCTGGATTGATTGATTGATTTCATTGAATTTGTTATGGATTATGAACTGCTCTCGTGATTACATATTCAGTGCACTGGAAATGATTTTGGTGTATGAATCGGTCCTCAGTTCAGCAGGGGAGCAAGGAACCGGGTGTGGAAGTAGTTAACTGAGAGTAATGGGTTTTGCAGTCTTTGGGAAGCCTCTGGTGCCCTCTGCCCATGCTCAGATGGTAAGTAGCCCTCTGCAGCTCCTCCATATTAAACATTGGCCCATTTTTCTCCCTCTTTATAGCTTCTACAGTAAAACTCAGATTGGTGGATTCCAGGACCTTGAATGCGTGCCCTGCACAAAGCAGACCCCGTCCTCCGAACCACAGTGTACGTACTAACTAGGCTTCTAGGAGCGCCTTGTCCTCATTATGCTTCAGGGCTCATCCTCCTTACGGAGTTCTACACCAGGCTCCCCAAACTTGGCAACGTGTAAGACTTTGGACTTCAACTCCCCGAATTCCATGGCTGGCTGAGAAATTCTGGGAGTTGAAATCCACAAGTCTTTAAGTTGTCAAGTTTGGAGAGCCCTGTTCTACACTGCAGCAAGATTGAGGCTTGCCGAATATTTGGGCTCCCTGCCTACATAGAAGTAAAGGTAAAGGACTCCCCTGTCCAGTCGTGTCCAGTGCTAAGGTCCGGTGCTCATCACCATTTCTTAGCCAAGGGAGCCAGTGTTGTCCGAAGACACTTCTGTGGTCATGTGGCCAGCATGTCTATACACCAAGGCGCTCAGAACATTGTTACCTTCCCACCAAAGTGGTACCTATTTGTCTACTCACGTTTGCATGCTTTCAAACTGCTAGGTTGGCAGGAGCTGGGGCAAGGAACGGGAGCTTGCCCCGTCACATGGCACTCGGGTCTCGAACCCAGACTGTCAGCTTTTCAGCTGACAAGCGCAGCATCTTTAAGTGCTGAGCTATCACACCCATGGCCTCCATATATGAAATTGCATATCGGGCAAGTTTGATTCTGCAAATGGTGCATTGGTGCGTGCCCCCTCGCAAGATTTTGCTTCCGCACATGTGCAAAAGCAAAATCTCGCTGAAATCTTGTGCGCGCACGCGTCCCCTCGTGAGATTTCGGCACGATTTTGCTTCCACGCATGCGCAAAAGCAAAATCGCCCAAAAATTCACCGAAAAAGATGGTGACGCGCGCGACGGACCAGCAGAGAGGGCTCCGGAGCGGTCACACGCAAATTGCGCAATCGGCTGCTCCCTACCGGAGCTGCGCACCGGACAGCTCTGGCAGGAACCTACCTCTGCTGTGCACTCACAAGAGCAAAGCAGTCCCCCCTGGTGAGCAAGATAGGAAGAGGGAACTTCTGCAGTTGCTAATTACTGGGAAACTGGAACATCCAGTTGGGCTTGTAGCAAAGCTCATTTTGCACTTGGGAGATGGAAATGTTCCATTCTGCATTACGGAGCGCACACACGTCACGTCCTGTCCAGCCAAAGGCAGGTTGCTAACTGGCATTTGTTGCCCATCAAATAGAAGACGGGAACCTGTTCCTTCCTGCTTTCTTCTTCTTCTTGTGCCATAGCCGTCATCAGGCGTTGGCGATCGTGTTAGCGGTCCTAATTTTATCAACAGCCGCATGAAAAAGTGCTGCTGAGTTTTGTCCAAACTAGTCCCTTAGATTTTGAAGCCATGATTTTCTTCTTCTGCCTGGACCTCGTTTGCCTTCAATCTTTCCCTGGAAGATTAAGTGAAGGATGCCATATTTTTCCAGGTGTCATATCACATGTCCAAAATATTCTAACTTTCATTTTTTAATGGTTTTGATGAGTTCACTTGGCTTTCCCAGGTGACTTATCACCTCCTCATTTCTGATTTTGTCAACCCAGCTTATACGTAACAACCTTCCTGCTTTAAGTGATGCTTTTGATCTTGGTAGGCCTTTCTAGAATTGGCTTAGAAGAAAGTTCCACAGAACCTGCCCAAGACCCGGCCCTGGTGGTGCTCACAAGCAGTGCCCTGGCACTCCTGGTGCTGGTCCTCCTGACAGTCACCATTCTCTACTGCCAGCAATTCTGGAAGAGCCAGTGCCGACATGGTGAGTGGGTTCTGCCTGCAGTTGCCCCTCCTTTCCCCACTCTTGCTAAGGGAAATGGGTCTCTCTCCAACCAGGGTTTTCTCTGCCTCAGCAATATGCTTTTTAGTCTCATACAGAGTAAGGAAGATGACTTGATGGAAATACGCATGGATGTTACCAAGACAAAAGGGGCAGAAATGTATTTTTAAGTCCTGAGAAATGAGATAATATTTGGAAGCAGCTCAGGCAGATGATTCAGTGGAATATAAAAAGAGGGGAGGAGATACTGGATAAAAGAGACTAGCAGATTCCTGACAACCAGCCTCAACAAAAGTCTGGTCTACTAATTTTGCAAATCTCGTACAGGTAGTGCTTACACCATTCGCTTAGTGACCGTTCAGAATTACAATGGTACTGAAAAAGGGACCTATGTCTGGCCCCACCGTCACAACCGTTGTAGCAGTCCCATGGTCACATGATCAGAATTCAAGCGCTTAGCAACTGGCATGCATTTATAACGGTTGTAGAGTCGCAGGGTCACGTGATCACCATTTGTTGCAAATGGAGAAGAGCAACTAAGATTTGTGGACTGGAGGTTCAAACATACGATGAACGGTTGCAGGAACTGAGCATGGCTAGTCTAGTGAAGAGAAGGACCAGGGGAGACATGATAACAGCGTTCTGATATTTGAGGGGCTGCCACAAAGAAGAGGGAGTCAAACTATTCTCCAAAGCACCTGAGGGTAGAACAAGAAGCAATGGGTGGAAACTAATCAAGGAGAGAAGCAACTTAGAACTAAGGAGAAATTTCCTGACAGTTAGAACAATTAATCAGTGGAACAGCTTGCCTCCAGAACTGGAAGTTTTTAAGAAGATGTTGGATAACCATTTGTCTGAAGTGGTGTAGGGTTTCCTGTCTAAGCAGGGGGTTGGACTAGAAGACCTCCAAGGTCCCTTCCAACTCTGTTATTCTATTTGTGATTTGAGACCTTCCCAACTGGCTTTCAATAAGCAAAATCAGCAGGGGGGAGGGGACTTAACAGCCACATGATTACTTAACAACTGCAATGATCAACAACTGTGTCAAAAAAGGTAAAATGGCATTCTGCAGCAACAAATGAAAGACTTTGAAGGTCTGGTAATGGTGCCGGAATGTGCCACTGGAGCCATATATCTATGGGATTTTCCCCAAGAGCAGCCCACCCCATTTCCTGCCATATCTCTTAGATCAGTGGTCCCCAACCTTTTTATTGCCGTGGACCGGTCAACGTTTGATAATTTTTCTGCGGCCCACTGGGGGGGGGGTTTGCGGCGTCGCGTTGATGAGCTGCGCACAGAAGCCCCGCCCCCACGCTGATCAGCTGGGCCAGGGCACGTCGGCAGACGCAGGAGTCCCGTCCCTGCGCTTATTATCGGGACTCGCAGGACTCGCAAAAGTCGCAGAACCCGCCGCCGCCGCTGCACAGAAGACGCAGTAGCAGGGCGGCCCGGTACCATTTGTTCTGCGGACCGGTACCGGGCCGCGGACCGGGGGTTGGGTACCACTGTCTTAGATGACCTGCCCCTGAGACTTCTCCCCCGACCCCTCCCATCCTGGCCCAGGCACAAGCCCTTATGAAAGTGTATCCAACATCATCTGTATATCTGCATTCAGAGTAGACAGATTAAAACAACAAGCATGTTTATAAAACGTTATTCAATTACGAACAATCCCAAAAAGTTCTCCAGCATATCAGCCTTCCCTCATGGTGGAGACTTTCTTGCAAGGTGTGTGAACTCCGGTTTCTTCTTCTTTTTGTTCGCATGTTTCTAAAGTGTTTTTGAGACGTGAGAATGTCTCTGGTCAGAGAGTGACATTTCGGACATCTGCTGGGCCAACTGGTTTCCATGAACTGCCGCCAGATGCTTGCTCCTTGGACATCAGGAACTTCAGGTCTCCCTGCAGACCCCCAGAAGGTGAATCTCTCCAGTGGGTTTTCATAGAGTAACCAAGACGGAGTCTTTAGAGCAGTGGTTCCCAACCTGGGGGTCGGGACCCCTTTGGGGGTCGAATGACCATTTCCCAGGGGTCGCCCCGGCATCCTCAGCTCCCCCCCCCCCCACTGCCATAAGCCTGGCCATATTGACTTAACTCGCCCGAGCCCTCCGATTGGTCGGGAGAGGTGCCATTCGGTGAGAGGTGTTTGTGACGCCTGGCGGCCGAGCTTTGGCAGCATCAGCTAAGGGGCCAGCTTTGCTTTGAATTCTGGGAGTTGAAGTCCAGGCACCTTGAAAGTTGCTGAGATTGAGAAATATTGCTGTACACTTGTTGGTTATCAAGTCTAAATACAGAAGTAGACTTGTTGTGAAAGATGATATTCCTTGTGCTCTTGCAAAGACTGGCCCGATAATTTCTGATCTGGCATAATTACATATTGTTTTTGTGATTAATCGCTATGCTTTAATTATGTTCAATTTGTAACAATGAAAATGCATCCCGCATATTAGATATTTACATTACGATGCATAACAGTAGCAAAATTACAGTTATGAAGTAGCAACGAAAATAATTTTATGGTTGGGGGTCACCACAACATGAGGAACTATATTAAGGGGTCGCGGCATTAGAAAGGTTGGGAACCACTGCTGTAGACCCTCTTTCTTATGTGCTTACCGTGCTCTGAGCTAGAGATGTACAAAGTAGCACCAATGAGCCTTGAGAAGCTGTTCTGTGAGACTGAAGAATGAGTCCTCCAGCGCTTTGCATTGAAGCCTGGTGCTCCTTCACTTGTTGGAAGATGAAATGTGCACATGTTCAGAAGGCACTTCCCATGCTTGGAATTCAAATGTCAGTTCCATAATTGGGGTGGGGGGGAGTTAATGCTTTGATCTTCAAAAGAGGTTCAAAACCGTCATTTGCCCAGACTTGCAGGTTGGGATGGAAGACAAGACAAGCATGTTCACACCTTCTGTGCAGAATATTTTGTATTTTATGATTCAGCTTAATTAGGTGTGAACATAATTCACTCCTCTTAAAATTATACATTACAGGCAGTCCTCGACTTAAAACAGTTCATTTACTGACTGTTTGACGTTACAGTGGCACTGGGAAAAGTGATTTACTACCGTTTTTCACGCTGACTACAATCTTTGTGGCATCCCCGTGGTCACAGGATCGTAATTTGGACGCTTGGCAACTGACTCATATTTATGACGGTTGCAGAGGCCTGGGGGCTCCCTCTTGTGACCTTCTGACAAGCAAAGTCAACGGGGAAGCCAAATTCACTTAGCAGCTGGGTTACTAACTTATCAACTGCAGTGATTCACTTAACAACTGTGGCAAGAAAGGTCATAACATGGAGCAAAACGTAGTTAAATGTCTCATTTAGCAACAGAAAAGTTGGGCTCAATTGTCATAAGTCGGGGACTAGCTGTATTGCTTGTTAAGGAGGAACAAAGAGTTCAATGCTGGTGGGGAACGATGGGCCTGCGGAGTGTTCTCCAGCCTCCTCAGGTCTGCCTTTGGCTCTCATCTGACCTTCTGGAAGCCTCTTGGGTGGAATTGGGTCTTCCTGGCCCTGAGAGAGGAAGGTGTCCAGCAGGAGGATGTTCAGGTGGGCTTCCGGCCCGATGACGTTTTAGTCATAGGAAAAGGGGGCTTTCCTCCTCCTGTTTGGTGTTTATTTATTTATCCTGAAATTTATTTGCTGCCCATCTCGTATCCAATGACATTGGGTGACTTATTTATTTATTTATTTGTGAGATTTATATACCGCCTCACAGTGCAAGCACTCTCTAAGCGGTTTACACCAGTAAGCAATGTATATTTATATTGCCCCCAACAATCTGGGTCCTCATTTTACCTACCTCGGAAGGATGGAAGGCTTAGTCAACCTTGAGCCGGTGAGATTTGAACCGCTGACCTGCGGATCACAGTCAGCTAAAGTGGCCTGCAGTACTGCCCTCTAACCGCTGCGCCACCTCAGCTCTTGTAACTTACAACAGGCTTACAACTGACTTACAACAGGGGCTATTGTCATATCAACAATGAAGGCTGTGAAATAAAAATGAGGAACTTGTTGGTTTCAGGCTGCTTTACAATTGCCTGCCCAATACATTTGTGATTTTATTTTCCCAAATGCTCATACTTTTTTTTTTATCAATTTCAATTTTCAGTTGAAACTGATCTCTCTTTTTTTCATTTTTTTGCAAGGTTTAGGGCTGTGTAGCACTTTGAAGGTGAAGGCCAAAGAGACGCTGGGGAGGGGGGAGGGGGGAGGGGGCAGCTGCGCCATCCCAGGAAAGACATGGCTGCTTTTTTGCTTTCAAATCCAAAGGCCGCCTGGCTGTCTTGTGTGGCTGTGGCCTTTCCTTTCCCTGAGTTGGGCAAGCGGCTGTAGGACTTTCCATCTTCACCTGAATGGGTTGGAGAAACTGGCAATCTTAACTGGGTTTTCCTAATTTCAGGCCCTGTCAGAGCTCTTCAGTTTATCCCAGGAGTGGATGTTTCTGGATCCCGCCTCCCCCATCCACAGCCTGATACAGATTGGTCCAAGCTGGTGACAGACACTTCCAAGACCCCCCAAGCCAGGAGCCCCTTGGAGACGCAGCCCCTGGTAGGGACTTCTGGGCTCCACGGGGGCTTTTCCAAGAGCAGAGAGGACCGCAGCAGAGGTCCTGGTGGCCCAGGCCAGCCCTCCTCCTGCGCCAAGGAATCGCAGCATTGCTGGCCTCACGCCCCAGTGGAATGCACTGAGCTGGATCTGCAGGCCTTCTCTGCCTGGGCCGGGAAGAGGACGGCCGAGACGGGAATCCCAGGCAAACAGAAGCCGACACCTGAAGTGCTTCCATGGTCTGCCTGTCCAGCAGCCCAAGCTGGGCGCTCTCTGGAAGCAGCTTCAGTCTCCTTCCAAAACCGGACTCTTGAAAGTGGGGAGCCCCTGAGAAGTTCCTCTAGCAATGTTTCCCTGGAGCAGCCACCCCTTTGAATATTTACGATTTCTCCACTCTTTTGTACACTTCAGCCATTGCTGTTCTTCACATGGATGTTGTGGCACTGGCAACATCGGTCGAGCTAAAGAGACGCTGCCTTCCAGGTGGATTCTGTGGCGTTGTTTTCCTTCATGCCATCCAGCCTCACCCCAAACTGAAAAGGTTGCCCCATCTCCATTGATGGATCCAGAAGGCTAGCACTGAGCCAGACGTCAAGGTTGCGAAAGTTTATTGACTTCCAGGCCAGTTTTGGAAGAAAGCTCTGCGGAAGGCTTAGCATTTTGATGCTTTTTTGCTTCGTGACTGATTTATTGGGACTTCAGGCCATAATGTCCAACTCTAGGATGTTTTCTACTCATCCGTGAGAAGACTTGTAACTGCCGAACAAGCCCATCCAGGGTCTGCTGCTAGTCGACTGGCGTCAGCTGAGCAAAACACCATCTTGTCTCCTTGTCTCTTGGAGCAAAATCTTACAAGAGGGAGCAAAAAGAGTTTACTTGCAGATTGTGGGAGAAAGGAAATCCAAGAGAGACCCGGACTGTCACGTGCCTGCTTGATTTCTCCCTGAAATTCGCCTTCTGGTCAGCTTCGCAAGAAGGTTGCAGAGTCAGGGGAAAGTTTTTGAGCACTCCGTGTCTGTCTTCCCGGTTTCTCCCATTTGGCTGCTCCATCTCACGATGGAGTTACTGTACAGCACTTGAAAATCTTGGAACTTAAGCAGGTTTCTTTGTTGATTGTTAAAAATGTGGTTTATTTTCAGGGCATGTAGGGAAGTTACAATACTCCAATGGACACTGGAAAATTATCTTATATTGCTGTGGATTTAAGGTGTTCTTTTTCCTCTGGACACTGATAATAATTTCAACATGGCTGTTTTCAAAGTATGCCTTGATCATTCGGAGCTATTCTGAGCTCTTCAGCAAATGTAAAATATTGCCCCTTCCATGTTTATTGGAAACTTTCTGGAAAGGGCTCTGACCACGCTTGTTTATTTCCTCTTTGAGCAGAATTGTAGCCGAAAAGGTACTGCATGAAATTGATTTTGTAAATCACAAAAAATGGTAGCAGAGGAAGGCCTTGGCAGATTACGCCCATTTTTTTTAAAAAAAATCCAGAAGCTCTGAGGGTTATGTAGTTTTTCATTACGTATTTTTCATTGTTTGTAGAGGAGTCAGATCCTGCCTGGCCTACCTCCATTGGTAGCGAGACGGTTCATTCAGTGATCTTTCCTTGCCTTTGCATGGTAAAAAGTCCTTCTGAAATGCCTTCTTTCCTTCTCAGATACGGCTTTGTCATCTCAGGATGTTGTCAATTCCAGAATTCAGTTCCCTGTATAAACAGAGGTAGTCCTCACTTAATAACCCTAATTGGGACTTACAAGTCTGCTGCTAAGCAAAGCAGTTGCTAAATGGAAAACCATGTGACCAGGACTGTGCTCGCTGGCTGGGAAGGGACAAAATTATTCAGTTTCACACCTTTGATGTTTGTATACTTCCTAAGCACTCCCACCTGGCACCGCCACCTTTGGAACACTCAAATTCCTTGTTCCTGTCTTGTGCACATTGAAAGCAAAGCCATTGTGCTGCAGGGAGGGGGGGGGGCTGGGAGCCATGAGGACTGCCAGTAATTAGGGAAATAATTGAAGGAAGGAAGGCCAAGACTGCCTTGTTGAGTCAGGCTTAACCAGGCTTCATTGGATCTGGACATGTTTTTCTTACATTGTTAGTAATTAATTGAGCCTGGAGGCATCCTAGCAGTTCGCCATCCTGACTTGCTAATGGCAACTCTGTCAGGAATATAAGGATACCTGGGGATCAGAAATGGGAAGGCGACAGGCGTGGTTTCTTGTATAATATGCTGAAAGGGCTAGAATTCAGTAAGTGTTTGGTGTGGTCATTGTGGGTTTCAGACAGGAGGGATCAAGACAGGCTTTGAATTGCAATTGGGATAATTGCATTTTGGAACTGAATATTAAGACAATAAGTACTGAGCCAAATGTGTGGCTTTCACCTAATACTGATGTGGCTGTTGCTGGTTGTTGATTTCAAATGCCACATGGAATCGTTTTGGTGAATGCAATTTTACTCTAATGTTTCAGAGAGTCTCTGACTATAGAATCTCTGGTACAGACTTTTTTCTAATACAGCATCAGTATGGAGCTGTCATTTTTTATCATCTCATTTAATAGATTGAAGTGACTTTGGGTGAGTTAAATTGCTCTTTCTTACATCATCAGTGCCAGGTTTGCCTGAAATGTAGACACAATTGGTGAATTGGTGGACTGGGTTCTCATAGATTATATGAGACTGCAGTTGGTAACTAAAAATCCAGGCTTCTCTGCAGATATGCAGCAGATTGTCTAAATTCAGCTGGGGTTGTCATTGCAAGTGTGTGATCAAAGTGTCACTGGAATCTTTGGGTAAACACCAATATAAGGCCATCATTTCAGGGGCCCTTATTGTGATTTACTTCACTGATCTTACAAGATGTACGTTATTTTTAATGATTAGTTAATAGGAATTTTCCTTGGAAAATTTTGTTGTGATTATTTTGTGAATGACATGTTGGCTAAAACAAGTTTAGAAAAGATATTTTGATCAGAATACCAAATTATTAATTATCTCTAATTAATTGCTCTTAATATCTCACATTTGTATTTTGTTATCTTGTCCTAATTTTAGGAACCATATCACATGTTCATGATGTGCTAATCCAGGGGAGAGGCCATTCCTTTTAGGAGTTATAAAGATCTCCTCAAAATATGATATAGTCATTTGATAAGTTGATTTATATAAGCTCTGACCAGATGCTGAGGGTGTAGAGGGGCTGACTCCTTTAGAAGACACAACCACTGTGTAGACTAATTCCTTCAAACTAGGCCACGTACTCTTTGTAAGTCAAGGAGACTGATGTGAGGAAGTTGCCATCAGATACCATCTGAAGCCTCTATCTTGTACAAATGACCTCACTACCTTAAGACTTTTCCTGAACAAAAAACCAAGATCAAAACTGGGTTTCAGGCGCTAGGTCTCATAAACTGAAATG
The DNA here is from genome assembly GCA_023053685.1 of Diadophis punctatus similis. Classification (NCBI taxonomy): domain Eukaryota; kingdom Metazoa; phylum Chordata; class Lepidosauria; order Squamata; family Dipsadidae; genus Diadophis; species Diadophis punctatus. The sequence goes on along the minus strand of JALIGW010000014.1, from coordinate 16,291,336 downwards.
GATCACTCAGACCCATCTGCAAAAGGAATCTTACTGCTGCATTATTATTACCAGCCCTTGGGTTTCTACTTTGGCATCAGCTTGCTGCAGTGTACAAAGTTGTGAAGATCTTACCTGTCAGCTGCCCTGTCTGGATAATGTGAAAAACAAGAATTGCATTTCAAAACTTCTTCCTGTACTTTATTTTATATTGGGTGTAAATGATTAGTGTTTAGAAGACTGCTGTAGACTAAGACTAAGAAACAAATGTTTTTGTAAGCAATGAGAATTTGTTTTGCAACTGTACAGTGGAAAAAACATTGCTGAATGAAATGTTTTTCCCGTTTCACAAAATTTCCTGTAAAAGAGGCCATCTTTTTTCTACCTCATTCAACAATGCTTGTTCTCAACAAAGTAAACACAAAGGTAAAATACAAGCTTGGTTTGAATCAATCGATTTTTGAAAATTCAGTCACAGCACAGCTTAGAAAAGCGGTGTTTGCTTTTCCCAGTCAAAAGCACTGGAAAACTGTAGGCAGGCGAAGGATATCAAAGCTTGGATTTAAAAGGAATTTTATTTAGTTTCACACTATCAGAAAAGCTCTTTAACAGGCTGGAAATAGAAGCATTTCAAAGTAATTTTGTATTTAGATTTAGTTTTCATTTTTAATAAACCCCAACTGAAACTTGTATTATTTTTAAAAGGAAGCTGTTTCCAAAATAGGACAAAATTAGGGACATCTTTGAGAATTCAAAGAGTTCCTGGTTCTTTGCATTTATTTATTTCGAGGAGAAAATACCTCATGTATTTTTTTTGTATGTGAAATTCTGCACTGATTTTCCTGTAATTCTAAATGCCACTTTTTTAATAGCGATTTCGGGATTCTTTCCTTTGAATGAAAGAATTATCCTTGTGAAACATTTTGTACTTGTGGTGAAAAGAAATAAAAAGTATGTCTCCTGTAAACATTCTCCATGCTGTCTCAGTATCACATTAACATCCTTAACAGATTTATTTATTTTATTATTTTATTTTATTTTATTATTTATTTTATTATTATTTATTTATTATTTATTTATTTATTTAGCTAGCTAGCAGTTTTTCTATGCCGCCCTACTCCCTCAGGACTCAGTTCACCGTACAACATTTTATAAAAACTCCAAACAAATCATTAAAAGACAACCTCCCAGTAGCCGGCCCGGGTTCAAATCCCAATAAGGGGTATGGCTATCTGACAAGAGCAAAATAAGCTCGAAATAGATCTATAATAGTCTCCCTTTATTTTCATTTATCAGCAAAAAATCCTACATATATATATATATATATATATATATATATATATATATATATATATATATATATATATATATATATATATATATATATATATATATATACATATATACATATATACATATATACATATATACACACACACACACCATACATCATGGGGGTAATTCTGTTTTACAGCCATTCATTTAGTGACTGCTAGATGTTAAAATGGCACAGTGACTTAGACTGTGGGTTTTAACACAACCACCTCAGCAGTCAGATGTGATCTCCATTTTGTAACCTTCCCAACTGGTTGCCAACAAGCAAAGTCAATGGAAGTAGCCAGGTTTGCTTAATGACAGCGTGATTCATTTAACAACCGGCAAAAAGGTCGTAAAGCGGGACGAATATCACTCCGCACCTGCCTTATTTAGCAATGAAAATGTTGGCATCAGTCGCGGTCCTAAGTAGAGGACTACCTGCCTAGCGAAACGGGGTGGGGGAGGTTGGGGGGCTTTCTAGCCTGGTCCCGGGCAGCCGGGATGGCGGCCACACCCTGAGCGGCTGCCCGACTCGCAGCTGGGCCTCTGGGCAGCGCCTCTCTTGCCGGGCCGATCGGAGAGCGACGAGAGGGCGGCGTGGGGGTGGACTAGATGACCTACATGGTCCCTCTCAACTCTGTTAATCTGCCTTTCCAGCGCCGAAGCGCGGGGAGTCCCCGGATTCCCCTCGGCTTTTGCGTGATGACGTCACGCCCCCCCCGGGGGGCCTCCTCCCGGCCGTGCGTCGGGAGGAACCCCCGGCTAGTGATGTCATCCCGGCGCCGTCGCGCGGCGATGACGCCATCTCCACGTCGCCGGTCCACAGCCGCGGATCGAGATGGCGGCGGCGGCGGCGGCGGCAATGGACGGAGAGGCGGCGGCGGGGGGCGACGGAGCCACGAAGCCGCTGGTAGGAGGGGCGGCGAGGGTGGCAGGCCTGCGGGCCGTTCCCAGGGCGAGCCCGCGACCCTCAGGGCGGCGAGGCAGAGAGCGCCGTCCGAGGAGTCTGCCGAGCCTCCGGTTGCAGCGCTGCTGATTAGGCGGTGAAGCTCTTGCGGGGCTCGAAGCGGCTGGTTGTGCCGGTGGGAGGCTGAGGCTGCGGCCCTCGCCTATCTTCCTCTACGACCTTTTAGGTTAGGTTAGGACAGTGTTGAATAGCAATAGCCCTTCCAGTGTTTCCCAACCTTGGCGACTTGAAGATATCTGGACTTCAACTGGGGAATTCTGGGAATTGAAGTCCAGATATCTTCAAGTTGCCAAGGTTGGGAAACACTGCACCGCTTCACAGCCCTCCTTTCTACAGCCCTCTCTAAGCGGTTTACAGCGCCAGCTTATTTGCCCCCAACAATCTGGGTCCTCGTTTTAGGTAGTAGTTTCCTTCTCTCTTTGGAAAACAGCTGGAGAACAGTCTAGTGCCCAGAGCTTCCCAAATGGGACGTTAAGATTGAACAGTATCTTTAATTCTGAGATAATTCGGTCCTCTTCCCCCAAAGCCTTGCAATTATTTTGCTGCTCATCCTGGTTGAAAGGATATGCCACAATTATACACACACATTGAAAGAACGTGGCTTGCAAAGTTGCACGCCTTTTGCTGTTCTCCCAACACATTTAGAAAGGTGGAAGTTGTTTCCAGTGCTGTTCTCAAAGCAGGATTTAAAGATATACAATAAAATGATTGGGCCCTGGTAGTCCTCAACTTACAGCAGTTCTTTTAGTGACCATTCAAAGTTACAACAGCACTGAAAAAATGACTTATGACTGTTTTTCACAGTTACAACTTTTGCAACATCCCCACCGTCATTGTCATTTGGATGCTTGACAATTAGTTCATATTTATGATAGTTGCAGTGTCCCAGGGTCATGTGATCACCTTTTACGACTTTCTGACAAGCAAAGTGAATGGGGAAACCGGATTCACTTAACAACTAGGTTACTAACTTAACAACTGCAGTGATTCACTTAACTGTGGCAAGAAGTGTCGTAAAATGGGGCAAAACTCGCTTAACAAATTTCTCACTTAGCAACAGACATTTTTAGCCTTAATTGTGGTTGTAAGTCGAGGACTACCTGTATTTAATAATAGAACTAAATTCAGTCCATTGCTACAAGGTACAAGTAAAATATCCAGTTATCTCTGATCATTTTGTTGTAGCTGTACATCTAATCCCATTGCCTTTCTATGAAGGGGGAATATTAATATGGAGTCTCCTTGAGCGGGTTTGGCCTATTCATGTCCCTCTCTGTGATATGTGGGCAAGAGGGAATATCTGAATTCAGATATGAAAAGTAGTATGAAGTACATAAAACATCTTGAATCAAAGCGGTCTGATACCAGAATGGCTGTTCCGGCCTTACCATCAGGATTCAGACTTGCTTTACATCAGGGGTCTCCAACCTTGGCAACTTTAAGACTTGTGGACTTCTATCAGAGTTTGTTGCAGAAAAATCAATTTCCAGAAGCACACATAGATAACTGATTCAGCTGGATTCATTAACTTCTTTATAAACCTAATAATATATATACAATACCACAAGTAGATTATTTCTTCAAGTAAACACAAGCAGGAGAGTTAGTTTTATTTCAGCAGAGCAGACAAGCACAGAGAGGGCTGAGAGTACAGAGTGGACCAGAGAACAGAGTGGACTAAGCCACACCCAGCCTTAAGCTTAAGTTTCAATTTCGATTCTCTGCACAGACTCAGAAGTGGTTAGCTCCCATTGGCTGACTTAGTTGCTATGCCTATTCATTGGCTAACCTGAGTGACGCTGGAGAGCCGGTAAAGCTGAATCTGATCGAACACTACTAAGAACCTTTATTAGGTCTTATTTAGTGGCGATACGGGCGGCAAAATGTTTGCATTTTTCCGCTCTTATTGCATCCGCCTATTCACGCCCAGCCGCCCTGTTTAGGGAGACTTGTTCCCTCCTTGCTAAGGGGGGGAGGCGAGGAACACTTGCAGGGCAGAGCTGAGGAATTTTCTCAGTTTCTGGCAGATAAAATCACTCAGATTCGGACGAACCTTTGGACAACCTGATTGGACAGGGCTAGCTGAGTTGACAGGGACTGGTCTTAGTCCAGTTTTATGGGACGAATTTGAGCCAGTCACTCATGATGGTGTAGACAAGGCCATGGGAGCGATGAGCGCCTCCACTTGTTTGTTGGACCCGTGTCCCTCCTGGCTGGTTTCGGCCAGCAAGGAGGTTTCACGTGTCTGGCTCCAGGTGGTTGTGAACGCTTCTTTGAGAGAGGGGTCCATGCCGCAACCCTTAAAAGTTGCGGTGATGAGGCCCCTCCTCCAAGAAGCCTTCCCTGGACCCAGCAGATTTAAAGAACTTCCGTCCAGTCTCCAATCTACCCTTTGTGGGTAAGGTTGTAGAGAAAGTGGTGGCGCTCCAGCTCCTACGGTTATTGGATGACACTGATTATCTAGATCCCCTTCAATCGGGTTTCAGGCCCGGCTACAGCACAGAAACTGCTTTGGTCACCCTGATGGATGATCTCTGGCGAGTGCAGGATAGTGGTCATTCCTCCATCCTGGTGCTACTTGAACTCTCAGCGGCTTTCGATACCATTGACCATGGTATCCTTCTGCGCCTCTCGGCGAGTTGGGAGTGGGAGGCACTGTTTTACGGTGGTTCTCCTACCACTCCGACAGGACGGCTCGGTTCTCTCACCCATCCTGTTTAACATCTACATGAAACCGCTGGGTGAGATCATCCGACGACACGGGGTGAGGTTCCAGCAATACGCTGATGATACCCAGTTGTACATCTCCACCCCGTCTCAATTCAGGGAAGCAGTGGATGTAATGTGCCGATCCCTGGACGATGTTAGGGTCTGGATGGAAATGAACAGGCTCAAGCTGAACCCTGACAAGACCGAGTGGCTATGGATATTGCCCCCTAGGGACTATGTCGATTGCCCCTCCTTGGTTCTTGGGGGAAGGAAATTAACTCCCTCGGAACGGGTTCGCAATTTGGGCGTTCTCCTAGATCCACAGCTAAAATTGGATCAACATCTGTCAGCTGTGGCTAGGGGGGCCTTTGCACAGGTTCGCCTGGTGCACCAGTTGCGACCCTACTTGGAGAGGGAGGCCTTACTCACAGTCACTCACGCCCTCATCACCTCACGGCTGGACTACTGTAACACGCTCTACATGGGGCTACCCCTAAAGAGTATCCAGAGACTGCAACTGGTGCAAAATGCAGGTGCACAAGCTGTAGTGGGTGTTCCAAGATACACCCACGTGACACCCATTCTCCGCCAGCTGCATTGGTTGCCCATTAGTCTCCGGATGCAATTCAAGGTGTTGGTTTTAACCTTTAAAGCCCTACATGGCTCAGGGCCAGGTTACCTCCGGGACAGCTTCCTACCACATACCTCCCTACGACCAGTTAGGTCCCACAGAGTTGGTCTCCTCCAGATCCCATCAACCAAGCAATGCCGGTTGGTGGGACCGCGGGGGAGAACCTTCTCTGTGGGAGCTCCATCTCTCTGGAACCAACTACCCCCAGAGATCCGGACTATCCCCACCCTGCTGGCCTTCCGTAAAGCCGTGAAAACATGGCTCTTCCTGCAGGTGGGGTGAAACAGAGATCAATTCCCCCATGCATGAATGATGGTTTGGGTTTTTTTAAATTTTTGTAATCTTTTTTAAATTGTTGTTATGGTGTCTTATTGATTGTTCTTTTCTTATGCTGTATGCCGCCCTGAGTCCTATGGGAGTTGGGCGGCTTATAAGAACAACTCATAAATAAATAAATAAACCTTATTAACATGGCTCTCCCAGTTCACGAATATCTTAACAACTTCAACTTCCAGAATTCCTCAGCCAGCAAAGCTGGCTGAGGAATTCTGGGAGTTAAAGTCCACAAGTCTTAAAGTTGCCAATGTTGGAGATCCCTGCTTTAGATTCATTCCAACTATGAAATGAAGGTCACTTCAAGACCCTTTATGTTTGAGATGCTTAAACATCAAAATATTCTGCATGTTCTGGTTATATTTCCCGTTATCTGGGATTGATCAGGTAAAAAATGTTTTCAAATGCAAATACTCCTGCAGTGCTATTTATTAATTGCTTGGTACATATAGTTGAGTAAATATGTTTTCAAATCTTGTGTAAACAGTTTGCAGGTCTTGCAGATGTGTCAATATCAGATGACATCCCTGTAGAAGGAGAAATTACTGTTCCTGTGGGTTCTAATACCCCAGATGAAGACTATTCCACATTAGATGAACCAGTAAAAGACACCGTCGTAAGTGCCTTGGTGAAGGGAAGAGATTTCCATCACATTTCTCTTAGTGTTCTTGGCAATAAAGTGCAAAAATAAGGTGTCCAAGGATATCAACATTGGATGATTTTGATAAATCAGTTTATTGTGGCAATATTAATGAAGCCATTACAAAAGAGCTTCAGTTGCTTTGTGTCAGATTACAATTATCCTGGTTACAGTTAATTTCTGTATGTTTTTTTTCTGCTACCTGCATTAATTTCTTCTCTCATTAGCAATATTTATGTAATACAAAGATCATTTTCAAACTCAGTAGAGTATTCCAAGAAATTTCAAGCCTGTTTGAGTTTGAAGATGTGTTTGCATATTGTTCATTACTGTAATTTAAAAGTAATTCATTTGAGGTATCAATCCCACTTTTAATGAATCAGTTTGCAGGATTGAATAAGAAGCTGAGTAGTGAAATCCCCTTTGATCAAAATTGGAATCTGTAGGTTTAAATTATTATTTTACCAGCACTAGAAACAGGAAAACAGCTATGACTTATGTAAATGTATCTTATCTAAACTTGTTTTTGACTGAACTTTCATTGAATTTTTCAGATGCGGGATTTAAAAGCAGTTGGAAAGAAATTTGTCCATGTCATGTATCCCAAAAAGAGCAGCGCCCTCCTCAGAGACTGTAGGTGTCAGAAGTAATGTTGAAAACCTTAAACTGTACTAAATTCTGTGAAAGCATACTTGCCTCAGAATGCAGTGTAACATGAGAGGGAGGGGGAAATTTGGGGTTGTCAATTTTGTGTTCCCTTGTAGAAATCATCTCTATGATTTATTTTTTTGCAGGGGATTTATGGGGTCCATTAATCCTGTGTGTTTTACTTGCACTGTAAGTACTTATGTTGTTTCCCCCTCCCCACCACCACCTTAAATGCTCTAAAATCATGTTGTTCACTGGCAAAATATAAATGCAACGCAGCAGATGTACATACTACAAATTTCAAGGGAGCACCATTTCAAGAACCAAATGTATGGGCTTGGTGTAATAAATATGCCTATGAATCTTGAAATCTGTACATTGCATAATAGCAATAGCAATAGCACTTAGACTTATATACCGTTTCATAGTGCTTTACAGCCCTCTCTAAGGGGTTTTCAGAGTCAGCCTCTTGCCCCCCCCCCAAACAATCTGGGTCCTCATTTTACCGACCTCAGAAGGATGGAAGGCTGAGTCAACCTTGAGCCTGGTGAGATTTGAACTGCTGAACTGCTGAACTAGCAGTAGCCTGTAGTGCTGCATTTAACCACTGCGCCACCTTGGCTCTTGTAAGAGGTTGCACTTCATTCTTTCTGTGCTGAACATTTTAATTACAGATCTTACAACCCACCTTTCCTTTATAAACCCACCCTGCCAATTTTTAAGCTTCTTCTGTGCCTTAGGCCAAGGGATGGGACAGTCAGTTGGAGCAGGCTGCTTCTGCCACAGTTTTTATTCAATACTTCTGTCCCACATTTCTTGTCTGAGAAGGATACTCAGACCATCATAAAGAAAAATAGAAGAATGGCACAACAGTAAATAAAGGTTATTTCCTTTAAAAGGTTGTAATACCATTGTCTGACCAGATTGCTAAAACATTCTCAGGTGTCTACAGTAGATACTTATGCCAGGATAGTCCAGCTTAGCTGCAGTGAGTTGTCCCAATTCCAGCCTGTGGGCACTGATACATTTTGAAATAGGAAAGAGAAACCCTGATAAATAAATCAGAAAAGAGGTACCTGCTGCTTTGTCCTAATCCATTTCTCTTCTCCAGAATGCTTCAGGGAGGAGCGGCAGATAGCACAGAAGACAGAGGCCCTCAGTTTGCAGAAGTCTTTGTTATCATCTGGTTTGGAGCAGTTGTCATAACACTAAATTCCAAGCTCCTGGGAGGAACCATGTAAGAGACCAGGAGAGCTGTCTTCTGGGGTGGGGGGGAAGAGTTTGACTTCCTGGGTGATTCTCCAGATAAAAATTGCTTTAATTCAGGGACAGACAGTTTTTGCCTTAGGATGATAAAGGCATACCTGACTGGGGAAATTTCTGGTCTTGGGAAGTAGGCCGTTTTTATTCAGAATGTTTATCTTGAAGCCTTAAAGTACTGTTTGGGCCTTATTGAAAGCTAATAACACTATTGTTATTTAAAAGAGCAACAATAGATCCGTAGCATGCTCTTTTGGTGCTCTGGAGGCCCAAAAGATACAAGTTGGGGCATCCCTATGGCCTAAGGATCCTGCCCTTTTAATCAGAGTGCGGAGTGTTTTTAAACAGCCTATGTTACGTTAATTTAAACATCTTAGTTTTTAAAACAGCCTTTAAACAATTTAATCTTTAAAATGTTATTTTCCTGCTACTGGCTTGCTCATCAAGGAGAAAGCTAAAACAATTGGCTTTGTGAAAGCTTTCTAAAGTCTTTTAATGACAGGCAGATGGATAGCAGACAGCTTAGGGCAGGGGTCGGGAACCTATGGCTCGCGAGCCAGATGTGGCTCTTTTGATGATTGCATATGGCTCGCAGATAAAACAAAATATTCTCACTTGTTTTAATTAAGGTGACCAGACGTCCCGATTTTTTAAAACAATGTCGGGACATCTGGTCACCTTAAAACACCCACCCATGCCTTTCTCTCTGCAAGGCGGGCGCAGAGAGATGACGTCGCTGCTGTCGGCGCCCCACGCTGATTGGCTGTTGAAGGGTGAGCGGCGGCGGCAACAGCAGCAAGCCGGGAGCGCTCGCCCAGAATTGGAGTCAGCGAGCAGCCGGGCATCGGGGCTCTTCCCCTGCCTTCTCCATCCTCCAGGGTCGCCACTGCGGGGGTTCCGTCTCTCCGGTGGTGCCTGCGTTGGAAGGGAAGGGGGGGAAAGAAAGGCAGCCTGCGGGGCTTGGCACGGCTGGGAGTTGCGAGGCGGCGTAGCAACCGGGCTGTTCCTCCGGGTGTGCTAAAGTGCTCGAGTTTTTTCTCTCTCACACACACATGCACAACCTTCCAACAACCGGGTCGGACTGGATCTCCCAGCACGACTTCCCAGTCGTTGGAAGGTTGTGCATGTGTGTGTGAGAGAGAAAAAACTCGAGCACTTTAGCACACCCGGAGGAACAGCCCGGTTGCTACGCCGCCTCGCAACTCCCAGCCGTGCCAAGCCCCGCAGGCTGCCTTTCTTTCCCCCCCTTCCCTTCCAACGCAGGCACCACCGGAGAGACGGAACCCCCGCAGTGGCGACCCTGGAGGATGGAGAAGGCGGGGGAAGAGCCCCAATGCCCAGCTGCTCGCTGATTCCAATTCCAGGCGAGTGCTCCCGGCTTGCTGCCGCCGCCGCGCATGAACGCGGTCCGCGGCGGGAAGCGAGTTCAAGCGACCCTCCGCCGCTGCCGGCCTGCAACCCGGCACCCCGTCCTGCGTGCCCCGCCCCGTGCCCCGTATGGTGAGTGTTATAACATTATTTAAAAGAATAAATTCAGAGGCTTATTATACTGACATTTAGTTGAATTCACTTTTAAAATATATTATATGGCTCTCACAGAAATAAATTTCCAAATTTTTTGCTTTCATGGCTCTCTTAGTCAAAAAGGTTCCCGACCCCTGGCTTAGGGCCCATTTTGTCTGGCGGTACTTCTATAGTTCTCTTTTTCTCTCCCGTCTCTGCACATTATCCTTTACCAAAACTTCTCTATTTTTCGCCCAGATCTTTCTTCCAGAGCCTTTGTGTCCTGGGCTACTGCATCCTGCCACTCACGGTGGCTCTTTTGGTCTGCAGGCTTGTACTGATAGCAAACAGTGGGACCGCTGGCTTCATTGTGCGTCTTTTAGTCGTAATAACAATGTTTGGCTGGTCAACTCTAGGTAAGTTGGGAATGGAAAGCCGTCAGAACTCTCTCTGTACATGGGAACGAGAACCATTGAGTCGTTCCCGAGTTCATCTGCATACCATCATCCCAGCGCTTGTGTTGATCAGAATTTTGTGGGTTGCATTACAAGTTTTGTTTAAAAAAACAGGAGCAGCAGAAAATGAATTCACTGATACTGTATCATATAGCAATAGCACTTAGACTTATATATCGCTTCATAGTGCTTTACAGCCCCCTCTAAGCAGTTTACAGAGTTCAGCCTCTTGCCCCCAACAATCCAAGTCCTCATTTTACCCACCTCGGAAGGATGGAAGGCTGAGTCAACCTTGAGCCGGTGAGAGTTGAACTGCTGAACTGCAGTGCTGAATTTTAACCACTGCGCCACCTCGGCTCTTACATATGCGGTGTAGGAGGAGAGCCATGTTAGTTTATAGTAGCTAGAAATTTATAGTAGCTAGAAAGAGGTCAATAGTCCCTTTCCTGACTAACGTTATTAAAAGGCACAAACTTTTGAGAGCTATAACTCACTTCACCAAATGCATGAAGTGGATGACTTAGATTGGGGTCTGGTGGAGGGGCAGAAAGGGGAAAGAGGTTGGTTATGCAGATTACAGACATGAAAGCCGGTTGGGTGACCTTGAGCCAGTCCCTCCCTCTCAGCCCAACCCACCTCACAGGGTTGTTGTTGTGGGGAAAATAGGAGGAGGGAAATGTGCTAGGTGTGTTCGCTGCCTTGATTTATTTGTAAAAATAATATAGGCAGGATGCAAATAAATGATGATTGTTTCCCAGGTTGGCTCTTGCCAGTTCCATGTGGGAGACAAGTTTAGATTTTGAGAAGTCAGGAATCCTCATGGTGAGGCTGCCCTCCAGGTGGGCCCAGCTTTCCTTCCTGGAGCATCGGCTTGAGATCAGCCTTTCGTCCATGCTCCCGTGGTAAATGGAGGGGATGCCTTTCTGCTTCCCCCCTCCCCTCCTGGCCAATCTGAACAAGCTCTCCTGGGCCAGATCCACTCCAGATGCAAGCATCAGTTTGTACGGTCCCTTGGGGAGGGAAGAGCCGGGGGCTGGCAAAGAGCCATGGTTTTTGAGGGTACGGATGTGAGGCTGATTTTATTTGATGTGTTACATTTCCAACATGTGGTCTTTCCTTGTTTCTTTTCCCAGCCTCTACGGCCTTCCTGGCAGACAGCCAACCCCCAAACCGCAAAGCTCTGGTCGTCTATCCCATTTTCCTTTTCTACTTCGTCATCAGTTGGATGATTCTCACCTTTGCGCCTTAGCAAAGGCGCTCTCGGCAAAGACGACAAAACCAAATGAAGGTGTTTTTGTTGCTTTCCAATGAAAACCTCTCTCTGTGGTTGACCTGCCCGCCTCTTGCTCTGCTTCTTCCGATATTTATAATGAATGTTGTGAAAAGGCCGGCAGGTTCCTCGCCTGAAGCCACAGAAGGCCTCCAACTCTCTCTCTCTCTCCTGTTTCTTTGAAGAGCACTACTGATGCCTCTCCCTGTTGAGTTCTGTTTTCTACTGATTCTGTGTGAGCCTCCAATAAGAGACAGGCTAGATGTAATCGTATCTTGGGCCATCAAGATAGTTGACAAAAGAAAATATTGACTATGTATAGTTATCGGATTTATCAGAAGGCTGGTCTTTAGGAGAATACTGTCTTAACAGTTTCAAAACATTTGATTTCTTGGGATGGGAAATGCTATCCAATTTCACTTACTGTCCAAAAACTAAAAGGAAAGGGTGCAAGAAAGAGGCGTTGTCTTTTTTTTTTTTTTAGTTTTTTCATCCATTTGTAACTATTCAAATTGGCGCACTCTCTTCGCTCCCTGCGCATGGGTTCGAAGGGTCTTGTGGAAGAAGACAAGAATAAAGCCATTTGGCCCAGTTCAGCCACAAGAGATCTTGGATCTCTCTTTAATGCAGGAGAGAGAAAAAAAAGTTGCACAAGAGTAATCAGCAGCTAAGTGTAGAGATGCCGAGCGATTCTGGCACGGGAGGTCTTGATTCTGGAAACATGGAACACGAAGTTCAACTTGTGACCCTCCGAGTGGCGCCTGGTCATCAGAAAGGATTTCAGCTGCGTCAGACCTGGCATCCCGCTGCGTGTCTTGCAGGGATGGCCGGTCTTATAGAATGACTTGGGAAAAGGGCTACGGGCTTTCTCTCTGAGTTCTGGCTATTTAATTATAAAATGAGGAAACTTATTTATGTAGCAAGGTGTGGCACAAGCTGTACTTTCTGGGTTCTGCACATTCACATCCATTGTGAAGCCTCTGGAGGAAGCTGCTCTTGGAACGGAATTCTTTGTTCTTGTCTAGCGAGATGTAGGCTTAGTGATACGCAGTTTAATTCACCTTATTTTGTATTATTATATTACCTGTTAAATTGTTTGTTGCATACTTGTCAGGGTTTTGAAGAGTAAAAACTGTTCTGTCTAATATATAAATTGCTTCTTCGTGTTTCTTACTGAAAATATCTGCAGTTTTTTTCTTTACTATGAGTTTTACAAGCCCCTTTTTATTTTCTTCTAAAATTCCAGCTATTTGGCTTTTGTTTCTCTCAAGTAAATGAAGTCTGGGATAAATAGCTTTGTTCTCCTTGCTCTGTTTGCCATCAAATGTAGAAAAGAGCAAGTTGATATGGAATATTATTTCTATTCAAATGTAAAGGTATCTGTGGGGAGATCTCTTTAAGGTTATTTCTGCTTATAACAACCTGAACTTAAATAATCTCTGTTTAAGGAAAGTTCTTTTTAAAATACTTGCTGTGTTTTCCAGAGGAATTTAAGAAAAGAGGCCGTACGGATCCTTTAAAATTAATCTTCTTTGTGAAATTTTATTTCATATATCATTCTAACTGGGCACAAATGTCAACTTTATCCTTCTCTTGATCAATATGTGTTATTCCAGGTTTGGCCTGAAAATAAAACTTTACATGGTAATTTAGAGGTGAGATGGGCAACATATACATTTAATAAATAAACAGTTTTCTTTTGAATCAGACTTAATTCACTCGTTTTGTGTATGTGCTTACAAGGTAATTGAATAAGTTTGCTGAAAAGGAAATCTCTTGGTCAACATCGGAGGTAAGGATCCTGCGGGTTTTTTTGTTTGTTTGTTTGTTTTGTTTGTTTTTTACAACAGCAACTTAACCCGGTGTCAACTCTGAAGCTGGCCTGACTGAGGCCATCTTGGAGGCTTCAGTGTTGCCACAATGGTGCTGAGGGATAGGGAGGGGGGAATAGAGATAGCTGGGGTTTTGTAGCCAAAACAAAACAGCTTCCCCTGAGAACCAAGGACATTCCCACAGCTGGCTGGAGAGAGGAGGTGTGAAGTTTCCAAGAAACCGGACAGCACCTGGATTGGACCATGTGACTGATTGGGAAAGGGGGAATAACTTACTTCTAATTAGGTGAAAACCTTGGGAATCTTTAGAGTCGGTTTTCACCAATCTGTGCCAATATGACATGTTCAATAAACCCGTTCTTTGAGGAACCTGCTTGCCTCGGAGTTCTGTTTGCTATGGATGTATTACTTGGAACCCTAACAGTTGGTTTGGTTGCTTGAAAATATCTCCACTCCTCAACGTTAGGACAACCACTTTTAGAAAGGGAAGCTGGTGTCGCTCTTCTGGTGTCACTCGCAATCAACCCTGACTGCTCTTTAGAAGGCCAGATCCTGAAAATGAAACTCAAATACTTTGGCCACCTAATGAGAAGGAAGGACTCACTGGAGAAGAGCCTAATGCTGGGAACGATTGAGGGCAAAAGAAGAAGGGGACAACAGAGAATGAGGTGGCTGGATGGAGTCACTGAAGCAGTCGGCATGAGCTTAAATGGATTCCGGAGGATGGTAGATGACAGGAAGGCTTGGAGGAACATTGTCTATGGGGTCACGATGGGTCGGACACGACTTCCCGACTAAGAACAACAACAATATTTTAACAGATGCAAGGACAGATTTTGGATGAAATTGACATATATTTCATAAATTGTCAAACCTAGCCTTCTTTCATTGTCTTAATATAAAGTGCATCATTTTAGAGGTTTCTATATTATATACTAGAGGAATATATAGTATGAATAAATTATTTTTCAAAAACTAAACATACATGTACAGTAAAATATTTTGAAAGCCCTTCAGATAAGCTGCATAAAATACTTTTTATCTGAAATCGTTGGAAATACAGGCGTTGTGCAGGTTCTACAAGCCCATGCTAAACTTCCATTAACTGTAGAGGTTAACATAATATGGATTTTTGAATGTAGTTCCTTCTGTCTTAAAAAGCATTGAATGGCCCTATCTTGGATTTTTAAGAATCTTCCATTTGTCACATCATTTATTTGTTTTTTGTACATGCTGTGAAATGACTGGTTTGAATTATTTGCATGCTGTTAATAGAAGTACATCTTACATTAAAAAAAAGGTAAGACCTTCTAATTACATTACCAGGTAGCCAGGCGTGATCAATGGAAGCATGGAGTAGTTATTCCAGATGAAAACCAATTTGTGGAAGATATAAATTGTTGGATAGTCAGAGCTGAAGAAGCTTCTTGGATGAGAAGTGAAACCTTTTCAAAGAAAAACCGCAAAGTCCAGTTGCCTCTTGAAAAAGCACCTTTGGGTCTCCGTGCTCTCTTGTGTAAGGGCTGAAATGGGCAAGGCAAGATTTCCAGATATTTAACAGATTAACAGAGTTGGAAGGGACCTTGCAGGTCATCTAGTCCAACCCCCTGCCCAAGCAGGAGACCCTAGATCTGCCTCTATGAGAGAGAGCCATTGTGCAGCTGATTGTATTACCCGTTCAGCTGCTCTTGGGGCTGTTAACGGAACAATCAAGCATCTGTTCACTCAGAACATTGGGAGAAAATCTCTTTGAGTTTAGGCTGTCTGGACTATGTATACTATATTTGCACCTCAGTGTACAAATGTTCCGTTGTATATAAGCTTCCATTCTTAACTGCAATAAAGGGGACAATGTAGCTGAATTGCATTTAGAATCGTCAGTCAAGTCAAGGCTCCTGTGGAATAAAGGGTTAAGAATCGTAAAGCTAAGATTTACTGCCAAACCTAGCCTGACATTTGTGCTCTTACCTTTGGGAAGTATTTGAGGATCGTTTAATCATACAGAAAACAATGGCTGAGGTGCCTAATTTAATGTATGTGTGTGTGTGTGTGTGCGCGCGCACGCTTTGGACTGGAGTGTGTAAATAGCCACACTGAGTTCAATGCAGCGAGTTGGGCATTTCTGTGCGTGAATTTGCAATAAATCTGTCTCGTCCCTGTTATATGTGCATCTGGGCACATTTACTCATAAGCAGACTCTGCTGATATTAACTGTTAATTGTTGGAAGAAAAAGGCCATCCGGTTTCGGGAGAAAGACGCTGGAAATAAAACAGAGGCTGATTGGAAAGAAGGACTCTGTTTATTTGGATGCCAGAAACTTCAGTGACATCAGCAATGTTTCTGGGGCGGCTGACCCCTTGGCTTAGGAATGGATGGATTTTTATGGGGTTTTGAGATGCTCCAGGGGGTTGTGCAATGTAGAGAGCCTTATGTCTTTTGCTAACCTAATGGTGGTGGGTTAATCCTATTATGTCCTAAAAATCATGTCCTGGTCTTAGAAGTTGAGTGGGTGATGCAAATTTTAATCCCATCACCTGGGGGGGGGTTCGAGGTGTTTTGTTTATGAATAGATTGGCCCAATCTTTCTTAATGGGCACAAAATATCCATCTCTAAAGACTTCAGGCTGGAGGCTATTAAGAAAGACAGGGGTTGCTTTCTGCCTTTAAGAACATGTTTCTCCATTTCTCCTTTGGGGAAATATAATATCCTCCTTTAATATTAAGAATAAAGAATATTTTAATCTGGGGAGGGGGTGGGGCTTCCTACAAACTGAAGGTACAACTGGCCAACATGGGACACATTCATGCTACACTTCTGTAACCCCCAGAGGACTGAGAACATGTGTGTCCTGTGTTCTTTCCTGCAGGCTGAGTTTGCAAATTCCTAAAGTTAAGTCGGCTTGCCTAATTTGGACTTCATGCTGATGGGTGAAACCAGGGTGATGATTTTTTTTAATCAAATGTCTTGTGCAAAACCATAGAATTGAGATAAAGAAGCCATGATTCAGTTAACCACAGGTTAGAACTGTGCAAATGCAGCTGTGATGTTCTGCTGGGGATGTTCTGTTTCCATCTGTGCTTGTTGAATCTGATAGTGGCAAAACGTTGGGCCTGTTGGCCTGGATATCTTGGCTTCCTCCCACAGCCGGGCACAATTCTCCCCCTTTCTGACGGGTATCAGGACAGAGTTTTAACAGCTCCTAAGTATTTAGAAGCTGCCTCTGAGTCTTGGGGCCTCCTGGACGTGGTCCAATGCGAAGATGGTTCATCTTGGACTGGCTGATGGGTCATCTGTTGTGCTTGGGGAGGTTAAAGGTAAACATTCCCTTTGCAAACCGTTGAGTGATTAAATCTGTTCCTTTAATGAACAGGTCTCGGGGATCTTTTCTCACTCTTCAAACGATAACCCGGTGATGCTCAAGAGAAAGATTATACTTTCAAATTCAAAGTAGAAATGGGATGTGGAGGCACAAGTTTTGTCAAAGTTGTAGCCTTTGTACAAATTGGAAGAGACAATCGATGTTGGTAATTATAAAAACTCTGTATCCTCCCACTGTTAGCAAAGAGGGATTGAATATTTTGTGAGAAGCAATGTTTAATCGAAGGAGATTGTTTGCCATTTATTACAATGAAAACTATATTTGCACCATTTCAGCCAGTATTAATGAAAGCTTCGTGGTATGACCACTCCATATTCCCATATTCTAAAACCGACTCAATTGTAATTTCTCTGGATAAATTGAGAGGAGAGAAAATGGGCTATGAATCCAAATATTCTTGAACTGAACAGCTGCTCTTTGAGCCCTGGTGGTACAGTGGTTAGAATACAGTATTGCAGGCTAACTCTGCCGACTGCCAACAGTTTGATTCTCACCAGGCTCAAGGTTGACTCAGCCTTCCATCCTTCCGAGGTCAGTAAAATGAAGACCCAGATTGTTAGGGGCTGACTCTGTAAATCACTTAGAGAGGGTTGTAAAGCACTATGAAGCGATAACAGAATAAGAGAATGACAGAGTTGGAAGGGACCTTGGAGATCTTCTAGTCCAACCTGGCAGTTTCCTGCTCAGGCAGGAAACCCTATACTATTTCAGACAAATGGTTGTCCAATCTCTTCTTAAAAACTTCCAGTGTTGGAGCATTGGTATATAAGTCTAAGTGCTATTGCTATTTGTTGAATATGCAGAGACGCCAGCAACAGCGGGCGTCTCTGATGATTGGCTGCCGCGGAGCCAGCTGCCGCGCGGGAAGTTCCGTTAGCTCCCATTGGCTGCCGCGTCTGACAGCTCCATATAAAAGAGCTGTCAGACGCGCGGCTGAGGAGAATTCTTGCTTCTGCTGTTGTTTTCCTGCTTTACCGTGTTAGCTAGTTAATAAATGGGTTATCCTTAAACTCGGCCTCCGACTCGTATGTAACAACTCGTGGCGACGAAGGTGCTGGATCTACTCGCCGTGCCCGAGCTTCTCCTGCTGCCGATTAACCGTTTTGGCTCTCCGACGCTCTACCAACCCCACAAGAATGGCAAGGCAAACTTCAAACGCTACTTCCCTCGAGCCGTTCTGCCCTGGCTCTGAGACGTGGGATGCCTATCTAGAGCGCTTCGACTTCTTTCTGGAGGCAAGTGACCTACCTGATTTGACAGATGCCCGCAAGCGAGCCCATTTCCTCACCGCCTGTGGCCACAAAATGTTTTCCACAGCGCGCGCATTAGTAGCACCTCGGCCTGTTTCCGCAGTGCCTTGGGGGGAGCTCCTTGAAAAACTCAGAAACCACTACTCCCCCACGCCTTCAAAAATAGCTCGGCGTTTTGCGTTTCAGCAGCGGCTACAACAGGAAGGGGAAGACATCAGCCGCTACATGGCTTCCCTTCGCAGCGCGGCTCTAGACTGCGATTTCCCTAACCTGGACGATGCGCTGCTGCAGCAGTTAGTTTGCGGGGTCAGGGACATCCGTCTCCAGCGGCGCCTCCTGGCGCGTACTGACCTAACCCTCCAGGTTGCCCTTGACGAAGCTAGAGCCGCCGAGATGTCAAATCTCTCAGCCGCTGAGATCAACCGTTTCCAAACACCTGCCACCAGCACTGCCCATGCACAGCCGGCCATCCATCAGATTGGCAATCCTTCCGCTGAACCAGAAAGCGAAGCTGACATCTGCCGCATCCAAACCGGCCAACGTAACCGCAGACCACAGCCGGGCGGGCCAATGCCCCAACAATCCTCAACGCTCCAGGCGTTCCGCAAACCACAGCGACCGACCACATCTGCTTGCCTCAGCTGCGGAGAACCGCACCAACGAAACACCTGCTGTTTCCGAACAGCAACCTGCCGCCGCTGCGGCCGCTATGGCCATCTCGCCAGAGTCTGCCGCTCAGCGCCATCGGCTGCCGTCCCTTCAGCACCCCCCAGCCGGCTACCAGGGAAACCAACAGGCCAACGAGACAACTGCTTCGCGGTTCGCCTACCCGAAGACTATCCGGAGGAAGAAGTGTTCCAAGCTTCTGGGGGGGGGGGGTGCGCAAAACAAAGTTTTTGTGACTGTAAAATTGGAGGGGGCCCCATGCAGGATGGAGGTGGACACTGGTTCATCCAGAAGCATAATTTCCTGGCACGTTTTAAAAGACCTTGTGCCAGCCATCTCTCCAGCTTCCCTCAAACCTTGCCCTCTAAGGCTGAGAGATTACTTGGGCTATTCCATCCCCATCTTGGGTCAGACTCTCCTGTCTGTAGAAAAAGGATCCTTCCATGGCCCCTTGCCTCTGGTGGTAGTCTCTGGCACCCTCCCTACCCTTCTAGGCCTCGACTGGTTCAAACCATTGGGCCTATCGCTCACTGGGGTGCACTCCATAACAACCTCCAGGGATGAACCATCCAGCCTTTTTTCTGAGTTTGCTGATGTGTTCGATGGGTCCTTAGGCTCCTATGTGGGAAACCCCATTTCCCTCAACCTTGACCCCGGGGTTGCCCCCATCCGACTCAAACCAAGGCGCCTGCCCTTCGCCCTACGCCCAAAAGTTGACGCTGAACTCGATAAACTAATTGCCCAGGGGGTTCTCGAACCTACAGATCACTCCAAATGGGAGACCCCCATAGTGGTCCCACTCCGCCCTGACGGCTCTGTGAGAATCTGTGGGGACTATAAATGTTCAGTGAACAAGGCCCTGCAGGCCCATCCCTACCCTGTCCCTGTTGTACAACACCTACTTCACTCCCTAGGCAGGGGCCAGGTTTTCGCCAAACTGGACATGGCCCAGGCCTACCAACAGCTCCCGGTGGACGAGGCCACTGCGGTCGCTCAGACCATAGTCACCCACCGGGGGGCTTTTAAGTGTCGCCGCCTCCAGTTTGGCGTAAGCGTCGCCCCTGGCCTCTTCCAGAATATTATGGAAAGGCTCCTCTCCGGCCTAGCTGGAGTAATCCCCTATTTCGATGATGTGCTTATCTCTGCCCCTAGCCTGCCCATTCTTCACTCCAGGGTGAGAGCTGTGTTATTAAGATTTAGGAAGGCAGGCCTCAAGCTCAAGCAAAGTAAGTGCCATATAGGGGTGCCTAGCGTTGAATTCCTTGGGTTCCGCATAGACGCAGAAGGTATCCACCCCACGCCCTCTAAGGTAGCTGCCATTAAACAGGCCCCTGTACCTGCAAATAAGACCGAGTTACAGGCATTTTTAGGGCTACTTAACTTTTACAGTGTGTTTTTACCACACAAGGCCACCATAGCAGAGCCCCTGCACCGCCTGCTAGATGCAAAACAACCATGGCACTGGAGCCCAGAGGCCCACAAAGCATTTCAAGCTGTAAAACAGCTCCTCACATCGGATGCTGTTCTGGTGCAATACAACCCTACCCTTCCTCTAGTGCTCACGGCTGATGCCTCGCCTTATGGCATCGGGGCTGTCCTCAGCCACAGACTGCCCACAGGCCCAGAAGCCCCAATTGCTTTCTTTTCCCGCACACTCTCCCCCACAGAGCGAAACTACAGCCAGACCGATAAGGAAGCCCTGGCACTCGTAGCCTCAGTGAGGAAATTCCATGACTATTTATATGGTAGACAATTTTCCTTGGTCACAGACCACAAACCACTCTTGGGAATCTTGGCAGGGGACCGCCAGACGCCCCAATTCATCTCCCCTAGGATGTCCAGATGGGCTGAATTTTTGGCAGGCTACTCATACCGCCTCACTTATCGGCCTGGCAGCCAGCTTTCCAATGCAGATGCCCTTAGCCGTTGCCCATTACCCATTTCAGTGCAGGACCCTGCCCCAACCTCTGAGGTTCTCCTCATTGAGGACCTTGGCCTCCCGGTCACAGCCTCAGACATAGCTGCCCACTCTGCCCGTGACCCTGTTCTCAGCCAAGTGCTGGACTGGGTGAGGAGGGGCTGGCCCCAGGACAGACTGGACCCTGTTTTCACACCCTTTAAGACCAGGCAATTCGAACTATCCACCCACAAGGGTTGCCTCCTCTGGGGCAGCCGGGTTGTTGCACCCCCAAACCTTTACGAATCAATACTCCACCAGCTCCATGACAATCACCCAGGGGTGGTCAGGATGAAGGCCCTGGGGAGGAGTTATGTGTGGTGGCCTGGCATGGACCAGGCCATTGAATTGTGGGTTGCCCGATGCCAAACCTGCCAGGCCTCGCGGCCAGCCCCGCCGAAGGCCCAACCCAGGGCATGGGAGACCCCAAGGGGTCCGTGGTCCAGGGTGCACTTAGATTTCGCAGGACCATACATGGGCCAGCAATTCCTGCTATTAGTGGATGCATACTCGGGGTGGGTTGAGCTGGAAATAATGGCCTCCACAACATCTGATGCCCTTATCCGGGTCCTACTTAAATGGTTTGCCACCCATGGCCTGCCCGACATGGTGGTATCTGACAATGGGCCTCAATTTACTTCCAGTCGCTTCCAGTGGTTCCTAGCTGCCAATGGCATACGCCAAGCGTTGACAGCACCTTGGCACCCAGCTAGTAATGGTAGGGCTGAGAGAGCTGTGAGGGCTGCCAAGGAGGCCCTGGGTCGTTTGGACTGCCCAAATTGGCAGGACAAGCTCTCTCAATACCTGCTGGCTCAGCATGCCACACCATGCCCCCTGACTAACAGAAGCCCAGCAGAGATGCTCATGGGGCGCCGCATTAGGACGGTACTAGATAGACTGCACCCCCACTTTGCCCCTGATGGCCAAACGCCCCAGGTAGACCCGGCCAGGGGTTTCTCAGAGGGGGACTGGGTGTTTGCGAGGAACTATGGGGGAACACCAAGGTGGCTGCCAGCTAGGGTTACACTTATGACCGGCCCCTGCTCTTACAGGGTGGAGTTAGAGGACGGCCGCATCTGGAGGCGGCACATCGATCAACTCCGGGGCCGCACCCCACCTGCCTTCTCAACAAACGGCAGGCCGCAATCACCATCGACCATCGCCTCGCCACCTTTACCAGCCCCGCTAGGCTCCTCTACCGCGCCGCCCGAGTCGAGTGCCTTACCTGAAAGTCCGTTGATCGACACCTCCGAGGGCCCAGGAATTACGATAACACCCAGCCTGCCTGAAGTTCCCAATGGGCAAGCCGCTGCGCAACAGCCTGCCATGCCTCCTCCGACTGAGCTCCGGCGCTCAACGAGATTGCGCAGGCGCCCTACGTACCTCAAGGATTTCGTTTGTAAAAGCCAGGAAGAGAGGGGTGTTGAATATGCAGAGACGCCAGCAACAGCGGGCGTCTCTGATGATTGGCTGCCGCGGAGCCAGCTGCCGCGCGGGAAGTTCCGTTAGCTCCCATTGGCTGCCGCGTCTGACAGCTCCATATAAAAGAGCTGTCAGACGCGCGGCTGAGGAGAATTCTTGCTTCTGCTGTTGTTTTCCTGCTTTACCGTGTTAGCTAGTTAATAAATGGGTTATCTTTAAACTCGGCCTCCGACTCGTATGTAACACTATTGCTTTTTATGATTCTTTGTGGGTGTATTGGCCTGCAAGCAGGTTGTGTGAAGTTGTGCTGCGATATGAGAATGGGTGCATATGGAGTTTTGAAAACGTTGAGATTAGGAAATGTTCATGCAAAACAAAGACAGGGGAAAAAGGCACCAGCACGCTCAAAATGCCTAGGAAGACAACTGGTGATGCCGGAAACAACCAGCAAAAGAATTTGCCCAAGATCCAGAATATAAGGCAGAAGTGGAGGTCAAGCCCCAATCTTTGCTCTGAGGCCACAATTCTCTCTCCAGTTTAGAACCGTTCCCTTCCCTTCCCGAGCTGTTATCTTTTTACACACTCAGGTTGCCATACAGGCTCACTTCAATATTTTTTTCACTCATTCAATGTCACATTCAAGCATTCAATCCTGTCAACGACTACTTCAGCTTCAACCACAACAATACATGAGCACACAACAGATACAAACTCAAAGTGAACCGCTCCAAACTTGACTGTAGAAAATACGACTTTAGCAACAGAGTGGTAAATGCCTGGAACTCACTACCTGACATTGTGGTTTCATCACCAAACCCCCAAAACTTTACCCTAAGACTGTCCACTGTCGACCTCACCCGATTCCTAAGAGGTCAGTAAGGGGCGTGCATAAGTGCACCAGAGTGCCTACCGTCCCTGTCCTAATGTTCCCTCTTAACAGTACTCATCTATATAAACAATGTTATATCTATGTATATTACCAACACGTACTTGACAAAGATAAAAAATAAAATAATAGATAAATAAGCAGAGTGGTGCGGTGGCCTAGAGGTGGAGCTCTCGCCTCACAATCAAGAGGCTGTGAGTTTGATCCTAGGTAGAAGCAGATGTTTCTCTCTCTGGGCACACTGAGAATATATCTGCTGAACAACACTCGGCATTGGCAACAGGAAGGGCATCCGGCCATTAAAACACTCTGCTAGCTCCAGTTGCCCAGACTCCACCCGCACGGGATTATGGGGTCGTTAAACAAAAATGATGATGAATGTTGCATTCAAGCCCTACAAGTGAAGCCATACCCTATCCTTGTCCAAGTCACAAGAGAACCAGGTCTTCCCTTCCTCTCTCTCCTCCATGGGTGGCTGAGACATGGGCTCCAAGGCTTCCCACGCTTACTTATGTCCCCAAAATGTTCCAGGAGCCAGGTCCACATGGGCCTTGAATGCTCTCCCATGTGGACTACCATACTGCATGTAACCCAGATCGTCCTCTCCCCATCCTCCTAGCCCCCTAACTCCACTAGTCCACTCTTCCCATGTGCTTTTAGCCTGGCTCTTCCAGCCAATGGAAGCTTACAGGCTCTGCTGAGTTTGGTGTGTTTCAAAGCTGGAGCAGGGGCGGGTTCCTATTTTTTTTTACTGCCACTCTGTGGGCGTGGCTTATTTTGTGGGTGTGGCTTGCCAGCCAAGTGATCGGGTGGGCGTGGGCCTCGGGAGCTTGGCAGCGGCCGGAGAAGCGGAGGGGGCATTGCCCACCCGCAACGCAGCCCCCCGCAACGGGAGCAGCAAGACCGCGGCAGCGGTTCTTCTAGGAGGCTCCGTCCGGCCTGAATGCTTCTCCCCATTCGATGATCCTAGGCTCCTGCCGCCCATTCCCCCTCCCCTCAGCAGCTCGAGAAGCCTCGAACATGCAAAAATGCCTGGGATCATCACCGCGCGTTCGTGGCTTCTCGGACTGCTGAAGGGAGGGGAACTGAGATAGGTCCTGCCGCCCATTCCCCCTCCCCTCAGCAGCTCAAGAAGCCTCGAACATATGAAAATGCCTGGGATCATCACCGCGCGTTTGTGGCTTCTCGGACTGCTGAAGGGAGGGGAATGGAGATAGCTCCTGCCGCCCGTTCTTTCAGCGTCTCACACGCTCCCTCAGCCATCCTACCCTGTTTGGACTCACTGTGCGGTAGGAAGGCAGCGCATGCGCAGTGCCGGAAGCTCGGCTTCTGGGCATGCGCAGAAGAATTTTTTAAAAAAAAAATGTAATTTTTTTTAAATGGTGGCACCCAGGCACCGGCAACCGACCACACCGGTACTGTGACGTCACCAGCGGGCCGTTACCGGTGCTATAGAGTGGACCGCACCGGTAGGAACCCACCACTGAGCTGAAGCATTGATTAGTTGGGACGCTGTGCTTGCTCTTTACATAAATGGAGAATCAAATTCAGGGAAAGTGGTGAAGAGATTATGAAACTAAGCTTCCATTTGCCCTTCTTATTTATTCCACAGGAAGGTGAAACCTCCTGAGTGGAGAAGTGGGAGGAGGATGTGTGCCTTAGATCTGGATGTGTTTCCTTTCCAGCCTGGGATTCCCCCCACCCCAGCTGCAGCCTGTTGGAGGGAAGCTCCACTACTTGCCAGAATCAAAACAAAAACCGATTTTGTTTCTGAGAATTTGGAGCCCCAACTGCCACTTCACATGTCCCATGACCAGAGGGGATCTACAGATGGATTAACTGGTGTGGTCACCCATGTGTTCTCTGTGGATGAGTCATTTGCAGATTACTGTTAGAAATAGTGTTTCCTCCCTTCAATTGTTCCCCCCCTCTCCAGATGGGTCTTGGCAGCATCTAAGGGGAAGTATGGAAAGGGAGGTCCTGACAGGTCAGGACCTGGGTCCTGGGTGGAAAAAGAGGGATTAGATTAGGTTAGATTAGATTAACAGAGTTGAAAGGTACCTTGTAGGTCATCTCGTCCAACCCCCACCCACCCAAGCAGGAGACCCTACACCATTTCTGGCAAATGGCAGTCCAATTTCTTCTTGAAAGCCTCCAGTGATGAAGCTCCCACAACTTCCGAAGGCAATTTCTGTTCCATGGGTTGATGGCTCTCACTATCAGAAAATTCCTCCTTATTTCCAGGTTGAATCTCTCATTGATCAATTTCCATCCATTATTCCTTGTCTGGCCTTCAGGTGCCTTAGAAAATAGCTTGACCCCCTCCTCTCTGTGACAGCCCCTCAAATATTAGAACACTGCTATCATGTCTATACTGCTCTTTAGAAGGCCAGATCCTGAAGATGAAACTCAGATACTTTGGCCACCTAATGAGAAGGAAGGACTCACTGGAGAAGAGCCTAATGCTGGGAACGATTGAGGGCAAAAGAAGAAGGGGACGGCAGAGAATGAGGTGGCTGGATGGAGCACTGAAGCAGTCAGCGTGAGCGAAAATGGACTCTGGGGGATGGTAGAGGACAGGAAGGCCTGGAGGAACGTTGTCCATGGGGTTGCAATGGGTCGGACACGACTTCGCGACTAACAACAACAATCATGTCTATGTTGCCCTTGCTCAGGAGAATCCCCAAAACACAGAACAACCTCCTGCCTTCAACAGAGGGATAGCATCAAGATCACAGGCAGCTTTATACTGCCTTGGCAAGGCCCCATTTGGAATCCTGTGTCCAGTTCTGGTCACCATGATACAAAAAAAGATGTTGAGACTCTAGAAAGAGTGTAGAGAAGAGCAACAGAGATGATCAGGGGATCTGGAGGTTAAATCACGCAATGAACAGCTAAGGGAACTAGGTATGTTGAGAAGGTTTAAGCCTGTCTTCCAGTACTTGAGGGGCAGTCACAGGGTTGAGGGCAACCGTTGACTCTCCAAAGCACCTGAAGGCAGAACAAGAAGAAAAGTGTGGAAGCTCACCAGAAGAAGCTGAAAATGAGGAGGAATTTCCTGAGAGTGAGAACAGTTCATCCATGGAAAAACACAATTGTGGGTGTTCCATTGCTGGAGATTTTCAAGAAGAGATTGGAGAACCATTTGTCCAGGATGGTATAAAGACTCCTGCCTTGGACAGGGGCTTGGTCTAGAAGACCTCCAAGGTCCCTTCCAGCCTTATGGTTCTGTGATTCTTTCACTATCACTAAACCACCTTGATTATACTCCTTGCCAGTTGCTCTAATCATATGACTCTAGACAAGTACAAAGTAAGCCAAATTCAACCAAAAAAACCCCAAAGCAACATACAATCATGTCATGACAACAGTAATAATATAAGAAATTGGACAGTGACTGCCGCCCCAGGAACCAGATAGAGCTAAACACTGGACAGACTAAGAAATCTTTAATAGTGAGACTCCACCTCAAGACCACCAATTCTGCAGGTATTTCAGTGGACAATCACTTGAATACACTTTGCAGCCCACGTTCCTTAAGCCCCAAGGTATGGATTAGGGTTAGGCCACAGCCAGGGGTGGGTTCCACTTACCTTCGTCACCGGTTTTCATCGCGACGTTTCATGCATCTCCTCGCGCAATTTCACTTCCGAGCATGCTCAGAAGCAGGAATTAGCCCGAAACACAGCTGAGGAGCTCATCAGCTGTGCTTCGGGCGAAGAAATGAAGGTTGGTATTCACATGCGGGCGGGGGGCAGGGTCTTTTTCAAGCCGCGTAAGGGGAAAAATCCACAAAAAAGATGGTGGCGCGCACAGAACGGCACCGACAGTGATGTCATCAGCGGGTTGCTACTGGTTCGGGCAATCCGATCTGAACCGGGAGGAACCCACCCCTGGCCACAGCAAACCCCCTCCCCCCATGGCTGCAGTCCTTCCCCGGCACCTTTTCAATGGACAAGCATCTCATTCAGCTGTGTGTGTGTGTGTGTGTGTGTGTGTGTGTGTGTGTTGGACATTGCCTAAGGTGACCAGACATCCCGCTTTTGGCGGGACAGTCCCGCTTTTTAATAATTTGTCCCGCGTCCTGCGGCGTTTCACAAAAGTCTCGCTTTTTTAATTTGAATTTGCCCTGCAGGGTGAAATCCTGCCGGTTCGGCCAGGCCAGTTGTTCGGCGTAGAGCCGATGGAACTGGCAGCGGTCGCGGCGTGGGGCTTCTCCTGCCTGCTTCCCTCGCCCGGCTGGATGCCGCCATTCGGGTTATCTTGTCCTCTGCGCATGCGCAAGTTCTGCACATGCGCAGAGGACAAAATAACCTGAATGGCGGCGTCCAGCCGGGTGGGGGAAGCGGGCGGGAGAAGCCCCGTGCCGTGACCGCCGCCAGTTCCATCGGCTCTACGCCGAACGACTGGCCCGGCTGAACCGACAGGATTTCACCCCTCTGCGGCGACGAACAGGTAAGCCTGCGCCAGTAGGAACCCACCCCTGGCTGCGATGAAGGGGGGGTGTTTGGGGGGGTGCACAAAGCTGCAGGATAAGAGAGACGGATCCCTCCCGTCTTGCTCCCCTAGAAACCCCTCCCCCCTCGTCAATGGTGTCCCGCTTTACAAAAAATAAAATCTTAACATTGCCAGGCAGTATGATGGGATTGGCGGCAGCCCCAGGGTCATCCAGCATTCTCTGGATCTCTCCAGCAGGAAGTTGTAACCCAGATTTTCTCTGTCTCCTAACTTTTTAACAACAAGGTAGTCTCTTCTTTTAAATCTTGATAAGGAGCTTTTTAAGGTTAATGCCCCTCCCCCATTTAAGTAGTAATCAGAATAATCAAGAAACCTTCAAATTGCTCCACGCAGTCGAGGTGGGAGAAAAGATGTCAGGCTGGCTTAGTTCTTCACCATTGTGTTATTTTGTGGCCAATTTGAAATAACAACAACAAATAAACAAAAAAATAAACAGAGAAAACAAAATTGCGGGCATGAATTCAGCTATTTCAATGTGACAATGTTAAGGGAAACGTCCAGTTTTCTAACATTTGAAAGATGGAGGCACCTGTGGCTTCCTGCAGGTTAGTGCGAAAAACATCTCACCTTTGAAAAATTCCTGTTATTAAATGATTATGGTGGCTACTTCAAAATTTATCCTTGAAAATGACATCTGGGTTGTCTGCAAAAGTTCACAAATAGGTGAAGCTAGTACAAGTAGTCCTCCACTTACAACAGTTCACTTACTGACCATTTGAAGTTACAACGGCACTGAAAAAAGTGACTTATGACCATTTTTCACACTTCTGACCGCTGCAGCATCACCATGGTCACATAGATTTGCATTTGGATGCTTGACAACTGACTCACATTTATGACGGTTGCAGTGTCCCGGGATCACGTGATCCCCTTTTGCGACCTTTTGACAAGCAAAGTCAATGGGGAAACCAGATTCACTTAACAACTTTGTGACTAATTTCACAACTACAGTGATTCGGTTAACAACCGTGGCAAGAAAAGTTGTAAAATGGGGCAAAACTCACTTAACAAATGTCTCACTTAGCAACATAAATTTTGGGCTTAGTTGTGGTCATAAGTTGAGGACTGCCTGTACATTGTTCTGGTTGCAAATGGATGACTTCCTTCCAAAGTTCTTGTGGTTGTTTTTTTTCTTTTCTTTTTGACAATTTGTTTAGATAATGTCCCTTTGAGAGCCCGCTTGGTGTAGAGTTTAAGACACCAGGTGGAAACTGGGAGACGGTGTGTTCTAGCGGCGCCTTAGGCACAAACCCAGCTGGGTGACCTTGGGCCAGTCACTGTCTGTGCCCTAGGACAGAGGTCCCCAAACTTGGCAACTTTAAGACTTGTGGACTTCAACTCCCAGAATTCTCCAGCCAGCTAGCTGGAGAATTCTGGGAGTTGAAGTCCACAAGTCTTAAAGTTGCCGAGTTTGGGGACCCCTGACCCAGACCATTGCCTGGCCCAGGAACGCTGCTCATCCTGGAGTAGAAAATGCTCCCAGACAGGAGGCCATGTCGCCTCTGTTCTCCTGTCTGTGAAGAAAGATGAAGAAACCTGGAAGGTGATGTCATCTGAGACTGGTCCGGTTTTATAAAATGGGGAGAAGCAGACGAAGCATTTCCTTCCTTTGGCAACTGATGGAAAACGGTCTTCATGAAAAGGCGGCAACTTCCTGTGCGAATGCATTTCCTCTTTTCAGTTTTAATTTTGCAATGGGGAATTTGCCCAGGCACTTCGGTCAAGGCTCCACTACCTGGAGTGCAGGAGAAGGCCTCCCGTCCCGTGGGTGGCACCAGCGAACGGAATGGGAAGGGAACTATATTTGGGGAAAATGGCAGAAAGACATCTCTCTCATCTAGCTTTTAAATGTTAATTTACATCGTTGGAAACAGGAGATGGGTGATGTTTATAACAGTCCTTTCAGCAGTCCTAAGATTCAGCAGTCCTTGAATACAGCTCATCTGTCTGGAACCCACACCACATATCAGACATAAATACATTAGAAAGTGTCCAGAGATACTTTACAAGAAGAGTCCTCCACTCCTCTACTCGCAACAGAATACCTTACGCAACCAAACTTGAAATCCTGGGCTTAGAAAGCTTAGAACTACGTCGCCTTCGGCACGACCTAAGCATAGCTCATAAAGTTATCTGCTACAACGTCCTTCCTGTCAACGACTACTTCTGCTTCAACCACAACAATACACGAGCACACAACAGATACAAACTCAAAGTGAACCGCTCCAAACTTGACTGTAGAAAATACGACTTTAGCAACAGAGTGGCAAATGCCTGGAACTCACTACCTGACTCTGTGGTTTCGTCACCAAACCCCCAAAACTTTACCCTTAGACTGCCCACTGTGGACCTCACCCGATTCCTAAGAGGTCAGTAAGGGGCGTGCATAAGTGCACCAGTGTGCCTACCGTCCCTGTCCTAATGTTCCCTCTTATCAGTACCCATCTTATGTATATAAACAATGTTACATCTATGTATATTACCAACACGTACTTGACAGAAATAAATAAAAATAAAAAATAAAAAAAATAAATAAGATGATTCCACACTGGTTTGCACACTGATTCAGGTGACTCTGAGGATACAGTTTCTCTCTGAGTGCTAATGATTGGTTGATAACTAAGAAAATCCATCCTTCCTTTCCCCACCACTCAATTAGAACTGAAGAAGCTTCCTGGAGTGAAATGTTTTCAAAGGAAAAAAACCAAGGCACTCCAGTTGCCTTTGGGGCGGGTGTGGGTGGGAGGAAGCACATTTGGGACAGCCGTGAGCTGGATGATTGAGAATTTCCACAGCCGTATCTATGGGAAGGCCCGTCGTTTGGGGAAATCCCCTTCTTTTAGCTCTTGGTCTCCATGCTTCTGCTAAAAGCTGCATTGGCCAATCCTTTCTAGCTCTCCCACCCCCACCCCAGCAGGGACTGGAAACATTTGGACAGCAGTCATCATTAGCTCATATTTCACTTCTTATCATGTGATCACACATGCTTGCGCACGTATACACGTGCCCACACTTGTGTGAGTTGCTGCTATCAGCCAGCCCGGGCTTGCCCAGACTGCCAACTCCCACCGTCTGGGTCTCTCCTAATCCAGCTGTTCATCGGGCTGGCTGAGTCTGGCCAGAGCAGGCAGGCTTTCTTCTGCCTGGACTCTCTGCAACAGAAGCGTGGCTGACAGCTGGATGTGACCCACCTTTGTGCGTGGGAAATGTTCCTTCCTGCCCTTGCTTTGCGGACCTCCAGGGGAAATGCTTTTCCCAAGTGGGTATTTTTCAAGTGGACTTTCTCTGCCTGCACACACAAAGAAGAACGAATGTCTGTGTTGTTTGGTAGACATTTGAACACTACCACCGGCTATCTTTTTATACCCAAATTCTTAAAAAATAGCTGAGTTCAAATCAGTTTATTACAGCCTTAAGGCAGATACACAAAAAACTCATATCAATCTTTCTTTTAAAAAATGGTTTGAAGTCGTCCTCCAGTCGTCTTCCCCAAAAAGAGGTGTCCAGAAAGTGGCATTGCAACAGTGCCTCATCCCATTTCAATTCCTGAAATAACCAAAATTTCCACCAACCCACTCACATTCTTCAGCCTCCCCTTCCTAATTTTCAAGCGTATTCTTAAGGTGACCAATCGTCCTCCTTTAGGGAGGACAGTCCTTCTTTTGTAAGTTCTGTCCTCCCTCGAAAAGTGTCCTCCTACATGTCCTCCTTTTCGATATTTGAAGACTAATCTGTTGCGCGTTATGTGACGTATTTGTATTTGACATAACGATTCATCAAGGCTCGGTACAGTGCGGTATAAGACGCAATTATGAGACGCATGCACTCCGCACGGGAGACCTTGAGAGAGAGCGCCACATGCAAGTGGCTTTGTTTACTTCTTATGTTATGTTGATACTCTAGCTGCAGCACTTGCCGTAAAATTCAATATAAAGGATATTTCTTGTTCAGATATTTCCAATATATTGTTAGAAGATGATACATTGACAAAAAATATTAATTCAATGGAAAAGTACTCATTTAAATAATAATTCACAGGCATGCAAGCATAATTACAATATAAAATGTTACAAATGTTTTTATTATGCATATATCATATTATAGTGTATTATTGTTGCAATGAATAAAATGTTTCTTTTATTTACGATTTTTTTTCCAATTTATTTGTCCTCCTTTTCATTGTAAAAAAGTTGGTCACCTTAGTATTCTGCCTTTTGCAAAACATATGTTTAAATACAAATCTGATCATTTGCTTAGAGGAAACATATTCAGAGGCAAAAGCATCATTCCTTCCTCGTTTTGTTTAAAACCTGTGATACGATGTCCGCATTGTGGTATTGGACCTTTTTCACAATAGTTCTAATCACTGCTCAGATATTCTGCCTCTATGATCCTTCTCTCCTTTGGGCTACAATTAGCAGGCTGTTGCTTGCCTGCTGGGTTTTGTTTTTCAGATGATTAGGTTGAAGCGGGGATCCCCAGAAGATACATCCTTAATCACGGTTCTTGGGGTAGAGGCAGGGGCGGGTTCCTAATTTTTTTACTACCACTCTGTGGGCGTGGCTTATTTTGTAGGTGTGGCTTGCCGGCCATGTGACCGGGTGGGCACGGCTTGCCGATCATATATTAGTTATTTCAGAGAGATGTTACTACTATTTTTGCTATTTTATACCTTACATGA
Organism: Diadophis punctatus similis; assembly: GCA_023053685.1. Classification (NCBI taxonomy): domain Eukaryota; kingdom Metazoa; phylum Chordata; class Lepidosauria; order Squamata; family Dipsadidae; genus Diadophis; species Diadophis punctatus. Next base: position 16,259,031 of record JALIGW010000014.1, on the reverse strand, counting down.
AAAGCTTTGCATGCAAAGTGCGTGTTACACCATGGCAACACAGCAACCTTTTATTATATGCAGAAAATGCTATAGTTAAAAGACAAGCAAGTCTCATACAGCATTTTGGTTTCAGTCATGGATTCCTTAGATGAAAATATTGAGGACTGTTAAAAGAACAGTATCTTTTAACAGTCCTCAATGTTTTAGTCTAAAGAATAGCAGTATAAAACTGTATAAAATTAACAGTATAAAAGGTTAAGCTTTCGGAAAATGCCCACTTTGGGAAGTTTTAGGCAAAAGTGAAGGAAAAGTGTCAAATGCGAGCTTCTTATTATTTTCAAGCAAAGGGATGGGGAAAGACTTAATTGTCAGGTTTCTGGGCATGCGCAGAAGAAATTTTTAAAAAAAAAAATTATTTTTTTTTAATGGCGGCGCCCAGGCACCGGCAACCAACCACACCTGTACTGTGACGTCACCAGTGGGCCGCTACCGGTGCTATAGAGTGGACCGCACCGGTAGGAACCCACCACTGGGTAGAGGCCATAGTAAGGCTTTGCCCTCAGGAACTGGGAGGCAGAGTGAGGCCAGTTTCCACCAGTGCAGGAACAAGGCCACTTACAAGTTCAATCTTGCCAAATAAAACCCAACTTCACTACTGCAGAATCCATGTGAATGGACCACATGGGTCCAGAACCGTTATGGAGTCCAACATGTAAGAACAATAGTTATGACAAGCGCTCTGCCCCCATCTTTCACTCATGGAAACAGGGGCCAGGAGACTCCAGTTCCTGTGACTGAGAAGTAGCTTTCTCAGCAGTTCTGGATGCCTGCAGTTGTGATGGCTTGAGTCTTACATTTTGCCCCTGACACGAGAAGGGGTTGACATCTACAGGAAGTGCTTGCTGAGTAGCAGGCAGTGCATTAAATTGGTAGCGCTACTGACCTAGCAAGATTTGGCTTCTGGATAAAACTTGTCATATGTGCAAAGCCCATTGTTGATGTTCTAAATCAGTTGGATTTTAGGATGGGAAAGGATTCCCTAATAAAAATGTGCAATTAAACACAATCTGATCCAAGTCAGGCTTTTTCTGTAGTCACATCAGGATGCCCTGGTGTTCTCTCTTATATGCTCCAGAAAAAGTGGAGGCACAGAGTAAATAAGGTCAGAAACGGAGGTCAGGCTGGAAGATGTGTGCCTCCAGGACCAGTGTGCCTGTGCAAACAGGTTGTGCACTGTTACAGATAGACGGACCGACATAGTAGTGATTTGCATACCCGCCGCTGATTGGCTAATCTAGTGGCGGGAGAAATAAATTCCTGTCAGTGGCTAGCAGGCTTCAGGGAAGCCCTTAAAAGCGGCTTCCCTGGACTTCCGGTTCCGGATCGCTGCATCGCGGACGCTCCTCGTTGAGCGCCTTTCCTTTTCCCCGTTAAAGCCGCCAGAACAGCTGTCTGGCGGCTTGAAAGTCTCTGCCCCGGGCAAAGGGGAGAGATGAGAGCCGGACAGGTGGGGTAGAGCCCCCCCTAGTGCCCCAAGTGTCAGCTAGGGGCGCGAAAGGTGAGGGCTCCCCAGCCAGCCTGTCTCTTGCTCCGGGGACTTGGAAACCTCCGCTTTTGCGGAGCAATATGCTGTGACCACCCGCTGCTTCGTGAATGGGATTACAACTACTTATTTGTTTAAACAAGCAGACAGAGAGAGACAGGATTTTAAAGGGCAAGTACAGATTTTTTTTTTCTTTCAACTCCACTGCTGATTTTCACTTCGGAAGAAACTAAGTAACAGTTATTAGGCTACAACATGGCGATCGGAGAAAGTGGGAGGAGAAGTGAAAGTAACTTTCGTTTCCCTAGCAGCTTTTTTTCTTATGGAAATTTTTGATTTTGAAAGTTGGCTTTACTCTCTCTGTCTCCCGATTCTGGATTAAATAATAACTGACAATTTTTTAAAAATAAAATTCTATCTGGCTTTGGAATTTGAAAGAATTTTAAAAGAAATTTAAAAGAACTTTAACTAGAGGCTTGGCTTTTTCTTTGTTCACCACTGGAAATACTAAAATGGCTTCAAAATCTGGAAAGATTGTTTTGAATAAAAGAATGGATTATTCATCTGGTTATATTTCTAAAATGCAACTTACCACTGAGTTAACACCCCCAAAGTCTTTAACACCTGAAAATTTAATAAGTACCTTAAAGATTATGAAAGATGAACTTATTGTTGAATTTAACCAAAAAATTAGTGAAATAGATAATAAAATGCAGGCTGCTTTAAAGAATATTGACCAACAAATTAGAAATGATGTGTTGGAGGTATGTAAAGGTCTAGCAACAAATATTGAAGTTTTGGCAAACCGCATTGAAGAAAACAAACAAGTTTTGACAACTTCAGTAGAATATATAGATAAAATACAAAATGACATTGCAAATTTTGAAACAGAGGTGTTAATGACGCAATTCAGATCCATGGAATTTGCCATAAGGGTCAGGGGGTTGAAAGAAGGATTATATGAAGATTTGAAAGGAAGGATGGTGGAAGCTTTGGAGCAGGTGTCTGGACTGTCTAAAGAAGAACTAGCCAGGCAAATTGATAAAATATATAGAATCAACTCCTGGTATGCAAAACAAAAACACCTACCAAGGGATATTGTAATATACTTTACTACAAGAGCCTTACGGAATAGGATTATACAGGCGACGTTTAAAAATAACCTGCAGGTGAATGGCCAGGAACTGATGATATGGAAAGAAATTCCCTCTAAAATGCTCAAAGCCAGAAAAGATTATACCTTTCTGATTGATGAATTTAAAAGGTTAAATTTACATTACAAATGGGAAGCACCAACAGGAGTTGCAGTGAAATTTCTGGGAAAAAGATATCGGCTTAATACAACAAAGAAAGCTACTGAATTTTATGTCAACGTCTTAAAGGCTGATATATCCAAGATTCCAGAGGAAAGATGTATGAAAACAAAAGAGGAGGAGGAGGGAAAGCCATCCCTTCCTCTTCAAATCGAAACAGATTTACAAAATTTAAATGATTGGCAGAGCCAGACAGATGTCTACAGTCTGGAAAAGGAGATGGAAGATCGGGGTCAGATGGGAGGCGAGCTGACAACTACAAAATTATCAAGTTACAAAAAGATGCAACCATCATCAAGATACAACAAGATGCAGTGTTGAAGTTTATTGGACAGATGGTTGCCATTATGACTGTACTTTTCTTTTTCCCTTCTTTCCTTAATTTTTTTTTCTTTTCTTTACTTCTTGCATTCTTTTTTTTTTCTTTTGTTTTTTTTGGGGGGCTTATTCAAAGTATTATTAATTCTTTTTAAAGATTTAGAACTTTTTTGAACCTAATAATTTAATACATAGTAACATTTTGTTACTAATAGAGTGGTAGAATTTATGATGAAGTTTAAGGTTTTTGTATTATTATTTAGTTATTTTTTGTGTAATATCAATTTAAGTTTTATTTAATTGTGAGAAAGATTTGGAATTGTTATCTATCCAGTTATAAAATATTACAATTAGATTTAACATTTTTTTTTTTGGGAGGAAGGTTATTTAAAGTTTGGAATTAGTGCTTATAATCTGATATATAGTAATAGTAAGTTATTTATATACTGATTGATTTTATGATGAAGTTTAAGGTTTTTGTATTTAATACTTAGTCATCATTTATGTAATAATCATTTAATTCTTAGTTAACAGTGAAGAAATGTTGTGAAGGGTAGATGATTGAAAGGAGGAGGAAGGAATTTTTATTAGTGTACAATTTGGAGTTGAAGTTTTAAAAAAATAAGGTGGAAGTCAAAAATTTTTAATTTAATTTAAATTTATTTTATTGATATTATGCCCTGTACTCTCTCTGGGAAGTCCGGGGGGGGAGGGGGGAGGGAAAGGGGTGGGTTAGGGGGGAGAAAAATTAAAAAAAATGTTTGTACTTTCTATTTAATGTTTAGCTATTATCTATGTAATTTTGTACTAATAAAACTTTTTGGAAAAAAAAAAAAAAAAAAAAAAAGCGGCTTCCCTGCAGCCTGCCGGCAGTCCGTATTAGTTCTAGCTAATAGACAGTAAAGATGCTGAACCGTTCCTGTGACTCGCCTCTTCATTTGCACGCGAATCTAACATGCACAGACCCATTTGCTGTCCTCTTTCCCTTCCATATGTTTTGCAGCCATCTTCTTATAGCTTTCATTTCTCAGGTGTTGAGTGCAAAGACCAGTTTCTGGTAGGAGAGCCTACTCCAAGGAATATTCCCCATTCCTTCCTATGGTGGCAGTGGAAAGTGATCATTGATCATTTGGTGCAAAGAAAAAGAAGGAGGAAGGGCAGTGTCCCAGAGGGGTTTTCCAGTTCACTCTTCCAGGAATGGGGCACAGGGAGTAGGGAAGGCCTCTCTAGGGGAATTCCTGCAAAACTCTGCCGTCCCCTCCCCTCCAACTTCTCCCTTCTGCTCTGGGTAAAAACTACATTTTCTTTAGTTTTAACGAGCCACATATGTGTAATGCATAAACTTTATCACCATTCATGTAGATTGCTGCTGTCTGCTGTAGGAGATGTTGCCTCTAGTCTACTTGAGAGTTGTAACTGGTGCAGAATTACCACAGTTTGTGTATTCACAGATCAGGGCCACTGCAGTTGTGGGATATTCTTGTTGCTGCATTGTAAAGTTGGGTGCGGAGTATATTTCAGAGCGCTGGTTTTCTCATGTCAAGCTTTACATGCTTTAGTATCGCGTTCTTGGCACAGAAGCAGCCTGCTGAATTGGTTGTGTGTCCATTTTGCCAACATCTTTTAATAGCTCCCAGTCCAGTGGTGGGTTCCTACCAGTGCAGTCCACTCTATAACATCGGTAGCGGCCTGCTGGTGACATCACAGTACCGTCAGTTGCCGGTGCCTGGGCACCGCCATTTTTTTAAAAAAAATTTTTTACATTTTTTTAAAATTTTCTTCTGTGCATGCCCAGAAGCCGAGCTTCCGGCACTGCACATGCGCTGCCTTCCTACCCCACAGTGAGTCCAAGCAGGGGAGGATGGCTGAGGGATCGTGTGAGAGGCTGAAAGAACGGGCGGCAGGATCCTAGGATCATCGAATGGGGAGAAGCATTCAGGCCGGACGGAGCCTCCTAGAAGAACCGCTGCCACGGTCTTGCTGCTCCCGCTGCGGGGGTTGCGTTGCGGGTGGGCAATGCCTCCCCACTTCTCCAGCCGCTGCCAAGCTCCCAAGGCCCACGCCCACCCGGTCACATGGCTGGCAAGCCACACCCACAAAATAAGCCACCCCCACAGTGGTAGTAAAAAAAATTGGAACCCGCCCCTGTCCCAGTCCCACCCAGGTCATTATGGTGAAGGGATGGGGGGCTTCTGCACAAGTTTTTCAGTTGCAGCTCCCTTGATACAGGACAACCTCCTTCTGGAAATTAGTCTTTACAAGCTTCCAAAAGCGTCTAAAATCTGAGTAGTTCTGGGGGCACTTCAAGGAATAAATTGTGTGTGTTGTATGATTGTCGAATGGCTTTGCAAAGTTTTGTTTCATCTTTAAAAACATGCTTTGCTTTTATGATGTAAACTTCTGTGAGATACTTTGGAATTCTGGGGGTATAGCTGGTCATCAGTTGACATCAATTCATTCGACCTGTGCAAAATTCTGGCAGCGCTGGAAAAATGGATCTGCAACCGGCTATCGCAACTCCTGCATCATGAGATTGTGCCCTGAGTGCCCACAACGGCAATATTGCAGGAACCGCACTCCTGGCATCACCAGTTGCCACCTTCCCACAAAGAAATCAATGGAGAAGCTGGCAGGGAAGGTCACAAGTCCCTCTTGTAAATCACTCCCACTTTCTCTCCCACCCGCACCCCCCACCCCGGCCTGCACTGGCCCCCCCAGCCTCCCCCCAACACTTGTGCGAGAGACCCCATGCTCCTAACCTGAGAGCCCCCCAACTCCCATTAACCACCCTCACATCCTGGTGTTACAACAGCAATCGGGACTGCCAGATTGTCGTTGCGAAGTGATACAGTCAGGTGATGTCATGCTTTACAACGGCATCACTTAACGACGGCAGTCCCAATCTCAACTGCCATCATAACCCAAGCACTACATGTATAACAATGAATAGAACCGTGTGAGTTGTGGCAGACCCTGCTTGGAAGAGGAGGGAGATGAGATATATACTACAGTATATACTGTAAAAAAAGATGTTGAGACTCTAGAAAAAGTGCAGAGGAGAGCAACCAGGATGATCACGGGACTGGAGACTAAAATATATGAAGAATGGTTGCAGGAACTGGGCAAGGCTAGTCTAGTGAAGAGAAGTACCAGATAGCAGTCTTCCAATATTTGAGAGGCTGCCACAGAGAGGAGGGGGTCAAGCTATTTTCCAAAGCACCCGAAGCCCAGACAAGGAATAATGGATGGAAACTGACCAAGGAGAGATTCAACCTAGAAATAAGGAGGAACTTTCTGACAGTGAAAACAATCAACCAATGGAACACCTTGCCTTCGGAAGTTGTGGGAGCTTCACCCCTGGAACCTTTCAAGAAGAGACTGGACTGCCATCTGTCAGAAATAGTGTAGGTTATATGTTATATGTTTCCATTTATTTATTTATTTTGTATATATATTTGTGTATTCTTTTTTTAATGGAAAATTCAATAAAGATTATTTTTTTACAAAATAGTGTAGGGTGTCCTGCTTGGGCAGGGGGGTTGGACTAGATGACCTACAAGGCAGGGGTGAAATTCAACATTTTCCCTACCGGTTCTGTGGGTGTGGCTTGGTGGGCGTGGCAAGGGAAGGATACTGCAAAATCCCCATTCCCACCCCACTCGGGGGCCAGCCAGAGGTGGTATTTGCCGATTCTCCGAACTACTCAAAATTTCTGCTACCGGTTCTCCAGAACCTGTCAGAACCTGCTGAATTTCACCCCTGCTACAAGGCCCCTTCCAACTCTGTTAATCTGTTAAAGTTAAAGATGCACTGTCTAATAGGTAGAATATTTAAACTTTCTAAAATACTTGGCTTTGCTATTCATCAGACCACCTTTTTCAGGGCATTTTTGAGTACCATAAGCCATACTTTCTGTCACGGTGTGAATATTATCAGTTGTAAATGTCTATGCAGGGTGATGCACCCCTATCTTAATATTATGGTACATTCCAATACAAGCAGAACACGTGATATGATCTTCTACGCATATCCACATTCCTGATCCACCATTAATTCTCTTCTGACTTGGCTCTTGACCTGAACGGTTGCGTTTCTTAGCAAAGATATAATTATTCAGGATTTATTGTTTTTATACTGAAATAAATATTTTCTATTAGATATTTAATCTTGGCTTTATTTCTAACTGTCTGAATTCCAAGTAAAGATCCAAATTGCCTCTATGAGGTTTTATTCTCATCCCAACACTTTCAGTTGGGATGTTCAGCTCCGTTCCCTTACCGGTTTACTCAGTTCATTGGGACTTACTCCCAGGTAAGTGATAGAAGACTGGATTTTTAAGCATGGCTTAATGTTGGTAGGCAAATAGGATTCTTATCATTTCGGTGTGTGGCTTTTGACTTTGTTGGTTGTCATAGGTGCTTTTGGTTTAGAACAGAGATTTAGGATATGTCCCAAGCAAGCATGCCTCCCTAGAGTAGGGATACTAAAGTGAAGAAAACCAACCCTTCTCAGTCCAGGACAGGGGTCCTCAACCTCCAGGCCATTTGGAACCAGCCCGCACAAGCGGTGGGCGAGCCGCTCACACAAATGGAACTGTGCTCAGGTGCGCACTCACCTGCTACTCACGCAGAACTTTCCACCTGCCCCCCTCCCCCTGTGCCAGGCTGCCAAGCCAGAAAGGTTGGGGCTGCTGGTTCAGGAGATAATACAGGTTTCAATAAAGGAGAATATTTGTAACTCAGAGTTGAAATGAGGGGTCCTTGGTGCTCTCTGAGCTTGGTTGTTTTATTGCAGACATTTCTTTACCCAAACTAGGTAACATCTTCAGTGCTTAGACTATTGATGTTACCTTATTTGGGTACTTAAACATCTGCAAGAAAACACCCCTGCTCAGAAAGCACCAAGGAGCCCCTCGTAATACCAGTTTTTGTAGGGGATGTATGCATAGGTGGCTACAGCAAGACTTCAGAAGTGTATCTTTTAAACTTGATGAATATTATCCAGTATTTATGTCAAAAGCCAAAGTGGCTGCATTGACCACAAGGGGGACTACTCCGAATTCCTTTTTGAGGAGAGCTCAAGTTTTTCAGAATAATTGATTTGCATCTTGGACCGAGAAAAAGGGAAAGCAAGCTTGGCTGGTTAAATTTTAGATTTATTTTATTTATTTATTTTGTCAAGCGTGTATATGAATACAAACAAAGTGTAAACATTAATATGAATATATAAAAGTACAAGCATGGTTTTGAGTACATGATATTTTAAGAAATACATGGAGACTTTAGGACAGGGATGGTAGGCACGCTAGTACGCTTATGCATGCCCCTTACAGACCTCTTAGGAATGGGGTGAGGTCGACGGTAGGCAGTTTAAGGTTAAAGTTTCGGGGGTTTGGGGGAGAAACTACAGAGTCAGGTAATGTATTCCAGGCATTGACCACTCTGTTGCTGAAGTTGAATTTTTTGCAATCAAGTCTGGAGCGGTTTACATTAAGTTTGTATCTATTGCGAGATTGTGTATTGTTGTGGTTGAAGCTGAAGTAGTCGTTGACAGGTAGGACATTGTGGCATATACTTTTGTGTGCTACACTTAGGTCAGATCGAAGGCGGCATAGTTCTAAATTTTCTAGGCCCAAAATTTCAAGTCTGGTGGCATAAGGTATTCTGTTGCGAACGGAGGAGTGTAGTGCTCGTCTCGTGAAATATCTCTGGACATTCTCAATTGTATTAATGTCCGATATGTAGTGTGGGTTCCAGACGGATGAGCTGTATTCGAGAATTGGTCTAGCAAATGTTTTATATGCTCTAGTTAGAAGTACAATGTTACCAGAGAAGAAGCTACGCAGGATTAGGTTAACCACTCTTAATGCCTTCTTAGCAATGCTGTTGCAGTGGGCTCTGGCACTTAGATCATTAGAGATGAGTACTCCAAGGTCCTTTACTGAGTGAGGATCGTCAACAAGGTCGTGATTATCTCGTTTGTATTTTGTGTTCTGATTATTTTTGCCAATGTGTAAGGCTGAGCATTTGTTGATTGATGCTGCATGTGACATTTTGCAAACCCACAGATGGATTTGGTCAAGAATGGGAGCAGTCTTAGCATCTTCCTACAGTTTTGGGGACAGGAGAAATAAACCGCTGGTAGCCCAGCTTGTTTCAGAAATTGGAAATCAGAACTGCTTTCCTTTTTTGTAAGATGCAGGGAACCCCAGGTGAGAAAGAGGCATGAAAAAGAGAAGACTAATCAAGGCAGGACATAAATTTGATAAATAAAAAAGCTGGGGAAAATAATGAGGGCAGGGGGGTGGCTAAAGGCAGAATCCTTTTGGCATCCTATGTGTCAGTTTTGAAGGAAACTGTGGGCTCTTCTTGCTCCCGTGACATAAATCCCTCCTGGCAACCTTTTTTCTGCCATGCCCATCTGATATTGGCTTCATCACCTCCCAACCTGCACCTGAGTGAAGTTGAAGTCATTCTTGGCTGAACTGGGGTTAAAGAAGTGTCCCTTCCCTTAGGATGGGGTGGGAGGAGGCAGGATCCACTAAATCCTTCTTGGATTTGGCATGGCAAGCCTTGGCATGGGAAGCCTTTCATCTGGGCTCTCCCTTAAGTGCCAGGTTTCTGGGCCAGCCTCAGAAATGCCCCAAACAGGTGTGGAAGCCCAGCTGGCAGGAGGAGGGTTACATGGTCCAGCAGCAGGGAATTCCCCCTGGGCCTTCTGCTCTTCCAGTTGGTCAGAATCCGCCTGGAACCTGACAGGCAGAGGCCTCCTCTCTCCTTTCACCTTCTGACGGGAGTTCTGCAGGTTCAGCCATCTCTCAAAGAGTTGCCAACCAACTCAGACGGGGAGCCCATCTTCCTTGCAGAAATGCTGGGACAGAGCTGAAGAAGCTTCTTGGATGAGAAGCGAAACGTCTTCAAAGAAAAAACCAGAAAGTACAGTTGCCTCTTGAAAAAGCACCTTTGGGGCAACCAGGACCTGGGTGACTGAGAATCTCCAGAGACATCGGGACAATAGCCTTTCAGACCTGCAGCTCTGCTCCCAGCTGAACCTGAGTAGCTGCAGTTGCGGGCTATCTAGTGGACACCACGTTGGAGAAAGCTAATACAATGGATGATAGAATTGGGCGATTCTTTGTTCATTTTATGGGGGCATGATGGCCTAGCAGTTAAGACACTGGGTGTGGACCGGAAGGTTGGCAGTTTGAGGCCCACGAAGTGTGTGGTAGGGTGAGCTCTCATTTCTGCCTCAACTCCTGCCCACCTAGAAGTTCGAAAGCAGGCAAATGAGAGTAGATAAATAGGTACCATTTTGGTGGGAACCTAACAGGGTTACGTGCCTTGGCATAGAGTGATGTTGGCCAGATGACCACAGGACATGTCTTCGGACAACACTGGTTATCTCGGCTAAGAACTCCCCTAGAGTTGGACATGATTGGACAGAGGAAACCTTTATCATTTTATGTGTTAATTTGCCCTTCACCTTTTGGGCAGAAGTTCAAAGTGTTATACATAAATTCCACCACTTAATTTTCCTGTAACAACCACCTGATGAGACAAGTTGAGCTGATGGGGGACTGGAACTTGGGATAGACCCAAGTATACACCCACGTAACACCTATACTCTGCCAGCTGCATTGGCTGCCCATTGGTCTCCGGGTACAATTCAAGGTGCTGATCATCATCTTTAAAGCCCTACATGGGTTAGGACCAGGCTATCTCCGGGACCTCATTCTGCCTCATTCTTCCCTTCGACCGGTCAGGTCCCACAGATTGGGTCTCCTCCAGGTCCCGTCAGCCAAACAATGCCGGCTGGCGGGGCCTAGGGGGAGGGCCTTCTCTGTGGGGGCCCCTGCTCTCTGGAACCAACTCCCCCCAGAGATCCGAATTATCCCCACCCTGCTGGCCTTCCGAAAAGCCATTAAGACATGGCTCTTCCTGCAGGCGGGGTGAGTTTGAGACGACCTTACATCTGACGTCTCCCCCATGTATGTATGGTGTTATACCGTTTTTTTTTAAATTGTTTAAAATTGTTTTAAATGATTTGTTTGATGTTCCCTAAAATGTTGTACGCCGCCCTGAGTCCTGAGGGAGTAGGGCGGCATAGAACAACCTCAAATAAATAAAATAAAATAAATAGGGGGACGCAAAGCCTAGTGCAGAATTGAGAACGGGTGTGTCAAGACACCAACTCAGCCTCCCCTTTATGTGAGCACTCGCAGCATCCCAGGCACAACCCCTCAGAATGTGAAATTCTTACCTCCAGCAGTTGTGGGTGCTCCTCACTGGAGGCTTTTAAGAAAGGACTGGACAACCTTGTGTCTACCAGTGTTTCCCAATCTTGGCAACTTGAAGATGTCTGGACTTCAACTCCCAGAATTCCCCAGCCAGCGAATGCTGGCTGGGGAATTCTGGGAGTTGAAGTCCAGACATCTTCAAGTTGCCAAGATTGAGAAACACTGGAACTGATAGCTTGAACAGGGGGTTGGACTAGAAGACCTCCGAGGTCCCTTCCAACTCTATTCATTAGGGGCAGAATTGCACAATTGGGACGCTCCTTGCACCGGTGTATCCAGGCTCTCCGATCCTATTCCAACCTCTTAACCGCACCGAAGGCTGAAGACGCATCCGGCGCTCCCGAAGACTGACCGGGGCCAGAGGGAGGGAGGGATCCGGCAGCCACGTCGGGTCCGCCCTGCGCCTCGGAAGCTCCGCGCGGCTCTCAGCCCGGCCAACCGCGCAGGGTCGCTGTGGAGAGGCCGGCGGGCTGAGGGGCGGGAGGGAGGCGGCCTCATCCGGCGGGCCACCTACGCGCAGAGCCGCGCACTCGCTCGGACGAGGGCCGGGAGCGGCACCGGCGGCTGCTCTCTCGGGCTCGCGGAAAGGGCCCCGCGGCTGGCGGCTCATGCGGGAGCGGGACGCGCCGAGCAAGGAGCTCCGGGAGACCCGACGCAGCCTCGAGGTAAGAGACGGCGGCGGGGCGGCCTTTCTGGGCTCCAGCGCCTGAGGGGCCGGGCGCGGGGATCCCCCTTCCCTTCGGAGCAGGCGCGCCGCCGACCCCGCTCCTCGGACGCCCTGGCGGTGCTCGCTTCCCGCGGCTCCGGCCGGCTTTGCTCGGGCGCTGGGCGTCGGGGTCCCGGCTGCAGAGGGGGCTTCCCGTCTGAGGCGCCGGCGGGACCTTGGCGGGATGGCTCGCCTGCAGCTGCTCCCTTGGCAGAGCTCGGCTGACAGGATTTTTCTCCTGCGCTGAACCTCCGGCCGCTCCCTCAGTCCCGCCGGGCGGAGGATCCCGCGCAGCCCCGCTTGGGAGCCCCGGCGGCTGGGCTGCAGCGCGCGGCTCTCCGTTTCCTCGCGCGGGGAGGCGGCCGGCGAAGCACAGTGCCGTCCGGGCCGCCGTGGGGAGGGGGCAGCGGGGGAGGCCGGGGCTGTGCGGGATGTGCGGAAGCTGAGCCGGGGGGGACCGCACCGGAGCCTCCCTTCTCCTGCCCGGCCAGCTGCTGCCTTCGCGGGGACCGAAGGAGCGGCAGTCTCGGAGAAGAGCCAGGCGGGAGCCCTTCCGCCAGAGCGGTTGTCCAGCCACCTCAAGCTGAGGTCCGGCTGGATGAAGTGACCGCTCTGCCGTCGAGGAGCCCCTTGTAATGCCTCCGGCATTCAAGCTTTCCAGTGGGCTCTTGTGGCCTGGAGTTCCGCAGGCTCTCTGCGCTCGGCTGCAGACCTCGGTCTGCGAGTCTCTTGCCCTAGGCAGGCAGAAGCCCGTCCGGAGCTGTCGGTGCGCCCTGGACGGCATTCCATAGGAGCCGAGGTGGCGGAGCAGTTAGAGGCAGTTACTGCAGGCCACTTTAGCTGACTGTGATCCGCAGGTCAGCGGTTCAAATCTCACCAGGCTCAAGGTTGACTCATCCTTCGATCCTTCCGAGGTGGGTAAAATGAGGACCCAGATTGTTGGGGGCAATATAAAAAAAATACATTGCTTAATGGTGTAAACCGCTTAGAGAGTGCTTGCACTATGAGGCGGTATATAAATCTCACTAAATAAATAAATAAATCCCCCTCCCCCAAACCTTCGGGCCAAAGGCTTCGAATATAGTGTGCTGCTCTGCTGGGGGGGCTGAGCAGCCGGCTGGGCTCTTGGGGGCCCTTAGAGACTCTGCCAGGCTGGCTGAAAGGTCTCCAAAATGGGAAGGCAGATGAAGGCAGATCAGGGAAGCCTGTTGTTGTTGTTGTTGTTGTTGTTGCTTTTGTGTGTGTTGGATCCAGTCTCAATGGCATATTTGGAGAGTGAGCTCTTGCTGATCCCGGCTAACTGACTCGGTCATAGAACATCAAACCACCCACAGATGTCCTATCCTTAGTTTTATTTAATCTGTAACTTCCCACAGATGATCTGCGCCTCTCATCCTTTCTGATACTTGCTTTAAAGTGGAATGTCAGCCTTTTTATTACTTAATGTTGGGCTGCTGCCTGACTATTTTCTCCTTTTAGATTAAACATTTTGATTTGCTGATGTATCTATGTGGCTAAGGTTGCACGTGCTACGATGGTGGCGGAGTGAGTGCATGGAAAAATATAAGGACTGTTTTAAAGAGAGAAGAATATGAGTAGCGTATTTGTTGGGAAAGGGCGTCTTGCTGAGTTCCTAAAACAGAAGGGTGGCATTCAGGGCTTTTCATTGCCTTAATAGAGCTTGAAAAGGGAAACCGAGTTGCCCCCTGAATGGTCTGTCTGAGCAGCTGAGCCTCATGGTTGGCTGAGCAGCCTGGGCGAAAGTGAAGTTAAAAAAAGAAAGTGAAGGGAAAGCCTTGTGGACTCCGGCTACCCTCAGAGCCGGCACTGGCAGTTGGGCAGGTGAGACGCTCCTGCATGGGCTGCTGGGGTGGTGGTGGCAAAAGCATGGCGGGGTGGGGCTCAGGGCTTCGTTCCGACTGAGCTGCCTCTCCCATGCTGCCTTCTCCCCACTGCCAGCTGCCAAGAGACCAGCCTGTTGGCACAAGTCTCAGGCAACCCTGGGGGAAGAGCTTTTGTCATCAGCACAGGAGGGTCTTTGCCAGTCAGAGCATCTGCTGAGCCCTGGAGGTCTGTGGTGGAAGGTATCCCCAAATGACGGGCCCTTTCAGGGCAGGAAACATGTCGCCAAGCACCACTGCTTCTCCTTAGCTTTCCTCGCTTGCTCTCATGAAACACAATGTCACGTGTCACCTTTCTTTAACTTTCTTTAACTTGGCACCTTTTTAAGGCTTTCTAACTCTTGCGAATGAAGACAAATATATGGGTCCCAGGATAACGTTGCAAGATCCAATCTGGGTTGGGCACCGAGACCAGCGGTTTACTCTTCTTAACTCTGCCCAGCCGTGATTTTGTCTGTCTTCTCCTTCACAATTCCGTCACACATTTGTTTTTGTATTTGATCCTCACTACTTCTCCATGTCCCAACTACCTCAATATATGTGTCTTTCATAGAGATCATCCAATCCGGTATTTGGTTCACACTTGTTCAATTCCATTCATACTTGATCCTGCCTCTTCTAGTTTCACCACTCATCTTTCCTAGCCCATTCCCTCCCATTGCTGTTCCTGTCCCTGCCATATGTTTATGCTACTCCTGATGTAAACCTTATTTCCTTATAATCCAGAGGGCAGAAGAAGCACACTTTTATTTATTTATTTGTGAGATTTATATACCGCCTCCCAGTGCAAGCACTCTCTAAGCGGTTTACACCAGTAAGCAATGTATATTTACATTGCCCCCAACAATCTGGGTCCCCAACAATTTTACCTACCTCAGAAGGATGGAAGGCTGAGTCAACCTTGAGCCGGTGAGATTTGAACCGCTGACCTGCGGATCACAGTCAGCTAAAGTGGCCTGCAGTACTGCCTCTAACCGCTGCGCCACCTCGGCTCTTCTCTCTTTTACTAAGAGCCATTTTGCAGTTTTAAAACAAGCATTGATTTCTTTCAAGAGACTACATGGTAGCCGCTAGCTTTGTATGATCATTAACAATGATCCGTGTATTTCCTCATCTATAATAAACATTCTGTGAAGATAAGCCAATTTATCTTCCTGCTTCAGTTTGTCACCATTTATGTATAACTTGTAGTTATTAGTTGCATTTTCCCTGTCAAGTAACCTGGTCCTTGACACTGTAATTGTTGAATCATATGATCTGTCTAACGTGTTCTACAATTCATTTGGCTCCTCTTTTTTTATCATTATGGTTTTATTATTCTTTTATTAACTAACTACAAACACCAAAGGAAAAGATACACAGCATTTCTAAAAGAAGAAAAAAGAAAGCTTAAAAAAGAAACATAAACATATAGAGCATATACTATATACTCCCAGACAGACAAACATAAGTTGTAGAGTGAAAGTTTCAATGAATGGAAGCCTTAATTCATTCTCATCCATAAGCAATCTATATTGATAAGTTATTGATTTGTAAATTGTCGATGTCATCAATTCTGCTGGCAACTGAATAGTTGGGGCCATACGTTTGTCTTTCCTATGCTGAGCAATAGATCTTATAGCTGGAAATAAGGTACATAAAATCTGCTTTCTTTTTTCATGATGTAATAGGAATTTACTTGTGTGTTTATTGTTGTACCAAGATTGATTATTGTCCCACTCGGCATACATCTGAACACATTGTGATACTTTTCATTTATCTTCACTGGGATCATATCTAATAAAAATATTTATGATTTTAATTTGTATTTGAGTTTCAGAACTTTATGAATGTTTTGGTGTATTTCTTTCTAGCACTTTTGAATCTTTTTGCATAACCACCACATAGGTTAAAAGGTTCCTTCTTTGTTGAGGTATTTCCAACTTTTGGCTTTTCAACCAATAACGCAGCATCTTTGTATACAAAAATATGTGTATTTTTATGTCATCAACTAAGACCTCTAACAACAGTGAAAGTGTTCTTTATACACCAACCATAAATGTGTCCATCAAGGGTATTTCTTACTCTGTGCTCAGAGTTGAATCATATGCTAAGTAATCCATTTACTTCCACACATGCTTTATTTTAATCATAAATCCCTCTTACTGCATTCAGCCACCAACTTTCAACCTCACAATTCTATCAACCATTTGGTGATCCAAGAGCATTTGCTTTATCATTTGGTTTGTGTAAATCAACCAATGTGAACGTTCTCATGTTCTCATGTTTCTCCGGGACCTTCCAAAGAGGGAAAGTTGCACGGCTGCAATGTTGCTTGTTTCCCTTTCTCATTCCCTTTCAGTCAGAATTCTTCCAGTGCCCCCCAGGCACACTTAACACTTCATCTCCCTTCGGTTTTGCATTCACTTTCACTTTGCACAGGGGAGCAATCATCCCACACCAACGCAATCCTCATCATACCCTCTTGGCAAATAGCAGAGTTATTCCCCAAGCAAACCACAAGCATATTTTAGCATATACCATAATTGTCTATACCAGGGTTCTCCAACCTTGGCAACCTGAAGAGCCGAGGTGGCGCAGCGGTTAGAGAGCAGTACTGCAGGCTACTGATCATTTGAGTTCAGCTGTTCAAATCTCACCGGCTCAGGGTTGACTCAGCCTTCCATCCTTCCAAGGTAGGTAAAATGAGGACCCAGATTGTTGGGGGCAATGTAAATATATACATTGCTTAATGGTGTAAACCGCTTAGAGAGTGCTTGCACTATGAGGCGGTATATAAATATCACTAATAAAATAATAATAAAAACCTTAAGGCTTGTGGACTTCAACTCCCAGAGTTCCTCAGCCAGCAAAGGGAGTTGAAGTCCACAAGTCTTAAAAGTTGCCAAGGTTGGAGACCCCTGGTCTATACCATCTATACCTGCAGCCTGCCATTTTTCAACATTCTCAAGTATTGATGATTTCCTTTTCTATTATTTTTTTTTCTTGAACGCCGACATTTATAGTGTTTGCCTCATATATCTGCTCTGCAAAATTCTGACTCCTTAGAGTATTTCTTCATTTTATCCCAAATAGTTTAATCGCTTTAATTTTTAATTCAGTTTTCTGTGTTGGAGTATTGAAGAGTTCAGCCCTCTTCCCATTTTCAAAACATATTTTAATTTCCATCAATAACCAAGACCATCTGTTGACCTCTTCTCCCTAAACTTTTCCAGATTTTGGTGGAGCCAGGATGGCTTTCCCATTTGTTGCTGGAATTGGGTCAGCTTGTTCCCACTCATTTTGGATGATCTTATAAGGAAGTTTCCTGGGGAGGGGGTGTGGCTTTTTCAAACTTGCCTTTGTCTTGCCTGGCCAGTTACTGGGAGCAGCAGGGGTGTTTCAAGAATAGAGAAAGAGGGTCTTTTTCTCCTTGCAGGCTGTGGTCTTTCACGCTGGCTCTGTGGAAGCTCCTGATCCATGGAAGATATGGTTTTCAAGAGTCTGGCCCCAATGCCTGAGGGAAGAGTCGAGTCTTCCAAAAGGCCAGAGGGTTGACACCATCCATGTTTCCAGGGAGGGTGTTCCATGGGGCAGAGAAGGCCCGCTTTCTGGGCCCTCCTCCTCCACTCTGCCAGATCTAGTAAGGCTAGCAGAAGCCACTAGGGCAGTGTTTCTCAACCTTGGCAGTTTGAAGATGTGTGGACTTCAACTCTCAGAATTCCACAGCCAGCAACGCTGGCTGGGGAATTCTGGGAGTTGAAGTCCACACATCTTCAAACTGCCAAGGTTGAGAAACACTGCACTAGGGAGAGTCGGTCCTGTGAGTAACCCAGCCTCTTGGCATGAAGGGTTTAAAGTTGACAACCAGCACCTTAAATTGTGCTTGGAGTGTCTTGGGAGCCAGCGTGGGTCTTACGTGTGTGTACCAGCTAATCTTATTCTCATTGTTCCTTGATAAAATAATTGCGGAAGGAATGGCCAGCCAACATTCCTTTTGCAGCTCTGAGACAAACGGGGGACAAAATTCAGGTTGTTTTATGAGAGATTTAGATTTATTATTAGAGTTGGAAGGGACCTTGTAGGTCATCTAGTCCAACCCCCTGCTCAAGCAGGAGTTCCTACACCATTTGAGACAGATGGCAGTCCAGTCTCCCCTTGAAGGTCGCAAGTGTTGGGGCTCTCACAACCTCCGCTGGCAAGCTGTTCCACTGGTTGATCGCTCTCACCGTCAGAAAGTTTCTCCTCACTTCCAGGTTGAATCTCTCCTTGGTCAGCTTCCATCCGTTATTCCTTGTTTGGCTTTCTGGTGCCATAGAGAACAGCCTGACCCCCTCCTCTCTGTGGCAGCCCCTCAAGTATTGGAACACTGCTATCATGTCACCCCTGGTCCTTCTCTTCGCCAGACTGGCCAAGCTCAGTTCCTGCAACCGCTCTTTGTATGTTTTATTTTCCAGTCCCCTTATCATCTTTGTTGCTGTCCTCTGCACTTTCTCTAGGGTTTCAATGAAAAGGAAGAAGTGAGGAGGCAAAAGTGGAAGGTTCTTCGATCTTTAACGTGTCCCTTGATTCCTTAAAACCCTGAAGTGGAGAAGGGAAAGAGGCTGCAGCTGGAGGAGGCAGTGGCCTTCCAGGGATCCTGCCAAACCCAGGAAGAAGCCCTGCTGTGGGAGGAAAAGCTTGGGGTGCCCCATCTTCGGGAAGTGGGTCAGACTCCATCCGAATCGCAGCCAGGCTTTTGAGTGCTTTGAGCTCCAGTTGGCTGCACACCGCCTTGTGTTTGTGCTCCTTAGTGGGCCCGGTTGGCCGTGTGGTGCTTGAGTGGAATTTTCCTGGTGGGGTGTGTGATTTCAAGTTTTTTTTTGTCTGCAGATGCTTTATGAATGATCATGAGGAGTGTTGCATTCATTTAAAAGCAATTGTACAAGGGTCAGTGGGTGTTGCATTCTAATAGAAACTCCTTCAGTTACACTGACGTTAGCCAAGAAAAAAAAACATTAAAACGAAGAAATATTAAAAAATCTTTCTAGTGTGCTCTCTCTCGCTCTCTCGCTCTCTCTCTCTCTCTCTCTCTCTCTCTCTCTCTCTCTCTCTCTCTCTCCCTCCCTCCCTCCCTCCCTCCTTCCGTCCCTCCCTCCCTCCCTCCCTCCCTCCCTCCCTCCCTCTCCTTCTTCTTTCTGTTAACCTGTTTCAGGCTGCTTTTGCAGCACAGACTTCCCTGCCAAGGTTGAACATTCAGTTCTGGAGTTTGACAGGAGAGAACCAAACAGCCTCTCCATTTCTGAGCGTCTAACTACTGGCATACTCAAGGATGAGTACAGGTCAGGCTTTGCTCAGGTTATAGGGAGATGAAGATGGAGGGGAGGAGTCTCAGTATGTGGCACTAGAGGTCTTCAAACTTGGCAACTTTAAGACTTGTGGACTTCAGCATAGCTGGCTGGAGAATTCTGGGAGTTGAAGTCCACAAGTCTTAAAGTTGCCAAGTCTGGGGACCCCTGCACTAGATCCGAGAAATGAAACCCAATGTTGGTTTTCAAGGGTTCCTCGGGGCAGAATCTTTTACATGCAGAGTTGCCTTCCCTTGTCAGTGCGTAGCTCTACAAGTCCTCATACATTTGAGAAGGGGTCCCAGGCTGCCCTTTTCTCATACGCTTGGTGGTTATTTCTTTTTTGGAGAAATTCTACAGTCCTGCCTCTTTAAACCTGTTTCCTCCTCCATGGAGGAAGTGCAGACAGAGGCTGGTGAGCGGGATTTAACCGTTCCAGGGAGCAAGGACCCCTTTGGGAATGATGTGGCCGGAGGACCAAGGCTAGCACGGAGAAGGAATGCATTAACCTTTATGCCCGGTCCTGCTGCCTTCCGCAGCAGCTGAAGCCTCGCTACTGAGTTAGACCACATTCCGATCAAGTCAAGGGTCTTCCCTCCCCCAGCCCAGTTAATAATTGAGCCACAATGACCCTCCTTGTGCTGCGTCTCCGTCAAAGTCACGGCACATAATTATATTAACTTCTGCAGGCATTTGGGACTCAGAGCTTTAAAGCGATAGGCCCTTTTTAATTTTGGGCAGAGAATATTCCTCCTAAAGTTATCTTGGTTCTGGGTGTTAGAAATTCAAAACCTTCCTGTAATACTCATAAAAGATTTCTAGTGTTTCATTACACAGAATGGCTGGAAACAGCTGGAGTTCAGACATAGCAAGGAACAGCAGACTGAAATGAAAGAAATGGTGATTTTAGATTAACCATGATGGGAATTCAGCCATGTAACCAACTGTACAGTGAAGTTGGGGAATTCCACTCTTGGATGTTCAAGAAAATCATTCAGGGATTTCCAGATGATGTAGGACGTTGCTGTAACGCCAGGGGAACCTTGCCCGCTTTCTGGAAGTCTTTTTCTAAAAAGGTCTGTTTTGATGCTTCTTTCGCTGTTGCCTGCCTTGCAAAGGGGTGTAATAGCATCTGTCCAGAGTTGCCCTCAGCCTGGGGCTTCTGCAGGGTCTTGGCCACCTTTCAAAGCCAGGGTCTTTTTTTTTTAATTTATTTTTTTATTTTTTTATTTTTTTATTTTTTTATTTATTTAGTTAGTTAGTTAGTTAGTTAGTGAGATTTATATACCGCCTCACAGTGCAAGCACTCTCTAAGTGGTTTACACCAGTAAGCAATGTATATTTATATTGCCCCCAATAATCTGGGTCCTCATTTTACCTACCTCGGAAGGATGGAAGGCTGAGTCAACCTTGAGCCATGAGATTTGAACCACTGACCTGCGGATCACAGTCAGCTAAAGTGACCTGCAGTACTGCCTCTAACCGCTGTCATTCTTTTTGGGTCACGCCGTCTACCCTTTTTAAAATGGCTTATTTAGCAATAGCCCTTAGACTTATATACCACTCCATGGTGCTTTAAAGCACTCTCTGAGCGGTTTGCAAATGACAGCCTCTTGCCCCCAACAATCTGGGTCCTCATTTTACCGACCTTGGAAGGATGGAAGGCTGAGTCAACCTTGAGCCAGTCAGGATCGAACTCCTGACTGTGGGAAGAGTTTGCCTGCAATGCTGCATTCTAACCCCTGGGCCACCATGGCTCATACTTTTATTCCTCTTTTATTATTTTTACTACTACTTCTACTACTACTTCTACTACTACTACTACTACTACTACTAATAATAATAATAATAATAATAATAATAATAATAATAATAATAATAATAATAATAATAATTTATTGTCATTGTACGTATATACACAGTACACCCATACAACGAAATTCACATAACGCTTCAAGACCAATCCCAACACACATAGCAATCCCCACCCGCCACGAATTCCCCACCCTGAACCACTCAAACATCCATACAACAGACCAAGTAATACTATCCAAGAGCTCACTGATGGTGACCCTTCAATTCATTATTAAGTGCAATTATAGCTCTAGGATAAAAACTATTCAGAAAGCGTGTGGTCCGAGTTTTGATTGTTCTGTATCTTCTACCAGAAGGCAACAGTTCAAAAAGATTGTAAGTAGGATGAGAAGAGTCTCTGAGAATATTGAAAAAATATTAAATATTTAAAAAAAACTAAATTAGGGCAGTGAACATACCCAACACCCCTTCTTCCTCCTATTTTCCCCACAACAACAATCCTGTGAGGTAGGTTGGGCTGAGAGAGAAGGACTGGCCCAAAGGCATCCAGCGGGCTTTTAATGTAATTTTTTTTTAAATTAATTTATTTTGTCAATCTCGTATTAGATAATACATATAAGTTTATACATCATTTGAATACATCAAATGAATAAAAATTAAAGGGAACATTAGGACAGGGACAGTAGACACGCTGGTGCGCTTATGCACGTCCCTTACAGACCTCTTAGGAATGGGGTGAGGTCGACAGTAGACAGTCTAAGGTTAAAATTTTTGGGGTTTGGGGAAGAAACCACAGAGTCAGGTAGTGCATTCCAGGCACTGACCACTCTGTTTTTGTGTTTTCCGTTTTTGCTTTCGTGGCTAAGATGGGACTTGAACTCAGGTCTCCCGCCTTCGAGCCTGGTGCCTTAACCGCTAGACCAAACTGGCTCCTTCAGTTGCCTGCTTCTCAGAAGCCAAGTTTTCCTTCCTCTATAGCTGGGTAAATTCAGTCCTGTAAAATCCACCCCTTTCCATCTTCCTCCTTCCCAGATTGTAAGATTAAAATCCGAAACAATTGCCTTGCAATATTCCCACCCAGCTCTCCTGTCAGCCTCTTTGGGTGATCAGTATGAAAATGGCTGGGCCACAGCCAAAGCTCTCTGCGGCTTTGAAGAAGGAGGATGCTTGTCCTGGGTCATGCCAAGGTTTGGTTTGTACAGTGGGCATCAGCCACGCAAGGCTTATCTTGGCGTAAATGTTCCCTTCACTAATCCTGTCAACCTTGTTTCGACGTTTCTGTCCCTGGGCTTGGAAAACAATTGCACAGAATGGGGAACAAGGAGAAAGCTGTCAAAGGGCCGGAGGTCGTCGTCCCCCCTCCTCCTCCGAGTAATCTCCCTGTCACTTTGCTGGATTTACTGTGGCGGCTGCTGTGGCAGCTTCTGGTTGGTTGGCACAGGGCGAGGCTGTCCGCCTCTTTGTTTTCCTTGGACGGCAAATCTGTATTTCCTGTTGGTTCGGAGGAGCTCGGGAGGAAACTGGACGTTACCCTGAGATATGAATGAAGGATTTCTGTACTTGATTTGGGGAAGATTATGCACCAGGCAGCTCCGAATTTCACCCCATCCGCTGCCCCTTTTGGCACGACTGGCAGAGTTTTATCTCCGCTGCCACTTAATAAGGATGCATTATTCTCCCAGCCGGTGTCGGGACATTTCCTGGCACTGTTTATCCATTTTATCAGCTGCTTATCGGGGCCCTGTGCTTGGCATCCAAATAAAGGGAGAGGGAATGGGACCGGCCAAGACTGGAGGCTTCATCCAACAACGGGTGGCCTGGCCTTTTCGAATCCATCATCAGATAAAGCTTCCCAAGGTGTGTATGTTTCACACCACCTGTCCTCCAGCTTTGGGCCAGTCGAAGTGGCAGAGAAAAAGGCCCAGGTTTTCCCCTGACTGCTCATTGGTTGAATAGGTTTGCTGTAAAATAGTTAAGATTGGCCCCTCCGTGGCCAGAGGCAGTCTATCTCTTCGATATTTTACATGAAGAGGAAAGATTAGATTTAAAATATTGCACACAGGCATTCACAGGTTGTGCTGAGGAGAACAGCCATCCAACCTCGAACCTTCTGCCAAAAGAAACCTGCATCCCAACGGCCGGGCCAGCCTTTCCAGAGGGCTGGGAGCAGCCTTGGCTTCCTTCCGAAGGGCAGCGGTTCTTGTGCAACACTTCTTTCCTCCTGCTTCTTCCTGTCATGGCCTTTCCAGGGTCCTTGATGGGGGAGGGGGAGAGCAAAGAAGCCACCAGGAAGGTGCACGACCTAAGCATAACTCATAAAATTATCCGCTACAACATCCTTCCTGCCAACGACTACTTCAGCTTCAACCACAACAATACACGAGCACACAACAGATACAAACTCAAAGTGAACCGCTCCAAACTTGACTGTAGAAAATGCAACTTTAGCAACAGAGTGGTAAATGCCTGGAACTCACTACCTGACTCTGTGGTTTCGTCACCAAGCCCCCAAAACTTTACCCTCAGACTGTCCACTGTTGACCTCACCCGATTCCTAAGAGGTCAGTAAGGGACATGCATAAGTGCACCAGCGTGCCTACCGTCCCTGTCCTAATGTTCCCTCTTATCAGTACTCATTTTATGTATATAAACAATGTTACATCTATGTATATTACCAACACGTACTTGACATACATACATACATACATACATACATACATACATACATACATACATACATACATACATAAATAAAGCCCGTCCAGCCCGGACAGCTT
The DNA here is from genome assembly GCA_023053685.1 of Diadophis punctatus similis. NCBI lineage: Eukaryota > Metazoa > Chordata > Lepidosauria > Squamata > Dipsadidae > Diadophis > Diadophis punctatus. Next base: position 16,235,074 of record JALIGW010000014.1, on the reverse strand, counting down.
CAGTGTTTGTTCTCTCCATCATGAGACCCAGGAAGTGATGTCAGCAACTGGCATCCTGATCAGTGGTGGGTTGTAAAATATTTTGCCACCTATGTGGCACCTGTGCATGCGCAGAAGCATCTCGGGTGCTACCGGTTCTAACAACCGGTCCGAACCGGGAGCAACCCATTGCGGATCCTGATGCAAGGGAGCCGGTGCTCTTTTTCTGTGCTGGGACATCTTCCCTTCCCTTCCCCTAAATCAGCCCAGCTGTTCGGGCTCTTGGGGCCCTGGGGGCTATTTTCCGCCATCGATTATCAGAGCTCTCCTCTCTTCACCTGGAAGCGTGTCCTGGGGACAATGCCGGCCTTCCAGCTGCAGGAGCCTCCTGGGAGCACCTTGACCTTCAGCGCCTGGCGACAGAGTTGCAGGGTCTGACTTCAGCATGCACAAAGAGCAGCTGCTGCTGTTTCGCCATGTTGCTCGCCTCTCTAGTGCCTTCCAGATTCTTGCTGCACCTGCTTTGTGTGTGGGGGGGGAGGAAGGATTAAATTTTAAGATAGACCTACACACCCAAACGTGGATGTAGACAGTGTTAGCCCAGAGACCAAGAATGTGTGTGGAGCTGACCAGCTGCAAGAAAGAGTCTGTACATAGGTATAATTTGGATGGTCTAGCTCCGGTAGGGAGCGGCCGATTGCGCAATTTGCGCGCGACCGCTCCAGAGCCCTCTCTGCCGGTCCATTTTTTTCATTAATTTTTGGGCAATTTTGCTTCTGCACATGCATGGAAGCAAAATTGCACCAAAATCTCACGAGAGGACGTGCGCGCGTGCGAGATTTCAGCGAGATTTTGTTTCTGCGCATGCGTGGAAGCAAAATCGCGCCAAAATCTCTCTCGCCCCTCCCCAAAACTTGGAGATGCGCATGTAGTGCACTGGCACCAGTAAAATGGCAACCCGTCGCTGTCTAGAACCCCTCGGGGACTCCAGAGGTTCTGCCGAGAAGATCAAAAAAAGGGGGTGGCTTCCTGGCCTGGAGAAAAGGCCGGGCTCGTGGCTGAGCTGAGAGTAAGGGCAACGACTTTACTTCCAGGCAAGTGGGTGATCCTGGGTGGACAAGCCATTTTGTGACAGCGCCCACAACACATTATCAAATGGACACACACTGGCACAAAATGTCTGCCCGGCTCTTCAGTAACACCATTTCATGAATATGTTTTGGCACAGACAAAAATCCCTGTTTTTGGCTGTGCCCGTCTTCAATTGCTGTGGATTCTCCTTCTCCACATCAAGCACCTTGGCTGACCCATCTTCCTCAGAAAAGGTGAACGCCGATGGACTTCAGAGCCGCCTTTTTCCTTTTCAGCAAATGTTTCAGGGAGAAAGGCAGGTCCTGAACGCCGGAGTCAGGCCAGAGGCAGCTCCCTGGCATCGGAGGCGTTGCATGCAGGCATCCATCTTGTGCACGGCTCAGGGCTGGTCATGTGGTTTCCTGTCATTCATCGCAGCAAGCGAGAAGCACATGACGGGAGTGGGAGGAAATGTGCGGCACTTGAGACCACCCTGTGCATTTGCAGCCCCTTTATAAAAGAAAAGGCCTCCGGCTATGTTCAGCGCATTGGTGTTGCTGCCTTGGAAGTTCCTTCGCCCCCCCCCTCCCCCAGGGTGGCACGGCTACAATCCGTTGCTCAGGGTGGGAATAAGAACAGGAGCATGCCAGACTTTGGCGTGCCCAGCCATTAACATAGTGTGTCCTCTGTGGGCAACTGGCTCTGCTCTGACCTTTAGGACAGGGGTCTGCAACCTTGGCAACTTTAAGCCTGGCGAACTTCAATTAGCTGACTGGGGAATTCTGGGAGTTGAAGTCCGCCAGGCTTAAAAGTTGCCAAGGTTGGAGACCCCTGCTTTAGGAGACTTTTCTTCATGTTCAGTCAGGATCTGGTGGGTTACCTAAATCCATCCTCTGGTGCATCTAGTGGAATGAGAGAGATTTGAGCGCTGTGGGGCGTCCCAAAGACAGGCCCCCTTTAGGAGGCTGTAGAATCCCTTATTTTGGCCAGGTCACACAAGCAGCGGATGGGCACTTTTATAGGCAGTCTTCAACCTACGATCGCAATTGAGCCCAACATTTATGTTGCTTAGTGAGAATTTTGTTAAGTGAAGTTTGCACCATTTTCAGACTTGTCACGTTTGTCAAGTGAACCACTGCAGTTGTTACATTAATAACACGATTGTTAAGTGAATCTGGCTTCCCCGTTGACTTTGCTTGTCAGAAGGTATTGTGGACTGTCGGCTGTCGGGGAATGGAACTGGCAGAGAGAGAGAGAGGGAGGGAGGGAGAGAGGCGGAGCCTGGGCCGTCCATCGGCCCTCAGATAGAAAGTCAACAGCCCCCAGATTTGGAGGTGGCTGATGAGGAAGAGGAGGAAAAGCTAGGCCCAGTGCCTGACGTGCGGCTGCGCAAAAGGCAGAGGAGAGGAGAGCAGTGGAAATCTATGGGCCGGTCCTTGGGACAGAAGAGCCACTGCTGCTAGCGAAGCCCCACCCTAGCTCTGGGGATAAAAGGCAGGGGGCGGAGATGAATAGATGTGGCAGATAACTATTCATCTCCCTGCCGGATGGACTTGTATTGAGAGAGAAACTTTTTCCCGGGACTGCTGGTGCTCCTAATAAAGGAATCATTGATTGATTACAGAGGGTTTGTCGTGTTTGGGGAGCTGGGTCAGAACAGAAGGTCGCAAAAGGGGTGATCACATGACCCCGGAACCCTGCAACCATCATAAATGTCAGTCAGTTGTAAAGTATCCAACTGTAAATCACGTGACCATGGGGATGCTGCAACGGTCATAAATGTGAAAAATGATCATGTCACTTTTTTCAGTGCCGTTGTAATTTCAAACGGTCACTAAATGAACTGTTGTAAGTCAAGGACTACCTATACTTATTAAATTTATGTGCCACCTGTCTCTCTGGCAAACAACCTTTCCTGTCCTTTTCTGTTCCCATGTTGGACTCTTTTCTCCCCAGAAGTAGCGTGAATGTCATTCCCAGGGGTGGGTTCCACTTACCTTCCCTACTGGTTCGCATTGCGTCAGAAGTGCGTGTTTTGCACATGCACACTTGCTTCGTTTGTGTGCACGCCTACATCACAGAGAAATGACCCTCTGTGCATGCGCAGAAGCCTTTACGCATGCGCAGAGGGTTGTTTGCCAGCCGCTTTCAAGGAGCGGCGACCGGAGGACCGGTTCGGGGGCATGGCCAGCCGGCCATTGCTGCCGGTTCGGCGAGCAGGGTCAAATTTCCGCCACCAGTTCAGGCAACCCACCACTAGTCATTCCTTTCGGCTTGTGGTGATGAGGAGCAGAGTGTCTCACAAAACAAAGACAAGCAGGAGCATCGGCTGTGCGGGAGATCAGCTCTCCCATGTTGTGGGAACGCAGAGAGGCAGAGCTGCTGTCTAACTGGGGCAGGATCTTCACATGCATTGCCGGCTGTGGGAGGAAAAAGGAAATGGTGGCGCTTCCTTCCCTCCTAGCAGAAGACAAAATGGCTGCAGTCGAAGCTGCTGACTTCTCCTTTATTGCTATCAACACAAGCTGCTGGTTGCCCAACCCATCTTTGAAAATTGCAGCAGAAACATTGTCACCTTGATTGATTCAGTTTGGAAAACCTGTCTCCCAAATGACTTTTGTCCAGGTCACCTTCTCTCTTTGGCTTCTAAATGTGTAAGCAGAATGACAGAATAACAGATTTGGAAGGGACCTTGGAGGTCTTCTAGTCCAACCCCTGCACAAGCAGGAGACCCTATACCTGGGGTCCCCAACTTGTGGCCACGGCCCACTAATGGGCCGTGAGGGGATTGAAACTGGGATTGTGGCAATGGCCAGCGAGTGTGCATGCGCACACATGCATGACTTGCACAAGCAGCAGGCACACTACTTCCCCAAATAGAGCTGCATGTGCATGTGCGTGATTGCCAGCAGCTTGCACAGAACCATCCCCTCTCCCCATCCCCCTTCCCATCCGCAAAGGCGGAAACTTTGGAGAACTCTGCCTTATACCATTCCAGACAAATGGTTGTCCACTCTCTTCTTAAAAACCTTCAGGGTTGGAAGACCCACAACTTCTAGAGTCGTTCCACTGGTTTATTATTCTCACTGTCAGGAAATTTCTCCTTAGTTCCAGGTTGCTTCTTTCCTTGATTAGTTCCCATCCCATTTTGTCCTGCCTTCTGGTGCTTTGGAAAATAAGTTGACCCCCTCTTCTTTGTGGCAGCCCCTCAAATATTGGAAGGCTGCTATAATGTCCCCCATTAGTTCTTCTTTTCTCTAGACTAGTCAAACCCAAATCCTGCAACTGTTCTTCATATGTTTTACACTCCAGCCCCCTAATCGTTTTTGTTGCTCTTTTCTGCAGAGTCTCTACATCTTTTTTATAATATGGTGACCAAAGCTGGATGCAGTATTCATCCGAAGAACCCACTGCATCACAGGGCACTTATCTGGGGCTCCACAAACAGCCTAGTTTGAGGCCCGGCAGTAAAACCGAGTTTTCACAGACTTGTGGAACTATGACAGGATGGGGGCGATGTGCATCTCTGGTCCTTTGGGCCTTTTGCAGGAAGAATGTGTGTGTGTGTCAGTGGTGGGTTCCTACCAGTGCGGTCCACTCTATAGCACCGGTAGCAGCCCGCTGGTGATGTCACAGTACCGGTGCGGTCGGTTGCCGGTGCCTGGGCGCCGCCATTTAAAAAACATTTTTTTATTTTTTAAAAAAATTTTCTTCTGAGCATGCCCAGAAGCTGAGCTTCTGGCACTGCGCATGCGCTGCCTTCCTACCCCACAGTGAGTCCAAGCAGGGTAGGATGGCTGAGGGAGCGTGTGAGATGCTGAAAGAACGGGCGGAATCTCCATTCCCCTCCCTTCAGCAGTCCGAGAAGCCACGAACGTGCGGTGATGATCTTAGGCATTTTTGCACATTCGAGGCTTCTCGAGCTGCTGAGGGGAGGGGGGACCGGGCGGCAGGAGCCTAGGATCATCGAATGGGGAGAAGCATTCAGGCCGGACGGAGCCTCCTAGAAGAACCGCTGCTGCAGTTTTGCTGCTCTCTCTGCGGGGGGCTGCATTGTGTGGGTGGGCAATGCCCCCCCACTTCTCTGGCCACTGCCAAGGTCCCAAGGCCCACCCGGTCACATGGCTGGCAAGCCACACCCACAAAATAAGCCACGCCCACAGAGTGGTAGTAAAAAAATTAGGAACCCGCCCCTGGTGTGTGTGTGTGTGTGTGTGCGCGCGCACACATGTGTGTATCTCCTTGGTCATCTCCCTTGTTCCAACAAACAACGGATGAACGGTTGCAAGAGGCCTGGCTCTGTGCATGGTTTGCATGGCCTTTTCCTCAGTGAATCACGCTGGTCTGTGGTCCTCTTTTTTTTTTTTTAAGAAAGTGTGACTGCGAATAAGCTGCAGCTTCGGAGTTTTCAGAGAAGAGGAAGAATGTGCACAGAGAGGAAAACCACACAGTCGTCTTCTTCCCCCTGAGCAGAGCATGGATGACTGTGGGTCCCCGAGTGCTTTCCGGGGTGTGGATGGAGTGGAGTCTGTGTGGGGAGTTGACACACAGGAGCAGCAGAGAGAAAACCTGTTTTGCTTTTGCTTTGTGGATGATGGGTGTTGCAAGGATGGCCCTGGGACACCCACTGCCTGCTTGAGGCGCCTTTGCCTCCGGCCCTGGGGAGAGGCAGAGCTGCCCCTTCTGTTCTGCCCATCCGTTCCTCCCTTGGCGCCAGGCTCAACCTTGGGAGCGGTTTGTGATTTGTGGACCTCCGCAGAAGGCCCTCATTTAAGGGTGGGTTTCTTTAGGCGCTCGGCTTCTGTGCAGCTCCAGTCCGAAGGACCCCGAGGCCGCCCTGCGTTTTCTTGGGTGACTTCACTGCCCCTTGGCTGCCTAGAACAGTGTTTCCCAACCTTGGCAACTTGAAGATGTCTGGACTTTAACTCCCAGAATTCCCCAGCCAGCGAATGCTGGCTGGGGAATTCTGGGAGTTGAAGTCCAGACATCTTCAAGTTGCCAAGGTTGGGAAACACTGGCCTAGAACTTTATTTATTTATTTATTTTATTTATTTTTGTCAAGTACGTGTTGGTAATATACATAGATATAACATTGTTTATATACATAAGATGGGTACTGATAAGAGGGAACATTAGGACAGGGACAGTAGGCACGCTGGTGCACTTATGCACGCCCCTTACTGACCTCTTAGGAATCGGGTGAGGTCAACAGTGGACAGTCTAAGGGTAAAGTTTTGGGGGTTTGGTGACGAAACCACAGAGTCAGGTAGTGAGTTCCAGGCATCTACCACTCTGTTGCTAAAGTCCTATTTTCTACAGTCAAGTTTGGAGCGGTTCACTTTGAGTTTGTATCTGTTGTGTGCTCGTGTATTGTTGTGGTTGGAGCTGAAGTAGTCATTGACAGGAAGGACGTTGTAGCGGATAATTTTATGAGCTATGCTTAGGTCATGCCGAAGGCGACGTAGTTCTAAGCTTTCTAAGCCCAGGATTTCAAGTCTGGTTGCGTAAGGTATTCTGTTGCGAGTAGAGGAGTGGAGGACTCTTCTTGTAAAGTATCTCTGGACACTTTCTAATGTATTTATGTCCGATATGCGGTGTGGGTTCCAGACAGATGAGCTGTATTCAAGGATTGGTCTGGCAAATGTTTTGTATGCTCTGGTTAGTAGTGTGATATTACCGGAGAAGAAGCTACGTAAGATTAGGTTAACAGTTCTTGAAGCCTTTTTGGCGATGTTGTTGGTGGCTTCTTCTTCTTGGCTGCTTCTGGTGGCTGCTTCTCTGTGGCTTCTCCCAGCCTTTTGTCTCCCAAGTTTCAGCGGTGCTTCCTCCCTTCTTCTTTGGACCCTTGAACTTTGGGAGAGACCTGGTGTTAAAAAGAAATCCATTCTGCAGGAAGAGCTATAGGAGCCCCGTACAGTAAATTATGCCCAACTTAGACTTAGAATAACTTTATTGTCACTTTGAATGCACACTAATTGGCATACATTAAAATGAAATTTCGTTGCATACAGCTCTCAAAGGGTCACCACTACATAAACATGACAAAATAAATAAATAAATAAATAAATAAATAAATAAATAAATAAATAAATAAATAAATAAATAAATAAATAAATAAATAAATAAATAAATACAAAATTATGCGTGTATCCACATATATTATGTGACACAGAGAAACAACACAGTCTAGTCTGAATGTATACATGTACATAGCGAGAGAAACGAATCTTGCGAGTTTAGCAGGCGGATGGCAAAGGGAACAAAGCTGTTCCGGAATCTGGTAGTCCTGCTAGAAATGGTTCGAAGAGGAGAGCAACAGAAACAGACCATGAAGTGGATGTGTTTGGTCTCCACGTTACCCTAACCTTAACTTATTAACATGTAGGCTAATCTGTACATTAGTTGGAACATTTTAAAAAAATTAATTAATCTACTTTTTAAATGTTCAGCTTATCTTAATTCTGGTCATGCATTTCCACCATCTCATCTTGAATCATTTTGATGCAGGAAGTGGGTGTGTGCACATGTGTGCGCATCGGAATTTCCTTGGAAAACGAGAGTGTTTGAAATGGTATTTTAAGAAATAGTGGAGATCATCTGAAAGATGATCCTAGTCTTAAGGGAAGCAAAGGACGGGGATTGTGTATAATTTTGGAAGAGCTCAGTAGAGGGAAGACATTCCTTGCTCTTTTGAGTTCCGCTTCATTAACTGAAATAAAATCACTCTCTCATTCTTGAGAAGCACATAGGAAATGTCAACTTCTCTCCCCCCTCTAGTTCCCTGGACTTCATATATTTTCAGGGATGGGCAGCCCCAGTAGATTGGGTGTGAACAAGACCAAATTCCTCAACCACAGAGAGGAGAATGATAGCCACAGCAACTGAGGCTTTCGATCAGGAGTCTCCAAATTGGCAACTTTAAGGCTTGTGGATATCAGCTCCCAGAATTCCCTGACCAGCGGGGAATTCAGGGAGTTGTAGTCCACAAGTCTTAAAGTTGCCAAGTTTGGAGACTCCTGCTTTTGATCAAAAGCCTCTGCTCATCTTAGCTAAATTTTTCAGTAAGGTGTTGTAGGAGCAAGACCTGCTCTAAGCTGGAGCGACTGGGATGAAAACTGGGCTGTTTATTACCCAGAATTGATTCTGCTTGGGCGCAAAGCTGCAGTTTGTTCTTCAGGTGGCAGGGATAAAGTTTGCTAACAACACTTAGCGAATGTCTTGCTTGATAGTTAGCTGAGCCTCCCTGTCTCTCTTTTTGACTACATGCAATATAATGGCAGTGTGCAAATCCTGAGGAATGTGCCCATGTGATCTATAGAGGGAAAGTGCCAAAACTGTTGCCCAACGGTTGGCATTATCCTTCAGCAGCTCTGGTGGGATAGCATCACCCCTGGGGGGGAGGCTGCCCTGGTTTTAGGGACTCTACAATTTCTCATTGTGATAACAGAGGCTGGGAGCCCTTCAGGAAGGGTTCCTCGTTAATTTCAGTCTTTAAATCACTAAGTTTCTGTTATAAGAGTTGTAGAAAGCTGTAAAGTAGATTTCCCATGATTTCATGGGCACTTCGCTAATTACAGAGAGGACATCATTCCTCTGATGGTTTGCCAAGAAGGCAGTGGAGTTCTTAACTACCAGAACTATCAGACTATCCAACTTAAGGTCGTTTTGTAAGTGCTAAAGATTGTCAATCCTAATTAATCTGAAATGAAAGTCATTCCTCTTAGAGTTGTAATTGTAAATATAAAATTTATTAATGTCTTCTCTATGTTTGTTGACTCATAATGATAGAAGGACTTCTTCAGAGTTTAGGATTCATATATGCAACTCCAACCTGCTTTACTTCCCAGATATTCACATGCTGTAACTTGCAGGGGTGGCCAAACTATGGCTCTTTGATGACCTGTGGACTTCAACTCCCAGAATTCCTGAGCCAGCCATGCAGGCGTAGAGCCTGTCGGGATTAGAGTATGCCAATTCTCCTTAACATAATGAATATAATGGAAAAAGTTGAAGATCCACCTGCTGCCTTGTGGAATAAGCTTCAAATTGTTCCTTCAAATTGTGATGGGAAAGGAGTGAGTCTGAAAGACAAGGTGTTGGGACTTCAGGATGAGTCATGATTAAAATCCTTCTGATCTGCTGTAGCAGCTCAATGTACATTTTCTGTGCTTCTTGCGGCCCAAGTAAATTTATAAATGTTTTAATACTTTATTTTATTTTATTTTATTTTATTATTTTAATAAAATTTATATGCCGCCCAACTCCCAAAGTGACTCTGGGCGGCTTACAACTATAAAAATACAAGTATAGGATAAAAAGACAATTAAAGCACAGTTCGAACAAACCTTTCACAAATAGTTACATCGCAACACATACATACATGGGGTGATCTCATTAGCCCCAGACCTGCTGAAAAAGCCAGGTCTTAAGGATAGGTGACCAGATTTTAATATTTGTAAAGCGGGACACCATTGACGGGGGGGGGGGGGTTCTAGGGGAGCAAGACGGGAGGGGTCCATCTCTCTTATCCTGCAGCTTTGTGCACATACCCCCCCAAACACTCCCCCCCTTCATCGCAGCCAGGGGTGGGTTCCTACCAGTGCGGTCTTGCCTGTTCGTCGCCGCAGAGCCGAAGAAGCTGGTGGCGTTCGCGGCACGGGGCTTTCCCCGGCCGCCGGGACGCCGCCATTTACGTTCTTTTGCCCTCTGCTCATGCGCAAAGCGTTCTGCTTGCGCAGAGGGCAAAAGAACGCAAATGGTGGCATCCCGGCGGCCGGGGAAAGCGGGCGGGGAAACCCCGCACCGCGAACGCCACCAGCTTCTTCGGCTCTGTAGCGACGAACAGGCAAGACCGCTGCTGCCCCTCTCACTGCCCTCCCTCCCCGCCTGGCAGGAGGAGGCAGGCGAGGCAGGAGGCAGAGGGGTGTGCAGGGCAAATTCAAATTCAAAAAGCGGGACTTTTTTGAAACCCCGCGGGACGCGGGACAAATTATTAAAAAGCGGGACGTCTGGTCACCTTATCTTAAGGGCCTTCCGGAAGGCCAGCAAGGTGGGGGTATTACGGATCTGGGTAGGTAGTTCGTTCCATAGGGTCGGAGCCGCAACAGAGAAGGACCTCGCCCGCGGACCCGCCAGCCGACATTGTCTGGCTGATGGGACCCGGAGAAGGCCCTGCCTGTGCGATCTCACTGGTCGTTGGGAGGAATGCTGTAGAAGGCGGTCACGCAGATAAACTGGTCCTGAGCCAGTCCTACTTGCTTTAAACCAGTGGTTCCCAAAGTGGGCGGGTACCGCCCCCCAGGGGGCGGTGGGAACCCTTAGGGGGGCGGTGAGAGGCAAGGGTGGCGACAGGGGGGCGGTGAGAGGGGCCAGGGGGGCGGTAGGTGGTTCGCCATGCTTTTGCATTTGAAGCTTCCTCGTGTTCCTCGCTCTTGTGTGCAAGGCAGCCCATTCTGAAAGAAAACACGAGATGTTTTCTTTCAGAATGGGCTGCCCTGCACAGAAGAGCGTGGAATGCGACGGAGTTACAAGTGCTAGGTATGATGCCCGTCTCGCAGCCAGCCCAGCCCCCACCCAGGCTCCACTCCACTCTGCCCCACCCCGCACGACTGGTCAAACTGCGTCCTACCTAGCACTTGAAGCTCCCTCGCGTTCCTCGTTCTTGTGTGCAGGGCAGCCCATTCTGAAAGAAAACGTCTTGGGTGCAGGGCAGAATGGGCTGCCCTGCACCCAAGAGCGTGGAATGCGACGGAGTTACAAGTGCTAGGTACTGAGCGCGGCACAGCGACGAGGGAAGCCGACCACTCCCGAAGCTGCTCGGGCGAGCGCTTGCAGACCCGCAGGAAGGCCCTGCTACGGAACCTGCATGTGTGCGGACTTTCCCGCCCAGCGTCCCTGTCGCCTAGCAACCCGGCGCGCGAAATTCGACGGGCTCCCCTCCGGCATGGAGCACCCACGGATCTCTGCCCAGCTGCTCCCCGACATTGACCCCACCAAGGCACCTGTGGCCTTCAGCTGCTGACGCCTCCCCAAGCTCAATGAAGAGCTGCAGCACCCAGAGCTGCTAACACGGCAGCCAGCCTTGATGGCTCTCTGCGACCTGGTGCACGACCCAGAGAACGCTTACCAAGCCATCGGCCTGGGTGAGCGGCGGCAGCCTGGCCACGGCTGGCGGGAGGGAAGGGAAGGGAGGGAAGAAGGAAAGAAAGAAAGGAAGGAAGGAAGGAAGGAAGGAAGGAAGGAAGGAAGGAAGAAAGAAAGAAAGAAAGAAAGAAAGAAAGAAAGAAAGAAAGAAAGAAAGAAAGAAAGAAAGAAAGAAAGAAAGAAAGAAAGAAGGGAGGGAGGGAGGGAGGGAGGGAGGGAGGGAGGGAGGGAGGGTGGAAGACAGACAGACAGACAGACAGACAGACAGAAAGAAAGAAAGAAAGAAAGAAAGAAAGAAAGAAAGAAAGAAAGAAAGAAAGAAAGAAAGAAAGAAAGAGAACGATGGTAGAAAGGAAGGAAGACAGACAGACAGAAAAAGAGAGGAGGGAGGGAAGAAGGAAAGAAAAAGAAAGAAAGATGGTAGAAAGGAAGGAGGACAGACAGAAAAAGAAAGGAGGGAGGGAAGAAAGAAAGAAAGAAAAGGGGAAGAAAGAAAAAGAAAGGAAGAAAGAGGGAGGGAGGAAGGAAGGAAGACAGACAGAAAGAAAGAAAGATGGTAGGAAGGAAGGAAGACAGACAGAAAAAGAAAGGAGGGAGGGAAGGGAAGGGAGGGAAGGAGGAAAGAAAGGAAAGAAAGAAAGAGTGAGGGAGGGAGGGAGGAAGACAGAAAGAAAGAGAAAGAAAGATGGTAGGTAGGAAGGAAGGAAGATAGACAGAAAAAGAAAGTAGGGAGGAAAGAAGGAAAGAAAAAGGAAAGAAAGAAAAAGAAAGAGACAGAAAGAAAGAAAGAAAGATGGTAGGAAGGAAGGAAGGAAGGAAGATGGTAGGAAGGAAGGAAGGAAGGAAGGAAGGAAGGAAGGAAGGAAGGAAGGAAGGAAGGAAGGAGGACAGACAGAAAAAGAAAGGAGGGAGGGAAGAAGGAAAGAAAAAGGAAAGAAAGAAAAAGAAAGAGGGAGGGAGGGAGGAAGACAGACAGAAAGAAAGATGGTAGGAAGGAAGGAAGACAGAAAAAGAAAGGAGGGAGGGAAGAGAAGGGAGGGAAGAAGGAAAGAAAAAGGAAAGAAAGAGGGAGGGAGGGAGGAAGAAAGAAAGAAAGATGGTAGGAAGGAAGGAAGGAAGACAGAAAGAAAGAAAAAGATGGTAGGTAGGAAGGAAGGAAGACAGACAGAAAGAAAGAAGAGATGGTAGGAAGGAAGGAAGACAGACAGAAAGAAAGAAAAGAAAGAAAAAGAAAGATGGTAGGAAGAAAGACAGAAAGAAAAAGAAAGAAGGGGGAAGGTAGAGAAGAAAGAAAGAACAAAAGAAAGACTTATGACCACAATTGAGCCTAACATTTTGGTTGCTAAGCAAGAGCGTTGTTAAGTGTGTTTCACCACACTTTACAAGTTGACCATGCCCACCCAGTCACCTGACCACTAAGCCACGCCCACCTGAGGGGGTGGGGTGGGGGGCGGTGAGGATGAGTTTGTAGCACCAAGGGGGCGGTGGACTGAAAAAGTTTGGGAACCACTGCTTTAAACCATTTAAAAAACTCTGCAGTTTACATAGGAAGGTGCGGTAAAAAAGAGGAGGAAAAGATGGCGTGTACTGCTGATTATTCTGATTTGGCTGGTGTTCATAAATTTGATAGTAGTTAATAGTATGTGTCTTAGTAATCTGCATGGTGGAGGAAACGGTGACCTGAGATCTGGAAATAGGATGGTGAAATGCACAGACAGGTCTGGAGCCGGTGAAGAATTTTGTACATACCAGTACAATTCTGCCAGTGTTTGCATAACTACTATTTATGGTTGTGCAACTCTTTTTACTGTATTCTTACTGAATATAGATGGAAAAAAGAGGTTTCCCATTGCATTTCCCAGACCTGAAGAGAAGAGAATAACAGAGTTGGAAGGGAACCTTGGAGGTCTTCTAGTCCAACCCTCTGTCCAAGCAGCAAGCCCTACTACACCATTCCAGACAAATCCATCTCTTCTTAAAAAGCTCCAGTGATGGAGCATCCGCAATTTCTGGAGAGAAGCTATTCCACCCATTAATGGTTCTCACTGTCAGGAAATTTCTCCTTAATTCTAGGTTGCTTCTCTCCTTGATTAGTTTCCATCCATTGCTTCTTCTCTTGTTTTCAGATACTTTGGAAAATAGCTTGACCCCCTCTTCTTTGTGGCATTCCCTCAAATATTGGAAAACTGCTGTCATGTCATTGCTAGTCCTTCTTTTCATTAAACTTGACATTACCCAATTCCAGCAACCATTCTTTAAAGCAGGGGTCCCCAAACTTGGCAACTTTAAGACTTGTGGACTTCAACTCCCAGCATAGCTGGCTGAGGAATTCTGGGAGTTGAAGTCCACAAGTCTTAAAGTTGCCAAGTTTGAAGACCTCTGCTTTAAAGGCACTTTCTCAGCCAGAAAGATAAACTTGGCAGTTATCTCTGTTCATTTTTTTCTGAAAAGGAAGATGGGGCAGGGAGAGGCTGCATCTCCTCCTGGTTTGGACTTTGTCCAGATGGGCTCTCACAACATTTCCAGCCATTTTGCACCTAAACGTGCTAATTTCCTATATGAGGCAAGATCTCCTCCATTAGATTTATTTAGATTTATTATTAGAGTTGGAAGGGACCTTGTAGGTCATCTAGTCCAACCCCCTGCTCAAGCAGGAGTTCCTACACCATTTGAGACAGATGGCAGTCCAGTCTCCCCTTGAAGGTCGCAAGTGTTGGGGCTCTCACAACCTCCGCTGGCAAGCTGTTCCACTGGTTGATCGCTCTCACTGTCAGAAAGTTTCTCCTCACTTCCAGGTTGAATCTCTCCTTGGTCAGCTTCCATTCGTTATTCCTTGTTTGGCTTTCTGGTGCCATAGAGAACAGCCTGACCCCCTTCTCTCTGTGGCATCCCCTCAAGTATTGGAACACTGCTATCATGTCACCCCTGGTCCTTCTCTTCGCTAGACTGGCCAAGCTCAGTTCCTGCAACCGCTCTTTGTATGTTTTATTTTCCAGACCCTTTATCATCCTGGTTGCTCTCTTCTGCACTTTCTCTAGAGTTTCAATGTCTTTTTTGTAATGTGGTGACCAAAACTGGATGCAGTACTTTAGGTGTGGTCTGACCAAGGCTTTATAGAGTGGTACTAGTACCTCTCTGGTCCTTGGTTGTATCCCTCTATTTATGCAGCTCAGGACTGTGTTGGCCTTTTTGGCTGCTGCTGCACACTGCTGGCTCATATTTAGTTGACTGTCTACCAGGACTCCGAGATCCCTTTCGCAATCGCTGCGAAATTAAATGATTGGTGCAGAGTTAACTGTGGTCTTCTTAGAAAGCAGTTTGGCAAAGTTGACTATAATAGATTGTAACAGTGGCAGATGACAGTAACTACAGCCTGACCAGAGACAACTTTTCAGTCCCTGGCAAAAACACTCAAAAGTTCTTGTTACAATCTGTATGTACATTATCTCAGAAGGAAAAAAATGTAAATCATACTAGGAAATAAGTTCTGATCTTTTAGATGTCTGTATAATTAAGAATGTTGATGTGTTTCCAATCCTACATTCTCCTTCCAAGCTGGTGAAAGGCCACCTCATTCGAAGCTAGCTCTGGTTCCTTGACCCCCAGCCAATCTTATTGGCTCAGAAGAGAGAACTGTCCTAGGGGTACATTGGAACACGGAAATTCCATTTTTAATCATGTGGGGCTGTTCAGAAGTATCCAGGCGGGGGGTTGGACTAGATCAGGGGTCTCCAACCGTGGCAACTTTAAGACTTGTGGACTTCAACTCCCAGAATTCCTCAGCCAGTCCTAAAGTTGCCAAGGTTGGAGACCCCTGGACTAGATGACCTACAAGGTCCCTTCCAAATCTGTTAATCTGTATCTTTGCTTGGGCCAGAATTCTAGAAGGGAATCATTGGCAAGCCTAGATTTTATATCCCCGAAGTATCCTTGAATGCCGAGCAAGAAAGAGAAAAATGCAAACCTCTTGAGGAAGGAGATTGCATAACTTCCTTTCACTTCCTGACTAAATATAAACGAATGATTTATTACTGAGCCACCATTAATTTTCTTCTGAAGTTCATCCTCCGTCTCCCTTCCTGTACAAGTGCAAGAGCCTGGTTTCTCTCCTGTTGCCTGGAACAACCGAACCGAGTCCTGTTCCTGAGGAAAGAGGATGGCGGTGCGTGGTTGGACAGTGGCTCTCCCATCTTGCGTTGGCGCCCTCCATCTCCCGCCGTTCTCCCCTTGCTGTCGTTGGCTGCCTCCTTCGTCCTAGAAGGGCACATCAGCTCCGCCGTTGACTTTGAGCAGATTGGCTGCTGGCAGTGCCAGCAACTGAGTTCATTAGCTCAAGAGCTGGGAATGGGCCTGGCCTGCCTGCGGGGGCGATTGTTCAGCACTTGATTAGCAGAAGGCTTTAAGCCCATTGTATCCTGCGGGTGCCAGCTGCATTTCAGCAACAAATGGCTCCTTTGTAAAAAAAAAAAAAAAAGTCAGTGGGGATGGGACTTGAACAGGTTACTTGTTCTCGGGGCCAGTCCAGGGAATCTCAGCTGCCGGGAGCAAGTCTGTTCCCTTCTCTGGCTTTTCTTGAAGGTGGTGTGGCAAAAACGGGTGGCTTTCTGCTCTTCCAATCCGGATGGCGTTTCAGGATTTCTCAGAGCTACCCTGTTTTAAGGTGCATAGGTGCCACAGAGAGCGAGCGAGAGAGCGAGAGAGAGAAGGGTCACATGTGTCCAGAGGGAGATGCAAAAACGGAGGTTGTGTTGAAGGTGAGCATTTGGCAGTGGTCATTTAGATTTCTTCCCAGGACAATGGAGAGTTTGGCTTTCTTGCAGAGACCACCTGCAAGAGGGCTGCCCCAAAGAAGAGGGAGTCAAGCTATTCTCCAAAGCACCTGAGGGTAGGACAAGAAGCAATGGGTGGAAACTAAACAAGGAGAGAAGCAACTTAGAACTAAGGAGAAATTTCCTGACAGTTAGAACAATTAATCTGTGGAATAGCTTGCCTCCAGAAGTTGTGAGTGCTGCAACACTGGAAGTTTTTAAGAAGATGTTGGATAACCATTTGTCTGAAGTAGTGTAGGGTTTCCTGCCTAAGCAGGGGGTTGGACTAGAAGACCTCCAAGGTCCCTTCCAACTCTGTTATTCTACTCTATTCTATTCCACCTGACAAAGGGCATGGCTTGGGGCCAGGCAAAAGCTCCATTCTCTTTGCTTCCCAGATAGACATTATAGAGTTGCCCTCAACATATGCAACCAGAGAGTCTGGGTTATCTGACCATGAGCACCTACAAGAAAGGTGGTATATAAACCCAGTAAGGCAAATCAATGTGTCCAGGTATCTCTGTCCCTGTGTTTACCGATGAACTTTCCTCAGCAGAGCTGATGAAGGTGATCGTGAAGAACCCGAGTCTCTCCCCTCCTGCTGTCACATTTAGGCTGGGTTTCTGGGCCACATGGCACCTTAGACCCTTGCTAAAAAATCATAATTGATGTGTCCACATAACATGGTATGCCCAAATAAATCATATAGATTGCTGGGGCCGGAAGGCACCTTGGATAAGGTGACCAGACGTCCCGCTTTTGGCGGGACAGTCCCGCTTTTTAATAATTTGTCCCGCGTCCCGCGGCGTTTCAAAAAAGTCCCGCTTTTTGAATTTGAATTTGCCCTGCACACCCCTCTGCCTCCTGCCTCGCCTGCCTCCTCCTGCCAGGTGGGGAGGGAGGGCAGTGAGAGGGGCAGCGGCGGTCTTGCCTGTTCGTCGCTGCAGAGCCGAAGAAGCTGGTGGCGTTTGCGGCGCGGGGCTTCCCCCGCCCGCTTTCCCGGGACGCCGGGACGCCGCCATTTGCGTTCTTTTGCCCTCTGCGCAAGCAGAACGCTTTGCGCATGCGCAGAGGGCAAAAGAACGCAAATGGCGGCGTCCCGGCGGCCGGGGAAAGCGGGCGGGGAAGCCCCGCGCTGCGAACGCTACCAGCTTCTTCAGCTCTGCGGCGACGAACAGGCAAGCCCGCACCGGTAGGAACCCACCCCTTGCTGCGATGAAGGGGGGGTGTTGCGCAGGGTGCACAAAGCTGCAGGATAAGAGAGACGGACCCCTCCCGTCTTGCTCCCCTAGAAACCCCCCCCCCCCCGTCAATGTGTCCCGCTTTACAAATATTACAATCTGGTCACCTTAACCTTGGAGATCTTTCGGTCCATTCTAGTTATTGCTTGGAATGGTTCACACAGCAGGCTAAAACAGGGGCTAAGTTTCCCACTGTGTGCTGAGCTGCAAACTTACACACCTCCATTTTTTAGCCTAATCTGGTCTGAGACTAGATTGAAAGGTTCTTTGATCCAACCCAGGCTGGCCTTTGCTCTGAGCTCTGTGCAGTTGGGGAGAGTAACCTGCTGTGAGGAGCACAGTGCCCATTCTTGGATGGATGGATGGATGGATGGATGGATGGATGGATGGATGGATGGATGGATGGATATCTCTGGAGCGTTTCATGGGCAGTAAACTGTCCTTGGTAGATTGGCCTGGAGGGGACTGCTCTAGAGGGTTCACCTCTTCTGAATGCTCCTTTCGAATGAGAGGAGGGGGTTGCTGTCCTTTTATGGTATGGGAAGGGGCAGGGGGGGAGGGATTTCCTTTATATAAGCAACATTCTGTGAGGGTCAATCCCCTGCCATGGGCCTACCATTCTTATGGCTGAGCCCATGAGGGTTGTCTCACTTGTCTCTGGGAGGCCTCAGTTCCTGATTGAACTGTTCATCTCACTCTTGACAGAGTTAGCAATAGCAATAGCACTTAGACTTATATATCGCTTCATAGTGCTTTACAGCCCTCTCTAAGCGGTTTACAGAGTTCAGCATACAGACCCCAACAATCTGGGTTACTGGTGTTGGAAGAAAAACCCAGGTCCAGTTCCAAGCTGGGAGAAAGGCACTGGAAATAAAATGGAGACTGGGGGCTGATTGGAAAAAAAAGGTTCCCTTTATTGATGAACTAGAACAGTGTTTTTCAGCACCAAGTGCCAAAACAGGAGCGCGCGTGCACGGGGGAGCACCGGAAACTGGAAGAGCAGTTCCCTAGCGTGCATGCTGGGAAGCTGAGCTTCTGGTTTCCGGGGTGCGCATGCGCACTGGTCACCTGGTCTTCTGGTTTCTGGTGCGCATGTGCATGCGAAGGCCAGCTGGCTGGCGTGCATGTGTGTGCTGGAACCTGGAAGAGCCAACGGGCGATGGCTGGCGTGCCCGGAGAGATGGCTCTGCGTGCCACTTCCGGCACGTGTGCCATAGGTTCGCCGTCACGGAACTAGAACCACCGACCATATGCAATTCTGGGACGGCTGACCAAATGGCTGAATAGGTGAATGGATCTTTATAGTTTCTGTAACTTTGAAGTTTAGGATTTGTGTAATATGGACTTTGTGTTTCTAAAAGGGTGCTGGGCAATTCCCATTGTGGCTAATGGCTTTCGTCCTGTGTTGGATCTTGGGTGATGGGCTGCTTGTTCCAATCCTAGCAGTCTGCTTTTGTTATCTGTCAAACTTTGCTGCAAGGAGTTTTGAAATATCCTGTCTTGAATGGATTTCTGCCTGCAGTGTTTGCTTTGCTTATGAGTGGAGCCATCTAGATAGTTGGCTTCCTCTTTTAATAAGCTCTCTATCTCCTTAAGTGCTGGCATCTGCTGTGGGCTATTAAGAAAGACTGGGGGTTGCTTTCTGCCTCTAAGAACATGTTTCTCCATTTCTCCTTTATAATATTCTGCCTCTTTAATATTCCCCAAAATATTTCATTCTTCTAGGAGTGGGGGGGCTTCCCACACTGGCTTTTTGAGTGTGTTTCAGGATCTTATCATGACAGCCATGGGTTCTTTACTAAGTTGGTAATTGACCTACTCATGGTACAGTGTGTGTGATTGACCTGCTAGGTAAGGGGACACAGAGGTGCAGCGGCTTAATGATTCTGGAACTGCCAGCCAGAAATGGTCTGCACTCCAGCGATTTGAGTCTGGCTCCGTGAGACAGGGTGAGCTCCTGCCCCTCGCTCCATGGCTCCTGCTCCCCCAGCAGTTTGAAAGCATGCAATATTGCACCTAGATAAATGGGTATCACTTCGGTGGGAAACGCCTAGCTGCGTTCAATCAATCAATCAGAATAGAGCTGGAAGGGACCTTCAAGGTCTTCTAGTCCAACCCCCTGCTCAAGCAGGAGACCCTATACCATTTCAGACAAGTTACTGACTCTAGCCTCTTCCAAAAAACCTCCAGTAATGAAGCACCCACAGCTTCTGAAGGCAAGCTGTTCCACTGGTTAATTGTTCTCACTATTAGGAAATTTCTCCTTAATTCCAGGTTGCTTCTCTCCTTGATTAGTTTCCATCCTTTGTTTCTTGTCCTGCCTTCTGGTGCTTTGATAAATAAGTTGATCCCCTCCTTTTTGTAGCAACCTCTCAAATACTATACTACTGTCCCATAGTCCTCCCTTGTCCTTCTTTTCTCTAGACTATCCAAACCCAAATCCTGCAACCATTCTTCATGTGCTTTCTTTTAAAAGCACGTTCTAACTTTTTTCCATTTCTCCTTTTCCATTTCTCTTTTGTCATTATTTTAAAAGCAATAAAAGAATAAATAAAACATTTCCTTCCTAATAGCTATCAGCAATCCAGAGTTCACCAACATACATAGGGTTTTTACATTTAAAATTTAAAAGGTTCGTGTGTGCGGAGTGCGGAAGCTGGCGCTGGACCTGGCTGGACCCGAGGCAACACAAGACCAGCGGAGGAGCTAGCAATTTCGGCTGTCAGGACTGCATTATGTCTAGCATGTGTAGATTTCCCTGACATTGTATGCCATACGCTAAATAATAGGGGGGGAGGGGGAGAGAGAGAGAGAGAGAATCTTCACTTTTTATTGTGAACAAATCGCTGTCTGGTTAGTTTTAAACTTTTGTTGACCTCTCAGTTCTGCAAGGACTGGGCAGTTGATTCCAAGTGGATTCCTGAAGGGCCTCTGGTGTTTTGTTTTTTTTAGTCTAGTCAGCAGTATGAGTATTTTGTGGAATAAAAATGTCCTGGTTGATCAGCACAAGTGGTCTTAGGTGGCCCCTCCCTCCAGGGCATACAGTAAAAGCCAAAGCTTTTATTTTGTTTCTGAGTTGCTCTTTTGTTTCTGGAGAAACCCAGAGCAGTTAAAATGGGCAGAAGTTAAGAGTCTTCAATGAAACCACAACAGTAAATTGGACAACTGCCCAGGGGGTGGTATAAGGTCTCCTGCCTTGAGCAGGGGGCTGGACTAGAAGATCTCTGAGGTCCTTCCCAGCCTTAAGATTCTATGTTCTAAATTACTTAGGGCTTAAACACTATAAACACAAACATGAAAACAAAGTTCATTAATTAACAGGAAGAAACCTGAATGTAAATGTAACTAGTTCTTTTTTTAATTGAACTAATGCAGAATATGAAATTCAATTATCCTTCAAATCCTGCACTTTGATTTTGAAAAAGCTGTTCCTCGCCATCAAAAAAGTTCACAAAAATATATACCTGAAAGTTATGTAGAAAGAGACATTATGCTAGGAAGAATCATTAGGAAAAGTTAGATATATGGGCACAGTTGCAAATATGACGTATTTGGAGACGTTTTATAGCAAAGCTTTCTCTGAACTAACGTGAATCCAAAGTCTACCATTTAACCCAGAATGCTGATCTGTATCCGGTGGCCATTTTTAGGTTGTTCTTTGCTTGCCCACAAAGTTCATTAAAGGGGATTATGATTGTCCTTTTAATCTTCCTTCCAGTTGCATTGTGAGCAGAAGTCTGTGCCGGCAAGTTCCTCTTGGCAGCACATGAATGATGGGCAGAATTACCAGGCCAAATGGGCACTGCGTCATTGCATCGTCTGGAGAACACCTACATATGGGTGGAATATTTTTCCCCCTTTTGACTGGTCTTCCATGGCAACTTCCATTTTCCTCTCAGGCTGAACTTCTGATTTGCATTTTCATCTCCCCCATATTTTGTGCTACTGTAAAAATGTGTAGTTCTGAAAAAGCAGGGTGTGTGTGTGTGTGTGTGTGTAATTGGTGGGATTGCAGAGGAGCAAGGGAAGCCCTTGGTGGCTGCCAGCAGCTGCAGCAGCATTATTTCCTGGAGAAGAACGTCTGCTTCCAATGTATTTTTTCCCAAGAAATAGGTTCTATATCAGTGATGGCGAACCTATGGCACGGGTGCCACAAGTGGCACACGGAGCTATATTGTTGGGCATGCGAGCTGAGGTCCGGCGCGCATGTGTGTGCCAGCCAGCTGATTTTCGGGCCTTCTGGGCCCATTGGGAGTGGGGAAACAGGCTGTTTCCAGCCTCCGGAGGGGGTGGGGAAGGCCATTTTCACCCTCCCCAGGCTCCTAGAAAGGCTCTGGAGCCTTGGGAGAGCGAAAAACGGGTGTGCCGGGAGCGGGGGGAAAGGGGGGGTCACGCGGGCATGTGCGGGGGGGCATGGAATTATGGGTGTGGGCACACACATGCATGACCCCCCGCACTCCCCCCCCTTTTGGCACGCGAACCAAAAAAGGTTCGCCATCACTGTTCTATATTATATTTTCTTTTTGGAAATTAAGGAATGGCAGGGCAGGGGGAGAAAAAGAAACATTGTAATGTCTCCCACACCTCCATGCAATTAATTAGCTTGTACATTAAAGTGACATCTCAATGAATGAAAACGTTCCAAGAGTACTGAAAAATACACAGCCAACCAAATGAACCAAGGGACCCACCCTTTGTCAGAGCCCCGCAACTGGCCTGCGTGAGTTTTTGGCCATTGTGGACTGAAAGGGTGTGTCTAGCCACTGTCCGACTTGTGATCATTCCCTGGTCCTTCGGCAAACCTCCTCCACTTGATTTCCTCTCGCAGTCCCCTGTCCTGCCCTTCCTCACCGATGACTCCTGATGTTACAGATAAGACTCAACAACATGGTTCTCATGGATTCCACTCATAGTCTTGTCTTGTCTGTCCTGGTCGTCATATTTTGCAGGTACCCCATTTCCACATCCGTTTCCTAGGTTCAGCCCCCTTCAACTGCCTTCACCGGGGGGGGGGGCAGGAGGGACCCTGGGTTTCTCTAGCCTGAACGGGTCAAAATGAACCCAGGTGGACTCGCCACCCTTCCAGCTGGGAAGCCAGTTTGTTCCTTATCAGATCTGAGGATCGCCACATTTTTCTTTTCCAGCTCAGGTTTTCTGGATTTGTTTTACCTAAATAGGCTGGCCCCTAGATTGCAACGTACAGTTGGCCGCAAAGCATATTGATATATGCTTTCACTAATTCATCTAATTGGATAAATCTGCAAACGTAATTGAAATGGAAAATCACAGAATTCATAGTGGACTGACTCAGTTTAGCATGCATTAGCTCAAGTGAATTATTTTTTTAAAAAAAAGAACTCTGAACTAATAAATTGCATGATGGAAACAGTTTCCTCTAGATAAAAGAGACATTTTGCCCAGTAGTAATTCTAGTAAAAACAATCTGATTTGCCAAGGGATATTTGCTTTGCAAATTCAGGAGACGGGCACAGCAGGATGGCAGGTGAAGCCGCAACAAAACCTTGGACAGGTGGAATGGAGTGACAGATTTAGACGCATGCTTGGGTTTTGAAGATTCGTGTGGCTGCTATTTTGCCCAGGGCAGAATTTTTCCCAAAACATTCAGGCCTCTTATGATTCACTTTCAGTCATCTGGCAACCGAATAGCAAGCTCTTCCTTTGCCAAGTGGGCATTAGACTTGGCATACCAAGCAGAAGCAAAGAGCTAGAGAATTTCTGCTGGAATGTGCACAGGTTGCAAGACAGTGTCTACTTCTTGTGCATTGAATGGCTGGGTGGCATAATGTGCCAGGCTGCACTAAACTGGATCAAGTGGGTTGTGGAAACCCAACTATTCTCGTAGCTTCTTGTGTCTTGAAGTCCTGCATGTTTACTGGTTTGGGAAGAGCATGAAATTGTGTGTTAAATGTGGAGTTCCATGGAGACGCTGGCTCCCTCAGCCAAGAAATGGAGATCAACATCACTCCCTGGAGTTGAATATCATTGCAAAGGGAAACCTTTACCTTTTACCTTTAGTATACATGGACATCGGTAAGGCATTTGACAAAGTAGACCACAGCCTTCTTCTTGATAAGATAGAACAATGAAGGATAGACAGTATCACCACCAGATGGATTTGCAATTGGTTGAAGAACCACATTCAACGTGTAATCCTCAATGGAGCTACATCTACATGGAGGGAAGCATGCAGTGGGATACCCCAAGGTTCTGCCTTGTGCCCAGAACTCTCCAATATCTTTATAAATGATTTAGATGAGGGGGTAGAAGGGGAACTCATCAAATTTGCAGATGACACCATATTGAGAGGAGTTGCCAACACTCCAGAAGAGGAGCGCAAGAGATAGAAGGATCTTGACAGACTTGAATACTAGGCCTTATCTAACAATAAGGCCACTCCCCCGAACTGGTTCTCCAGTCGCTGCTCCTTGAAAGAGACTGGCAAAGAACCCTCTGCGCGTGCGCAGAGGGTCATTTGCGCGACATGATGTCGGCGCGCACTCACTTCTGACGTGATGCGAACCGGTAGGGAAGGTAAGTAGAACCCACCCCTGAATTCAGTGGTGAGAAAAGTAAGATTTTACACTAAGACAAGGAAACCCAAATGTACACGTATAGAATAGGTGGCACTTGGCTCAATAGTAGCGACTGTGAGAGGGAATTAGGTTTCCTAGTCAACCACCACTTAAGTATGAGCCAGCAGAAGGCTGCAGCTGCCAAAAAAGCAGTCCTGGGCTGCATCAACAGAAGAACATCAAGATCATGTGAAGTGATAGTACCGCTCTAATGAGACCACCCTTGGAATACTGCGTCCAGTTATCTTCTCACTGAGACAAGCTTTGCTCCAGGAAACCAAAGGTCTTCCCAGGATCTTTGGGATTTTTCTTGTATCTAAAAAATATCTGTCTTCTGGTTGCACCCTCAAGTTTGAAGTGTCTTCCTTTCCTCTCCCCTGCAGCCTTTTACCTGGGGAAACCAACCTTTTTCAGCAATGCCTCAACTCATCCAGGAGACCATTAGCTACAGCCTGCTCAGGTATGCCACCTGGGCTCCTGCCTAGCTTCTTTTCTTGTTACAACTTTTCTTGTTCCACACTCGGCTCACATTTGAAGACATGTACCAGGCGTGTCAGGCATCACAGGAATGCCCAGCTCAAGATATTTATTGGCAGCTCCTGGTGTGTTCTTGGGGTGGAAGATGCCCTCTCCCTCTCGGCCTTCCGTGGCATTAAAACAGGAAGTGGCAAAAAAATAGCTCTCTCTCCTGGACTTACCTTGGAACTGTTTGAAAGCATTTTTTTTAAAGTTGCTTATAAACAGGAAATAATTGCTAAAAATATCACATGCATAGTTTTTAAAATCTTGAACACAGCTTTGTTCAGATGGAAGGAGGGCCAGCCGATGGATGTCCTCCACAGATCTTTAAGACATGATCATTAAGACATGGCTCTTCCTGCAGGCAGGGGTCTGAGACAATTTTATATCAGAGATCTCCCCCTGTATGTACGTTGCTGGATGTCTTTTTTAACTTTTTAAAACTGTTTTTAAATACGTTTATTGTTTAGTGTTCTCTTAAAATGTTGTATGCCGCCCTGAGTCCTTAGGGAGTAGGGCGGCATAGAAGAACCTAATAATAAATAAATAAATAAATAAATAATAATAAATCTCTTCTTTAAAGGCTTTAGCAGTTTCCTAGAAGGCAACAGCAAATAAAGCAGCCAAATAAAACTCAAAGAAAATCCCAGAACTGAAAAGGGCCCATCCCAGGAAGAGCCAGACTCCTCTCCGGAAAGTCCATCCTGGCTGATCCTGCAGGGACCCAGCCCTTCTCCTTCCTGCAGAGGGAAAGGGGAGGGGGGCAATGAGGTGTTTGCATGCTGCGGTGGGCTGGCTTGTTGAGAGCAAGATGGCACATACAAAGGTCAGATAAATAAGGAGATTGGCTCCTTCCTGTGGCACCTTCACCCAGTGGGTTCTTGGTAATATGCAGGAGCAAGCTCACATCTGGAACGGGTGCAGTGGGTTCCTCAGCCGAGCTCCAGTTGCCCTTCTCTTCTACATCTCATGGTACATTTTGTGAGTCAGGGACAGATGGATGCCCGTAAGTCCTGCTAGCCCGGATGCATACGCCTGCTTTCAGGATGTCACTTTGGCCATCTTGCATCCTGTTTGGAAAGACTCCTTGCATTCTTGCTAAAGCGATCTTGTCGTGTTATGTTTTAAAACCAAAAAAGCCTCGCCACAGAGTGAGGAGGCTTCTAGTTTTTGGGCCATGGAAGGAGCTCAAAGAGATGCCCTCCTCCGAACCTTGCGCGGTTGCCACTTCTAGTCTGAAGCGGCCGTCTTGGCAGCGTAACTTTCTGGTTGAGAAAAAGAGACCAACTCAGGGGGCCAGAGGGTCCACGTTTTGGTGAGGCAAGGCAGATTTTCTTCCCCTTTTGTGCTCCCTGGGAAGAAGATCTCACTCTGAAGCGTAAAATCTGCCTCTGTGTTGGTTCTGTAAAAACTGTTTACACCCATTCATTTGCAAACATACGCTTTGTTACAATGGTTTTCCCTTAAGTTTGGAGTCTAGCCCTGGAGTCCTAGAAGAAAAACTGATGACAGAAATCATAGAACATAGAATCCTAGGGCTGGAAGGAGAGTTACTGGGTTGGATGCCTTCTAGTCCAACCCCCTGCACAAGGCAGGAGTCCTTATACCATTCCGGATAATTGAATGTCCAATTTTTTCTTGAAAACCTCCAATGATAGAGCACCCATGGCTCCAGGAAGCAAGCTCTTCCATGGATTCGTTGTTCTATCACTGTCAGGAAATTCCTCCTTAGTTCTGGGTTGGATCTCTCTTTAACAAGTTTCTACCTGTTATTTTTTGTCCTGGTTTCTGGTGCTTCGGAGAATAAGTTTATTTTTATTTATTTTATTTATTTGTCAAACATATATAGGATAGTAGTAGTTTGTATAAACATAAGTAAAAAATAACGATAAAAGAGGACAATAGGACAGTAGGACAGGGACGGTAGGCACGCTGGTGCGCTTATGCACGCCCCTTACAGACCTCTTAGAAACGAGGAGAGGTCGACTGTAGACAGTCTAAGGTTAAAGTTTTTGGGGTTTGGGGAAGAAACCACAGAGTCAGGTAACGTATTCCAGGCATTGATCACTCTGTTGCTGAAGTCGTATTTTCTGCAGTCGAGTTTGGAGCACTTTACATTTAGTTTGAATCTATTACGTGCTCGTGTATTGACCCAGCCTTTTAAGTATGGGAAGATGGCTCTCATATCATCTCTTCATTAGTCTAGGCATACATGGTTCTCTTAACCGTTCATCATATGGTTTAGCCTCCAGACCCCTTATCATTTTTGTTGCTCTTCTCTGTACTCTTTCTAGGGTCTCAACATCTTTTTTTTTATTGTCATGACCAAAACTGGACGTAGTATTCCATGTGTGGCCTCACTAGCGTGGTATAAAGCAGTATTATCTTTCGAGACTTGCTTAAAGATCCTCTTCTTCTCAGGTCGAGCAGCAAAAGCACATTCCCGTAACTCCTGATTCAAGAAGAGTAGCCTTTGAGTCTCATTGATTCAGTCCCCCTTGTATTTTAAAAAAATCTATGTCTAAAGAGAGGAAGAGTGCCTTCAGATGTATAAAGCCTATCAAACATTGGACTAGAACAGTGATCGCGAACCTTTTTTGGTTTGCATGCCAAAAGGGGGCGGAATGTGGAGGATCACGTGTGTGTGTGCCCACATTCATAATTCCATGCACCCCCACACATGCATGCATGATCCCCCTGCTCCCAGCATGCAATGGCACGCCCATTTTTCGCTCTCCCCAGGCTCCAGAGCCTTTCTAGGAGCCTGGGGAGGGCGAAAATGGCCTTCCCCACCCCCTCTGGAGGCTGGAAACAGCCTGTTTCCAGACTCCCAGTGGGCCCAGAAGGCCCGAAAATCAGCCGGCTGGTGCACACATGCACGCCGGACCTGAGCTTGCGTGCCCACCGATATGGCTCCGCGTGCCACTTGTGTAAGGTGACCAGACGTCCCGATTTTGGCGGGACACACCCGCTTTTTCACCATTTGTCCCGCGTCCCGCCCGCCCTCTTAAAAAGTCCCGATTTCTTGAAAGAATGCCCGACTAGGGCATTCTTTCAAAAAATCGCCCTGAAAGGCAGCAGGCCTCTCAGCTCGGGCCGGCTGTGGGCAGCGTTGGCGGCGGGCGGGCGTCCCGCGTTGTTGACTCCTCCGGCGGCGGCTGGAAGCTGGGGGGAGGGGGAAGGGAGGCTGCTCCTCCTCTCCTTCCCCTGCCCCATCCCTAGCCCCGCCCTCGGAGGCGCCGCTGCTGTTGGGAGGGGTGAGGGACGAGGAGCCGTCGCCGCTTTGAATTTACGTCACGAGCGGCGCAAACAGCCCTTCCTCGTCCCCCTCCCCTTTCTTCCCCCCGTCTCCTCGCTGCCGCCGTTGCCCTGGGGCCGGGCGGGTGACCGGGAGACCGCGGCGCTTGGATGCTTGGAGCAGGTAAGCTGCCGGCTGCTCCTTTCCCTGTCTCCCGCCTCCCGTTCGTTGCTTGCCAGCCCGGCCAAAGGGAAGGCGGGAGGCAAGGAAAGGCCTCCCGAAAGGAGGGGAGGCTTCGGGAGCCCGCCTCCCTTTCGGGCCGAAAGGGAGGCGGGCTCCCGAAGCCTCCCCTCCTTTCGGGAGGCCTTTCCTCACCTCCCGCCTTCCCTTCGGCTGGGCTGGCAAGCAACGAACGGGAGGCGGGAGACGGGGAAAGGAGACAGCTTACCTGTCGCGAGCTGCAGGCATCCAAGCGCCCTCCCGCCTCCCCCCCTCCCCCCCACCTCACCTGGACGCCGACATTTGCTGTTTTGCCCTCTGCGCATGCGCAGCGTTCTGCGCATGCGCAGAGGGCAAAACTCAAATGGATAAACCCACCCCCGTCAATGGTGTCCCGCTTGAAGAAAAAAAAATCTGGTCACTTTACACTTGTGGCACCCGTGCCATAGGTTCGCCATCACGGGACTAGAAGGTCCTTTCCAACCCCATTACTCTATGTTCTAAGACTTTGTATTTGAGTTATGTGAGTTCATCTTTGGGGCACCTTTTTCCGATTTCCTCGTATGGTTGAGGATCTTGAAACGGGCACTCAGATGCCAGGCCAGGCAGTCTTGTTGCTGGAGGAGCGGATCCATGGCCAAGTACAGAATAGGGTGGGGCTATTCCAGCCAAGGAGCTTTACTGTGATTATGCAGATGTCTTCTTGCCTTTTTTCATTTCATTCCTACAAATCCTACCTTTTGTAGGGTTTGATTCACACCTGTCCCCAAGGAAACACCTGTACAAGGAAAATGTATGTAAAATACTACTTGTCATGAGCAAGTTGAATTTGAAAACAGATAAAATGCTTACCTGCTTTATGTGTATTGGGTCACCAGCAGTTCAGAGTCTGTGATTCATTCTTCCAGGCCTGTACCTGCCACTTGCCTTCCGTGGAACCCATCTTTCCATGGAGAGCAGTCTGAAATGAAAAGAGGCCACGTGG
This sequence comes from Diadophis punctatus similis, assembly GCA_023053685.1. Classification (NCBI taxonomy): domain Eukaryota; kingdom Metazoa; phylum Chordata; class Lepidosauria; order Squamata; family Dipsadidae; genus Diadophis; species Diadophis punctatus. The sequence continues at coordinate 16,206,278 of JALIGW010000014.1, read as the reverse complement.
GTCTTTCACACTGAGAATTTACACCACCGACAGGTTCCACCCGTTCTTAATGTTTTGGTTTTTATCTTTCGCTGTCGCCTAGGATTTGTGGATCTGATTGTAGAGCCAGTTTTGGAGTTCCTAATGAACTTTTGGGCCCAGCTGAACTAGGATGTAAAATCCAGGCAGATCCAGAGGAAGGAAAAGGGAGAAAGGATGGCTTCTTCTCCGGCTTCCAAACTGCAAGTTTCAACCTAATCCTAACCCAGTTTTGGTCTTCCAGTTCTTGTCACTCTCGGCTCTGCTTTGGCCTTGGGAATGCTTTGGACGTCATAGGCTTTCCTCCACTGTCTGTTTCTCAAAGATCCAGCAAAATTTGGGTATCTATATAACATGAACTACCCTATAGAAACTATAATATCTATATTATTTTGGGCCAGTTTGCCTTAACAGATTAACAGAGTTGGAAGGGACCTTGTAAGTCATCTAGCCCAACCCCCGCTCAAGCAGGAGACCCTACACCATTTCTGACAGATGGCAGTCCAATCACTTCTTGAAAGTCTCAAGTGATGAAACTCCCACAACTTCTGAAGGCAACTTTGTTCCATTGGTTGATTGCTCTCACTGTCAGAAAGTTCCTCCTTATTTCCAGGTTGAATCTCTCCTTGATTGGTTTGCATCCATTATTCCTTGTCTGGCCTTTGGGTGCTTTGGGGAATAGCTTGACCCCCTCCTCTCTGTGGCAGCCTTAGTAAAAGGAAAAGACATTTCTACTTGATCCGTGACCATTCAGCAAATATTTCAGAATATCTCCAGTTTCCAAAAGGTTGTTATGATGTTAAATCTTTATATACCAGCCCACTTCTGTATTTTCAGGATATTTAAACACCACCATCATGACCCCATATGGGGTTCAGTAAAACCTAGAGCAAGTAGAAAGTGATTAAATGTCTGAAGAAATAATAGATGTTTGCCTGGTACCCAACTGATAGCAAATTAGCCCTCCAAGGAGCTGCATTCCCTGAAATAGCTCTTCTTCCCCAGTTCAACCAGACAGCATTTTTTCTTCAGCCACATTGAAGTGGTGAAGAGACGGCTCTCCAGGCTGATCTCATACGCCTGCCTGCAGTCAGCCTCTGGAACAGGATTTCCCGGTGCCTAAGTGGGGGCAACACGTCAGCCTTTCCTCGTATGCGTACATTCTTTGCACCAAACAGAAAAGCATTTATATTACCGAGCTGTAAAATAGCTCACATTAAACTTTGGAAAAGCCGTTTATTTTAGGCCATGTGAAAGCAACAGCTGGTCCTTAGAAAAGTCTGCCCACATCTGCCCACTCTCCTCTTTCAGAGCTTTCCATGATGTCAGATATAGGTTTTTTTTTAAATCAACGTATGACTTGACTGTGCGGCTGTTTTAAAGGAGGAATTTGGGATCTTTCAGTTAACATTCAGAAGCCTGGGGGCTTTGATGCCCTTATAAAGGAGGAGACAGAGTGAGGCTGGCTAGATTGATTCTTTTCTTTGTTTCTTTGAGGGTATGTGAAGTATGAAACAGCTGGGGTTGAGGGAGGGGTAAAGATAGTGAACTTGGAATTTTGAGCCCAAACCTAAAGGCCAGATTCTACAAGCTATGAAACGCCTGTTCATATCTACCATGCATTTGTTGCAGGAAAAGATAAGGTTTGCTACCTACCGTATATTTCGGAGTATAAGACACACCTTTTTCCTCCCTAAAAGTGGCTGAAAATTTGGGTGCGTCTTATACTCTGAATGTAGCTTTTTCAAAGCTTTTTTTCCAGCCCTAACTAGGTGCTAACAGATCTTCCCAGCTCTTACCTTGCAGGTTTTTTCATTGTTACTCTCTCCGAAGAATGTCTTTCCAGCCTTAAGTCTTTGCAGGGTTTTTTTCATTGCTCTACTTGCTCCAAATAAGTTTTTTTCTAGCCCTAACCAGGTGCTAACGATCTTCCCAGCTCTTACCGGCTTGCAGGCTCTTTCATTGTTATTCTCTCAGAAGGTTTTTTTAAGTCCTAACCAGGAGATAAAATAATGTGCTGAAGCTGACCAGACTAAGGACGCTAGGCAGATGAATACCTGGTAGGCAGATTTTTTCCCCATTTTCCTCCCCAAAAACTAAGGTGCGTCTTATATTCTGGTGCGTCTTATACTCCGAAAAATACGGTAAATTAAGTCCAGAGGTGGTATTCAGCAGGTTCTGATAGGTTCTGGAGAACCGGTAGCGGAAATTTTGAGTAGTTCGGAGAACTGGTAAATGCCACCTCTGACTGGCCCCAGAGTGGGGAGGGAATGGAGATTTTGCAGTATCCTTCCCCTGCCATGCCCACCAAGCCACGCCACGCCACGCCCACCAAGCCACGCCCACGGAACTGGTAGTAAAAAAAATTGAATCCCACCACTGCTTAAGTCCATTAACTTTCCTGGGCCACTTTGAAAAGGAATACCTACATTTTCGTCTAAGCAGTTCAAACACTGAAAGTGATCTGATTTGCTTCGCTGAAGCAAGGAGACCACCCGGTTTGGCGTTGATGGGGGGTGGGGGCTAGCCAAAATACCTGCAGGCTGAGAGGCTTCCAGCTGGATGCTGATTGGCCAGCAGGGCTCTGAGGGTGGGTGGTGGGCTGTAGCCCCCTCAGCTACAGACCTGGTGTCCTTCTGGCTGCACATGCCAGAAACACTGAATTGAAACCCCTTTTCTGGGATTCCCTGTATTTGCATGTGAGTCCTCCGGCTCAGGAGACCCATTCATATATGCAAAATGGCCTGATATGCAAATATATTAAATAAAATGTAAAATAAATAAACAAAATAAGAACATTGAGTTAAAGTTCCCCGGAAACAGGTTCAAGTGCAGTAAAACAAGTTTCCCAAGACTTGAGTGGATTCTTGATTCAGTCATTCTTGATTATCACCTGATCTGGACAGGAGGCTAGCCTGGAAGGAGCCGAGGTGGCGCAGTGGTTAAATGCAGCTACTGCAGGCTACTCCAGCTGACTGCTAGTTCAGCAGTTCAGCTGTTCAAATCTCACCAGGCTCAAGGTTGACTCAGCCTTCCATCCTTCCGAGGTCGATAAAATGAGGACCCAGATTGTTGGGGGCAATATGCTGAACTCTGTAAACCGCTTAGAGGGCTGTAAAGCACTATGAAGCGGTGTATAAGTCTAAGTGCTATTGCTATAGTGCTATTGGAACGTTAAAAAAAAGAAGCCCCGAAATAGCAGTGCCCAATGACTTGGTATTCTTGCCAAGGAAATGACCCAGCTGTTTTCATGCAGCCACCAAGCATTTCGTTCAACTTGAAGGAGATGCTGACTTGACCAGATGTGGCTGTGCTGGTCTTTCAAGAGTGTTTCCATATACATAAGGAGCCTGTCCTTATGTATGGGAGGGAGGGGCAGCCTTTGCTTTCCAGCACGCATTGTAAGTGAGCTTCTGAATGAGATGTTGGTCTTAAGATTGCAGCAGTGGTGGGTTCCTACCAGTGCGGTCCACTCTATAGCACCGGTAGTGGCCAGCTGGTGACGTCACAGTACCGGTGCGGTCGGTTGCTGGTGCTTGGGCGCCGCCATTTTTTTAAAAAAAAATTTATTACATTTTTTTAAACATTTTCTTCTGCGCATGCCCAGAAGCCGAGCTTCCGGCACTGCGCATGAGTTGCCTTCCTACCCCACAGTGAGTCCAAGCAGGGAAGGATGGCTGAGGGAGCACGTGAGACGCTGAAAGAATGGGCGGCAGGACCTATCTCAGTTCCCCTCCCTTCAGCAGTCCGAGAAGCCACGCCCACCCGGTCACATGGCTGGCAAGCCACACCCACTGGTCACATGGTGGCAAGCCACACCCACAAAATAAGCCACACCCACAGAGTGGTAGTAAAAAAATTAGGAACCCGCCCCTGGATTGCAGGTACTTTTATTGGGTCCTGACAACTGGAAGACCAAGTTAAGGAAAGTAATTAATGTAAGTAAAATCAATGATTGTGATTGGCTGTCCACCACGTCTTTCTTTCCCCAAGGGCAATGTCTATGCAGATTCTCAGTCATCCAGGTCATGGTTGTCCCAAAGGTGCTTTTTTCAAGAGGCCACTGGACTTTCTTAATTTTTCATTTGAAGACGTTTCGCTTCTCATCCAAGAAGCTTCTTCAGCTCTGACTGGACGGTGGGGAATGGAAGGATTTATACTCCTTGCAAACAGCTGGTCATTTGCATTCTTTTTAAGGCCACTTGGAGGTTTATCTGTGTCCTCAGGGTCACCTGAATGGTGCAAAGGGGCGTGGAGCCATCTTGTGCTTTACATGCTGTAAAATACCCTTTCTGAGGCTGTCGTAACCGAACGGCTGTTAAATGAGCAGTCATAAGTCAAGGACTTCCTGTATTTGTTCAGGGATGTGTGTATATTTGTTTGTGCGCACAGACCGACCTTTTTACAGTGAAAAAGGGTAGCGTTAGTCCTGCACAATGGACTGTGCAATGCGGGCCGGGCTCAGATCCCTTGGCCTGAGGGAGTGGCTTGGACGGCTTTTGATGCTGGTGTCCAAAAAGGCATATTTCCCCCCCTCCCCATTTGCCCTGCCCCAAATTTCTTTGTTTTCGGTCTAGTGCAGTTACAAAAACAAACGCTGTTCCGATATCGTCTCGGGGAAAGGCCGGCTCCCTCCTCGTTTCCGGACTCCTCCGCCCCACTCACACCCAGGGCCCTTTGGAAGAGAGGAAGGAAGGAAGGAAATGCCCCGCTGGAGTTCACATTCCCAGGGCTGATGTGAAGGAGAGTTCAGCAGGATCCCAGGCCTGCCCAGATAACCCGCCCAGCTCCTCGGCTGCTCTGCAGAGAGCTGGCCTTGCCGGGTCTGCAGAGATGCTTTGATTTGCCTGCTTCCCCCGTGGAGCAGCGAACCAGCTCTCTCCTGGAGGCACTGGTGGCTTTCCGTCTAGCTTGTGCTTCTGGGGGGGCCTGGATGGTGGAGCCAAGACCTGCTGGCTTCTGATCCGCCTCGAGGCGCTTTTATCAGCAGCCGCTTCCTGCCTTCGGAGGGGTGAGCCTGAGTCTCCCCGCTGCTCTGCAGGGGAGGATATACCGTCTTTACTCTGGGAAATTGGACTTTTACTTGTCAGAGCTGGAGTATCTCAGAGTAGTGGGGTTCTCTTGACCAGGCTTTTTGGAATGTGTTTTTAAATGGTTTTTATTTGCCCCAAGACCATGGGGACAGTCCGCTCTGTTTTCCAGCCAGGAGCGTCCGGTGCTGGGAGGAGGGCTGAAGTCGGATCCCATCATACAGGTTAACTCTATCCCAGATCCAGAGAGTATGCTCAGGTATTTCTTCTGAAAAATCAGTGAGGAAGTTAGTATTACATTAGTATTTCTGTCTCCAAGCAAATTGTGGGGAAAAAATAGTTGTGAAATAGGTCCTTCAGAAATGGCTCGGGGCTGCCATGCAGCTGTCATGTGCCGTTGCCGGGTGATGCTATTCCTTTGAGTTCAGGTTTTGAATCATCCACGGAGGCTGATTTTGCAACAGGTCCAGTTGGCCTGAGATTCACAAACGGAACGGAGATTGGCAAAACACTTTTGGTCTTCCAGAATCGCTTTAAACAAGGCAAGAGTTGAAGGTCTTGTTTTGCTCCCTCTTGCCCAAAGTTTCTCTTCTGCTGAACTTTGGCCAGTGAGTGAATTAGTTTGCTTTGGGTTGAGTTGCGTTCTGCAGAGCCATATTGTCTTAGGGCAGGGCCCCCCAAACTTGGCAACTTTAAGACGTGGACTTCAACTCCCAGAATTCTCCATTCTGGGAGTTGAAGTCCACAAGTCTTAAAGTTGCCAAGTTTGAAGACCTCTGCCTTAGGGTCTTGTTTCTAGTGATTCATCCCAGAGTTATAAACAGTAGGCAGTTCGGGAGCCTGATGGTAGAACTTCACCTTGGAGGCCACACTAAAGGATGCAGGGCAGCAGACGGTCTCTTGAACTTCCCTGTCCCCGAGTCCAGAAAGGCTCCTGCCTCCATCCCACCCGCTGGTTTGGCTTGAAGGCAGATTCCGTGGCGAGAACTGATTGCGTCTTTTGAGTTAATCCATCTGGTGTGGTCCTTTCAGTCCAGATTATTGTTTGCACAACCTTTTTGAGGGACTCATAGAAGTGTCTTGCCTTGAGAAGGCTGATTAGAACTCGTGTGCCAAAAGATGGATGTTTTGCTAATACTGCAATGATCCTGGTATTCTGGATATACTGTGGACTGCCGTGGCTCAGTTGATTTGGAAGAGAAAGTGTTGTCCTGGAGAGGGGTGGTGGTACCTGTTTGTGGCCTTTTGAAGCAGCTCCACATCAGACCTGGGGGCACCCAGTGGGGGAGGGATGGGGGAGATGGATTGGGGGGGTGTCCCCCCAGTCAGACATATGGGTGAACAACCGCAGGGGCTCTCAGTGGCGATCACGTTGAAACTGGGTCATAAGTAGCTTTTGGATGGGGGTCTGTGGCAACTTCGAATGGTCATAAGTCGAGGACTGCCTGTAGCCAAGAGGATATTCACCTGAATCTTTGCTTGCTAACCTGCAATTAACACCGTTATTTTTGTCCTGCTCCCCTTCCCTTGTTTTCCATGAGATATCCTTGGCAGATGCAAAGAATTTTAAATAGTTTGGGGTTTTGCTGTATCGCCCCCATCACCCTTCCTTGGCTTTCTTTCAGACTCCGAGGCTCAGGAAGGTCCTGCGTGGGTGCAGCCACTGGATTCCCTCACTATGTACAACTCCGTGAAGGTAGGAAGCCCTTCTGGGGTCCCAAGATGTCACAGTGTGATTTATTGTCAGTTGTATATATATGCAGGGAGCTGCATCCCTATCTAATATAATGGTTCATTCCTGAGCACGTGATTGATATGTTCTTGTACGCATGTGTGCATTCCTGAATCCCCATTCTTCCCTTCTTCTTCTGGCTTCTGACTGGTGAAGTCGCATTTTATAGCAGAGATGTAAACAATGAGATTTTATTGTTTTTGTACCGAAATAAATATTTTAATTAGACTTTTAAACTCTGGCTTTATTTCTAATGTCTGAATTCCGGGAGAAAGATCAAACATCGCCTCTGTGAGATTAATTCTCACTCCGTCACAAGGGGATAGTGGGACCCTTGGGAGAGTCAGTGCTCTTCACACAGTGGGCATGTCGGTCACTTTGCAGAAAACAGTCACGTCGGTCCTTGAAGTAGCCAGATGACCTTTCTTTGCCCCTTAGACCAGGGGTCTCTGAACTTGGCAACTTTAAGACTTGTGGACTTTAACTCCCAGAATTCCTCAGCCAGCATACATTCTTCCTCTTCCGCCCAGCCCTGATAAAAACCCATCTCTTTTCACTTCCAAAACCTCTATTAACTGTAGGAGTTCGAGGCTGGAATGAAAAAGAAAATACTGTATGGATGTGAAATGGAAAGTCTTCAGTTCCATTCAGGTCTCTCAACAATTCTTTAAACTTTTGGAAAGACCAATGCATTTAATAACGGCTTCTAATTGCTAGTTCTGCTTCAGTGATTTTTATCTACCTCACCACTGCTTTGTTGCTAAATTATGTATTCCATGAAATGCGTTGCGACGATTCTAAGGCGTTGTCTGTTCTCTGCCTGCTTCCTTCCCTTGCTCTGCGTCTTAGGGACATAACTCGGGCACCCTTGCTAAACTCCACAGAGGTTAACCTGCTCTGCAAAACTTCCACGGCTCTTGCTATCAGCTGTTTTGCATTCCTGAAGTTTTCCCTTCATGCAATCCTCTGGCCTGAGACTTTACAGGATGTTTAAGGAATGCCGGCATATCCTGTCTCTCGGAGAGTTGAGGGGGGCTCCAGGCTGGCGCAGGAATAAGCAATTTAGTTGGCTGGACATGGATAGGGAAAGGCCGTATTGTCCAGCTCTGCTAGGCCATGACTTGTGTGTGCAAAATACCAGCAGGCTCAGGCACTGCCGTCCTAAGAATGGGACGCACTTCCAAAAAAATAGATGGGGACCAAGACTTGTCTGATGTTTTCAAGGCTGGTTCCAATTCAGCTTCTGCTGCCTGTTCAGAGAAATAAGAAAAATAGCTTGAGCTGCAGTCTTATGGATGATATATGGAGCTCAGTTGGATTTACTTCCTAGCCTAACTTCACTCAGGGGTTGGATTGTGTGCGGCAAATGTGACATCAACAAATGTGATGGCGAACCGGTCCGAACCGGGAGGAACCCACCTCTGTTTCAAAGATCCTGAAGCACCGGGAAACTACCAGAAGACTGGAAAAGAGCTGATGTGGTTCCTATCTTCAAAGAAAGGGGGGGAAATGGATTCAGGAAACTACAGGCCAATCAGCCGCCATCAATACCTGGAGAATCCTGGAAAAGATAATCAAGCAACAGAACTGTGAACTCCTACCAGCAAATAAAGTTATAACCAAAAGCCAACATGGGTTTGTCAAAAAAAATCGTGTCAAACAAATCTTATTTCATTCTTTGACAAATTGACTAAACTAATGGCCCAGTGAAAGAGACTGGACCTCCCTTTGCCTGAAATGGCATAGAATCTCCTGCTTGGGTGGAAGGTTATAGCAATAGCAATATCACTTAGACTTATATACCGCTTCAAAGTGCTTTACAGCTCACTCTAAGCGGTTTACAGAGTTCAGCATATTGCCCCCAACAATCTGGGTCCTCATTTTACCCACCTCGGAAGGATGGAAGGCTGAGTCAACCTTGAGCCTGGTGAGATCTGAACAGCTGAACTGCTGAATTAGCAGTCAGCTGAAGTAAGTTGCAGTGCTGCTTTTAACCACTGCGCCACCTCACCTTGGCTCCGGTTGGACTGGAGAACCTCAGGGGTCCCTTCCAACTCTATTATTGTTCTGTTATTCTTTCCATGATCATGTGTATCCATCCCATCAAGCCCAAAGCAAGTCTGAAATGGTATAGGATCTCCCGACCTGGACAGGGGGTTGGACTAGGAGACCTCCAAGGTCCCTTCCAACCCTATTATTCTATGTTCTGTATTCTGTGTTCTATGTTCCGTTAGCTTCACTGCAGTGTAGCATCCACAGGAAGACTGTCCTTCCTGCTACCTTCTTGTTTCTCTCTTGCTTCCATTTGGATTTTTGGCTTCCTCAAGAAATTCTATCCCCCTGCCCCACATTGCAGCCAAGAGAGAAAGTGAAGACGGCCTTGGCTTCTGTTGGAGGGACTTCACTCCTTGCTCTGAGCCAGACAGTCGCAGCCAAGGAACAAATTTCAACACAAAGAAACCACACAGTCTGATCATGGAATTTTACCACTTCTGATCTAGATCCTGTTCTAAGGACACAACTAATGTCTCTCTTCTTGAATTTTCTTCTTCTGTTCCTACTTCTATGGCATGTTGATTTTGCTTTCTCTGGATTCTACTTGGCCAAGACCCACTAATAGTTATATTCTAGACTATTTAGGGACAGACAAGGAAAACCCTTCTTTCGGTGATCATTTGGCAAAAGGTTTGTGCTTACGCAGACTTCTTGTCTATGGGATGTTGGGTGGTTTTAAAAATAAGAGGAAAATTTTAAAAGATTGAATCAAAAACTTCAAAGTGCTTTTGAGAGAGAATTTGAGTGCAAGTAGCAATGAAATTTGTCAAAGATATTGTTATTTTTTATTTATTTATTTATTTTGTCAAGCGTGTATAACTGTGTATGAATACAAAGTGTAAACATTAATATAAATATATAAAAGTACAAGCATGGTTTTGAGTACATGATATTTTACGAAATACATAGAGACTTTAGGACAGGGACGGTAGGCATGCTAGTGCACTTATGCACACTCCTTACAGACCTCTTAGGAATGGGGTGAGGTCGACGGTAGACAGTTTAAGGCTAAAGTTTCGGGGGGTTGGGGAAGAAACTACAGAGTCAGGTAATGTATTCCAGGCATTGACCATTCTGTTGCTGAAGTCGAATTTTTTGCAATCAAGTCTGGAGCGGTTTACATTAAGTTTGTATCTATTGCGAGATCGTGTATTGTTGCAGTTGAAGCTGAAGTAGTCGTTGACAGGTAGGATATTGTAGCATATAATTTTGTGTGCTACACTTAGGTCAGATTGAAGGCGGCGTAGTTCTAAATTTTCTAGGCCCAAATTTCAAGTCTGGTGGCATAAGGTATTCTGTTGCGAACTGAGGAGTGTAGTGCTCGTCTCGTGAAATATCTCTGGACATTCTCAATTGTATTAATGTCCGATAGGTAGTGTGGGTCCCAGACGGATGAGCTGTATTCGAGAATTGGTCTAGCAAATGTTTTATATGCTCTGGTTAGAAGTACAATATTACCAGAGAAGAAGCTACGCAGGATTAGGTTAACCACTCTTAATGCCTTCTTAGCAATGCTGTTGCAGTGGCCTCTGGCACTTAGATCATTAGAGATGAGTACTCAAAGGTCCTTTATTGAGTGTGGATTGTCAACAAGGTCATGATTATCTAGTTTGTATTTTGTGTCCTGATTATTTTTGCCAATGTGTAAGGCTGAGCATTTGTTGATTGAGATTGGAAGTTGCCACTTGTTTGACCATTCTGATACATAGTCAAGGTCTTTTTGAAGGGTAATAGTATTGTCGGTGGTGTTGAATAGCTTTACATCATCTGTGAAGAGGACACAGTTGCTTTTTATATTATCACAAAGGTCATTTATGTAAAGAATAAAGAGTTGGTCCTAAAACGCTGCCTTGGGGAACACCGCTGTTAACAGGTACAGGATTTGATAAAGCACTTCCTATTTTTACCACTTGTTGCCTGTTTGACAGGAACACAGTTATCCATTTGTGCCGGGGTCCAGAAATGCCATAGAATTTTATTTTTAGAAGTAGTTTGTTGTGTACTACTGAGTCAAAGGCTTTGCAGAAGTCTATGTAAATTGCGTCTATTGCTTTGCCCAGATCGAGTTGTGTAGTCCATATGTTTTTACAGTGTAGAAGTTGTAGGTTGCAGAATACATTTTGGTCAAATATACAGGTGTAGCATCCTGGATTACCTATCTGGCCATCATATTTCCAGAAAGGATCTTTGAATTGGAATTGATCACAAGCAGAATGTCAGCAGTGCAGTGGGGCTGCAGGCAAGACCAGCGCAGTTGAAAGTTTCATACGGGATGTATTCTGCTCTAACTAGACTCCCTTTCAAGTGCTAAGTCCTGTTGGAGGCACCAGACTAACTAGATTTAGAAACTGGAACAGATGCAACAAAAGGTTGCAAGGGTGATGAGCAAACTAGCAATTAAGTCTTGCAACGAAAGACTGAGAGAATGTGTACCTTGTATGTGTGCCTTGAGGCTGTGATTGTCCCGTTTCAATATCCGAGGAAGCTGCCCAGAAAAGACTAGGTCTTGTTTTCCACCTTCCAAAGTGCAGGCAACATCATGACTTCGGAAAGAGGGTGGGATTCTTTTTTGTGGGGGGGGGCAGGACATCCATCTATCTGGGGTGCTTTAGTTTGGACTCATGCACTGAGCAGAGAGTTGGCTTGGTGAAGGCCCTGTTGAAAAATTTGCAAAGAAAAAGGAATGGGGAAATCACCCATGGTTCTCCTGGCTTTCCCTGAAACATAGAGCTATGTTCCCGGATGGATTTGCTCAGGACTGAGAGATTGCTCAGCCACTGAGCATCAATCTGATGGAACAGAGCGAAGCTCAGACCACCTGCCCGTTTTTCCTGGGAAAAGATGCCTTGGCCCCATTCTTTCCAGTCTCTGGGTGGCAGTCTGGGTGGGAGAACCTTTGGAATATCTTATCAAATTTCTGGTGGTAAAGATTGGTGTCTGCCGACCAGGTCTCCTTATTCATAGGGGGGGTTCAGTGGTGGTACTTTACAGATTGGCTGATGGTTCCTTTAAAGAAAAATTCTAAACAAAAATACAGTAACCGTGAATGGTAGAGCAAGCTGGTTAAGAAGAAAGACAACACCAATGAATGAAACCAAGTATTAGTATCCCTTTAGTATTCTTCCCTCCCATTAATGTAATTAATCTGGCATAAAACAATTATAGTTCCCCTGGGTGGTGTAAGATACAAACTCAGATCGTAAATTTGAGAAGGCTTTAACTTTCCCTTGACTAGTGAGGTCAGTTTCCAGTTCTGGCCATGTGCCAGATATTTTGGTTCCAGAGTGCTCATGTCATCGCTCTATTTTTCCATTGTTGTGGACATTCTAGTGGCAAGTTCACAACAATACTATTGATTTTGTAGAATAAATGCTTGCATTTATGTGATAGTCAAACTCTCGTGTTTATCTCTTTGTTTGTACTCTCAAGTTAGCCCAAATAGTACATTATTTCGCAATAAATTTTGAATCGACTTGCCTAAAATCTGCTCACTTCAAGAATGACTTTGTGGTCCACTCGGTCGTCCCGAGGTGGTTACAGCAGAGTGCCTTGATTCTGGCCCAGCCTTAGTGCTGCCTCCACTGTTGAGCCTTTCCTTCCTTTTGCAAACTTTCTTGAAAGTTGGATTAGTTTTGACCCTTGAGGAAAACTATGATAATTGGAACGATGGTGGTTGCTTTTCCCGATTTGTTGTTTTCCGCCTGTTGTGCTCCTTTACTGCCCTTTTATTTTTCTTACTCCAGGTTAATATTGATTTTGATTGGATTTGAATAGATCAAAAAGTGAGGCCATAATTTAAAATACAAAAGATAAAGTTCAGGTCAGTGGACCTGGATGCAGAAGGTTTTACCAAATCCTGGGGCTTTTGCTCATGAAAACAGAGACGGCCTGCGGTCCAAGTGATCCTTTCGGCTGAGTCGAGTGGCTGGGAAGGGCAGCAGCCTTCTCTGCATCTGGGGCTTAGAAAGCCTTTGCTGGCACCAGATGAAAAGACCTGGCAGTGACGTCAAGAGTGGCTTGATGCTTCTGGCTCTGGAGGGTGAGAGGCCCACAAGCTGGCATCTCCTTGCGGGGACATGAATCCAGCCCACCCCATGGGGATGAGCCTGCTTTCCTCAAGAGTGTGTGTGTGTGTGTGTGTGTGTGTGTGTGTGTGTGTGTGTGTGTGTGTGTGTGTGTGTGTGTGTAGCCTTGCGTGCTTCCTTGATCACCAGCTGTTTGCGTGTCAAGTGACAATGGCCTAAAACAAGGGCTGCTTGTTTTTAAATAGCATGACCAACCTCACAAATGCCTCCGGGGCTGAACAGCCGAGTGAAATGGATCTCTGCTTTGCTTGCAGGAGGCTCATGACTCTGAACTCGATGAAGCTGGAAGTCCACTTTCAGCAGAAACAGGTAAGCTGCAACGTGGGGTGCAAGGGTTGGGATGGGGCAGGGAATGCAGCCCACATCCTGGGAAGAGCTGGGCACAGGTTTAGTCCAGAGGGGAGCACGCTGGCTGGTCCTGGCCACCATCCCCTGGCTGCCCCCTTCCTGGGTCCTGTCCAGATGCCCTGTGAGCTGACACGAATGGACGCTTTCCTAGAGCAACCCCTGGGGAGCTCATCTGGAGAGTCCCGGGCCTCAGTTCTTGAGATCCTGGGAAAGAGAAGTCCCGGAGTGGAGATTGGGGCAGGCACTGCGGGGAGCGGGGAAGCTCAGACGCAGAAACTAAAGCTGTAGTTACTTAGATAACTTACATCATGCCTTTTCACTAACAAATATACCGTATTTTTCGGAGTATAAGATGCACCAGAGTATAAGAAGCACCTTAGTTTTTGGGGAGGAAAATAGGGGAAAACAATCTGCCTACCAGGTATTCATCTGGCTAGTGTTCTTAGTCTGGTCAGCTTCAGCACATTATTTTATCCCCTGGTTAGGACTTAAAAAAACCTTCTTCTGAGAGAGTAACAATGAAAGAGCCTGCAAGCCGGTAAGAGCTGGGAAGATCGTTAGCACCTAGTTAGGGCTAGAAAAAAACTTCTTTGGAGCAAGTAGAGCAATGAAAAAAAACCTTCAAAGACTTAGGGCTGGAAAAACATTCTTTGGAGAGAGTAACAATGAAAAAGCCTGCAAGGTAAGAGCTGGGAAGATCGTTAGCAGCTAGTTAGGGCTGGAAAAAAAGCTTTGAAAAAGCTACATTCAGAGTATAAGACACACCCAAATTTTCAGCCACTTTTAGGGAGGAAAAAGGTGCGTCTTATACTCCAAAAAATACGGTAGTTCCCTGTACACATTTTGTACTTAATTTCACCTGAATCAATCAATTTCCTGAGATTGCACACCACAGTACATTGAAACAAACATGCTAAGGACCATGACTCAAAGCCCCTCTAATTAAGGTTAGTGCTGACCAAGTTTAATATCCAAATGAATGATTTAGCTCGGTCTTCAACTATCCAGGTTAAGACGGTTATGTAAATACAGCAAGTGTGGCAAACAATTCATAAAATGTTCAAGTCAAAAGAAGCCAGTTCAGTCAGCCTAAAATTGATCTAGAAAAAGGAGCTACCAGCGAGAATCAAACCATCAAAGAAAGAGACAGAAAGGTTAGGGTTAGGGTAAGAACATAGAATAACAGGATTGGAAGGGACCTTGTGTGTTTTTTAGTTTGAAGCACAATCGGAGATCAACCATCTTTCTGGAAACCTCTCCCAATTCAAGGATTGCCAAATTCTCACAAGATTCCTGTATTTTTTTGACTTCCGGTTCCGGATCGCTGCATCGCGGACGCTCCTCGTTGAGCGCCTTTCCTTTTCCCCGTTAAAGCCGCCAGAACAGCTGTCTGGCGGCTTGAAAGTCTCTGCCCCGGGCAAAGGGGAGAGATGAGAGCCGGACAGGTGGGGTAGAGCCCCCCCTAGTGCCCCAAGTGTCAGCCAGGGGCGCGAAAGGTGAGGGCTCCCCAGCCAGCCTGTCTCTTGCTCCGGGGACTTGGAAACCTCCGCTTTTGCGGAGCAAGATGCTGTGACCACCCGCTGCTTCGTGAATGGGATTACAACTATTTAATTGTTTAAACAAGCAGACAGAGAGAGACAGGATTTTAAAGGGCAAGTATAGATTTTTTTTTTCTTTCAACTCCACTGCTGATTTTCACTTCGGAAGAAACTAAGTAACAGTTATTAGGCTACAACATGGCGATCGGAGAAAGTGGGAGGAGAAGTGAAAGTAACTTTCGTTTCCCTAGCAGCTTTTTTTCTTATGGAAATTTTTGATTTTGAAAGTTGGCTTTACTCTCTCTGTCTCCTGATTTTGGATTAAATAATAACTGACAATTTTTTAAAAATAAAATTCTATCTGGCTTTGGAATTTGAAAGAATTTTAAAAGAAATTTAAAAGAACTTTTACTAGAGGCTTGGCTTTTTCTTTGTTCACCACTGGAAATATTAAAATGGCTTCAAAATCTGGAAAGATGGTTTTGAATAAAAGAATGGATTATTCATCTGGTTATATTTCTAAAATGCAACTTACCACTGAGTTAACACCCCCAAAGTCTTTAACACCTGAAAATTTAATAAGTACCTTAAAGATTATGAAAGATGAACTTATTGTTGAATTTAACCAAAAAATTAGTGAAATAGATAATAAAATGCAGGCTGCTTTAAAGAATATTGACCAACAAATTAGAAATGATGTGTTGGAGGTATGTAAAGGTCTAGCAACAAATATTGAAGTTTTGGCAAACCGCATTGAAGAAAACAAACAAGTTTTGACAACTTCAGTAGAATACATAGATAAAATACAAAATGACATTGCAAATTTTGAAACAGAGGTGTTAATGACGCAATTCAGATCCATGGAATTTGCCATAAGGGTCAGGGGGTTGAAAGAAGGATTATATGAAGATTTGAAAGGAAGGATGGTGGAAGCTTTGGAGCAGGTGTCTGGACTGTCTAAAGAAGAACTAGCCAGGCAAATTGATAAAATATATAGAATCAACTCCTGGTATGCAAAACAAAAACACCTACCAAGGGATATTGTAATATACTTTACTACAAGAGCCTTACGGAATAGGATTATACAGGCAACGTTTAAGAATAACCTGCAGGTGAATGGCCAGGAACTGATGATATGGAAAGAAATTCCCTCTAAAATGCTCAAAGCCAGAAAAGATTATACCTTTCTGATTGATGAATTTAAAAGGTTAAATTTACATTACAAATGGGAAGCACCAACAGGAGTTGCAGTGAAATTTCTGGGGAAAAGATATCGGCTTAATACAACAAAGAAAGCTACTGAATTTTATGTCAACGTCTTAAAGGCTGATATATCCAAGATTCCAGAGGAAAGATGTATGAAAACAAAAGAGGAGGAGGAGGGAAAGCCATCCCTTCCTCTTCAAATCGAAACAGATTTACAAAATTTAAATGATTGGCAGAGCCAGACAGATGTCTACAGTGTGGAAAAGGAGATGGAAGATCGGGGTCAGATGGGAGGCGAGCTGACAACTACAAAATTATCAAGTTACAAAAAGATGCAACCATCATTAAGATACAACAAGATGCAGTGTTGAAGTTTATTGGACAGATGGTTGCCATTATGACTGTACTTTTCTTTTTCCCTTCTTTCCTTAATTTTTTTTTCTTTTCTTTACTTCTTGCATTCTTTTTTTTTCTTTTGTTTTTTTTGGGGGGCTTATTCAAAGTATTATTAATTCTTTTTAAAGATTTAGAACTTTTTTGAACCTAATAATTTAATACATAGTAACATTATGTTACTAATAGAGTGGTAGAATTTATGATGAAGTTTAAGGTTTTTGTATTATTATTTAGTTATTTTTTGTGTAATATCAATTTAAGTTTTATTTAATTGTGAGAAAGATTTGGAATTGTTATCTATCCAGTTATAAAATATTACAATTAGATTTAACATTTTTTTTTTGGGAGGAAGGTTATTTAAAGTTTGTAATTAGTGCTTATAATCTGATATATAGTAATAGTATGTTATTTATATACTGATTGATTTTATGATGAAGTTTAAGGTTTTTGTATTTAATACTTAGTCATCATTTATGTAATAATCATTTAATTCTTAGTTAACAGTGAAGAAATGTTGTGAAGGGTAGATGATTGAAAGGAGGAGGAAGGAATTTTTATTAGTGTACAATTTGGAGTTGAAGTTTTAAAAAAATAAGGTGGAAGTCAAAATTTTTTAATTTAATTTAAATTTATTTTATTGATATTATGCCCTGTACTCTCTCTGGGAAGTCCGGGGGGGAGGGGGGGAGGGAAAGGGGTGGGTTAGGGGGGAGAAAAATTAAAAAAAATGTTTGTACTTTCTATTTAATGTTTAGCTATTATCTATGTAATTTTGTACTAATAAAACTTTTTGGAAATAAAAAAAAAAGATTCCTGTATTTTTAATTTTTAGTTTTTAAAATTTAATCTGAGTCTCCATGTTGCCAGAAAAGTACATGAACATCCAACATAATGAGCCGAGGTGGCGCAGCGGTTAGAGTGCGGTACTGCAAGCCACTTTAGCTGACTGTGATCCGCAGGTCAGCGGTTCAAATCTCACCGGCTCAAGGTTGACTCAGCCTTCCATCCTTCCGAGGTAGGTAAAATGAGGACCCAGATTGTTGGGGACAATATAAATATACATTGCTTACTGGTGTAAACCGCTTAGAGAGTGCTTGCACTTTGAGGCAGTATATAAGTCTCACTAATAAATAAATAAATAAACATCTGTCTTTGTCCTAAATCATGATCAAGAAGTTTTGAGATCACTTTTATGGAAAGAAAACTAAAATGGATATAAATAATTAAAATATTATGTGTTTTGCCCTTTCAAAAGCATCATCAATTTAGTTGGACTTTCAGTAATTACTCTAAAGATTCTCTCACACTTAGGTTTTGAATGAATGGTAAGTGATGGACTGGGTAATCCAGGGGTGTCAAACTCAATTTCATTGAGGGCCGCATCAGGGTTGTGTTTGACCTCGGGAGGGCTGGGGGGGCGTGGCCAGGATGGGTGTGGCCAGCTTGACATCACTCGTGTCGGGGGCGCCTGCGGTGACACGAAGGCTCTGCCAGCGAAAACGGGCTCCCAGTCTTCGTTTCCGGCTGGGATGGCCTCCTGTAACCCTCTTGCAGCGAAAACGGAGCTCAGGAGGCAAAGCAGGGGTGAAATGCTCCCGGTTCGCTCTTACCTGTCGGTCGTCGCAGAGCCGATGGAGCCGGTGGTGGTAGCGGGGCCGGGCTGCCCCTGCCCACTTTCCCCGCCCATCTGGACGCCACCATTTGAGTTCTTTTGCCCTCTGCACATGCGGAACGCTTTGCGCATGCGCAGGGGGCAAAAGAACTCAAATGGTGGCATCCAGGCGGACGGGGGAAGCTGGCAGGGGCAGCCCTGCGCCGCGACCGCCATCGGCTCCATCAGCTCTGCGACGACCGACAGGTAAGAGCGAACCGGGAGCATTTCACCCCTGAGGCAAAGGGTTGCAGGAGGCTGTCCCAGCCAAAAATGGAGATAGGGAGCCCGTTTTCGCTGGCAGAGGCACCGCGGGCAGGTCCTTTGCTGTTTCCAGGGCGGCCCTGCGGGCCAGATCTAAGCACCACAAGGGCCGGATCCGGCCCGCGGGCCTTGAGTTTGACACCCCTGGGGTAATCCAATGTACAATTCTTCTAGATTAGTTCTTTGAATCAATTGTCACCCATCTAGTGGAGGTCATAAAGCGATGCTTCTGACTATGCAAAGAAACCGCTTTTCCTTTAGAGCCAGCCTCTTCCCACCCAGTTGTAAAATGACTCTGATTTCTGTGCTTGATCTAGAATGAAGACTTGGATGATGAAGACTTCTGTGCTCTTGGTGAACGATGGGCCTCCCAGAGAAACCGCAGAAGGGGCCCCCAAACTGACTCAGAGGAACATCTTGGAGAGAGCTTGCAGAGAGACTCCGCAATGAGGAAGTTTCCCAGCCAGGAAAGTGTCCTCACAGACCTGAGTGCTGACCTGGAGGGCATTTCACTCCATAGCACGAGCAGCACTGGTGGGGCCTTGGCTCTTGTGGCCATGGCACCCCATTCGTCATCCATTCAGAACTCCCCAACTTTAACCAACTCCCCTGACAGCTTGAGTAACCATTCTCCAGCAGCCCAGTCTCCAAATGAAAACAGCAAGGAAAAACCCAAGAAACGTCAGACACGGAATTTCCTCAAAAGAATCGAATCTCTGAGAAAGAAAGACAAGGAGAAATTGGACTCCGCTAAAGCTCCAGACAGGGATACAACTCACCTCATGCCTGGTTGGAACTCCTCAAAGGACCCCAGGGAACCTGTCTCTGGGACGCAGGTTGTAGTAGGAAATGAAAAGCCACGTTCTTTCTACGGCAGTAAAACAATTTCAGCAGGTGGTCGGACTAACCATGCTCTGGCCTCAGTTAAAAGCAAGCTGCAACGTGAGCCCAAATATGGTAGTATTTATTTAGAGGATTATGAAACAAGTCCGAACAAGAAATGGGATGCCAGAATGTGGGATCATCAAATTGCATTTAAAAGAGATTATTTATTCCACATCCCAGGGGATTACAAGCCAGGCACTTTCCCCAAATCTCTCTCCATCGAAAGCTTGTGTCCTTTGGAGAGTGGCTGTTTGGCAGACTGGAAATCAACCCACCAAGCCTCCAGTCCTTTGTCAGGTGGCCCTGGCATCAGCAGTGGTATCCATGCGGGCAATTCTTCTCATGCCCTGGAACACCGACTAAGGAGGCCTTCAAGCACTTCCACAAATAGCCGCACCAGCCTCTACGATAATGTTCCTGACTTTGGCAGTGGAGACGATCTCTTTGATCTGGACCAGGAAATGATCTATGAAAACCTAGATGACATCCTGCAGCATGTTTGGGGTCTCCAGCAAAAAATAGAGCTCTGGTCAAAGGCAGTGAAGTTGGATATGGAGGATGAAAGTATTGGGGTGGAGGAAAGGGAGGAAACAGATTCTGCCGAGGAGCCCACCAACCTGAACTTGGAGAACCACTCCATGTCTGACATTGGTACTTCCACCAGCGACTTTGAGAGCACTGCCAACTCTCTGAACGAGACTGAGGAGCCTGAAACGAGGGAGCGCAGAGACTCTGGCGTGGGGGCATCGCTTACAAGACCTTGCAGGTAAGTCTGGGAAGAGGCAACTTTTTGGGGAATTAGGAATGTCGTGATCTTCTTCTCTCTCTAGGAAAGTCCGTCTGAATGTTTTTTTTATTTATTTTTTTATTTTTTTTGTCAAGTACGTTTTGTCAATATACATAGATATAACATTGTTTATATACATAAAATGGGTATTGATAAGGGGGAACATTAGGACAGGGACGGTAGGCACGCTGGTGCACTTATGCACGCCCCTTACTGACCTCTTAGGAATCGGGTGAGGTCAACAGTGGACAGTCTAAGGGTAAAGTTTTGGGGGTTTGGTGACGAAACCACAGAGTCAAGTAGTGAGTTCCAGGCATTTACCACTCTGTTGCTAAAGTCGTATTTTCTACAGTCAAATTTGGAGCGGTTCACTTTGAGTTTGTATCTGTTGTGTGCTCTCGTGTATTGTTGTGGTTGAAGCTGAAGTAGTCGTTGACAGGAAGGACGTTGTAGCAGATAATTTTATGAGCTATGCTTAGTTCGTGCCGAAGGTGATGTAGTTCTAAGCTTTCTAAGCCCAGGATTTCAAGTCTGGTTGCGTAAGGTATTCTGTTGCGAGTAGAGGAGTGGAGGACTCTTCTTGTAAAGTATCTCTGGACACTTTCTAATGTATTTATGTCCGATATGCGGTGTGGGTTCCAGACAGATGAGCTGTATTCAAGGATTGGTCTGGCGAATGTTTTTTATGCTCTGGTTAGTAGTGTGATATTACCGGAGAAGAAGCTACGTAAGATTAGGTTAACAGTTCTTGAAGCCTTTTTGGTCAATCAAATGTTGCTCAGGGTTGTGATGGAGTTGTTTAGCCTATGCATTTAATAAAGAGCAATAATAATTTCAGATTTTTGCCCATTCCAGTCCCCCCACCTAAACATGGAAATAGCTACCCGGTCTACCTGTTCAGAATTGGGATTGAAGCCCTTCACTCTCATTCGGTGGCCATTGATGATGATGCCCCAGTGCTGTCTTTTGGGGGATTCTTCTTTGCAGTTTGTTCTGCAAATTCTCACAGGATATACCGTCTGTTCTCAGGACAGAAATTGTAGTTTTGGATACTATAAAAAATTCCCACAAATTTCTTTAGGGTGAAGTTGAGATTTGGCAATATGTTTAGCATTGCATGTAAAAAGAAAACTACTATCTACAGGTCAGTGTCATGAAAGATCAGTAATAGACTTTCATAATTTTGTGAGATTTAAATCGTTTTACGAAAATTATTTACAATGGTGCTTTCATTATTTAGTGATGGATCAGAGTTTTGTCCTAATCTGAAGGCGGCTTGAATAAATGTCTCTTCTAATTTTACCCCAGCAACATCCCTGTGAGGTAGGCTGTGCTGAGAGGGAGCGATAGGTGCCATGCCACCAAAGGCGCTTCCCAGTCTAAGCTCAACCTTAACCCACTGCACAGTGCCTGGCTTGGAAGCATTTCAGGATGGAGTTTGGATGCTTGTGGGGACCTAAGACTAGGAAAGGGGAGGCGTTTCTGGATCCAAGACCGGGACTGGACTTTAAATGGACTGCCACAGGCTGGTCCAAGGGGAGAAGATCCAAGACAATAACTAAACTGGGTAGGTTCCCATTTTAATTCAGTTAAAACTAAATGAAAATAGTGATATGGTGTTGATTATCATCTTTAAAGCCCTACATGGCTTAGGACCAGGTTACCTCCGGGACTGCATCCTACCTCATACTTCCCTTCGACCGGTCAAGTCCCACAGAGCGGGTCTCCTCCAGGTCCCATCAACCAAACAATGCCGGCTGGCGGGGCCTAGGGGGAGGGCCTTTTCTGTGGGGGCCCCTGTTCTCTGGAACCAACTACCCCCAGAGATCCGAATTATCCCCACCTTGCTGGCCTTCCGAAAAGCTGGTAAGACATGGCTCTTCCTGCAGGCGGGGTGATTTGAGACAATTTCACATCCTAGGTCTACCCCATGTATGTATGGTTTTGTATATTTTTTAAATTCTTTTTAAATTGTTTTTAAATTATATTGTTTAGTTGTTCTTTAAATGTTGTATGCCTCCCTGAGTCCCCAGGGAGTAGGGCGGCATAAAAGAACACTAAAATAAATAAATGAATAAAATATGATTATTCTTCAAATATTCCTCAAAAAAAAAACGTTGCTCTTTTTTCACTTTAAAAATACAGCTCAAAATCAACTTTGGGCTGTCTGTGGAGGCTTTGCCACTTAGGGGAGGGGAAGCTTGTGGCCCCAGACATCAGATTGTATTGGGGCTGCAATTTCTGCTAAACTGTTTCAGATGCAAGAGGCACTCAGCCATTCACAAGTAAAGAAGCCTGCAGTAGCCCAGGTTTCTTTTTTTCAAATGCAGAAGTCACCTTACAATTGTTGAAGGAGGAGGGAATCAAGAACTGTGGCTGATTTGCACTCTCCACTAGATCGTGGTTTATCTTCTCTTCACCTACAACTAAGGCGCTCCATTTCTACAATTTACTCAGGAGGAACTGCCATCCGGAGTGCAGGTGGTTGATCTCATGATCTCCCTGAAATCCAGAGGGACCTCGACAGACTCGAACACTGGGCCCAAACCAATAAAATGAAATTTAACACAGAGAAAAGTAAAATTCTGCACCTAGGCAAGAAGAATCAAAAATACACATACAAACTGGGCGAAACCACACTCAATAGCAGCGATTGCGAGAGGTATCTCGGAGTCCTGGTAGACAGCCAACTAAATATGAGCCAGCAGTGTGCAGCAGCAGCCAAAAAGGCCAACGCAGTCCTGAGCTGCATAAATAGAGGGATACAATCAAGGACCAGAGAGGTACTAGTACCACTCTATAAAGCCTTGGTCAGACCACACCTAGAGTACTGCATCCAGTTTTGGTCACCACACTACAAAAAAGACATTGAAACCCTAGAGAAAGTGCAGAAGAGAGCAACCAGGATGATAAAGGGTCTGGAAAATAAAACATACAAAGAGCGGTTGCAGGAACTGAGCTTGGCCAGTCTGGCGAAGAGAAGGACCCGGGGTGACATGATAGCAGTGTTCCAATACTTGAGGGGATGCCACAGAGAGGAGGGGGTCAGGCTGTTCTCCATGGCACCAGAAAGCCAAACAAGGAATAACGGATGGAAGCTGACCAAGGAGAGATTCAACCTGGAAGTGAGGAGAAACTTTCTGACGGTGAGAGCGATCAACCAGTGGAACAGCTTGCCAGCAGAGGTCGTGAGAGCCCCAACACTTGCGACCTTCAAGGAGAGACTGCACTGCCATCTGTCTCAAATGGTGTAGGAACTCCTGCTTGAGCAGGGGGTTGGACTAGATGACCTACAAGGTCCCTTCCAACTCTAATAATAAATCTAAATCTAAAATCCCTGTGATCAAGAGAGGTTGTGCATTCTCAGCTGCAGTGTCTCTCGATGCCTTCAGAGAGGGTCAGCCTGGCACACAATCCCCTACCAGGAATTCTCCCTCTAATTCTTTTCAGAAATGGACCTGTTGAGCAACGGACAATGAACACTGTTACTAATCTCTTAGAGGCAGAACAATTCATTATTTGAGTTTGACAAAAAAAAAAAACACACACACAACCTCAAGATTTAAAACATTTCACAGCTATTTTCCATCTATAAAAAACAACATTTTTCCTAACTTGTTTTCTAAACCAAGTTGGAAAAATCTGGCACTTTAACAAATGCTTAATTAATCAATAGTTTATAGCAAAGGTGCATGTTATGAGACTGCGTGCTTCCAGCTACCCCTATTGTAGTAGTATTCAAGTTGATTGACAGCAGAAGACATCTAGAAGGGTTCTTGCCCCTTGCATGCCTGGCCCACAAGGAAGCCAGATTTGAGCGAGAGGCTTTCTGATTTGAATTCTTGGCCACATCTCCTTTATTCTATTCTGGTTAATTTTTTTGTTGCATTTAATTTTAAAACAAAAAGCTCTGGTCTTAAAATTGCACTCAGGCAGGACCAGATGTGCAGGAAGAGACATTAGGCCCTGCTTCCTGCCTGGGACAGGATGTTAGGCTCTCGAATCAGAGGCTGCTTATCCTGAGCAAGACAGGTAAGAAGGCGCCTTCCAGTTCTCTGTCCTGGCTTCTGCTCCAGGACATTAGAGGGCAAGAAATTCTTCATTAAGGGCAGAATCACTTGCTTCCATTCCAGCTGGCAATGTCAAGTCATCCCACAGATCCGTGAATTACCTAATTTACTCGTGATGTCGCTCTCCCCATGGGCAAGGCGACATGAGTTCCCAGCCCCACCCAGCCTTGCACAGACCAGCATGTGGTATTGCGCAAGCACTTCCTTATGGCTAGCCACAAATTACGCAGAGCACAGGGTTCTCTCGGGAGCTCTTCTGCTCTGATATCCACTTTGGCTCTCCACAGAAAGACCTGATCTGAAAGACCTGGAGCTGCATCTGCATGGAGGGAAGCATGAAGTGGGTCCCTCAAGGTTCTGTCTTAAGTCTAGTAGTCCTCAATATCTTCATCAATGATTTCAGTGGGAGATAGAAGGAATACTCATGGCGACAGGAAGGGCATCCGGCCATTAAACACTCTGCTAGCTCCATTCAGTTTCCCAGACTCCACCCTGCGAGGGATTATGGGGTCGTTAAAAGATGATGATGATGATGATGATGATGATGATGATGATGATGATGATGATGATGATGATGATGATAGAAGGAATACTCATCAAACTTCCAGGCAACATCAAGCTGATGAGGAATAGCCAACACTTTATGCCCAAGCTCCAAAAGGATCTTGACAGACTTGAGCTGTGATGACCCAGGACACGGCACAGAGATAACACAAACAGCTGGCAGTTCAAACCGGCCCTTTAGTGCTCCAAATCTCCCCCAAATGCTCCCATGTTTCTGACAAGTCTCTGAGCAGAGTGATAATAAACCCCCACACAAACATCAAATAGCCTCTGGTCACAATTAGTCCAGCCCAGCACTGTCTGCACCAAGGCTGCATGGCAATAAATCCCAAATGTATTTGGCAAAACAAGAGCAAAGCAAGGAGTTCAGGGAGCAAAAGGTCTAGATAATCAGTCCAGAACACCACACAGGAATGCAAGGATTCTTGGCAAGTTCAAACGTCGGCACACAACACTTCAGGAACTCAGCATTTGTTCCCGACAAATGCCCCTCCCCACAGCATCTCCTTAAGTCTCATTCCCCAGGTGTGCCTGGTGAAGCTGGGTGGAGCACTCTCCTCGTGAGTGGCCTGCTCCATCTGAGCTGATCCGCTGCCTCTGCACTCTCCGAGCCCTTGCATCAGGAGCGGGTGGTTCTTGCTCCTTATCTGAGCTCTGTTCCTCCCTGCCTGCAGAGCTTGCTAATTCCGAACAGCCTTGCCTGGACTGACTCTGCCCTTCCCCAGTTTCCTCCAAGGCCAATGGAGCTGCCCTCTCACTCACTGTCAATTCTTGCTCCAGCTCATCTTCCACCGCAGAGTCAGACTCCAACAGGGGCATGACATGAGCATTGCATCCCATCCATCAAAATGCGATTCAGTGGTGAGAAAAGAGAGGTTTTACCAGCGAGATTGGCCAAAATGTATCAAAATATGAATCCCAAATGCTGGAAATGTCCACATAAAAACAGAACATACTACCATATGTGGTGGACCTGCCCAAGAGTTAAAAAATTTTGGCAAAAAATACACAACTGGCTCGAAGAAATAACTACACAAAAAATAAACATCAAACCAGAAATATTTTTACTAGGGATATTAGAACAAATGATAGAAAGGAAATACTGTTATATCATAATTCATATATTGACAGCGGCGAGAATATGCCTAGCACAGTACTGGAAACAGGGCGATGTATCGACTGAAAATGTAATTATTAGAACAATTTTAGAATGTGCAGAATTAGACAAATTAACAATGGAATTAAATCAGAAAGAAGATTCGGAATATTTTGAAAATTGGAATTCTTTTTATAATTGGCTGGAAAGAAGAAAAGAAAAAAAATAGAAATGTTTACATTGATATATAACTTAAGAACTTATATAAGAATAGAC
This sequence comes from Diadophis punctatus similis, assembly GCA_023053685.1. Taxonomy (NCBI): domain Eukaryota; kingdom Metazoa; phylum Chordata; class Lepidosauria; order Squamata; family Dipsadidae; genus Diadophis; species Diadophis punctatus. Next base: position 16,180,277 of record JALIGW010000014.1, on the reverse strand, counting down.
AAGTTTAGTTATTATAAATGTATGTTCATCAATATATATTTAGATAAAAACTATAAAAAAAAATGATATATATAGATATATAGTTGTATAGTTATATATAAGTAAAAAGGTAACGTCAAGATGCTTACCGTAGAAGTACCCAAGAGGTTTATATGTATATATGTACATGTATGTACATATATTGTTTTGTTTAATGTTTGTTTGTCTTTTTTAATGTTTATATTCAAATAAAAATTATTTTTTTAAAAAAAGAGAAAAGAGAGGTTTTGATACTTAGGCAAGAAAAGCCAAATGCACAGGTACAGAATAGGTGGTGCCTGGTTCAACAGCAGTAACTGAGAGGGATCTAGTAGACACCATTTGAGCCAGCAGTGTTTTGCAGCTGCAAAAAGGCTACAAAGTCCTAGGTTGCATCAAGTTCACAAGAAATAATAGCATTAATGTTTTATACTGCCCTAGTAAGGCCACACTTGGCATACTGGGTCCAGTTCTGGTCACCATGATACAAAAAAAGATGTTGAGACTGTAGAAAGTGTGCAAAAAAGAGCAACAAGGATGATAAGGGGGTCTGATGCCTAAACCATATGATGGATGGGTGGGGGAACTAGGTCTGTCTAACCTAATGAGAAAGTTTAGGGGTGACATGGTAGCTCTTCCAGTACTTGGTGGGCTCTCACAGAGAAGGGGGGGTCAGCTTATTCTCCAAAGCACCTCAGGGCAGAACAAGAACAAACAGATGGAGGCTTAACAAAGGGAGATCCAACCTTGAACTAAGGAGAAATTTCCTGACTCAGAACAGTTATCTCCTGTGGCCTAGAGGTGGAGCTCTTGCCTCACAATCAGGAGGTTGTGAGTTCGATCCTAGGTAGAGCCAGATGTAGGGTCTCCTGCTTGGGCAGGGTGTTGGACTAGATGACTTGCAAGGTCCCTTCCAATCTCTTAAACCCCACTTGCAGTTGACAATGGCAAAAAGAGATTTGCTACACTGGGAAAAACAAAGAATTTACCCAGCTGCTGTGGCCCAGAGGTGGAGCTCTTGCCTCACAATCAAGAGGTTGTGAGTTCGATCCTAGGTAGAGGTAGATGTAGGGTCTCCTGCTTGGGCAGGGGGTTGGACTAGATGACCTGCAAGGTCCCTTCCAACTCTGTTAATCTGTAAATCTGTAAATCTGAATTAATCAGCAGAATGGCTTCCATCCAGAAGTTGTGGATGCTCTGTCACTGGAGGTTTTCAAGAAGAGATTGAATAGCCATTTGTCTGGAATAGTTATAGGGTCTCCGTGAGCAGGGGGTTGGACTAGAAGACCTCCAAGGTCCCTTCCAACTCTCTTATTCTGTATTTTGTATTCTATTCTTTTTCCCGTCCTAGAGCAACACACTATTTTTTCAATGTGGCGACTGCTCCAGTAACATGCACCAATTATAGGCTTCTAGATTTATTTAGTACCTTTGTGGGTTTTGAAAGTGATCTCTGTATGAGGAAGAATCATAAGGAGAAATGCGTCCTTCAGAGGAAGAATTAAAATTCAGGTTGGGTGTTTGGTGCCCTCTAGTGAGTTGCAATTACCATAGGAAATAGCATTGCAATTGCGATGACAGAAAGGTGGCATCTATCTGGGCCTTCTTCAAATCGGAAGGTGGGAAGAACCCTTTGGAGATCAGCCCTCCCATTCCACTCCTGGGCCAAGGAAGGAGACACCTCCATGTTGGTAGGTGATAGGTTGGGAGAGAGGAAAATAAATTTAAAAAGAAAAAGAAAAAAACAAAAGGAAAGAAATACAGAAAGAAACAACTTCCTCCTTCATCAAGACAAATACAAACATTTTCAGTAAGTTAACACTGTCTCTAATATCTCAGCCCAAAGCCTCTTTATCCCCTATCTTTAATCTCTTGGCAAATAATAAAGCTTCAAATGTATCGGAAATTATTATTTTTATGATCTTCAACTCCTCTCAATTTCAATACCATAGTTTATCACTTTCTCTAAAAATATAACCCAAACTCTCTTCTTCTTCCTATATCATATCTACAGTATAAACAAATCTTTAAAGCCTCATCAATCTATCCTAGTCAAGAAAAACCCATTAAAACGGATAGGTAAAAAAGAAATCTTTGTAAATCTTTGTTTTATTTTTAAAGGTCTTGATAGTTCTTTCTTTCAGGGAATGTCCCCAAATCTGGGTTTTTTTTCTTTCTCACTTTTCCTTTTCTCAGGAATTTCTTCGTAAGTGTAACATGTCTTTTGTAAAATTGTCCAAGTCACTTTTCTGAGTTAAAATCCACATATCTAATAATATCCGCTTCCACCTCTTCTTGTAAGCCCCTTTTTATTGCATCAGAAAATCTAAAGAGTAGGTTCTGGGGACACTGTTGCCAGATACCCTTGAATTCTTCCAGAATTAAAATATTTTTTCCCATTCTGTGTTAGTGAGTCTCCTCTATTAATTCTAAACTTTAATTATTTCTGGTTGCTTCTAGCAGAGCAACTCCTTCCAGCTTTTCTCTCATAGAATCAGAGAATAACAAGAGTTTGAAGGGACCTTGGAGGTCTTCTAGTCCAACGCCTTGCTGAAGCAAAAGCAAGACTGCTGGCTCATATTTAACTGGTTGTCCATTAGGACGCCTAGATCCCTCGCACCGTTACATATATTAAGCCAGGTACCATCTCTTCCATACCTGTGCATTTGGTTTTTCCTGCATATGTGTAGGGTCTTATTTTTCTCACTACCGAACTGCATATTGTTGGATAGGGCCTGATGTTCAAGTCTGTAAAGATCCTTCTGAATCTTGAGTCCGTCTTCCAAAATTCCCCCCAGCTTGGTGGCATTTGTAAATTTGATGAGTTCCCCTGCTATCCCCTCATCTAAATCCTATATAAAGATGTTGAAAAGTACAAAACTTCGGGGTATCCCACTGCAGGCTTCCCTCCATGTAGATGTAATTCCATTGAGGATTACGCGTTGAGTGTTGTTGGTCAACCAATTGCAAATCCATCTGGTGGTGGTACTGTGGTCTATCCCACATTGTTCTATCTTACCAAAAAGTGTTTCAAATACCTCATTGAAGTTCAAGTATACAATGTCCATAGCATTTCCCTGATCCAGTCGCTTTATCAAAGAAGGCAATACAGTTTGCCTGGCATGATCTGTTTCTGGCAAACTCATGTTGTTTGTTTAACAAACCCAGGGAGAGATTTCTTACACTCAGAATCTTCATAGAATAATATGTTGATTTTGGAAAGCTTTTAAATAGAATAAGGCACCAGATTGACTGGAAATAAGACTTTGGATAAAAAAATGCAAGAATTCTTCCTGTAGTTTGTCTCCCAACCGTTTAGCTCTCTCCTGCATGGAAGGCAGCTCTTAGAAGGCAGCTGCTTTTGAGTATCAAACAGGCTGTTTCAACTCTCTCTGGATTTGGCTGAGCTTCTGTTTGAAGCAGTGTTTGTCTTTCATCCCTTTCCCATTTAGGTTTCAGGCTGCAACATGATGACTGTATGGTTCTGATGGTTTGTTTTCTCTTTCAATCAGCTTTTTAAAGTATTTTATCATTACAGATACAAGTTGGCTTCAGGTCCTCATATAAGTGGACAAAAGGAGAAATAAGCAGATATACAGGGTTATATATTTAGGAGTTAAATATATTTTATATTTATTTTAAATTAATTTATTTTAACTTAAATATATTTTATAGTTAACTGCAAATATAGGGGCCATGGTGGTGCAGTGGTTAGAATGCATTCTAGCCCTTGTCTATCCACTGCAGGATGGAGGCCTCTTCCGCATGTTTCCAGTCAATACAGTCTTGAATTTTCTTTTGCCAATTCGGCCCGCCATACTTACTGATGTCATTGATCCATCTTGTTTTAGGTCTCTTTGGTGGACGCTTTTGATCCAGTGGGGTCCATTCTACGACCGCCTTGGTCCACCTGCCATCAGCTCTTCTTGCTATGTGATCGGCCCATTTCCATTTCCATTCTTTGACTCTCTTGATGGCACCATATAGTGTTGTTTGTTCTCTAATCCATGTGCAGGTCTTTCTATCTTTGTCTTGAGCATGTATCTTTCCATGGCTCTTTGCACCCCTCGTAGCTTTTGTATCGATTATGAGCTTAGTGTCCATGTTTCACTGGCCTATGTTAGAACAGGTAGCACACAGTGATTGAACACTTTTCTCTTCAGGCATAGAGGGGAGGTTGTCCTTGAAAATTATGCTTAGCTGCCGAATGCCTGCCAATCACATTTAACATGCTGTTCAATTTCCCGTATTGTACCACCTTTATTGTTTTCCTGTATTGTATCACCAAGTATTGCAGGCTAATTCTGATGACTGCCGATTACCAGCAGTTCGGCAATTTGATTCTCAGCAGCTCAGGGTTGACTCAGCCTTCCATCCTTCCGAGGTCGGTAAAATAAGCACCCAGATTGTTCGGGGCAAGAGGCTGACTCTGTAACCCGCTTAGAGAGGGCTGTAAAGCACTGTGAAGTGGTATATAAGTCTAAGTGTTATTGCTAAGCAAATATATCTGCTCCTTAGGTATTTATTAGTGACATTTATATACCGCCTCACAGTGCAAGCACTCTCTAAGCAGTTTATACCAGTAAGCAATGTATATATTTACATTGCCCCCAACAATCTGGGTCCTCATTTTATCTACCTTGGAAGGATGGAAGACTGAGTCAACCTTAAGCCGGTGAGATTTGAACCGCTAACCTGCAGATCAGTGTCAGCTAATGTGGCCTGCAGTACCTGCCTCTAACCGCTGCGCCACCTCGGCTCAATTATGACTGCTTTTCTCCTCCTTCTCCCACCCCAGGAAACTCCGCTGGCACAGTTTCCAGAACTCCCACCGGCCCAGCTTAAATTCGGCCTCCTTAGAGATCAACCGTCAGTCAGCAGCTCAGCTCAGCCTCCTCCAGAAGTGCTCCCTTCTCCGCCTCACAGCCATCATGGAGAAGTTCTCCGTTCCCCACAAGCAATCCTGGACCTGGTAAGTGCATGAGGACAAGAGGGTCTTCAGGCCAATGGGCGGGTCAGCAACCAGTTGCCTCTCCTTAGGAGCTGAGGGGCAACTGAAGGGGTGGGGGTTGAAGAAAAGCATGACTTCGATGGCATTGACATGTCCTCCTCCTGTGGGGGGGAGGGGCTTCTGTTCCATACATTTTGGCCTCTCTTTTCCATGTGAGGCTGCCTGTGGTTCAAGGTGGCTCATAGAATTGCCAAGTTAGAAGGGCACCTCAGAGGTCTTCTGGCCTGACTCCCTCCTTGAAACAGGATTAGCTGAACAATTTTAGACAGATCCAGCTTTGATTTGAAGCCCTGCATCTCATGAGACAACCTGTTCCATTGATTTTTATTGTCAATATATTCTTCATAATATGTAAATCTACTTCTATTGGTCAGCTATTGGTTCTCTGGGCAAGTACAAGTAAATTCACTCCTTGGTCTAAATATTTGCTACAAACTCTCCTCTCACCTATCTTTTTGTAGGCTACACAGACCCAGATCTTTTAATAACTCCTCATAAAATGCAGTTTCTCCTTTGGCTGCCCTTCTCTGAACTGGTCCCAGTCGGTCAGGGTCCTTTTTAGAGCGGAGCACACAATAGTCCAGTTGTTGCACAGAAGCCATTTGACTCGTTCAGATCTTGACCCAGAGAATTACTAAACTCTGTTCTCCTGATGCACCAAATGGAGGGACTAGTGTGTCACATGGGCATGAAAACTCTGACAACAAGGAGTTAACCCCACACAGAATTGTTTGAGGCCCAATTGCTCTCTTTTGGTTAGAGATTATCATTTTTCTACTGCACCAGCTGGACATGGAGAACCTTGTGTGACCCTTTCAAAATACGACTTCTCCGGGACTCATTTCCTTAATTAAGATGGTGGCGTAGAAATTTGATGAATAAATAAAAGAGGAATGAGCTAAAAAAGCCAATGTGCAGGACTTATTAACATTTATCAGAAATCTTTAGTTACTGAAAGCAAAGGTTCACATACTTTTGCCAGACACAAAAACTATATGTAGCTTTGGATAATTTTCAATGAAGAAATGAACGTATTTTGTTTTTGACCAGTTTATTTAACTGGATTCTATATATTTCATTTTAAGACTTATGTGCAAAACAGATCCTATTCGGCGTCATATTTATGCAGAAATGGGGCTCCAGTGAAGTTGGGTGGGCAATAAATTTAAAAAGATAAATAACATTGAAAATGTTTTAAGCCCTACAGCTGGGGTGTCCAACCTTGGTGATTTTAAGACCTGGACTTCAACTCTCAGAAATCCCCAGCCAGATCTTGCCTCCGAAGTCACACTCTCTTCTCTGACAGGACTGTTCCCAAGTTCATGAAGAGGAGCAAGCTCCCAAACTACAGGGGCAAGATGGTCTTTGGAGTCCCCTTGATTGTCAGCGTCCAAAGGACGGGACAGCCCCTGCCCCAGAGCATCCAGCAGGCCATGCGCTACATCCGAAGCCGGTGCTTGGACCAGGTAAGGAAAAGTTCACAGACACAATCTCATTTCTCGCTGGCCTAAGACAACCCAGGGGGGAAGGAAGACACGAGGAGACAGGTGAAATGTATTTGAATATTAGTTGCTCGGGTTGGTAGTTAGGTTGTTGGTTTGAGCTCCGAGCCTGGCAATTTGGTTGCAAACATTTCATCACCATTCGAGGAGACATCGTCAGTGTGCTTTGAATTGTGCTCATCTGTCAGAACACCAGTCTTTAAATAACATTTGTTTGTGCACACTGCAATTGTCATGGATGTGAACCAGTTGCCAGGCATCCAGGTTTTGATCGCGTGACCACAGGGATGCTGCAGAGTTCGTGGGTATGAGAACCGATCATGAGTCACTTTTTTTGGTGCCATTGTGGCTTTGAACGCTCACTAAACAAACTGTTGTAAGTCAAGGACTACCTATAACACACTGCTGATGTAAATGTATTAGTGCATCCCCAGTATGAAAATTGGTTCTTTTCATACAGATGCTGGAATCTCTAGCCTGAGTTTAGGACTAGAATCATTGAGTTAAAATTACAAAGAAGTAGGTTCAGGACTGATAGGAGAGACCCAACCTAGAACTAAGGAGAAATTTTCTGACAATTAGAACAATTAATCAGTGGAATGACTTGTTTTAGGTTGCTTCTCTCCTTGATTAATTTTCTTCCGTTGCTTCTTGTCTGGCCTTCTTGGACCCCCTTTGGACCCCCTCTTCTTTGTGGCAGCTCCTCAAATATCGGAACACAGCTATCATGTCACCCCTAGTCATTCTTTTCACTAGATTAAACATACCCAGTTCCGGCAACCGTTCTTCATATGTTTTACCCTCCAGCCCCCATTTTTGTTGCTCTTTTCTGCACTCTTTCCAGAATCTCAACATCTTTTTTATATTGTGGCCACCAAAACTGGATGCAATGTTCCAAGTGTGGTCTTACTAAACCTTTATAAACTGGTATTAATACTTCACATGATCTTGATTCCATCCCTCTGTTAATGCAACCTAGGATTGCATTGGCTTTTTGGGCAACTGAAGCACACTGCTAGCTCATATTTAAGTGATTGTCCACTAGGACTCCCTCTAGCACAGTGTTTCCCAACCTTGGCAAGTTGAAGATGTCTGGACTTCAACTCCCAGAATTCCCCAGCTAGCATTGAGCAGGGGGTTGGACTAGATGACCTACAAGGTCCCTTCCAACTCTAATAATAAATCTAAATCTAAACTTGCCAAGGTTGGGAAACACTGCTCTAGTTATTGCTGTTGAGCCAGGTTCAGCTATTAAACCTGTACATCTGGTTTTTTTGTAGACAGTCACTTAAATATGAGCCAAGAGTGTGTGGCACCAGCTCCATCACTGCAGGTTTTTAAGAAGAGACTGGACAGCCACTTGTCTGAAAGGATCTCCTGCTTGAGCAGTGGGTTGGACTAGAAGACCTCCAAGGTCCTTTCCATTTTCTCTCCCTTTGAATTTCATTTTATTCAATGGGATCAAGTGTTCAAATCTTTCGAGATCCTTCTGGCTCTTGAGCCTATCTTCTGGGATTTTGGCTATTCCTGCCACTGGTTGGCAGAGTTTTGGACTCACCTAAGTTCCCTTCTGAGGTGAAGCTGCCATTTAATCAGGTGGGGCTTCAGACATGGAGCACATTGGTTGAGTTGCACATATTCTGTGGTTCCAGTCTGTGGTGGCCTCCTGAGCATAGAAGCTTGTTAAGGTGAGAATAAATCTCACAGAGGCGATGTTGATCTTTCTCTCGGAATTCAGACATTTAGAAACAAAGCCGAAGTTTAAAAGTCTAATAGAAAATATTTATTTCGGTACAAAAACAATAAATCCTGATTGTTTACATCTCTGCTATAAAATGCGACTGCTCTCGGTCAAAGGCAAGTCAAGAAGAATGAATGTGTACAAGAATATCATATCACGTGGTATGCTTGTATTGGAATGTACCATAATATTAGATAGGGATGCACCATCCTGCATATACATACAACTGACAATATTCACCACGTGACAAAGAGTTGTACACCTACCTGCTATCTCTTTCCTGCACAGGTTGGCATTTTTCGCAAATCTGGTGTAAAGTCCCGGATCCAGAACCTCAGGCAGATGAGTGAAGCCTCTCCTGATTATGTGAATTATGAAGGGCAATCAGCCTATGATGTGGCTGACCTGTTGAAGCAGTACTTCCGTGATCTGCCAGAGCCGGTCTTCACCTGCAAACTAACAGATACATTTCTGCAGATATACCAGTGTGAGTAGGGGGGGGGGAGGATTGTGGGGGTGGAGGAGGAGGAGACTCATGATTTGGAACTTGTCTGCAGCTGTCAGATTCCAGACTCTGCCATTCAAAAGGAGAAGGGGGGGTCTTGGTTCTGCTTGATCAAACAGTTACAACATACATCCGGATCTTAAACACCTGGGAATCTTCTCATCTTAGGATAGGATTTATGAGGGGCAATGGAAGTCAGTTGAACGGAAGGGTCTGTGGGAACGTAGGCTCATCTGTCCTTCTAGGAAAGAACTTTCACACCTTGTGTATCTGTTACTTTTGCATTCTGCCTAATGGGGAGGGGCGCTAAGCTTATGTGCTTGCCTTGCCTGGAGGCATTTAGATCTTGCTTTGAATGAATGGATTGTTATTACAACTGCCAATAAAGGAATCCTTTTGAAACACTGACTCAGAAGTTCGTACTTTGAAGGTGGATGAGAAGGCAATCCTTACAGCAGCTCTGGTACTGCTGGTTTCACTGCACCACCAGCTGGGGAAAGCATGGTCATCCCATAGGTGGGTTCAGTGGATGGGTTTTGCCCACCTCACTAGAACCCTCCTATTGACTTCTTGGTTGAATATCCAAATGTATTAAGAATTGGAAACAGCTTTTTTTATTTTCAAGATACACTCAGTAGGATGAAAGATCTGCCAATAAGCTGGGCACAGAATTTCAGAAACCAGAGATGGAAGCGGAAATGGAATTTCTTCTCATGGGGAGGGATGGAAAGTCCTTTGTCCTGATCTGAAGACCAGAGCAGGACTGAGCAGGGCCAGGCCGGGCCGTTTCACCTGCAGAGTCCAATGGGATGCTAGCAGGTACCCGCTGCTGTTAGTATTTAGCCCCCCACAGCGCAGATACTGATGTTTGTTTCTTGAACTTTCCAGTTGTGCCCAAAGAGCAGAGGCTGCAAGCTGTCCAGGCCGCCATCATGTTAATGCCGGATGAGAACCGGGAGGTTTTGCAGACGCTGCTCTATTTTCTCAGTGACGTTGCCTCTTCCGAGGAGAACCAGATGACGGTGGGAAACCTGGCCGTGTGCTTAGCCCCCTCCATTTTTCACCTCAACGTCTCCAAGAAAGAGAGCACTTCTCCAAGGTGAGGGGATATCTCCCAGCTGCAGGTCAGATCCCTTTGCTCTTTGTTGCCTGATGCTCAAACCCCAGGTGGATGGCGCTTTAGAGATTGCAGGGAGTCACTACTTCACAACTGCAGCAGGTTTTTATCAAAGTTTTTCAAAGGAAGGGAGGGAGGGAGGGAATTTTCCATTTTCTTTGCAGCGAATATGAGTACATTTACAAAAGTCTTTCTTACTCTATGATTTGTTTTTTAAAAAACCTCACTTTCTACTATTATCCATCCAGCATTAGTCTTTGGAGGCTGTATGATCAGAAGAAACAGTTTATAAAGAGAATAAGATCAAATTCATGCTATTGCATACCATTTCCCACAGACTGGGATCACTCATCATGGCCAACTTTATGGTGGCCATTTCTTTCTTTTTTTAAAAAAAAGTTTTTTATTTATAAAACAGATAAAAAGACAAAACATACAATAAACATAAAAAACAAGTACATGACGAATCGTAATCTAGTATACATATTTACATTCCGCTAATTTATACATCGTTATTTATCTTAAATTGCAAAAAATGAGTGATAGTTTTTCTTTTCATCTCCACCATTTTAATTTTTAATCTTGGTTCTCCTTTCTCCCCACCAATGATATAATTCATTCCAGGTTTCAATATATTCAATTTCATCTTTTCCCTTCATTTCTGACGTTAACCTATCCATTTCAGCACATGTTAATATTTTACGTAAAATTTCTTCTTCTATGGGTATGTTTTGTTTTATGGTGGCCATTTCACTGCGGCCATCTTGCTGTGGCCAAACCTGGCACAGCCATCTCGCCACAGCCAACTCGCCATGGGAGAATTCCATGCAGGATAAATCCATGTGATAAATATTATCCGCCACTGTTCGATGTTATTTCCGTTGACAAAAATGGAAATAATGTAGAAGAAACAGTGGCGGATAACATTTATTGTGTTGAGTTATCCCATGTGGATTTCCCACAGCAAATTATCCCAAGGTAAGTTGACTACAGCAAGATGGCCGCCGTGAGATGTCCTAGACCCCCATTCTCCATTGTTGCAGAGCCCTTTTCTGTTTGGGAAGCAGTGTGATTTTGTTCTGACTAACTGAGTTTTCATGCTGCGTTTGTACAGTTTCTATTATGTTTTTCTAAAAGAGAGAGAAAAAGAAAAGGTATATCATTTGAGAGTCTTATGCTGAAAGGCCCCCTGAATGTGTATTAATAATTTTTGACATGAACGAAAATCAGAAATCCATAGCTGTACAACCTTAATGAGGCCAAACTGACATTTATCATAGTTCTAGGCTAATGGGGGTTATCAGCGCTTTTCTTAGGTAAAACACTTAGAATCCTGGAAAAATAAGGGTAAAACGTGGCAGTAGGCATTGACACAGGTCCCATCCTCTGGTGACACTGATGGAGGTTTCATCATTGGCTTGTCAGGCCTCGGGACCAAACCTGGAAGAAGAGAACTTCCCCTGAGCCCCCCTCATTGCTGACCATGGGTAGAACGGCTCGCCCACGAGCGCAGATGATGCTGACTTCTCTTTGTCCCCTCATGGCAGGTCGATGCCCAGGAGGGGCACTGTTGGGAAACCGGACCAGAAAGACCTGAATGAAAACATGGCGGCCACCCAAGGCCTCTCCCACATGATTGCCAACTGCAAGAAGCTGTTCCAGGTGCCACTTGCTTGCTTTCCTTGTTCTTCAGCTCAGGAGGCCTCGAGCTCCCAGAATTCCAGGCAGTTGCAGAGGGCATGGCCTTGAGGGGCGGGAGGAAGAGCCCCTACCGAGAGAGTGGTCAGCTAAGGAGGACTGAGCTTGCCCCCAGTTCTCATTAAGATAAAGGGAGGGAGGGGTTGAGTGCTTTCATACTTGAAAAATTCTGTTATTAAAGCTGTACTATATTAAAGAGCTGCAGTGGCACAGTGGTTAGAGTGCAGTACTGCAATCTACTTCTGCTGCCTGCCGGCTGTCTGCAATTTGGCAGTTCGAATCTCAGCAGGCTCAAGGTCGACTCAGCCTTCCATCCTTCCGAGGTGGGTAAAATGAGGACCCAGATTGTTGGGGGCAATATGCTGAACTCTGTAAACCGCTTAGAGAGGGGTGGAAAGCACTATGAAGTGGTATATAAGTCTAAGTGCTATTGCTATTGCTATACAATAAAAGTAGTATTGATCTATATGATCAATTGGATTTCTTGTCTGATCCACCTTAAAGGGCTGACATAATTAGTAGGGCCCCAAAGGAGTTCTGGATGTTGCAAACCTGGAGGGCTCCAGACTCTCTCAGATGATTTTTAAATTATTATTATTATTTTAAATATATTTTTCTACTGCTTCCAACTTCAGTTTGTAGAATGGTTTACAGTTAAAAAGAAAAAGAAACCAGAACCTTGCAAAATAAGAGTAAATTTAGGATAGCAAATCAACATAAAAAGCTTTATGTAATCAAACACATTCTATCAAGTTGTTGTCAACGCTTAGCAAATCGCAAATCAGCAATGGGTTGCTCCCGGTTAGGACCGGTTCTTAGAACTGGTAGCAGCGGTGGCCCATCCGCCCAGGATGCTTCTGCACATTGCGCGCACGCGAACCAGTGGCAAACTAATTCAGAACCCACCACTGTCGCAAATGTATATTTTCTCCAACATGATCTAGCTTGGTCTTTCAAGTCTAAAGAAAATAAGAATTAGGGGGGACATGATAGCAGTATTCCAGTACTTGAGGGGCTGCCACAAAGAAGAGGGGGTCAAATGATTCTCCAGAGCACCAGAAGGCAGGACAAGAACCAATGATTGGAAACTAACAAAAGAGAGAAGCAGTCTGGAATTAAGGAGAAACTTCCTAACAGGGAGGACAATTAACCAGTGGAACAGCTTGCCACCAGAAATCGTGGGCGCTCCATCACTGGAGCTTTTTAAGAAGAGTCTAGACAGTCACTTATCTGAAATAGTATAGGTTCTCCTGCTTGAGCAGGGGGCTGGACTAGAAGACCTCCAAGGTCCCTTCCAGTTCATTCTAATTTCTAACTTCCAGACTGAATTTCAGACAATCGTAGGCGACTTCAAAACCATGAGAAGTGATAGCACCACTCCATACTGCACTGGTGAGGCTACACTTGGAATATTGCACACAGTTCTAGTCACCACGATAGAAAGAAGATGTTGAGACCACAGAAAGAATGCAGAGAAGAGCAACAAAAATGATTAGGAGACTGGAGGATAAATTGGAGGATGGCTAGTCAAGGGAACTGATTATGTCTAGCCTATTGAAGAGAAGGATCGGGGAGACAGGATAGCAGTCTTCCAATACTTGAGGGCTGTCACAGAGAAGAGGGGGTCAACCTATTCTCCAAAGCACCTGAAGGCAGGACAAGAAGCAACTGGTGGAAGCTCTTCAGAGCGAGAGATCCAACTTGGAAATAAGGAGGAATTTCCTGACAGAGAGAACAATTAATCAATGGAATAGCTTTTCTCTTGGCACTGGAGGTTTTTAAGAAGAGACTAGACAGTCACTTATCTGAAATAGTATAGGTTCTCCTGCCAGAGCAGGGGGCTGGACTAGAAGACCTCCAAGGTCCCTTCCAGCTCATTCATTCTATTCTTCCAATAGTGCCCCAATGCAGGGGCGGGTTCCTAATTTTTTTACTACCACTCTGTGGGCGTGGCTTATTTTGTGGGTGTGGCTTGCCAGCCATGTAACCGGGTGGGCGTGGGCCTCGGGAGCTTGGCAGCGGCCAGAGAAGCAGAGGGGCGTTGCCCACCCGCAACGCAGCCCCCTGCAGCGGGAGCAGCAAGACCACGGCAGCGGTTCTTCTAGGAGGCTCCATCCGGCCTGAATGCTTCTCCCCATTCGATGATCCTAGGCTCCTGCCGCCCGTTCCCCCTTCCCTCAGCAGCTCAAGAAGCCTCGAATGTGCAAAAATACCTGGGATCATCACCGCAGGTTTGTGGCTTCTTGGACTGCTGAAGGGAGGGGAACTGAGATAGGTCCTGCCGCCCATTCCTCCTCCCCTCAGCAGCTCGAGAAGCCTCAAACATGCGAAAATGCCTAGGATCATCACCGCACGTTCGTGGACTACTGAAGGGAGGGGAATGGAGATAGCTCCTGCCGCCCATTCTTTCAGCGTCTCATGCGCTCCCTCAGCCATCCTCCCCTGCTTGGACTCACTGTGGGGTAGGAAGGCAGTGCATGCGCAGTGCCGGAAGCTCAGCTTCTGGGCATGCGCAGAAGAAATTTTTTTTTAAAAATTATTTTTTTTAAAAAAATGGCGGCACCCAGGCACCGGCAACCAACCGCACCGGTACTGTGACGTCACCAGCGGGCCACTACCGGTGCTATAGAGTGGACCGCACCGGTAGGAACCCACCACTGCCCCAATGCCAATGTAACAGAATCCCTCCTTCTTGCTGCTGATTGTCCTCTTCTCTTTAATTCCACTTTTCCCAGCACCAACCATCCCCACCCTCTAGTAAGAACAGCGAGCAGCAGAAGAATGTGTCTGGACAGGGAGAGCTTTGCCATTTGGTGTAAGCAGATGTTTGTCCTCATTTGTAGACTCACTCAAAGGATCCTCTTCCTTTCTCCAGATCCCCCAAGACATGATACTGCAGTTCGGCAGCTCCTACCTGTTGGCTGATGCTCAGCCACTCTCCTTACCTGAGCTGATGGAGCAAAGCCTGCAAGGAGAGATCCAGGATTCCCATCCAGTCTTGGAGGCCAGCATTCGAGGCCTGCTGAAGGAGTCATCCGAACGCTTCAAAGGCTGGATCGACACGCTTGGCCCCCAAAACACGGAGCTCTCGTGCAAGAAGGTAAGGGCCCCCCAAGAGGAGCCTTACAGCCGCTTTTCGAGTTATTGATGTACCCCCTGGGCAACCATTAGACTGTTTTTCTAGGTAGCCATCCATGATAGCTGTGTGTCTGTCAGGGTGGTTTTCCTGTTGTTTCATCATTCGTTGGTGGGCAAAACCGCATCTTTTGGTAATTTTTAATACCAAGGCAGATCTTTTGCCAACATCTTGAATATGAGCCAGCCTTGTGCAGCAGTGTTCTGACCTAGGCTTCCTGATTAAATAAGACGGCACAAACGGCGTCCCACAAACCTCTTTTATTTGTAACAGCTGGTAATTATTGTCATTAACAGCCGTAATAAGTCCAAACAAAGGAAAACAAGTCCAACTACAGTCTTTCAGGGAAAGGCAGATAACACACACACGAACCTTGCTCTTCTTTGGCAAACTGCCCAGAACTAATTTGCAGGAAAACTTGGCAAGTCCAAACAGAAATAACAAACAGAATCTGAGTTGCAATGACGAGAGCTAGAGATGAACTGAGTTGCTTCCTGCAACAAACCCTTTCGTGTTCTCCACTTATATAGCTTATGGGAGGGGCCAATTATCTCCAAGCCTTACTCCCGAGTAGTCCTTCTCCTCTGGAACTGTTCTCGCCTTCTGGCAGCTCTGCGCATGCGCGCATTGAGAACAGGCTCCTCCTGTTCCTCTGCCTCGCTCATGTCATCCTCTGGAGGTTCTGGAGGCGGGACAGGCCTCCCCAATGGCCCTGGCTGGATCCCTGCCTCTGGCACCGAGCCTTCTCTAGACTCCAGGCCTGGCCCAGGTTCCTCCCCAGCCTCCTCGCTGTCCAACTCTGCTGCCAGCTCTGCAGGCCGCTGGCGGACCACAACAAGCAGCAGCCAAAAAAGCTAATACAATCCTGGTTTGCATAAACAGAGGCATAGAATCAAGATCAGGTGAAGTATTAGTGCTGCTTTATAAAACCATAGTTAGGCCACACCTGGAATACTGCAACCAATTTTGGTCACCGTACTACAAAAAAGACGTTGAGACTTAAGAAAACGTTCAGAGAAGATCAGCTAAGATTATCAAAGGCCTGGAGACTAAAACATGCGAAGAATGACTGCAGGATTTGGGTTTGGCTACTCTAAAGAAAAGAAGAATTAGGGGGGACATGATAGCAGTATTCCAGTATTTGAGGGGCTGCTACAAAGAAGATGGGATCAAATTATTCTTCAAAGCACTGGAGGGCAGGACAAGAAACAATGGGTGGAAACTAACCAAAGAGAGAAGCAACCTGGAATTAAGGAGAAACTTCCCAACAGTGAAGACAATTAACCAGTGAAACAGCTTGCCACCAGAAGTTGTGGGTGCTTCATCACTGGAGGTTTTTAAGAAGAGACTAGACAATCACTTATCTGAAATAGTATAGGTTCTCCTGCTTGAGCAGGGGACTGGACTAGAAGACCCCCAAGGTCTCTTCCAGCTCATTCATTTTATTCTATTCTTCTTTGGTTCTGTGTTTCGGCTGCAGTGGAGAATTCCTTCTTTTAATTTAATTTAATTTAATTTAATTTAACGGATTTCTATGCCACCCAACTCCCTGAGGACTCTGGGCGGCTCACAACATGTAGATTCCATTACAATATAAAATACAATATAAAATACCATATAAAATACAGTAATTAAAAAAATACAAAATACAAAAGTTAAAAAGAGTATCTCATCTGTACAATCAAGGGGGGAGACCCATATGTAATCTACTTGGTCTCACTTTCACCCCGCCTGCCGGAAGAGCCAGGTTTTTATTGCTTTCCGGAAGGCCAGTAGGGTGGGGATGGTTCTGATCTCCGGGGGAAGCTGGTTCCACAGGGAGGGAGCTCCCACAGAGAAGGCCCTCCGCCTCGGCCCCGCCAGCCGGCATTGTTTGGTTGACGGGACCTGGCGGAGGCCGACTCTGTGGGCCCTGACCGGTCATAGGGAGGTATGCGGCAGGATGCGGTCCCGAAGGTAACCTGGCCCTAAGCCATGTAGGGCTTTAAAGGTAACGACCAACACCTTAAATTGGATCCGGAGACTAATGGGCAGCCAATGCAGCTGGCGGAGGATCGGTGTTATGTGGGTGCATCTAGGTACACCCACCACAGCTCTTCCCCTTCCCCTTCCTCATTGCCATTGTGAAAGAGAAGAAAGAGGGGTTTCTCTGCATCTCAAATGAAGTGGAGCTGGGAGAGGGCAGAAAGAGCAATCTCACTAAAAGGGAAGATGCTCTCAGCAGCCAAGACTGAGTACACATTGGCCTAGGGTGCCAAAGCTTAGGGGTGCCAGTGCCACCTCTCCTTCCAACCATTTTAAAAATGCCAATCTCCACATTGCGGGAGGTGGCTCCATAAAACAGGCTGGCCCAGGGCCACATACATATTCTCTTGAGTATTCACATAGGCAGAATCCACCTTTGTCCTGTCCAAGACCAAACACCAATAAAAACACACAAGAAGTGAATGAAACCTTCACTGTTGGCCTTTTCGAAACAAGTTTCTCAGTGACAGGAAGCGCATCAGCACAACCTACAAGGATACCCAAGTGGGAAATAGGTGCTCAAAGCCAAGCAAGCTCCCAGTCCAAGGCAGCAGCCAGAGAGGGCCCAGGGCCAGGTCTGAGGGTCTACGCACCCCAGAAGCTTCAGCGGCTTTGTCTGGGATTGAAAGCACAGGATTCAGAAGTCAAGGTCCGAGGCATGCGGAGTCTGGGTTAGCGCATAGCTGTTTCCAGAGCGAGGCTTAGGTTTGCCACTCTACTTAAGGAGAGGCAGGGCCGTGTTGCTCCTTAGAGCAGAGGTCTCCAACCTTGGCAACTTTATGAGGTGTGGACTTCAACTCCCAGAATTCCTCAGCCAGCATGGCTGGCTGAGGAATTCTGGGATTTGAAGTCCACACCTCATAAAGTTGCCAAGGTTAGAGACCTCTGCCTTAGAGGAGGGCTTCTTTCTCGCGAGGAGCCTGGCAGAGCCCTTTGCTCTACTCTCTTCTACTGTGCAGCCAGCCCTTGGGCTGAGGGAAGCTTGGACTTCTCATCTCCTGAGGCCGACAGCAGCTCTTCCTCTGGATGACCCGTGTGCCACCACAGATGAGCTGTGGTGGTGCAGTGGTTAGAGTGCAGTACTGCAGGCTGCTTCTGCTGCCTGCCGGCTGCCTGCAGTTTGGCAGTTCAAGTCTCACCGGCTCAAGGTTGACTCAGCCTTCCATCCTTCCGAGGTCGGTAAAATGAGGACCCAGATTTTTGGGGGAAAGAGGCTGACTCTGTAAACAGCTTAGAGAGGGGCTGTAAAGGACTGTGAAGCGGTACATAAGTCTAAGTGCTATTGCTATTGCTCTTCCTTCCCTCCCTCCCTCCCTCCCTCCCATCCATCCATCCATCCATCCTTCCTTGGTGGTGCAGTAGTTAGAGTGCAGTACTGCATGCTATTTCTGCTGACTGCCGGGCTGCCTGCAATTTGGCAGTTCAAGTCTCATCGGCTCAAGGTTGACTCAGCCTTCCATCCTTCCGAGGTCGGTAAAATGAGGACCCAGATTGTTGGGGGAAAGAGGCTGACTCTGTAAACCACTTAGAGAGGGCTGTAAAGCACTAACCTTTGGAAGTTGTGGGGGCTTCATCACTGGAGGCTTTCAAGAAGAGATTGGACTGCTATTTGTCAGAAATGGTACAGTGTCTCCTGCTTGGGTGAGGGGGTTGGACTAGATGACCTACAAGGTCCCTTCCAACTCTGTTAATTTGTAATCTGTAAACGATGAAGCAGTATATAAGTGCTATTGCTATGACAGGCCCCAACTGTCATCAGGCGATGATTCATCCAGCAACTCTGGAGCCAGCTGCTCATGATGGGTCTCCTTGTCCGAGCTGAGCACAGCCCTGGTGGATTGGAATGGCTGTATGGTGGAGGCACGGTGAATCGGGATACTCCACCTTCACCCACAGGTGCTCCAGCCCAGTCCACATGGAGTCAAGAGGGTGAAATGTGCCAGGAGGCCCTCTTTGCCCCAGCTGCCCAGAACCTGCAAGGATGGCTCATGGGGCACATGCAGGCCCTTGGTGGGATGGTGGGGGCTTTGTAAAGCCGATAGGCATGGGCATTCTGTTTGCAGTTCCAAATTAAGAGAAACCCAATTCTTGGAGTAAGTAAATGTAGAGATTGGCTGGGTGGGTGCCTGGTTTGGGCATTTGTGTGTGTATTCATTTATTTCCAAACTTGATATCCTATCTAACAGACCCTCAATGTGTAATAAGAAAAGTGGACCAAAAGATATCTTGTTTCTGGCATGTAGAGAAATATAGTGGGGGGGGGGGGTAGGGAATGAAAGTTCCCTCTTTCTAATCAGGAGCTGAACATTGTTTTGATTCTAGAAATCTTTGTGGGGACATATATTGATTTGTTTATTTTGCCCATTTCAACTAAGTGACGGTTTACAACAACATCATAAAAATATAAAATGGAATTAAGACAAAAAGTTAAAACTTACAAGGTAAAACTGAAATTCGGAGTTAAAAATGCTGAAGGGGGGACAAGGCAGAGGAGCCCCCTCGAGCCCCCCAGCCGCCCCCCCTGCTAATTGGCAGAGCCAGTCTTAACACACTAAGAGCCGAGGTGGCGCAGTGGTTAAAGTGCAGCACTGCAGGCTACTTCAGCTGACTGCTAGTTCAGCAGTTCAGCTGTTCAAATCTCACCAGCTCAAGGTTGATTCAGCCTTCCATCCTTCTGAGGTCGGTAAAATGAGGACCCAGATTGTTGGGGGCAAGAGGCTGAACTTTTTAAAACCGCTTAGAGAGGGCTGTAAAGCACTATGAAGCGGTATATAAGTCTAAGTGCTATTGCTAAGTGCTATTACTTCTTAGAAGGCAGAAGGTGGGGGCTGCCTCACCTCTGGGGCCAGATGTTACAAACGGTGGGGCAGCGGTAGAGAAGGCCCTCCTTCTAAGGGATGTCTTGGCAGCATTGAAGGAAGACGACCTTCAGGGAATGGATGATGGCTCTGCCACTTGGACACTACCTGGCCCTAAGCAATAACAACGTCTTTGTGATATCCAGGTGGAGGATGGGCATCCCCTGCGGCTCTGGAAGGTCTCCACTGAAGTGGTCGCACCACCTCACGTGGTGCTCAAGCGGATTCTCAGGGAGCGGCACTTTTGGGATGAGGACCTGCTGCAGGGCCACGTGGTGGAGGCCCTGGACAAGAACACCGAAGTCTACCATTATGTGACCGATAGCATGGCTCCGCACCCACGGCGGGACTTTGTGGTCCTCAGGTGAGGAACTCTAGAGACGAAATCTCTGTAAACAAACACCGTGTCCCATCTCCGGGTCTCTGATCCCATCGCTTTCCACACTAATCCTTTGCCTAGATCAGTGTTTCCCAACCTTGGCAACTTGAAGATATCTGGACTTCAACTCCCAGAATTTCCCAGCCAGCAAATGCTGGCTGGGGAATTCTGGGAGTTGAAGTCCAGATATCTTCAAGTTGCCAAGGTTGGGAAACACTGGCCTAGATGTTTTTAGCTGCAATTGAGGATGCCCTCCGCCTTTGGGAAGCAGCCGAGGGTTCCTGGGCTTCATCCTGTAGACTTCCTTTGCTCCCCCGTGCAACATTTCCAGGTTCATGCCGCTTCTCTCGATTTTGGGCTGCAGCGATTAGAAGTGGCTGTGAGAGGCAGTCCTTCTCTCTCTGGCAGCTCCACATAGCTTGGGCTCATCCTATAGTGTGCCAGCTCTCATCTGCCTGCTAATTTTTTAAATTTGCTATTTAAGTCTGTTTCTCTCTGGAAACAAAGCCCTTCTTTTTTTCCCTGTCAGTTCAGAATTGCCACCTAGTTTTTCAGTGCTTCTGCGATAAGTGCTGCGCCCATGCTCCAGCCAGGTTGATATTCAGCCTAGGTTGGTTGAAAGTTGAAATCGGAGCTTCTGTGTTAGTTGAAAAGGTGACTCTTTAATATCCAAACGGGAGCAAAGCCTCCTAACATTGTACTTGACTTTTGAACAAATTTAGTGCTGGCAATAATTCTAGCCTTTCTCGGGTTCTGTCTGTCCTCTGAGCCCAAACCAAGTCACCTGGCTTCTACCCAAGATCTGTTCTTGCCCCGAGGATCCCAGCAGCTCCCCGAGGATCCCTTCCATCAGTTGCTTCATTGGGTAGCCTCTTGAGACTGGAAGGAGCAGGCAACTTTAGTCATACCTGAGCCAAGATCCCTTTTCTAGGTCGTGGCGGACAGACCTACCCCGTGGGAGTTGCCTGCTGGTCTCCTTCTCTTTGGAGCATCAGAAGTTGCCACTGGAAGCTGGAGTCCGGGCCACGGTGCTCACCTCCCAGTACCTGATGGAGCCTTGTGGAACGGGACACTCCAGGGTGACACACATCTGTCAAACCGATCTCCGGTAAGAATCCAAGCCAGCTGTCCTACCTTTAATGGCAGGGAGGTGGGCATCCCTTTGACCTCTACCTCCATAAAAGGGTTTGGCCTTCAGCAACACAACAAACCAAGACGGTTCCAATTGGCTTAGCCAAGAGAATTTCTCAGTCCAATGGGTGGCAATATCATTGTAGGTCTAATAGGATTTCTCCACGCTGCTGCTACCCAGACGTCCTGGTTCCAATGCTGTAATTCCTACACTGGCTAGCTATTATTAAAGTTGAGGGTTGAGAGCAACAGATTGGGGGATATTGTTTACACCACAGAGAGACAGAAAATACCTTCAGCTAAACCTGTTGCTTTTCAGTCAAATCTTGAAATATGTGAAAATCTTGCTGTGCACAAATATTTCCCCAAGATAACCTATTCAAAGCAAGGCCAGGATTTTGCAACTTAATTTAATTGCGGTAAACTTGGATTTCCGCTTTCAGTATTTTGTTTCTGCTTGTGCGGTAAAGGATAAAACCCAACCTCCCCTCCCCCTGCCCCAGATTGCTTGCGAGGTTCCAGATAATTGAGTTTGTTTGGGTTCTGGATCCCATTTATGCTTGATTTAGATTTATTTAGATTTATTATTAAAGTTGGAAGGGACTTTGTAGGTCATCTAGTCCAACCCCCTGTTCAAGCAGGAGTTTGCACAAAGGGGGCTCTTGGCCTGAGTTTTGAGACTCTAGAAAGGGTGCAGAGAAAAGCAACGAAGAAGATCAGAGGGCTAGAAGCTAAAACATAAAGAATGGTTGTAGGAGTTTGGATGTGTCTAGTGCTAGTGAAAAGAAGGACTAGGGGAGACAGGATAGTAGTGTTCCAATATCTAAGGGATTGCCACAGAGAGGAGGGGGTCAAGCTATTCTACAAGGCACCAGAACGCAGGACAAGAAGCAATGGAAGGAAATTAATCAAGGAGAGAACCAACCTAGAAATAAGGAGAAATTTCCTGACATTTAGAAAAATTAATCGGTGGAATGGCTTGCTTTCAGAAGTTGTGGCTACTCCATCACTGGAGGCTTTTAAGAAGAGATTGGACAGCCATTTGTCTGAAATGATAGTGTGTCTCCTACTTCAGCAGGGGGTTGGACTAGAAGATCTCCAAGATCCTTTCCATCTCTATTATTCTGCTGCTAATTCCTTGCTTTTTATATTTCTAGAGGGAGGTCTCCAGACTGGTACAACAAGGTCTTTGGTCATCTCTGTGCTATGGAGCTGGCCAGGATTCGTGATTCTTTCCCAGTGTTCAATCAGTGTGGACCAGAAACCAAGATCTGAAGGATGCCACCAGATGGGTAGACTTCAAGTTGGAATGCTGTTGAAGCAGAACGTTGGAACTGATCCTTTGTTTCATGGAGGGCCCCCTCCACCCTTTAATTTTCCTTTGCTTCTTTGTTTCAAGGAACATGAGATCCAAGCCTTCCTAACAAGCATGATCCTGTGTTATGATTCAGCAACATGATCCAGAGGTTAAGCTTTGTGCTAGAGGTTGCTTCTCCATAAATTATTTCCAGGGTTAGAAGAATTCTTTCAACATTGTTTACTAAAAGACACAATTGTGAAGAAGCTCCTGAGCTCCTGCCTGCTTTGGGGTTCTCAGTTTGCCTCTGGTTATCATTAGATATTAGATAATCTGGTCTGAGCCAAGGAGCCAAGGTGGCGCAGTGGTTAAAAGCAGCACTGCAACTTCAGCTGACTGCTAGTTCAGCAATTCAGCTGTTCAAATCTCACCGGCTCAAGGTTGACTCAGCCTTCCATCCTTCTGAGTTCGGTAAAATGAGGACCCAGATTGTTGGGGGCAATAGGCTGAACTCTGTAAAACCACTTAGAGAGGGCTGTAAAGCACTATGAAGCGGTATATAAGTCTAAGTGCTATTGCTATTGCTATTGATCCTGCAAAACTTCTCATGATCTTCTGGGGAGTCTGTCTGGCGAAAAAAAGTCATAAAGTGGGGCAAAACTCACTTAACAAATGTCTCACTTAGCAACATAAATCTTGGGCTCATTTATGGTCATAAGTTGAGGACTACCTGTACCTCCTTGCGGCTTTTTAATTGCAATCCCTGTTTCCTTAGCAGGGAGGTGAACCTGTGTGGTGCAATGTCTGGGAAGAACCAGGGGAGTAGCAGAGGGTGGAGGTTAGAACGGAGTCAAAGATGGCAAGTTGTTCTCGTGTTTAAGCATAAAGTGGTCTTGGGGAAAGGAAAGGAGAGCCATGTGTGTCAGAGGTACTTCAGCGGGTGAGAAGTTTTGAATACTGCACTTGACACAGAAAGAGGGATAGAGACATGTATGAAAAAGAGCCAGAGATCGCATCTTGGTCATGGTGCCCACGACGTCTTCTTTGCTGCTCTGAGCCTCTTTTCATCCTGACTTCCATCTCTTCAGTGGTTTAAGGCCAAAAGGGATTGAAATTATTCCAGACCTTGGTCCTCTTTCACTTAAGTGGAGAGAACATTCTTTTTTCCAGGGTCAAATCTGTCAGCTAATGAGAATTCCCCAATAATTATAAGGACTGAAAATCAAGACAATGGAGGGAAAGTTTGGAATTCCCAGACTTCCCGCTTCTTTTTCCTTCAGCGTAATTTAAGGTTCCGTCCAGGTACCTGAATCAAGGTTTGCAGGTTGTTAAACCACGTGAAATCTTTGGGTCTTAAAACCGTCCCATGGAATCGAGGGAAATCTCTACTCTTTTGTAGCTCACATTTCATTTGATGCTAAAACTGTTGTGGGGAGATGGAAGTCAGTCTTTAATGCTACGGTTGGCAAAGAGAAAGAGTAGGCAAGATTAGCCTGTCTGTCTATGATCTTGTTCATCTCGAGTGTTTCAGGACCTCCGTCCTTATGATGGGGAGTAGGACAAGGGGAAAGGGATGGCACTGGAACCGCAGAATTATATACCAGGCTCAGCATGGGTGTCACGTTAAACTCACCCTGAGTAGGAGCACAAGTACAAGCCTGCATTTGGAGAATTTGACCACGAAGGAAGTGAAAGCCAAGTCAAGCCAAGAATTAAAGCAATTACTTTGGAAATGACCGCCAAAGAAGAAAGTGCCTGAGAAATAGCCAGAGAGCATTCCGCAGTGTATGGAAAAGGTGTGTGCTGTGTTTTGGGGATCTTCCTGAGCAAGGGTGCCGTATCATTTGTCCCCTCTTTCTCCACTTAGCCAATCTCCTGATCTGCCAGGACCTCCCTTTCTATACTTCCTCTTAGACCAGTGTTTCCCAACCTTGGCAACTTGAAGATGTCTGGACTTCAACTCCCAGAATTCCCCAGCCAGCGAATGCTGGCTGGGGAATTCTGGGAGTTGAAGTCCAGATATCTTCAAGTTGCCAAGGTTGGGAAACACTGTCTTAGACGCTGCCAAGGCCCGGGAGGTGGGGGACGAAACACAAAGGGAGGAAACCCTACTTTTAACAGTAATCTGCAAATAATTCAGCAGAAAACACACCAGTCAATCCATCTGTAGATCCCCTCTGGTCACCTGAGTGAAATGGCAGCTTGGGCAGCTCCAAATTCTCAGAAACAAACCAGTCAAAGAAAAGGCTGAGAACGACCTGCCCTTCTTCATCCATCCACTCCACATCCAAGGTCCTCCTCAGAATCGGATGAAGCTGCTAATCTTGAAGTCGAGAGGATGAGTCTCCAAATGCTCAGAAGCTGCTAATAGGTGGTCTGGAAGAGGAAGGAAGAGCCTTCAACCTCTAAAAGCTACACGAGAAGATAGAAGCCAGCTAAGATCTCCCAAACTCAGCACGCCATTCCAGAAAGGCCACAGAGAGCCAGAAATCTCCTCTCGCATCTCCTATCTCCAGGCGGTCCTCAGAGTTATGTAGAGCAGTGGTCTCAAACCTTGTTAAGACTTGTGGACTTCAGCTCCCAGAATCCTCAGCCAGTTTTGCTTTGCTAGCTGAGGAATTCTGGGAGTTGAAGTCCACAAGTCTTAAAGTTGCCAAGGTTGGAGACCCCTGATATAGAGGACTGACTTGAGATCCAGAATTCTCCATCGCCATTTTGATCCTCTAATCGTTCCAAATGTACAGTTTGACCTTGGTTAATACTGGCCTGTACGCATGCCGGTTTGTTCTTTAACCAGGGAGCCAGTTGATCAGACGGCCTTCCAACTGGAAGCAAGAAAACCTAATCTGTTAGAAATGTAGACGGGTGTTTTACAGCTGATTCAGTGATTCTTGTCATCTTCCTTATGGTAAGAACTTGTGTGGTTTATATGGTTAATTATTTACGGGACTATTATTTTTTAATCTTCATAAATGATATTTTTCCTAACTAACTGTAAATATTGTATAGTTGAAATATTAATTTAATATATAAAGAGTGGGAGAGCCTGTGAAATGGATGTACTCTCATTAAAAGCTGTTTTATATTTAATGAACGTTTTGTACAATTCTGCCGACGGTTGACTGGACAGAGGTTCCTCCTCTATTTGTATGACAAATAAAAACTAACAATTCCCAACAATTGGTTCAGAGACCATCTACCAAATCCTGAAGTGAGACGCCTGTGATTTTGTTTTCCATCTGATAATAGAGGGACGCTTTGGATTTTAATTATATTTGGGGTCGAGTTCTTCAGCATCAGAACAGTGAAAAACAAAACGTTCAATTTTTTTTTCAAAATTTGCTAATTATTATTACATTCATCAAGACAAATTCTGAATGATTCCTGAATGAAGGCCATGATGGCAGAGTCAACAAAATTGACCAAAGGGTGGACCAAAATGCTTTTGAGTCTATTGAAGTTACTCTTAAGGTACAGAGATCTCAGATCTTTTTCGGTGCCTAAAGAAATGTCTGTACTTCAAAGGCCATTTTGAACTTAATTTATCAGTCAGATGTCGGGGTAATTGCACATACCAGTTCGGTTTTAAAATAGCTTTTATATGAGAATAGGGGCGGCCTGGTGGATCAGCAGTTAAGGCAGTGGGCTTGTCGGGTGGAAAGCTAGCAGCCCAGGTTCGAGACTTGAGCTCCATGCGTGACGGGGTGAGCTCCCATCCTCACCTCAGCTCCTGCCCACCTAGCAATTCGAAAGCATGCAAACACCAGTAGATAAATAGTTACCACTTCAGTGGGAAGGTAATAGTGCTCTATGATATCATGCTGGCCACATGACCATGGAAATGTCTTCGGACAGTGCTGGTTTAATGGCCTTGAAATGGAAAGGAGCACCAGCCCTAGAGTTGGCAACGACTAGCAGAGTAAAATTTGCAGGGATCCCTTTTTTTACCTTTAGATGACAACACACCACCTGTGCCCCATTGGCTCATCATTTCAGAGATATTAATTAATAGTGGTTTATATACAGTTAAATATATACAAACTTATATGTGGTAGATATCTTATCATATAGCTACTGATACACAAAGAAGAGCAAAAAGAATACACAATGAGAGAGAATATGAGGGGAAGGGACACACCTTTATATAGGCAGCTTCTTACCCAGCTTCTTAAAGTAGCAGTAACCACTGTTCCCTCTAAGCTGCGCGGCCGCTTGGCCGTGCACATAAGAAGAGAACGCCGCGTAGACGTTTCTAACTTCCGCGTGGCATTTTCTAATGGAAGAGGCTGCACACCTGCGCGGCCATGCACATGAAAAGAGAACACCATGCGGCAGTTTCTAACTGCCGCGCGCCATTTTCTGTTGTTACAGGGAACATTGGCAGTAACTCTGCTGCCTCATTCCCATTGCATCAGCTTCCGGTTGCCTCCACTTACAACCTCTCATCAGCTTACAGCTACACACCCTGACAGACACCTAGATCCATCTCACAGTTGTTGCTGTTGAGCCAGTCACCACCTATTCTGTACCTGTGCATTTGGTTGTTCTTGCCTCCGTGTAAAACCTACCATTTACCTACCACTGAATTGCATTTTGTTGGATAGGGCCCAGAGATGGGTTCCTACCGGTTCTTTAGAACCGTTAGTAAACCGCTGATGATGTCATGGAGCCAGTTCTGTCTGCCGGTCCGTGGGTGCCGCCATCTTGAATTTTGCTTCTGTGCATGCGCGCAAAACGTGCATTTCTGTCGCAATGCGAACCAGTGGGGAAGGTAAGTAGAATTCACCCCTGATAGGGCCCAGTGTTCGAGTCTATCAAGATCCTTGCCATTGCCTTGATATGAGCCAGAAGAGTGCTAATGCTACAAAAAAGCCAATACAGTCCTGGGCTGCCCAATAGAAGGGTAATTTCACGGTCACGAGAAATGATAGT
The DNA here is from genome assembly GCA_023053685.1 of Diadophis punctatus similis. NCBI lineage: Eukaryota > Metazoa > Chordata > Lepidosauria > Squamata > Dipsadidae > Diadophis > Diadophis punctatus. The sequence goes on along the minus strand of JALIGW010000014.1, from coordinate 16,152,927 downwards.
ACTGCTTTATATTACACTGGTGAGATCACACTTGGAATACTGCATCCAGTTTTGTTCACTGTGAAACTTAAAAGATGCTGAGGTTCTGGAAAGTGTGCAGAAAAGAGCATAAAAGATTATAAGGGGACTGGAGGCTAAACTACAATGAACGGTTGCAGGAACTGAGTATGTCTAGTCTAATGAAGAGAAGGAATAGGAATGATACAATAGCAGTCTTCTAGTATTTGAGAAGAGTGTCATAGAGAAGAGGGGGTCAAGCTATTCTGCAAAGAACCAGAAATCAGAACAAGAAGCAATGGATGAAAATTAATCAAGGAGAGAAGCAACCAAGCACTAAGGAAAAATTTCCTGACAGAACAATAAACCAGTGGAACAGTTGCCTTCAGAAGTTGTGAGTGCTCCATCACTGGAGGTTTTTAAGAAAAAACTGGACAGACACTTGTCTGGAATTGTGTAGGGTCTCCTGCTTGAGCAGGGGATTGGGCCAGAAGACCGCCAATGTCCCTTCCAACGTTGTTATTCTATCTTCTATGTTCTATGTATTTTGGCAATGGATGGAAAAAATGGCACCTGTTTTCTCCAAAGAAAACCTATTATATTTGCTGAGGCAGACTGACAAATAATTGGAGCAGCTAGGCCTTTTGAAAACAAAGGATCTCTTTCAGAGGACAATTTTATACTTGAGAGCAAATTATATCCTGTAATGAAGATGACAAACATAATAATGCAACTCTTATGAGAAATCTCTCCAAATGGTTTTTGAAATAGAAAAGTCTCTTAAAATTGCCGTAGTTCGCCTGCTCTTGACACGGTTGACCCTGGAACATTTTTCCTATTTGGGCCTCCAGCTGTTCTCCCACCAGCTACATCTGAGAAGGGGTGCGTCAGTGGGGGGTTCCTACCAGTGCGGTCCACTCTATAGCACTGGTAGCGGCCCGCTGGTGACATCACAGTACCGGTGCGGTCGGTTGCCAGTGCCTGGGCGCCGCCATTTAAAAAAAAATTTAAATTTTTTTTAAAAATTTCTTCTGCGCATGCCCATTAACCTGACAATTAAGTCTTTCCCCGTCCCTTTGCTTGAAAATAATAAGAAGCTCGCATTTGACACTTTTCCTTCGCTTTTGCCTAAAGCTTCCCAAAGTGGGTGTTTTCCGAAAGCTTAACCTTTTATACTGTTAATTTTATACTGTTATTCTTTAGACGAAAACATTGAGGACTGTTAAAAGATACTGTTCTTTTAACAGTCCTCAATATTTTCATCTAAGGAATCCATGCCTGAAACCAAAAATGCTGTATGAGACTTGCTTGTCTTTTAACTATAGCATTTTCTGCATATAAAGGTTGCTGTGTTGCCATGGTGTAACACGCACTTTGTATGCAAAGCTTTTCATGTAAGGTATAAAATAGCAAAAATAGTAACATCTCTCTGAAATAACTAATATATGACCGGCAAGACACGCCCACCCAGTCACATGGCTGACAAGCCACACCCACAAAATAAGCCACGCCCACAGAGTGGTAGTAAAAAAATTAGGAACCCGCCCCTGGGATGCGTCCTACTTAAGGTGCTTGTAGTGAAGGCTTTGCACCAGTTCCGAATCAGTCCTGGACCAGCCTAAGATCTCAGAGTTAGGTGAGGCAGCCCCATGTAGAGCTCATTGCAGTAATCAAGCCATGAGGTGATCAGGAGCCCCTGACCTAGGAAAGGATGCAACTGGTGTACTAGACACAAAGGTCTTCCTGGCACAACTGCCATCTGCTGCCCAAGCAGGAGCTGTAAGTCCAGGAAAAGCCACAAATTGCACACCACCCTTGAAAGGGAAAGTGCACCCTGGTGCATGGTCAAAGTTGGAATGTCCACAGATTTGGGTAATCCAAACACTCATAGGCACTTGGTCAGGGTAGGAGGGAGTCGGTCAGTTCCTCCCCATCCAAACCTGCATGACCTCCAGGCCCTGGAACAGAACCTCCCACACTCACTTGGTTGGTCTGGAGTCAAAAGATTTAATTGGGTGTCATCAGGATCATACTGTTGATTCCAAAACCCAGATTGGCAGATGACCTGACCCAATGGCTTCATGTAGATGTTGAAGCAGCAGCACCCCACACAGGAAGGGCCAAGGAAGGTTCAGGAACTGAGTAGAACATAGAATAACAAGATTGGAAGGGACTTTGGAGGTCTTCTAGTCCAACCCCCTGCTGAAGCAAGAGATCCTGTACCAAATGAAGGCAAATATATGTGTCCCAGGAAAATGTTGCAGGATCCAATGTGGGTTGGTTACCGGGACCAGAGGTTTATACTCTTCCGAGCTTTCAGACTCATGCTAGTTCATCCTCAGGGAACTTCTCTGTAGCAGAGTGTGTGCTATTCTGTGTGTGGTATTATGGTGCCTGCTGTATGTGGCTTTTTAGATGTTGATTGGGATGTTGATGGCTGGCTATTAAGTCATTGGCAGTGCTTTGTTTCTGCTGCCAAGCCCTCCCCTCCTAAGTACTTGATAAGCTGGTCCTGTTGACTGACAAGGAGCCTGTTTCCCAGGCTTCAATCCCTTCCCTGGCTGTTATTGTGTCTGTTCATCCAACAATCTTAGTAGCTGCAAAATTAAATGTGTGTCCTTGTTCATTGCAGTGTGAGGCTACTATTCGGGTCTCCTATACCATTTCAGACAAATGGCAGTCTAATCTCTTAAAAACCTCCAGTCATGGAACTTCTGAAGGCAAGCCACTCCACTGACCAATTGTTGTCACTGACAGGAAATTGCTCCTTAGTTCTGGGTGGCTTCTCTCCTTGATTAGTTTCCATCCATTGCTTCTTGTCTTGCCTTCTGGTGCTTTAGAAATCAGGTTGACTCCCTCTTCTCTGTGACAGCCCTCAAATATTGGAAGACTGCTATCATGTCTTCCAATATGGGTAGCTTCCCCCATTTCGTTCTGTTCATCACTTCTCAAGAGACCTTGGAGCAGCGGTGAAATCTACTTACCTTCCCTACCAGTTCGGAAGCGCGTAATTTGCATGCGCGCACTCGCTTTGCTTGCGCGCGTTCCACCATCACACACATTTTTCACCCTCTGCGCATGCACAGAAGGCTTTGAGCATGGGCAGAGGGTTAAAAAGAACATGGCGGCATTCAGGCAGGTGGGCAGAGCCTTGCACTGCCGCCGCTACCGGTTCTCCGAACCACCAGCGGCCACCGCTACCGGTATGCCCGAACCGGGCCGAACCGGTAGCATTTCACCCCTGCCTTGTAGGGAGAGCCGCCAGTGGAACAGTCCTTCCCATCAATCACCTACACGTCTCAATCCTGTAGAGTTTGATCAAGACCATTAATATCTTTCCATGAGGAGCTGAATACACCTTAAATGTTGCTCCCTCTTCTAATTTTGGGGTTTTATTGCCATGGAGTTTTTGCATTGCTCCTTAGTAGGGAAAAGCAATTCGATGCTAGAAACATTCTGAAGTCAAAGAAATGCCTCAAAGAATCAACCTTGTTCTGAGTGCAACTCTGAGTGCCCTACAGAATGTGCAAATCAGGTGGTCCATTGTTTGGAAGCCCCGACTGAAGATTTCAATTCATGGTCCTGTGATAAATGGAGCCAAAGGAAGAAAAAGAAATTTTGTGATGTTTGAAAATAAAAAAATAAAAAAAAAGAAAAAGAAATTTCTTTCTGAGGCCACAGGAGCCGGCGAGAAGATTTCAGAAGAAAACAACTTTATTTGGGCTGAAAAAAGCCCACTAAAAACCACCCCAGAAAGACAATAAAGAAACCAGCCCATCTGTCAGAATCCAACAATGTATACATTTGATTAATAAATAACCAAATAAAATCCATTATCGTAAAAGTATGATTTTTCTAGCAAATACTCTGCAATCTGTTCCAAGCAACGTCTATGGAGAGTCCTGGTGACTATCCAAGGTTACATTTGAAGGAGCAAACTGGCTGCTCTGGATATCCTCGGTCAGTCTGCAATTTAAGGAGCGTGCCTACCGTCTGTCCTAATCAGGGGTGGTTTCCTAATTTTTTTACTACCACTCTGTGGGTGTGGCTTATTTTGTGGGTGTGGCTTGCCAGCCATGTGACCGGGTGGACATGGCTTCTCAGACTGCTGAAGGGAGGGGAACTGAGATAGGTCCTGCTGCCCGTGCCCCCTCCCCTCAGCAGCTCGAGAAGCCTCAAACGTGCAAAAATGCCTAGGATCATCACCGCGCGTTCGTGGCTTCTCGGACTGCTGAAGGGAGGGGAACTGAGATAGGTCCTGCCGCCCATTCTTTCAGCGTCTCACACGCTCCCTCAGCCATCCTCCCCTGCTTGGACTCACTGTGGGGTAGGAAGGCAGCGCATGCGCAGTGCCGGAAGCTCGGCTTCTGGGCATGCGCAGAAGAAAATTTTTTAAATTTTTTTTTAAATTGTTTTTAATGGCGGCGCCTAGGCACTGGCAACCGACCGCACCGGTACTGTGACGTCACCAGCGGGCCGCTACCGGTGCTATAGTGTGGACCGCACCTGTAGGAACCCACCACTGGTCCTAATGTTCCCTCTTATCAGTACCCACCTTATGTACATAAACAATGTTACATCTATGTTTATTACTAACACGTACTTGACAAAATAAATAAAATAAATAAAATTCCACCTTCACCTCCGCTGCCGCCTTTCTTCCAGTTTTGATGAAGAAACCTCACTGAGTGGATATTACCTGGGAAGGTAAGCCACCTGGGAGCAGAAGAGGGAAGCTTCCACTAAATGGCAGAGGAGGGCAGCAGAGTCTGAGAACTGGGACAAAGATTCAAGCATGGAATAAAGGACTGTGATGACACCTTGATGCTCCAGGTGGCGCTACCACAGAAGACCCTCCAAGAGCACCAGCACGCCCACCCAATAAAGCTAACCTAAGCCACTTCTGGCATGCAAAGAGAACCCAATCTGATTCAAGTTTTCAATCTGAGAGTAAAAGGAATGTATGGTTTAGTTTAGTTTAGTTTAGTTTAGTTTAGTTTAGTTTAGTTTAGTTTAGTTTAGTTTAGTTTAGTTTAATTAGATTTATATACCGCCCTTCTCCAGGGGACTCAGGGCGGTGAACAGCCAAGTAAAAAATACAATATAAACATTAAAATATATATACAATTAAAATAAAATATTCGATGTGGCCGTGATTTCATACAATTAAAATTTGGTAAAATCTTAAAATTTTAAAAACCCCAAAAACTTTTTCACGCCAGCCCGGCTTGATAAAAATAATACATCTTGAGGGCACGGCGGAAGGTGGACAGGTCGTGAATGGTTCTTAAGTCTGGGGGGAGCTGATTCCAGAGGGTGGGTGCTCCCACAGAGAAGGCCCTCCCCCTGGGTGTCACCAGCCTACACTGCTTGGCTGATGGCACCCCGAGGAGGCCCTCTCTGTGGGAGCGCACTGGTCGATGGGAGGTAGTTTGTGGCAGCAGGCGGTCTCGGAGATACCTAGGTCCAATGCCATGGAGCGCTTTAAAGGTGGTAACAAGCACCTTGAAGCGCACCCGGTAGACCACCGGAAGCCAGTGCAGCTCGCGCAGGAGGGGTGTTATATGGGAGCGCCAATTAGCCCCCGAAACCACCCGCACGGCTGCATTCTGGATCAGTTGGAGCCTCCGGGTGCTCTTCATGGGGAGCCCATGTAGAGAGCGTTACAGTAGTCCAGACGCGACGTGACTAGGGCATGGGTGACTGAATCCCGATCCAGAAAGGGCCGCAACTGGCGTATCAGGCGGACCTGATAAAAGGCCGCCTTGGTCACAGCTGTCAGATGGTCCTCTAAGGACAGCTGTGGATCCAGGAGGACACCCAGATTGCGAGCCCTTTCGGCGGGGGCTAGAGACTCGCCCCCGATAGTCAGAGATGGAATCATCTGACTATATCGAGACGCTGGGAACCACAGCCACTCCGTCTTGGAAGGGTTGAGCCGGAGTTGGTTTCTCCCCATCCAGATCCGCACAGCTTCCAGGCACCGGGACATCACTTCAAGGGCATCATTGGGGTGGTCTGGGGTGGAAATGTACAGCTGTGTATCATCAGCGTACTGATGGTACTTCACCCCAAAGCCACGGATGATCTCACCCAGCGGCTTCACATAGATGTTGAACAGAAGGGGCGAGAGAATCGACCCCTGGGGCACTCCATATGTAAGAGGCCTCGAGGACGACCTGTGCCCCCCTGCCAATACAAACTGCAACCGGTTGGAGAGAAAGGAGGAGAACCAACGAAGAACGGTGCCCCCTTTCCCTAACTCTTCCAGCCGGTGCAGCATGATACCATGGTCGATGGTATCAAAAGCCGCTGAGAGGTCTAATAGGACCAGCACAGAGGAACAACCGCTGTCCCGAGCCCTCCAGAGATCATCAGCCAATGCGACCAATGCCGTTTCCGTGCTGTGCCCGGCCCTGAAACCAGACTGGAACGGATCTAGGTATGATGATTCCTCCAAGTACTGGGGAAACTGTCGTGCGACCACACTCTCAACAACCTTCGCCACGAAGCGAAGGTTGGAGACAGGGCGATAGTTAGCTAAAATTGCTGGGTCCATGGAGGGCTTCTTGAGGAGAGGCCTCACCACTGCTTCTTTCAAAGCCGTGGGGAAGTAACCCTCCCCCAAAGAAGCGTTAATAATTCCCTGGAGCCAGCCTTGTGTAACCTCCCGGGTAGCCAGCACTAACCAGGAGGGACACGGGTCCAATAAACATGTGGCTGCACTGAGCCTCCCCAGAATCTTGTCCACATCCTCAGGGGTCACTGAATCAAACTCTTCCCAGATAACGTTCTCAAGACCATTCCCTGTCACCGCATCCGTATCCACCCAGTTGGAGTCCAGTTCCCCCTGAATCTGAGCGATTTTGTCATACAGATATCGTCCAAAGTCCTCAGCCCTGCCTTCCAGGGGATCCTCCCGCGCTTCTTGATGGAGTAAGGAACGGGTCACCCTGAACAGGGCCGTTGGACGATTCTCTGATGACGCAATAAGAGCGGAAAAATACTTCGATTTCTCCGCTTTTATCGCCACTAGGTAGGTCTTAATATGCGACCTTACCAGTGTTCGATCAGATTCAGAGAGACTGGCCCTCCAACCGCTTGGTTTGGGCTGCTTCAAGACTTAATTTGGGGGAAAAATGTGTCCATAACTATAAAGGGGAAACCTCAAAATGCTACCAGCTACTTCATTTTTGGCACAGGATTATCCATGGAAGGACCCCAAAAGACAAGATGATGCCTCCAACTATGTGATCCAAGTTGCCATCTTGACTTTTTTGGACCCCTTTCTAGGGTTGCCCTGAAGGGAGTAAGCTTTTTACAGGAATTTGTAACCATGTCAACTTCCATGTGGATGTCTTCCAGAGTTTGCATTGAAGTTTGGAAATATTCGCCAATAAATAAGGAGCAAGTTTGAAGGAAGGACGACGCAGCACCCTTCCAACTGCCCATTAAGAGCCTCGTTGTGTCCTAAGGGGCTCTCAGGGCCCAGCCAGACAGTCGAGAAGGATGCCAGCCTAAATCGTGCTGCCCTCATTGCCAATCCCAGTTCTGTGTAGGGGACAAGTGAAGAAAGGGATCAGTGGATGCCTTTGGCTTCATTTCCTTCCCAGCAAGTGTCACCTGCTGGTGGGGAAAATGCATTTGCATGCAATGGGCAAAATCAGGTGAGCAGAAGAGGGTGCTTGAACCAGAGGACTTAGCTGTGGTACGGGTGGCAGGATCAGATCGTGGAAGGTCACCATGAGGAGAGGAGAGAATCGCATCCGGCAGGTCAGAAGTGGCCTTCGCCTCCCACCTTGCTGCCTTTGCCCCCTCTGACATTTGAGCTTCCGTGCAGGCTTCCTGCAGATGGAATGCTGGCAGCACTCTTTAAAGGGGATCAGTCAATATGGAGAAGACCTGTATTTAGGAAAGGCAACGGCCAGGGTCTCTTCAGGTCTGCTTAAACAAGTCAGCAGTGGCAACATGATAAAAATCCCACCTTTGGCAGTGTCTGCACCAGTGGTGGGTTCCTACCAGTGCGGTCCACTCTATAGCACTGGTAGCGGCCCGCTGGTGATGTCATAGTACCAGTGCGGTCGGTTGCCGGTGCCTGGGTGCCGCCATTTTTTAAAAAAAATTGTAGTTTTTTTAAAAAAAATTCTTCTGCGCATGCCCAGAAGCCGAGCTTCCGGCACTGCACATGCGCTGCCTTCCTACCTCACAGTGAGTCCAAGCAGGAGAGGATGGCTGAGGGAGTGCATGAGACGCTGAAAGAATGGGTGGCAGGAGCTATCTCCATTCCCCTCCCTTCAGCAGTCTGAGAAGCCACGAACGCGCGGTGATGATCCCAGGCATTTTCGCATGCTTGAGGCTTCTCGAGCTGCTGAGGGGAGGGGGAATGGGTGGCAGGACCTATATCAGTTCCCCTCCCTTCAGCAGTCTGAGAAGCCACACCCACCTGGTCACATGACCAGCAAGTCATGCCCACCCAGTCACATGGCTGGCAAGCCACACCCACAAAATAAGCCACGCCCACAGAGTGGTAGTAAAAAAATTAGGAACCCGCCCCTGGTCTGCACCCGTAACACAAGGTAAGCCAGGTCACTTCAAGAGCAGGTTTTTCCCTGGTTAGTTTTAGTGATGTGAAGGCAACGTATTTAATTGGTTTGCAATTCACAGCACTGTGAAATCCCAGAGAGTTATTCAGGTTAGTAAACAAGTTAAATGTATTGTGCAAACCCAGCCATTCTGGACCACAAAGCAGCCTGTTTTCTTCTCATCATTAATTAGTTTGTAGAAAGTGTGTCTCCCCATACATTGTGAATTCGGCCTGGAGTGTATTTATACCAACGACATCTGACTGAGGGCTAATCTTTCTGTGTCTCTTTCCTCTGCGTCCACTTCCTGGCAAACGTTATGATCATTAAGCCTGCTTATCATTGCAATATGCTTGCATTTCTCTCCCAGGTCTTCCACCAGGGACAGGAGTTCCTAGCATTTGAGCAATGGTGTGCTTCCTGGAAATTACTTCTGAATCTCCAGGTGACTTCAAACCAGAGAATTGTAAACAGCACAGAATTAACTATGTGTTCTTCTTAGAAACAGGCTGGCCAGCAGGAGCCAATGAATGTTTGGCCTTCTTTACTGTAAGTCCCCTGCTAATCAGCACATAAGATGTGAGCACAGCTGGAGAAGGGTTGTGTAAGCTATCTGCCTCAGCTACCTTCTCAAGAAAGTAAAACTCTTGAAGCAGTTTGCATTTCAAAAGGAACTTTTACTAAGAGATAATAATTGCAGAGAAGTCAGGTAGAGTCTGAAATTCACACGCGAAGCATTAGGCTAACTTTCCCCTTCAGCCCCCCACCCCAATGCCTCATGTCCATCGATAGTCAATAAAATGCCGCAAATGTGTTTTGAAAACTCCGAGGCGCGATGGTGAGACGAGGTCATCCTCGGGATGCAGCAACCTTGAATACCAGACTGGAACCGGCTAAAAGGGAGCCTGTGCAAATGGCAAATTCTCCTCCCTCAAACTCCCAAGCAATTATAGAAAAAGAAAAAGCATGCAAAACATTCAACCCACAAAGCCTCCCCCACCTCACTCAGAATGGCAGCATTCCAACAGGGACCTGACATGCTGCCCCCCCTTAAAAGAAGGAGATCCGCACCTGGAAGAGAAAGAAGGGGAAGAGAAGGAAAAAGGAAAGAAAGGTTACAGTCATTTTGGTTTGTCAGGATATTGACCATGAAAGTGTTTAAGTAACTTAGGGTCTTTGACATGACATTTATCAACCCAGTCATTTTGGGAGCTAGGGAAATCCTTCTATGCCACTAAATATTGAATCTTTCTACTGTGTGTGTGTGTGAGTCAAGGATCTCCTTAATTTCAAAATATTGTTCCCCTTCTATCATAAGAGGTTCGGGAACAGGAGTGGGTCTTGGCCTTAAAGGAGACATTATTTCAGGTATTAATAAGCTGCAGTGAAAAACAGGGTGGGCTCTCCTTAACGACTTTGGTAATTCCAGTTCTACTGTTACTGGATTTATGATACATTTGATAGGAAAGGGGCCTATAAACTTGGGATCTAATTTTTTAGAAGGTTGTAAGGATTGGAGGAATTGTATGGACAAATATACACGATTCCCAATTTTAAATTCCTTAGGTTCAACTCTTTTTTTGTCAGTCTGGACTTTGTAAGCATTCCCAGCTTCAGTGAGGGCCTTTCGTACAACAGGTCAGGTGTTTTGTAGTTGAGTAATCCGCTCTTACAATGATGGAATTAAAGGATCTTTCATTGGTAATTCAGGCATAGGTTTAAATTCTTGTCTCATAGCTACTTGGAATGGAGTGAAATCAGTGCTACTGTGCACCGTGTTGTTGTAAGCAACCTCAGTAAATGGCAGGAGACTGGTCCAGTTGTCTTGTTGATATTTGATAAAGCATCTCAGGTACTGTTCCAGAACTGAGTTGGATCATTCCATTCCGTTGTTAGTTTGAGGATGGTGACTGGAACTTGGTCCTCATTTTATTTATTTATTTATTTATTTATTTTATTTTGTCAAACATGTACAAGATAGCAGGTATAGGTATAAACATAAACATAAACAAAGGAAGTAAGTACAGACAAACGGGGACAGTAAGACAGGGATGGTAGGCACGCTGGTGTGCTTATGCACGCCCCCTTTACGGACCTCTTAGGAATGGGGTGAGGTCCACGGTAGACAGTTTGAGGTTGAAACTGTGAGGGTTTGAGGCTGTAACAACGAAGTCGGGTAGAGCATTCCAGGCATTGACCACTCTGTTACTGAAGTCGTATTTTCTGCAGTCAAGTTTGGAGCGGTTTACCTTGAGTTTGTATCGATTGTTTGCCCGTGTATTATTGTGGTTGAAGCTGAAGAAGTCGTTGACAGGTAAGACGTCATAGCAGACAATTTTGTGTACCATGCTTAGCTCAGACCGGAGGCAGCGCAGTTCCAAATTGTCCAAGTCCAGAATTCCAAGCCTGGTGGCATAAGGGATTCTATTGTGAGTAGAGGAGTGGAGTACTCTTTTCGTGAAATACCTCTGGACCTGCTCAATTGTGTTAATGTCCGATATACAGTGTGGATTCCAGGCAGATGAGCTGTATTTGAGAATTGGTCTGGCAAAGGTTTTGTATGCCCTAGTTAGCAATACAATGTTACCGGAGAAGAAGCTTCGCAAGATTAGGTTAACAACTCTTAATGCTATTTTGGCAATGCTGTTACAGTGAGCTCTGGGGCTTAGATCGTTTGAGATGAGTACTCCTAGGTCCTTGACAGACTGAGGGTCGTCTATGAGGTCGTTTCCACCCAACTTGTATTTGGTGTTCTGATTTTTTTTGCCAATGTGCAGGACAGAGCATTTATTAGTTGAGATTTGGAGTTGCCAAATGCGCTTCAATACCTAATAAGTTGTGCCTGTTTAGGAGAGAGTTTCCAAGGGGTTTTCAGAGCTTCCAGGTTTTTGTGATCGGTCCATACCTGGAAAGGGGTTTTCCTTCCCTCCGAAAAATGCCTCCAGGAAAGGAGTGCCCATCTAACCGCATAGCAGTGGTGGGTTCCTACCAGTGCGGTCCACTCTATAGCACCGGTAGCGACCCGCTGGTGACATCACAGTACCGGTGCGGTCGGTTGCCGGTGCCTGGGTGCTGCCATTTTTTAAAAAAAAATTTAATTTTTTTTTAAAAAATTTCTTCTGCGCATGCCCAGAAACCGAGTTTCCGGCACTGCGCATGCGCTGCCTTCCTACCCCACAGTGAGTCCAAGCAGGGGAGGATGGCTGAGGGAACGCATGAGACGCTGAAAGAACGGGCGGCAGGAGCTATCTCCATTCCCCTCCCTTCAGCAGTCCGAGAAGCCACGAACGTGCAGTGATGATCGTAGGCATTTTCGCACGTTTGAGGCTTCTCGAGCTGCTGAGGGGAGGGGGAATGGGCGGCAGGACCTATCTCAGTTCCACTCACTTCAGCAGTCTGAGAAGCCATGCCCACCCGGTCACATGGCTGGCAAGCCACACCCACAAAATAAGCCACGCCCACAGAGTGGTAGTAAAAATATTAGGAACCCGCCCCTGCCGCATAGGCTTCCTTTTCCCACTCAGCCCAGCGCTGTTCAGTTTCAGTTAACTTTTTATATCTGTGCGCACAAGGCTGTAACTGGCCATGCTCATTCTCTTGCATCAGTATGGCCCCCACTGCTACATCCCTGGCGTCTGCTTGGATGACAAATGGTTTGTCTGGATCCGGGTGTTTTAGTAGTGGCTCAGCAGAGAAGAGCGGCTTGAGTTTTTCAAATGCTGTCTGGCATTCCATAATCCATTTCAGTGGTTGACTGGGTCTAGGTTTGTCCCCCTCCATGTCACGGTGTGAATATTGTCAGTTGTATGTCTATGTAGGATGATGCACCCCTATCCTAATATTATGGCACATTCCAATATAAGCAGAACACGTGATATGATGTTATTTGCGCATGTGTGCATTCCTAAACCACCATTAATTCTCTTCTGCCTTAGCTGTTGACCTGAACGGTCGTGTTTTCTTAGCAAAGATGTAATTATTCAGGATTTATTGTTTTTGTACTGAAATAAATATTTTCTATTAGACTATTAACCTCGGCTTTATTTTTAACTGTCTGAATTCCAAGAAAAGATCTAAATCGCCTCTATGAGATCTTATTCTCACCCCAACACTCCACTTTGCAGAGAATATGATTAAAGTAGGGCATCTGATAAGACTTAAGAAAAGAGAGAGTGCTTTGCCAAATTATTGTTTATATGAAGCTGGATATATTTTGGAAACTGAAACAATTCATCAGTGGAACGACTTGCCTTCGGATGTTGTGGGTGTTCCAAACTGGAGGTTTTTCCTGCTTGAGGAGGGGGTTGGACTACAAGACCTCCAAGGTCCCTTCCAACTCTGTTATTCTGTTCTGCTGTCTTTGCCAAACCTGAGGATTTGGGGACCGTGGCGTTGCAGTGGTTAGAATGCAGACTAATTCTGCTGACTGCCAATTACCAGCAGTTTGGCAGTTCGATCCTGACCAGCTTGAGGTTGACTCAGCCTTCCATTCTTCTGAGGTTGGTAAAATGAGGAGCCAGATTGCTGGGGATAATATGCTGACTCTGTAAACTGCTTAGAGAGGGCTATAAAGCACTGTGAAATGGTATATAAGTCTAAGGCCTATTGCTATTTGTTGGAAGGGGAAGCAAACCAGCAAGATAATGGATATGGGGATACCAGGGGATGGGAGAAGAGAAGGCAAAGAATTGGAGAAGATCACAAAGTATCAAGATCTGGAAACTGAAGAAGTTGAAAATCATGGCATAAACCAGTAGTGGTGATCCCGGTAGTTATCAGCACAGTTGAGTGCCTTACCCCAAAATCCTGCATGTTGACAAAATTCCCATTGGCCAATTACAAAAGGTCACACTGCTTGGATCTACACATATACTATGCCAATACATTACAACATCCTTGGTTTTTAGGAAGAACCTGATATTTATGAAGACCAACACCAGCTGAAGAATTGGCAACTGTAACTTCACATTGTTGTGATCAGAGGTGGGTTACTCCCGGTTCAGACCGGTTCTATAGAACTGGTAGCGGGAATTTCCCCCCACTCGCCAAACCGGGAGCGATCGCCAGCTGGCCACGCCCCCGAACTGGCTCTAATATCTTGTTTTTGGCTTCTGCGCATGCCATCTTCGCATGCCATCTTGTTTTTGGCTTCTGCGCATGTGCAGAAGCTGTTTTTTGCTTCTGCACATGCGCAGAAGCCAAGTTTTCAGCACTGCACATGTGCACACGCGCACGGTACAGTCATGCAGCATGCAATGCGGCTGCAGCCACGCGGCGCAGGAGGAAGCAAACTAGTGGCGAGGTAAGTTAGAACCCACCCCTGGTTGTGATATTATAATGATAGATACTGTAGATAAAAATGCCAAATCCAATCTAAACTTCTGGCTGACTGTGCATCTATCCATAACAGTACCAATGGTAATAGGCTCCTTAGGTGCAATCCCAAAACAACTGGAGCAGCACGTGAACATCATCGGAATTGACAAACTCGCCGTCAATCAATTGCAAAAGGCAGCTTTACTCAGAACAGCTGACATCCTGTGATGAGAACCTTTAACACTATCAAACATTCACATCCCAGGTCCTTGGAAAGAACTTAATAGGTAGACAAAAATGCCAAATTCAGTCTGAACATCTGATTTTCTATGTGAAGAACATATACAGTAAATTGAATTTATATGCTGCCTAACTCCCAGTGACTCTGGATTCAGAATGGGCACCCAGACAGGATTCCTGTATTAAATGCAACTCTGATAAGTAAAAATCATATGAGAAGATCAAAAATAAATTAGAGCCTTTTTTTGCAAACTGAACTGATGAAACAGCAAAAGATCTGCAGAGTTTTATCTTAATCTGAAATGGCTTTATTTAGGAAAGGATACCAGCTTTAGTAGCAAAAGTCACGGTCACAGTGGAAGTTCTCTGAATGAAATTTGTGCCATGAGAAGAGATCAGGTAGAATGATCCGAAAGGATCCAGTTCTGCTCAGAGCCAGAGGAATGTGGAGAAGGAAGCTTGCCGGGGATGGGGGTGGGGCATCTCCCTGGTGGATTGAAGCAATATTTCTGCAGACCGAAGTTCTGCACCTCTGTTTCTGTCACGATGTGAATAATTGCCAGTTGTGCATCTCTACTATTTTTGTATTTATTGTATTTCTAATCAAGCAGACATGTGATATGTTTTACTACGCATGCGTGCATTCCAGGAGTTATGTCTCCACCTACTACCCTTCTTCTTCGATGCCTCGCCCGAGGCAGACGTGAAATACTTAGCTGAGAAGATGTAGCTTATTAAAGGTTTATTCTTTTGTTATTTTTGTACTGAAATAAACATTTTGTTAATTAGAATTGAATCTCGGTTTTATTTTCTAAGTACAAATGACTTCAGGGAAGCAAGATTCTAAATCGCCTCTTGATAGGAAAATTCCTATCTGACAGTTTCATCCCTTCTTTTGGCCATGTCAGGATGAAGGGCTTCTGCCCCATAAGCAATGTTGAGACATGACAACTGTTAATGGGAGAGTCAGCCTTTCACAGCTTCATGGCTTTGTGAGCATCTTCCTTTGTGAGCTATCCAGGCTTCTCAAAGCCATCCATCTTGGCTGAAGAGGTGGACATGTTCTGATCCAGAAATACCCTTCTGATCTGCAGCACAATGACTAGGCTATCTTCCTTGGGAGGGAGCTGTCCGCTTTCACAGTGTAGAAACAGCATGTTTCTAGTCCTCTGTATGATGTTTGCACAGGGTTCTATCCTTCGGGAAGGAAGACCATCCTGGTGCACTTTAAGGCTCTTCGTTTTCCTTCCTCTGCAATCTTTGGCTCTAATGAAGTCCCATCTCTGGGGGTTTGGGGAACTCGTGTCTTCAGCTGTACAAGAAATGGCAGAAGAGTGGGGCTTCCTTTGCTACAGCTAAAATTTTGATGGGCAAGCATGTGGTCCCAGTCCAGAACAAGATCCTCTGAACTAGGGCTACCCACTGGGCTTCAGTTTCAACCACAACAATACATGAGCATGTAATAGATTCAAACTAAATGTAAAGTGCTCCAAATACGACTTCAGCAACAGAGTGATCAATGCCTGGAATGCACTACCTGACTCTGTGGTTTCTTCCCCAAACCCCAAAAACTTTAACCTTAGACTGTCTACAGTTGACCTCTCCCCGTTTCTAAGAGGTCTGTAAGAGGTGTGCATAAGCGCACCACTGTGCCTACCGCCCCTGTCCTACTGTCCTATTGTCCTCTTTTATCGTTACTTTTTACTTATGTTTATACAAACTAATACTATCCTATACACGTTTGACAAATAAATAAATAAATAAATAAATAAATAAATAAATAAATAAATAAATAAATAAATAAATAAATAAATAAATAAATAAATAAATAAATAAATAAATAAATAAATAAAAATATTCAAGATGGTGACCATGATGGTGGGATCAATGTTCTGCCCGTGTTTTTATGGGCGTTGCATATATGATGCACTTAAAGGTGGAGCTTTGATTGCACCATTGTGGTTACCATCTTGAATTTTTGACTAACCCCCTCCCCCCTGACACTGAACAAAAAAAGGGGGGGTTTTGGAGGAGTCAGAACAAGTTAGTAAGAGAAAAACACAGAAGGAATGTGTGCTGATTGAGGCAACCTTGACGTGCTTGGTTCTCAGTACAATTTATCAAAATTGCTATGGCAACTTAACGGCTATGTTTCTTTTTATTAAGACAATAACTATTTCTTGAAGATTGTAATAGGAGAAGGATGGAGAAATTAACGTGAGTTTTGTTAAAGCTAATTGTTTTCCCCAGGGAATTCCTCCAGGGCATGCTGAGAAAATAAATTCTGCAGTGAGCCATGATTATTGGTTGTGGGGTCATGCATTTAATTCCACAAGACCCCTTTCCTGTGGCCTCTTCGCTTTTCCAAAAGCACCACCAAATTTAACTATCACATCATAATTGCTATCATTTTGAGGCTGAAATCACAGCTCAAAACATACCCACACCCAAGTGGGTGAAAAATCCCAGCCTTACCCTAGGAATTGTGGGCTTCTGCTACTTTTACCTCCTGCTCCTGCCACTGATTGTTTCCTAAAAATAATTAAGTGAATTTCTCACCTTCTCACCTGAAAGCGAATTCTGTCCCTGCTGAGGCCTCTGAACCTCCCCAGCCTGATTTATTGCAGTCACAAATGAGTGTTCAAATCTGTAGCTTTCTTTTAGGCAAAGCATAGAGAAAGCCCGCCTCTTCTTCTGCCCAATGTTTATCTACACCGTTTTGGTCTGCAAATTATTTTCTTTCAAAATAATGACTTGTTAAAACCAGCGTTTTTCAACTTTGGCCACTTTAAGATACGTGGACTTCTCCATGTTGACTGGATAAATTCTGGGAGTTGAAGTCCATGTATTGTAAAGCGGCCAGGCTTGAGAAACACTGCATCGAACACTCGGGTTGGGCTCCAGCCTCAGGCAATGAAGGTATCAACACTGACACCAAGGCTTCTGGACTGCAATTTTTCCCGTCACTCATGGAAAGCAGCAACCTAAAGCGATGTCCACTCGTGTAATGCTGATGTGATAAGTTCTTGTCAGAAAGCACGAGATGTGGGTGTTGCAAAGGGCTGGACAGCAGATGACCCAACTACAGGACTGCTACTAAACTGGAGTGAGGCTGCTTCATTCCACATTCAGGTCTCCTCCTAGCTGCCTGTTCTGATCAGCTCGACAAGAGAGATGTCTGTCTGTGCAGTGTTCCCATGAGACAACTGCCTTGTCCACTGAGTGGCGGCCTCTTGTTTGCAGCAATAATTGCCATCCCAGCTGAGCCTGAAGTCAGCCAATACGCCCCGGAGGGACTGACTACTGGAAGCCTGCTTCTTACAGCACATTCCCAGCAGGGCCCTGAGTTCTGTGCGGAAACCTTCATTGAGCCAGCAGTAAATGAAGGGGTTGTAGCAGGCACTACTCATGGCAAACCAGTGGAAAGCAAAGTAAAGGCCATTGTTGTGTTCAATGGCTTGGATGGACATGAGGATCAAGTAGAAATTCAAGGGCAACCAGCAAACCCCAAACACCATCACGACCATTATCAACATCTTCAGGGTCATCCTCTTTTTCCACTGCTGGGCATAGTATTGGTCCATGGTCACATCGCCAATGGCGTTCCTCATCCAGAGTTTCTTGGCCACTGATATGTAAGTGACAGAGATCACTGACAAGGGCAGGAGATACAGAAGCACAAAAGTGGTCAAGTCCAAGTACTTCCAGTAGAGATCTGTTGGAGGAGGGAAGCTGGAAAGGCACACCATCCGCATGGTCTTGTTTCTGGAACACAGAAGAAGAGAAAACCATTTTTAGTGGAAGATGTTGCACTTGGAAAGGTCCATCCCTGCACAACGGTGGCAGGGATCAAGTCTTCTTTCTATCTCCTTTCATTTTCTGTTTGAAAGAGGATGGACAATACAGCTCATCTTTCGTCAGCTCACCAGTTCAGACTAATCAGACAAGACACTGAGAGCTATTTATAATTAATTAATTAATTAATTAATTAATTGATTGATTAAGTAAGTAATTAAGTAATTACGTAAGTAATTAAGTAAGTAATTAAGTAATTAATTAATTTCTTTATTTAGGGTTCTTATATGCCGCCCTAATCCCTGTGGATTCAGGGCGGCGTACAACATTTGAAGAACCACTAAACAATATAGTTTAAAACAATTTAAAATACATTTTAAAAAGCATACAAAATCTTACATACATGGGGGGAGACCAAGATGAAATTGTCTCAAATCACCCCGCCTGCAGGAAGAGCCATGTCTTCGCGGCTTTTCGGAAGGCCAGCAAGGTGGAGATAATTCAGATCTCTGGGGGTAGTTGGTTCCAGAGAACAGGGCCCCCACAGAGAAGGCCCTCCCCCTAGGCCCCGCCAGCCAACATTGTTTGGCTGACGGGACCTGGAGGAGACCCACTCTGTGCGAACTGACCGGTCGAAGGGAAGTATGAGGCAGAATGCGGTCCCGGAGGTAACCTGGTCCATGTAGGCTTTAAAGATGATGATCAACACCTTGAATTGTACCCGGAGACCAATGGGCAGCCAATGCAACTGGCGGAGTATGGGTGTTACGTGGGTGTATCTTGAAACACCCACCACAGCACGCACAGCCGCATTTTGCACCAGTTGAAGTCTCCAAATACTCTTCAAGGGTAGCCCCATGTAGAGCGCATTACAGTAGTCCAATCGGGAGGTAACAAGGGCATGAGTGACCGTGAGTAGAGCCTCCTTCTCCAAGTATGGTCGCAATTGGTGCACCAGGAAACCTGTGCAAAAGCCCCCCTAGCCACAGCTGTAAGATGTTGGTCTAATTTTAGCTGTGGATCTAGGAGAACTCCCAAATTGCGAACCCGTTCTGAGGGAGTTAATTTTTCTCCCTCAAGAACCAAGGAGGGACAGTCGACATGGTCCTTAGGAGGCAATATCCAGAGCCACTCAGACTTGTCGGGGTTGAGCTTGAGTCTGTTTCTCCCCATCCAGATCCTAATATCGTCTAGGCATCGGCACATTACATCGACTGCCTCCCTGAATTTAGACGGGGTGGTGATATACAGCTGGGTGTCATCAGCGTACTGTTGAAAACTCACCCCATGTCGACGGATGATCTCCCCCAGCGGTTTCATGTAAATGTTAAACAGGATGGGCGAGAGGACCGAACCCTGAGGCACCCCACAGGTTAGGGGCCTAGGAGACGACCTTTGTCCTCCTGCTAACACCGACTGCATCCTGTCGGCGAGATAAGAGGAGAACCACCGTAAAACGATGCCTCCCACTCCCAACTCACTGAGACGATGCAAAAGGATACCATGGTCGATGGTATCGAAAGCCACTGAGAGGTCAAGTAGCACCAGGATGGAGGAATCATCCCCATCCCGGGCTCGCCAGAGATCATCCATCAGGGCGACCAAGGCAGTTTCTGTACTGTAGCCGCGCCTGAAACCCGACTGATAGGAATCTAGACGATCAGTTTCCTCCAATAGCCGAAGAAGCTGAAAAGCTGCCACCTTCTCAACAACTTTACCTATAAAAGGTAAGTTGGAGACCGGACGAAAGTTCTTCAAATCCGCTGGATCCAGGGAAGGCTTCTTAAGGAGGGGTCTCACCACCGCAACCTTTAAAGGCTGCGGTACGGATCCCTCCCTAAACGAAGCGTTGACCGAAATGAAGCGTTGACCTGCGGTAGGGAGGGATCCGTACCGCAGCCTTTAAAGGTTGCGGTGGTGAGACCCCTCCTTAAGAAGCCTGGATCCAGCCATGTGGATCCAGCCATGTGCCACCTCTCTGCTGGCCGAAACCAGCCAGGAGGGGCACGGGTCCAATAAACAGGTAGAAGAGCTCATCGCACCCACAGCCTTGTCCACGTCATCAGGAGAGACAGGCTCAAACTCCCCCCACAACGCTGGACTAAGACTTGCCCCTGTCAACTCTGCAACAATTTCTGATGCTACTGGCAAAAGTATCATTTTGTAAAGATTTTGGCCAAAATTATTTGGTGGATGAAGTTAACAGAGGCACAAGCAATTTTTAAAAACAAAGATACTATGTCAGGGTATGTAGATTTAATAGCTGTAAACTGATGAGAGGTTGTAAGCAGATGCAAACGGAAGCTGATGCAATGGAATGAGGCAGCAGGGTTACTGCCACTTTAAGAAGCTGGGTAAGAAGCTGCCTATATAAGGGAAGCCATTAGAGGGCGTGTCCCTTCTCCTCATGTTCTGTCTCTTCGTGTATTCTCATTGTTCTTCTCCATGTATCAGTAGCTGTATGATAAGATATTTAACCACGTATAAGTTTGTATATATTTAGCTGTATATAAACCACTATTAATTATCTAAAGGCTCTGTGTGCTGTGTTTTTGCTCCTGGGTTTATCTCATAATACTAGTCACGCTGCAAAACTCTGACATACTAGTACTTAGATGAAATTATTTTTTAAATTGTTACTCATACCATGTTACAGTCAATGAGTCAAACAGTTAATTGTATTGCCTGATTATTATCATTTTTTTTACTGATTGGATCTCAGCTTGGAATCTGTCAGGATAAAGGAGAGCTGTCCAGGCTTTGCAGATTATTTGGAAGAAATGCTTTTCGATCTTGCATGAGCCCAGCAGAAGCCTGGGAGAAAAAGCTACTCGGAAAGAATCTTTTATGACTGAATTCCTTAAAGCAGGAATCGTCTTTCTTTCAGGTTTGTGTGATAGCTTGAAAAGAAGGGGAGAGGCAATTGCATTACCTCTTCAGAAACAGGGGACGGGCAATTGCGTTCACTTCCAAATTATTTTGAAATATGCACTTACCAAATATGAAGCAAAGATGTGTGAATAGTAAGGCTTTACTTGTATTTTTCCATCCATTCATATGTTGATTTTTTAAAAAATTATTGGGTTTAATTTTGACTATTAAACCATTCAAGACGTTTTATGGAAATTTAAATATATAAATATATACACATACTCTGTGCCAGGGGTGGATTCCTAATTTTTTTACTACCACTCTGTGGGCGTGGCTTATTTTGTGGGTGTGGCTTGCCAGCCATGTGACCGGGTGGGCATGGCTTCTCAGACTGCTGAAGGGAGGGGAACTGAGATAGGTCCTGCTGCCCATTCCCCCTCCCCTCAGCAGCTCGAGAAGCCTCAAACGTGCGAAAATGCCTAGGATCATCACCGCACATTCGTGGCTTCTCGGACTGCTGAAGGGAGGGGAATGGAGATAGTTCCTGCCGCCCGTTCTTTCAGCATCTCACGCGCTCCCTCAGCCATCCTCCCCTGCTTGGACTCACTGTGGGGTAGGAAGGCAGCGCATGCGCAGTGCCGGAAGCTCAGCTTCTGGGCATGCGCAGAAGAAATTTTTTTAAAAAAATGTAAAAAAAATGTTTTTTAAAAATGGCGGCACCCAGGCACTGGCAACCGACCGTACCGGTACTGTGACGTCACCAGCGGGCCGCTACCGGTGCTATAGAGTGGACCGCACTGGTAGGAACCCACCACTGCTCTGTGCATATGTGTGTGTGTATGTGTGTGTTTGTGCCTTTGAGTCTGTCTTGATTCTTAGGAAACACCTGGACTCACCTCTGAAGCGTTCTTCGCAAGATTTTCACAAACGGTTTGCCCATGCCCTCTTTCTAGGGTTGAGAGAGAATGACCAGCCCAAGGTAACCCAGCTGGCTTCTGTGCCTAAAGCAGGGCCAGAAACTCAAGGATGTCCTGGTTTACACCAAAGTGGCTCTCATCTACACATATAGTACACGCATTCTAGGAAATGCCAAACACAACACAGAATTATACGCATGATTGGTATGTCAGAAGGGTGTGTATCAAAATCTGCACAAAGGCCAGTGCAGTGTCACAATCTAGATCAAGTGAGGTACTACTACCACTCTATAAAGCCTTAGTAAGACCGCACCTGGAGTACTGCATCCAGTTTTGGTCACCACACTATAAAAAAGATGTTGAGACTCTAGAAAGAGTGCAGAGGAGAGCAACCAGGATGATTAGGGGACCGGAGACTAAAACATATGATGAACGGTTGCAGGAACTGGGCATGGCTAGTCTAGTGGAGAGAAAGATCAGGGGAGACATGATAGCAGTCTTCCAATACTTGAGGGGCTGCCACAGAGAGGAGCGGGTCAGGCTATTCTCCAAAGCACTGGAAGGCCAGACAAGGAATAATGGATGGAAACTGATCAAGGAGAGATCAGTCAACTTCTTCAACCTAGAAATAAGGAGAAATTTTCTGACAGTGAGAGCAATCAACCCATGGAACAGAAGTTGCCTTCAGAAGTTGTGGGAGCTTCATCACTGGAAGCTTTCAAGAAGAGACTGGACTGCCATCTGTCAGAAATGGTGTAGGGTCTCCTGTGTGGGCTGGGGGTTGGACTAGATGACCTATAAGGTCCCTTCCAACTCTGTTAATCTGCAATCAGTACAAGCCTCTCTCCCGTGGAAGGTGCATGGGGATTGCATACAAAAGGGAGAAGGTTTCAATCCTTGTTCATCCTTTTTGATGTTCAGAGTGGTGGAGGATGAGAGGCCTTTCTCTTTCTCTTTGGTGACCTTGGTCAATCTTACCCGTAAGGCAGCCTCATGAGGTTTTGGTAGATGGTGTAGGGCAGAGAGAAGCAGCTGGCCATCACCCAAATGACCAGGATGCACAGCCCTCCTTTCACGAGGGACATTCGGGGCTTGAAGGGATGCATTATAACCTAAAAGAGAGTCAGAATTAAGCAGGCTGAAACTGACAATGCATGCAAAGCCTTCTTCCCCGGTGGGGAGATTGCAATTAAGCAATTCAGAGGTGAATGGACCGTGCTTTCCCATGGCATGAAAATAAAACCGATAAGATATAGTTCTAAGTAAAAAGTTTATTATAAAAGTATAAAAATAAATGATTACATCCTCACCAGTAAATAACACGTCCGTCCGGACGAAGATGAAAGTAAGCAAGGGAAGAACAAAGAACAGAAAACTACACATGCGCAATAAATCAGTCACAAGACACTTAGAGATAAGAATTCTCAGGTTACATGGAAGCTCATGGAAGCTCATCTGACGAACCAAAAATAACGTAGTGACAGAAATCTCCTCAAGCACCCAACCAGGTAGCACAAAAGGGCTGTCTATGGTTCAGAGTTGTATGTATGAGCTTGACCTGTTTGACGGCCTTTGGGATGCCCCTGTGAACCCTGACGGTCAACTCTTCAGGGCAAGTTCATTTCAATCTTGGTGGATCCACTTCCACTAATAATCAGCATCTCCTGGTGTTATGTATTAAGAGTTGGATTGAGTGAATATGTTTCCACCAAGGTCCGCTTTGCAGAGCGGGAAAATGCAAGCTACTGATTGGTTAAGCCAGCCAACTCTCTATTTAAAGAGAGCCTTGCTGGGCTGTTTCCTTTGCTGGTTACTACTTCATTGAATAAAGAGCTGTTAAGTCACTATACTGTCTCCAGCCTCTTCAGTCCCAGAACCTAACACCTGGTATCTGATATGGGATGCCTTCCCTTCCCCAGCTGCACCATTTATTCCAGCTGCAGAACGAGATATTCTCTTACTGCAGAACTGAGTCTGAGTTTGGGACAGTAAAGAGGCAAGATCAGCAAATGTGATTCTGCTTGGCCTCGGTTCAAAAAGTGTTTAAAAGCAGATCACCAAAAAATTGAAGACAGTAAGGTCCGTCTGTCCTTCCTCCCTCCCTCCCTCTCTCCCTCCCCCTTCCTTCCTTTTTCCTTTCCCTTTCCTCCCTCCCTCCCTCCCTCTTTTATATATCATGAGTTAGAAATTCAAATGTTTTAATTTTTAGTTCTAACATAGAACTTTTTTTAAACATTTGGGAGAGGTGTCAAGATTGAAAAACGCTTAAGCTTCTTGTGACTATTATTGCTTTTCAACTTGCCAAAGAACTGGGTGGGTGTGGGTGTGAGATGGAATGCAGAGGCTACAATCTCCAACCATGAGAGCCAAGGACACTTCTGCAGGTGGAAGAACATTTCCTAACTGAACAACGTGACCTGTTCCATGGGAGGAGGGTGAAACCTATTTCTTAGCTATGCAGGCTTGCGTGGTTTTGTTTTCTTCAGTGCCGAAGTGATGTACTCAATAAAGTTTTGCTTTTGGGATTTTAAAGTTCCTGAAAGTGCCTGCTTTTGTTGGGTTCATTAGTCGGACTGATGACAAGAAGGTTTTTTTTTTAATTTCCATTCTGGTTATTTTTTCATATTTTTCATATTTTTTCATAATAGAGTCTTTCTATTTCTTTTTTTCTTTCTTATATATAAATACACACATACACACACACATATGAAAAATAGAGTGTGTACCTATTCTAAACTACATTTTTAATTGAACAATAGTAATATAGGTACTTTATTACACCACTACTTAATTTTAACATTATAGATATTTATGAAAGGATGGTAGTCCTCAACTTGCAACCACAATTGAGCCCCAAATTTTGGTTGCTAAGCAAGACAGTTAAATATTTTGCCTCATTTTATGACCTTCTTGCCACAATTGTTAAGTGAATCACTGCAGTTGTTAAGTTAGTAACCTGGTTGTTAAGTGAATCTGGCTTCCTCGTTGACTTTGCTTGTCAGAAGGTCACAAAAGGGGATCCCATGTCCTTGGGACACAGCAACCATCATAAATACGAGCCAGTGGCTAAGTGTCTGAACTTTGATCTTGTGACTATGAGGATGTTGCAATAGTCATAAGTGTGAAAAATGATCATAAGTTACTTTTTTCAGTGCTGTTGTAACTTTGAAAGGTCACTGAACGAATGGTTGTAAGTCGAGGATTACCTATATTGTGAGGTGTTTTGAAAATTGAAACAAAGATTATAGAGATATTTAAAATAGGTCCCAGAAGAGAATCTAGAGAGGCCCTTACCTGGTGGCGGTCCAGAGCAATGGCGGCAAAGGTCAGTGCGGACACGTGCATGGAGCAATACTGGACAAAGCGACTTATATGGCACATCGGTTTTCCAAAAACCCAGGTACTGCTGACAAATCGCACCTAGAAGAGAAAGTTAGGCTCCGCCTAGAATCAGGTCTAAGGCAGGCTCCTCTTGGGCTTGTCCCATGTCTCTCCTCCAGCAGAAGCCAGGCTGTGAACACACTTTCCCCTGATGGTACAGCAGCCTTCCCTATAACCTTTTTGGCTTTACGGACTAGCGGGGGGAGGAGAGGGGATGGTTTCATGCGAGCAGAGGTGCACACATAGCTTAATTTGCACATGTGGCAGGCATGTGCATCAACTGCTCATCACCTGCCGCTTGCGCAAATGGAGCTGCGCACACATGTACACTCGCCGGCTGCTCACACAAATGCAGCTGCAAGCACAGGTGTGCATGCCCACTGCTTCTGTGGCCGGTTCCAAATGAGCCACAGCCTGGTACTGGGGCATGGCCCAGGGGTGGGGGACCTCTGTGTAAAAAGTCTTTTCACAACAGACTTACTGTATTTTTCGGAGTATAAGACGCACCTTTTTCCTCCCTAAAAGTGGCTGAAAATTCAGGTGCGTCTTATACTTCGGATGTAGCTTTTTTCCAGCCCTAACTAGGTGCTAACAGATCTTCCCAGCTCTTACCTTGCAGGCTCTTTCATTGTTACTCTCTCAGAAGAATGTTTTCCAGCCTTAAGTCTTTGCAGGTTTTTTTTTTCATTGCTCTACTTGCTCCAAAGAAGTTGTTTTCTAGCCCTAACCAGGTGCTAACGATCTTCCCAGCTCTTACCGGCTTGCAGGCTCTTTCATTGTTACTCTCTCAGAAGAATATTTTTCCAGCCCTAAGTCTTTGCAGGGTTTTTTTTCATTGCTCTACTTGCTCCAAAGAAGTTTTTTTTTAGCCCTAACCAGGTGCTAACGATCTTCCCAGCTCTTACTGGCTTGCAGGCTCTTTCATTGTTACTCTCTCAGAAGAAGGTTTTTTTAAGTCCTAACCAGGGGATAAAATAATGTGCTGAAGCTGACCAGACTAAGGATGCTAGCCAGATGAATACCTGGTAGGCAGATTGTTTTCCCCTATTTTCCTCCCCAAAAACTAAGGTGCGTCTTATACTCCGAAAAATACGGTATTTGGTACGTTAGGCTGGGGGAGAGCAGTTGAACATCTAAACTCAGCTGCTTGCTCAGTTAACTGGACTCGGTTAAAATGGGTAGCTTGTAATGCAACAGATTTAGAGAAATCCACCCATTCATTAATTGATTGAACTATTGAACACTAACTGATCAGAGGTGGTGTGGCTCAGACCAGGGTGAAGAATGCATTGCCTGTGTGCAGAGCAAGTTGTTTTGTGCACCTGGGTGTTGGGTGTGAACAAAGAAACAAATTGAGACAGATCTGGAAAAATGGAAAAATCTTCAATTATCACTGATGGGCAGAATTGCATTAATTAAGATGAATATATTGCCACATCTACTGTTTTTATTTTCGACAATACCAATAAGAATAGAGAAAACTTTTTTTAATGAGATAAAATGATCCTGAAATTTGTTTGGCAAGGGGAAAAAGCGAGGATAAATATGAAAATGCTACAAGATGCCAGAATTGGAGGTGGATTTGGACTTCGAATTGGGAGTTATATTACTCTGCAGCAGTATTGACATGGATGAGAGAATGGATTTTCTTAAGCAATACGAGACTTTTGACTTTGGAAGGGCATGATTTATAGATAGGATGGCACGCACTTATATGGTATGGGAGAAATAAAATATATAGCTATTTCCAGAGACATTGTATCAGGAACTCTTTATACTTAGTATGGGAAAAAATAAAAGAGAAACATTATTTGAAAATACCGTTTTGGATATCCATAATGGAAGCACTAATGCACCCAAGTAGACTGAATTGGGAAAATATTCCAAGATATAAGGACATTTTGACGGATAAAGGGAAATTGAAATCAACTCAAGAACTGGAGAAACAAGGGATAAAAATGGATTGGTATATGAGAATGCAAATGCAGGCAAGATATGATAAGGACAGTAAAACGGAGGGTATCAATTTAGAGATGACAGAATTAGATGAAATACTCACAGGAATGGATGAAAGACTAATTAAGAAACTATACAATTATGTACTTTACATTGATTTAGAATTTGAACAGGTGAAAGAAACAATGATAAAATGGGCAAGGAATTTTGGTTATACTATAGAATTAGATAAATGGCAGCAACTTTGGGAAAGAAATTATAAATTAACCATGGCAACAGCGTATAAAGAGAATATGTATAAAATGTTTTATAGATGGCACATGTCACCGGAAAGGATAGCTAAAATGTTTAAAGATAAATCTATGAAATGTTGGAAATGTCAGCAAATACCAGGCTCTTTTTATCATATGTGGTGGACATGTGCAGAAGCTAAAGAATATTGGAGTCGGATTCAAATATGGATAGAAAAAATGGTGAAACAAAGCATAGAGCTAAAACCAGAGATATTCCTGTTGGGTATTTTGCCAGAGAAATTTAACAAAGAAGATACATACTTAATTGTACTTATGGTTACAGCAGCTAGAATTGCATTTGCACAAAAATAGAAAGCAGCCAAGATCCCATCTGAGGGAGAAGTACTTAAGAAAATTTTGGACTGTGCAGAGATGAATAGATTGACAATGAAACTTAAAGATAAGGAAGATTCAGAATATTATAATGTATGGGTGAAATTTTATGATTGGGTAGAAAATGAATATATGTAAAAATTAAATTGCAATGTTTAAGAGAAAAGAAAATGGAGAATAAATGGGGGGAACCCAGATGACAAAATTAGATTTGGAAGAGGCAGCATTAGATTAATTGTATATACCGTATTTTTCTGAGTATAAGACGCAACTTTTTCCTACCTAAAAGTGGCTGAAAATTTGGGTGCATCTTATACTTCGAATGTAGCTTTTTTGAAGCTTTTTTTCCAGCCCTAACTAGGTGCTAACAGATCTTCCCAGCTCTTACCTTGCAGGCTTTTTCATTGTTACTCTCTCTGAAGAAGGTTTTTCCAGCCCTAAGTCTTTGCAGGGTTTTTTTCATTGCTCTACTTGCTCTGAATAAGTTTTTTTCTAGCCCTAACCAGGTGCTAATGATCTTCCCAGCTCTTGCTGGCTTGCAAGCTTTTTCATTGTTACTCTCTCCGAAGAAGGTTTTTTTAAGTCCTAACCAGGGGATAAAATAATGTGCTGAAGCTGACCAGACTAAGGACGCTAGCCAGATGGTAGCCTGGTAGGCAGATTCCCCCCCCCCTATTTTCCTCCCCAAAAACTAAGGTGTGTCTTATACTCCGGTGCATCTTATACTCCGAAAAATACGGTACCTAGAATAAAGAGTATAGATATGATATAAAAATAATGAGCTTAAAAGTGACACCGACAGTTTAGAGATGTATGGAAATATGCTATCAGTCTGTTAAATATAATATTAGAATTAGAATCACTCAGGGAAAGGTTTAGAAGGGGAAAAAGGAAGTAGAAAGGGGGGAGAAGAGAAGGAGGAGAGGGAAGTACGAAGGGGGAGAGAAGGAGTAAGAAGGTAGAGGAGGTGGAGAAGAGGGAGGGGAGTGTAAAGAAAAGTAGAAAAACAGACTGATAAATAACAGCAAAGAATAGGTGCAAAAATAGGATCTTGAATTCTGATTGATTGGATTAAAACATATAAGTATGTATGCTATTGATATGTTTTTAAGGTATATGCATTGATGTATATATGGAAACTGTGGAGAAAAATAAAAAAAAACATTTAAAAAAAAAGAGCCCAACCACCCAGACTTCTTAGGCCGTTGTTACAACTATTCAAGCAACAAACTCAAACGTCTCTAGAAGCAAAGGCTCATCACATCTTTAGGATGCCACATCAACTTTCAGTGCTCAGCTGGGACCAGGCAAAGGTCACGACCTTACTCAGGTCACCATGAAAGCCCTGAAAAGGAGGAGCCAGTGTGCATCCTAAGCTGCTGGGGAGCTTTTGGTGGGAGTGGGGATTGGAAGGAGAATTCCATGGGAGGGGGGGGGGATGTTTCTGGAATGGCTTCAGCATAGCACAGTGTCTGCAAAACCATGCCTGGAGCAGCCTTGCACAGCCTAATGACTTCCAAGGGTATAGGACAGTGATGGCAAACCTATGGCACGCATGCCACAGGTAGCACACGGAGTCATATCTGAGGGCTCACGAGGCTTTGCCCTATGTCAGCTCCAGTGCACATGCGCGTGCTGGCCAGCTGATTTTCAGCCTTCTTTTCAACTGTTTTCGCTCTCCACAGACTTCAGGAAAGCCTCCTGAAGCCTGAGTACGGCAAAAAACGGCCCAACGGACCAACCATCCCCAGGCTTCAGGAGTCCGGAGGCTTCAGTGAGGCCTGTGCGCATGCGCGGGAGGCAGCGCGTGGGGGTTGTGCGCATGCACAGGGCAGCGTGGGGGTTGTGCGCAAGTACAGGGAGGGCATGGGTGTGCGCACACGTGTGCACTAGTGTGCACGCGTGCACCCTTCTGGCACGTGAGCCAAAAAAGGTTCGCCATCACTGGTATAGGATCTTAAGCCCCATCATTCACACATCACAGCTTCAACTTTGAAGGACCACCCTCCTCCAAGCTCTCTCTCTCATCCATTCCTCTCTGTTCTTTGAATGGCATACTCGGGAGTATAATAAGATGGGCTGGACCATGGAATTAAACAAAGCAAAACAAGGCTAATCCAGGAGGTGATCCTACATCTTTTCAGATCTGACAGTCTCCTGTTCTAGCAAGAAGTTTCACAAACGAAACACTTTTTCAGAGTTGATGTGCTTTCCCCAAGCTTTAAGTCCTAGTGCCTTGGGCAAAAAGGAAGGCAGGACCCCAAATCCATTGGACTTCTTTAGAACTTTCCCTGGGGAATTCTGAGCCCCGGCGACTGGCCCAATCGACCGGTCTTACAATGGAGGAGTCTGCATTGCCTCCCCCCCCACTTTAAGAAGGCGATTGTGGGATCAGGGTTGCTTACCAGGGTGAAAGGCATGTTCAGGAGGGTGAGCAGGATATCGGCTGCAGCCAAGTTGATCATGAAAAGGCTGGTGGCTGAGGGCATCCTCTTGTTCTTGACCACCACATGGCACACCAAAACATTGCCGAAAAGCGAGATGCAAATAATGGCCAAATAAGCCACAATCAGGAGAGCTTTCACCACCTGGCTCTGCGATTCCTCTTCGTAACCGGTGCTGGTCTCAAATTGACCCTTTGGCTTTACATCCAGGTCCTGGTCGAAGGAGGATGGATTGTGGAATAGAAAGAGGGTGGAGTTGGTGCTGTTGGATCTCCCCACCCAACGGAATGACTTGGAGACGTGTGGAGAGGAGATACACATGTGCCTGTTCATGGCTGGGAGAAGAGAAGGCAAGAGAGAAAAGGAAGTTTTTTTCTCTCTGGAATCAAGGGAATCTGGAGAGATCTCCTCCTCCTTCCAACTTCTCTCCTTTTAGTGCCTGTCCTGATCTGAACGCTCCTCCAGATTTTTCAGATCCAGCCTGGAATGGTGATTGTTTCCTTCCTCTTAAGTTCCTAGAGTTACTGTCCGTTTTTTTTTTAAATTTCCACTAGATTTGCCTGCTTCCTGTCTCCCCAGTGGTCTTCAAAAGTGTGGAGTTTGCTTTCGGTTCCTCCAGGCTGGTCAAAGCCACGAATGAAGAAGGAAAGGCTTAGGAGGCAAGCAAGTCCTTTCCCAGGTTTTGTCCTTCCACGTCCTGCTCGGAAGCCAGGCTGCACTGGACGCTGGGCACCTGCTCTGCCTTGGGTATATTTGCAGCTGTGTGGATGTTATGCTGAGCAACAAGAGCAGTGTTCTTTGCCACTGCTTTCCAATCCCAGATACAAGCGGGGTGGGGTGGGGGGGAGAAAGAGAGAGTTAGTTGCAAGGAAGCCGTTCCAGAGCTATTGCTGGGAGCTGCTTATCCATCAATCTGGCAGACAAACCTCCTTCAGGAGCTGGCTCCCCCTCCTCTCTTTCCAGCATTTGCATGGGGAGGAATTGTTTGTGGTCTTTGTCCACAGCTTGCAGCAAGTCACACCAGCATGAATACAGGGCTCAGAAACAGGTGGGGAAAACAGAAATGCATGAGAGCCAGGGGATGCTGGATCGAAGAGGGAGGTGGGATGCTGCTTCTAGACCTTTTGTTGCCAAAGATCTTGCAGGTCGCCTTGTGGTCCACTGCAGAGTACAGTACAGTACATTTATTGAATAGCCCAAAGGCCTTTTCAAAGAAAAGAAAAACAGAACAAACAGGTACAGAAACAACCGTATATATATATATATATATATATATATATATATATATATATATATATATATATATATATATATATATATATATATATATATATATATATATATATATATATATATATATACGGTTGTTTCTGTACCTGTTTGTTCTGTTGAATCGTTGAATTTTGATGTCATGTACTATATATATATATATATATATATATATATATATATATATATATATATATATATATATATATATATATATATATATATATATATATATATATATGGTACATGACATCAAAATTCAACGATATCAAAATTCAATAACTAAATTTCTAAAACTAGATAACCCAAATAAAATATCTTGTCTCTAACTCAGCTCATCTTTCTTACAATCAATGAAATTCTTTTCAATGTAGCTAGCTCGTATTGCTGTCATCCTATTAAGATAGCAAGTGATGGCCCTTACCAGGGGAGGAGAGTCTGCCTTCAATAGAAATGTTAATTTATGCCTTACATTCCAGTGGGAAAATTTATTTATAATTGGGGACAGATATTGTTTTCTTACTTCCTCATCCATCCACTGGAGAGGGATCCCCTCCCTTCCTATAAAGAATTTGGGAATCGGGAAGAACTTCATTCAAGACCACTATAAATCCCAACAGTCTACAGCTTGGGTCATAGCTTTGATCCAGCTTTTTCAAAAGCCAGAATCTACCCCACCCCCAGGCAAGAAGTGGCTTCAACTATACACCTTTGCTTAAATCTCTGAGCAACTCCCCCCCCCCCAAAAAAAACCATAGCCAAAAAAATCAGCCAAACTGTACCCTCCAGAAAAGGCAGCAAGAGTTAAGGAGGCATATGAACCCCACTGGTTTTATTCACTATGAACGATTGTTTCATGAGACAAGCACTGGATGGGCCATTGGAAGGACCATGCACATATTCCAAGGTGCTGGGAAGTGTTTACAATGCCATTTCTCAACCATGGCAATTTGAAGATGGGTGGACTTCAACTCCCAGAATTCCCCAGCCAGCTAAGCACATCTGCTTTACAGAGTCAGGAAGACGATGTGGGTTCTTTTGCCACGACTTGAGCCTTCAAGAGTCAGTCTGGTGAACGTGCTGCTCTCAAATTACCTGTTGAACTACAATGTGAGGTGGGAGCCTAACATCCAGAAAATCAACACAGAGGTCCAAGGAAGCTGTGTGCATTTACACATGCACACGTGCACAGAGAGTAAGAGAGGAAGAGAAAGAGAGGGAGGGAGAAAGAGAGATTAACAGAGTTGGAAAGGACCTCGGAGGTCATCGAGTCCAACCCCCCAGCCCACGCAGGAGACCCTACACCATTTCTGACAGAGGGCAGTCCAGTCTCTTCTTGAAAGCCTCCAGTGATGAAGTTCCCACCAATTCCGGAGGCAACTTCTGTTCCATTGGTTGATTGTTCTCACTGTCAGAAAATTCCTCCTTATTTCCAGGTTGAATCTCTCCTTGTTCAAGAGAAAGAGAGAGAGAGAGAGTTCTGGGATGAGAGGACTCTTCAGGCAGCTGCTATCCTGCACTTCCCTCCTGGCCTGGATTTGGCGGAAAAGTCGGGTGCCATGAATTGCAACCTTGGCGTCATTAGGGCTGTTAGTTCAGGAGCTGGAGAATCCTCCCCATCCTTTCTCTTCGCACTCAACGTCATCAGTGGTGAGAAGATAAACCCAGCCCCGGTTGGCAGGGCAGGGTTGGGAGTTTCTGCCCGTTCGTGCTTGC
This sequence comes from Diadophis punctatus similis, assembly GCA_023053685.1. Classification (NCBI taxonomy): domain Eukaryota; kingdom Metazoa; phylum Chordata; class Lepidosauria; order Squamata; family Dipsadidae; genus Diadophis; species Diadophis punctatus. The sequence continues at coordinate 16,119,817 of JALIGW010000014.1, read as the reverse complement.
TCTTCAGTTCAGACAATTCAATTTTAGAACTGTCAGGCTCTTTGAGAGTAATCATCCGATAGAGAAGAACCAAAATCAGCTGGACGGCACGCATGCACACATCAGTTTTCGGCACTGCCGCACACACGAAGGTCAGCTGATCATCACGCACGCATGCACACCAGAAACCCGGAAGACAAACAGGCAAGGCTGTGCATGCCGGGCGACATGGCTTCGCGTGCCACTTTGGGCACGCGTGCCATAGGTTCGCCATCACGGCCCTATACCATTCTAGACAAGTCGTTGTCCAGTCTCTTCTTAAAAGGCTGCAGTGATGGAGCATCCACAACTTCTGGAGGGAAGTCCTTCCACCGGTTAGTTGCTCTCACTGTTAGGAAGTTTCTCCTTAGTTCTAGGTTGCTTTTCTCCTTGATTAGATTTATTTAGATTTATTATTAGAGTTGGAAGGGACCTTGTAGGTCATCTAGTCCAACCCCCTGCTCAAGCAGGAGTTCCTACACCATTTGAGACAGATGGCAGTCCAGTCTCCTCTTGAAGGTTGCAAGTGTTGGGGCTCTCACAACCTCCGCTGGCAATCTGTTCCACTGGTTGATCGCTTTCACCGTCAGAAAGTTTCTCCTCACTTCCAGGTTGAATCTCTCCTTGGTCAGCTTCCATCCGTTATTCCTTGTTTGGCTTTCTGGTGCTATAGAGAACAGCCTGCTCCCCTCCTCTCTGTGGCATCCCCTCAAGTATTGGAATACTGCTATTATGTCACTAGATTCGATTAGTTTCCATCCATTGCTTCTTGTCCTGCCTTCTGGTGCTTTGGAGAATAGCTTGCTTCCCTCTTCTTTGTGGCAGCCCCTCAAATACTGGAATACTGCTATCATGTCACCCCAGTCCTTCTTTTCACTAGATTCGACCTACCGTCCCTGTCCCAATGTTCCCTTTTATCCATTTCCTAATTTCATAATCATGTTAATACTTATATCTGTTATCTAATACATGCTTGACAAAAATAAATAAATAAATAAATAAATAATAAAAATAAAAATAAAAATAAAATAAAAATAAAAATATCAATTGATGCAACTGTTCTTCATATGTTTTAGCCTCCAATCCGCTAATCATCTTTGTTGCTCTTCTCTGCACTCTTTCTGGAGTCTCAACATCTTCAGGAAACTAATCTTTATCTGGAGATGCTAATGAGAGGTGGAATCACTTTTCTTTTACATTGAATTTCTATTTGAAGGCAAAGAACTGTTTCAATTCTTCAAAAACAGCTTAAAATATCTAGAAATGACTACTAGAGGATACCTGAGGAACCTGCAATATTTCATTTTTATTTAATTTTTTTAAATTTACCATAGTAACCAAAACTGGATGCAGTATTCTAGGTGTGGTCTTACTAAGATTTTATAAAATGGTACTAGAACAAAGACAGGCAAGAGGCACTTTGACAAGAAAGGAAATCAGTATCCTAATTCGAGTTTAGATTTAGATTTATTATTAGAGTTGGAAGGGACCTTGTAGGTCATCTAGTCCAACCCCCTGCTCAAGCAGGAGTTCCTACACCATTTGAGACAGATGGCAGTCCAGTCTCCCCTTGAAGGTCGCAAGTGTTGGGGCTCTCACAACCTCCGCTGGCAAGCTGTTCCACTGGTTGATCGCTCTCACCGTCAGAAAGTTTCTCCTCACTTCCAGGTTGAATCTCTCCTTGGTCAGCTTCCATCCATTATTCCTTGTTTGGCTTTCTGGTGCCATAGAGAACAACCTGACCCCCTCCTCTCTGTTGCATCCCCTCAAGTATTGGAACACTGCTATCATGTTAGCTGCCTGTAGCCCAGGGACGGGTTCCTAATTTTTTTACTACCACTCTGTGGGCCTGGCTTATTTTGTGGGTGGCTTGCCGGCCATGTGACCGGGTGGGCGTGGCTTGCCAGTCATATATTAGTTATTTCAGAGAGATGTTACTACTATTTTTGCTATTTTATACCTTACATGAAAAGCTTTGCATACAAAGTGTGTGTTACACCATGGCAACACAGCAACCTTTATATGCAGAAAATGCTATAGTTAAAAGACAAGCAAGTCTCATACAGCATTTTTGGTTTCAGTCATGGATTCCTTAGACGAAAATATTGAGGACTGTTAAAAGAACAGTATTTTTTAACAGTCCTCAATGTTTTCGTCTAAAGAATAACAGTATAAAACTGTATAAAATTAACAGTATAAAAGGTTAAGCTTTCGGAAAACGCCCACTTTGGGAAGCTTTAGGCAAAAGTGAAGGAAAAGTGTCAAATGCGAGCTTCTTATTATTTTCAACCGAAGGGACGGGGAAAGACTTAATTGTCAGGTTTCTGGGCATGCGCAGAAGAAAATTATTTAAAAATTTTAATTTCTTTTTAAAAATGGCGGCGCCCAGGCATTAGCAACCGACCGCACCGGTACTGTGACATCAACAGCGGGCCGCTACCGGTGCTATAGAGTGGACCGCACTGGTAGGAACCCACCACTGCTGTAGCCCGTTTTAAGAGGCAGCCATGACCCACGTTTCTCTGTTGGAAAAAAAACCCATCTGATCTCCAGTGCTGGCATGCAGTTCCCCTGAATTCTGAGCTGAAACTTTGTTAGTCTGGCCTTTGGACTGGCTGACAAACTTGACTCGGATCTTCAGATTGGATTTGACTTCTCTTCTCTGCTGCATCCCTGCTCACAATGAAGCTACCCAGGCAAGTTGCTTTCTCATAGGCTCTGTTTTGAGTTACATTCCTTCCATTGTCTGCAGTTCTTGACTCAGCCTTGAGTAAATTGCTTTCTTCACCTAGCAACTGTGTGTGAGTTTAAGACCTGAAGCAGGACAGTCAGAGCCACGTCTGCAGTTCTCACCCACTGATCTTGTGTCAGAACAACCCTGGAACAAACCCTCAAATGTCAACCAGAAAGTAGAACTGGGGAAAAACCAGGCAGTTAATGTCCTGTTCTTCCTTTTCAACATCTCTTTCAGTGGTGGGTTCCTACCGGTGCGGTCCACTCTATAGCACTGGTAGCGGCCCGCTGGTGACGTCACAGTACCGGTGCGGTCAGTTGTCTGTGCCTGGGCGCCACCATTAAAAAAAATTTTTTTAAATATTTTTAAAATTTTTCTTCTGCGCATGCCCAGAAGCCAAGCTTCCGGCACTGCGCATGCACTGCCTTCCTACCCCACAGTGAGTCCAAGCAGGGGAGGATGGCTGAGGGAGCACGTGAGACACTGAAATAAGGGGCGACAGGAGCTATCTCCATTCCCCTCCCTTCAGCAGTCCGAGAAGCCACGAACGCGCGGTGATGATCCTAGGCATTTTCGCACGTTTGAGGCTTCTCGAGCTGCTGAGGGGAGGGGGAATGGGCGGCAGGACCTATCTCAGTTCCCCTCCCATCAGCAGTCCGAGAAGCCACGCCCACCCGGTCACATGGCCAGTATGCCACGCCCACCCGGTCACATGGCCAGCAAGCCACATCCACAAAATAAGCCACAGAGTGGTAGTAAAAAATAATAGTAAAAATAATTAGGAACCCGCCCCTGATCTCTTTGCCAAGAAATGTCTTTCACTTGAACCCTGCTCGATGAATCATGTTTCTCTGTCAATAGTACAAAACGGTGCAAAAATAGAAATGTACAGAGATTCAGCATAAATCTACAACTGTTAAATGAGAAGATGAGTTGCCTTGCAAAGCTCTGCAAGCAAGAGGGCTAGAAACCTATTCTTCATGTGTGGTGATTGCCCGATTTGTTCTGCTCTCCGCGGTCAAGGATGGCCATTGTCAAGTTGCTTGGAATAATCATTGGGGAGTACTAGGAGATTATTGAACAACTGCTAGTATAAATAGATAAATCCTGGAACATCACCAGGCATTGACTCATGGCTTTGTGAGGCACCAGATGCGATGGGACATTGGGTTCTTCAGCTCAATATTGTTTTCAAGGACCTGAAAACAATATTGAATGATTATGAGCAGCTAGGCAAGAAAGTCAATGACTCAGGTACACAAGTAGTTTTTTCATCTATACTACCAACGAGAGGACAACATTCGGTAAGAGAACAAAGAATTCTAGAAGTGAACCACTGGCTAAAGGGTTGGTGTCACCAAAAAAACTTTGGATTCCTGGACCATGGACTGTACTACCTCCAAGATGGGCTTCTGGCAAGGGACAGGTTATACCTCACAAAGACTGGGAAGAATGTCTTCAGAAAACGACTGGCTCAACTTATCAGGAGGGCTTTAAACTAAAACTGAGCGGTGACGGTGACTAATCTATAGGATCTCCAGGACCTAACTCCAAGCAAGGACCCTTAGTAAGCAAGGCAAATAATGAACTAAAGAGGGATGGGAAGGAAGACAAACTCAAATGCCAAACAGGAGACACAGGAGGGCACACCCAGAGTCAGGCACAAAGATCTCAAATGCCTATACACAAATGCACAAAGCCTGGGGAAAAAACAGGGTGAACTTGAAATATTAATGCACGAAGGTAGATACGAAATAGTTGGAATAACAGAAACTTGGTGGGATGAAACACACGAATGGAACATACTGGTAGAAGGATACAAACTCTTCAAAAAACCAGACCACCTATACAGCTGCTGTGGCCTAGAGGTGGGGCTCTTGCCTCACAATCAGGAGGTTGTGAGTTCGATCCTAGATAGAGGCAGATGTAGGGTCTCCTGCTTGGGCAGGGGGTTGGACTAGATGACCTGCAAGGTCCCTTCCAACTGTTAATCTGTTAAACATCACAACCCTTCCTATGACAATCAGCCTATGACAAAAAAGAGGAGGTGGAGTTGCACTGTATGTAAAGGACCACTATGTTGCTACAGAGCTACATGTAACCAAAGAAGAAAACCCCCTAGAATGTATATGGGTCAACATAAAAGAAAAAAAGAATAACACGACAATAGGAGTATACTACAGACCACCCAATCAAACAGAAAAAATGGATATCCTTTTTGCCAATCAACTAAGGAACATATGTAGGAAACACAGTGTAGTAATAATGGGAGACTTCAACTACCCGGATATCAATTGGAAAACTAATTCTGCACCATGTGAGAAATCAAATAGGTTCATAACCAACCTTGCTGTCAACTTTATTGTCCAAAAGGTAGAGGGACAGCCATACTGGACTTAATACTTACAAACAGAGAAGAAATGATAGAGGGAGTTGAAACTGCAGGAACGTTGGGTGAGAGTGACCACATCATACTAGAATTCAACATAACGCAAACACAAACAATTGAACACAACGACACCAAAGTCCTAGATTTCAAAAAAGCTGATTTTAATATACTCAGAGAAAACTTGGGAAAGATTTCTTGGATGAAAGTCCTAAAGGGTAAAACAATTCAGGAAGCTTGGGAAACACTGAAAAACATGATTAAAAAAGCCCAGAACATCACAATACCGATGTGAAAGAAAAACAAGAAATCCAAGAAGAAACCAGCATGGCTGCACAAAGACCTCACCGACAAACTGAATGAAAAAAGGGACAAGTACAAAAAATGGAAAGAGGGTCTCCTGCTTGGTTGGGGGGTTGGACTAAATGACCTACAGGTCCCTTCCAACTCTATTAATCTGAGACCTGCAGGTTGGTGTCAGGAGTTGTTCTGCCTTCAGCATCTCCTGCTCTGACTTTGGCATAGCCAGCTCTGGCCTTACTAGGAATGCTTCACCCTCAAAATTGTCTGTTCCAAACTTTGTGGAAGAGTTCTGATCTCAAGATTAGACCTATTCTGAGTTCTGTTCTATCTCCAGCTTAGACTATTTTGACAACATTTCAAATAGAGCTTTTTTAAAAAACACATTTTCAATTTCATATACTCCCTTACTTGCAAAGCCTCTGGGTCTCCTTCAGAGTATTGCCAGTCACCTACTAAGGCCTATTCCTTTTCGGGGTCGCATTAGTGACCCCAGGGGGCCAGCTGGTTTTGCCTCTGTTGATCCTCATCATAATGCCTCCTCTTTTGTTTCCTCAGAGCAAACCAGCCCATGACTAATAGGTGAAAAGAGAATTTCAAGAGTGGATGGAAGGAGAAGTTAGGTAAGCTAAGTAGGCTGAGTAGTAACCACTCTTGTGTTTGTGTCATAATATTTACCAAGTGGCCAAGACATTTCTGGCTTTTAGCTACAGGGCAATTTATCTCATTTATTCAAATTTGTTCCTGCTGTACCTAGAGTTGTACAAGTTATCGTGACACGTGCATCATGACATCACTGTTCTAGGCATCAATTGTGTGATGACATCATGATGCCTCTCCTGCAGATGTCAAGCTGCCATCATTACCCTGGTCTATGAAAATATCAGTAGAGGGTCAATATGTGCAGACAATATGGATTTTGATGGATGAAGCCAGGAATCCACACAGGCTAGGGTGCATTGATAGGAGAGAGAGTGCAGAGCATGCTGGAAGACTTAACTTTGTGGCTTAACTTATGGTGAATTGGTACTTTCCTCTGAGGGGCTTGAGAGAGACTTGAACTTGTCTTTGCTCAGCTATCCTCAGTTCCACTATTTGAGGAGTTGCTACAGAGAGGAGGGAGTCAAGCTATTTTCCAAGGCACCTGAAGGCAAGACAAGGAACAATGGATGGAAACTGAACAAGGAGAGATTCAACCTGGAAATAAGGAGACATTTTCTGACATTGAGAACAATCAACCAATGGAACCAAGTTGCCTTCAGAAGTTGTGGGTGTTTCATCACTGAAGAAGAAGAGACTGGACTGCCATCTGTCAGAAATGGTGTAGGGTCTCCTGCTTGGGTGGGGGGTTGGACTAGATGACCTACAAGGTCCCTTCCAACTCTGTTAATCTGTATCTGTATCCCAAAGTTGTTTTTTCAAGAGGCAACTGGACTTTCTGGTTTTTCTTTGAAGACATTTCACTTTTCATCCAAGAAGCTTCTTTAGCTGAAGAAGCTTCTTAGATGAGAAGCGAAACGTCTTCAAAGAAAAACCAGAAAGTCCAGTTGCCTCTTGAAAAAGCACCTGTGGGACAACCATGACCTGGATGACTGAGAATCTCCATAAACACTTTGCTCAGCTAGGAACACAGTACTGGGCCAAATCTAGGATCCTAATAATCCAAAATCCATGTTCCTATGGGAAGCCAATTTCTTCAGAGTTGGTGCTCTGACTCTTTGTGAGAGAAGACATTAAGATCAGAAGTGGTATTCAGCCGGTTCTATTCGGTTCGGGTGAACCGGTAGTGGTGACTGCGGGTCGCCCCGCCCACCTGCCCAGACATAATGACATTCCATTTATCCACATTTTTGAGGCTATGCGCATGCGCCTGCACTCACATTTGCGAACCTGTAGTAAAGGTAAGTGAATACCACTCCTGATTAAGAGGGATCTACTGGTCCTAATGGACCACCACTTAATTATGAGCGAGCAGTGTGCTGAAGCTGCCAAAAAAGCCAACGCAGTCCTAAACTGCATCAATATATGGATAGCATCAAGGTCACGAGAAGTGCTAGTACCAGTTTACACAGCACTAGTGCAACCACACTTGGAATACTGCATTCAATTCTGGTCACCACGATACAAAAAAGATGTTGAGACCCTGGAAATTGTGCAGAGAAGAGCAAAAAAAGACGATAAAAGGTCTGGAGGCTACATCATATGATGAACAGTTGAGAGAGCCGTTGTCTAACCCATTGAAGAGACGTATTAGGGGTGATATGATGACTGTCTTCCAGTACTTGAGGGGCTTCCACAGAGAAGTGGGGGGTCAACCTATTCTCCAAAGCACCTGAGGGCAGGATAAGAAGTAATGGATGGAAGATCATTAAACAGAGGTCCAACCTGAAAATAAGGAGGAATTTGCTGACAATTAGAACAATTAATCAATGGAACAGCTTGCCTCTGGGAGCTGTTGATGCTCCATTGTTGGAGGCGTTCAACAAAAGATTGGACAACAATTTTTCTGGGATGATATAAGGACTACAGCCTTGGCCTGGGGGGTTAGACTAGAAGACCTCCAAGGTACTTTCCAGCCCTATGATTCTATGTATAAAGCGACAGTGTGTGTGTGTCTCGTTTTCATCTGTCTCTCTGCCTGGTCTTTCTCTAAGGCAGTGATTCTAACCTCAGCAGCATTAAAATGGGTGGGCTTTAATTCACAGGATTCCCTACCCGCATGGTTGGCTGGGCAATTCTGGGAACTGAAGTTCACACATGTTTAAGCTGTGGAGGTTGAAAAATCGTACTACAATTTCAGAAGTTCAGTGGCTGGTGCTAGTGGGGGCCATGAAAATGCTAATTTGGCAGGAAGAACTTGCAGCCTTCTGGAGGTCTCTTTGGGAACTTTGCTCCTGCAGTTCTAGAGAAGACAATCAGTTGGATATAATAGTTAAGGCTAGAAACCTGGAGACTGTGAGTTCTAATCCTCCCTTCATCATAAAGTCAGATGGGTGGTCAGTCACTCTCTCTCATCACTAGGAAGGTCTCCAACAATTACCCTCCCACCACCAACATAAGATCTTTCCCCATGGCACCAGACCAAGTCATAAACATGCCCTCAGAACATGTTGCCTTCATCGCATCTCCTCGCTAGATATTTGGGGTTCTAATCTACAGGTGACAGAGCTAATAACAGAGAACATCCTGTCTACTTTCCACAGGCTCCAATCCATCCCAGGTAACTGCGCAAGATCTTTCATCTCAGCCTTCATCTCGATTTGTTGAAGAGGAAAACACACGCATAACACCATCAGCTGAGGTTCCTGACCCTAGCGTAGGATTGATAAAACTCTGGTGCATTTTGAGCTGAGCGCATGCATGCAGATGCTTCCCAACCTTTTTTCCTAACTGCAATCACTATATTTTCCATCTTCAAGTACCAACTATTTTCAATTGTTGCTTTTAGCATTTATAGCCCCAAAGGCTCCATCAATAACTTTCTCCTCTGCTACTTAATAAAAAAAGGACAAAAGGTATAGTGGGATCCATTAGTAGAACTTGCATTGTGTGCGATTGATTGTTGACTTCCTTATCCTGACCTTAATAAATCTTTCTAAAGTAGGCAGCTGAAATAGAAAACACTTCAGATACCATCTCCAACTTCAATTTTTTTTATTTAGAGGTTTCAGAGAACAAACATCTAAATTATCTAAATGGTGTTTATTTGCTTACTTGAATAATAAATGTAATTATGGAATTAAAAATTCTGAGAAAACATTACCTCTTATCAGGATTTTTCAACCATATTCATATAATTAGGTAAAGTGTGCTTAAATTGCCAATCTTCTGTTATAAAATCTCTGAAACAGTGACCTATGTAATAGAACATTTCAGGTGGAACTGAACAATGAGTTAATTGCATAAATGGAAATAAAATGAAGTAAAACCATACAGTACATTATAATACAGCTTAGAATGTTATTCCAATAGCAGCCACAGGAAACTCAGCATGTTCTGAATTGTATATGAGGGGAGTTACACCCTCCTTCCTTCCTTCCTTCCTTCCTTCCTTCCTTCCTTCCTTCCTTCCTTCCTTCCTTCCTTCCTTCCTTCCTTCCTTCCTTCCTTCCTTCCTCCCTCCCTCCTTCCTTCCTTCCTTCCTTCCTTCCTTCCTCCCTCCCTCCCTCCCTCCCTCCCTCCTTCCTTCCTTCCTCCCTCCCTCCCTCCCTCCTTCCTTCCTTCCTTCCTTCCTTCCTTCCTTCTTTCCTCCCTCCCTCCCTCCCTCCCTCCTTCCTTCCTTCCTTCCTTCCTAGTAGTAGTGCCAGTCTCTCTCCCAACACATACTAAAACAAGAAGAGCAACTAAAATGATTAAGGGCCTGAAGACAAAAACATATGAAGAATGGTTGCAGGAATTGGATATGGCCAGTCTAAAGAAAAGAAGGACGAGGGGTGACATGATAGCAGTGTTCCAGTATTTGAGGGGCTGCTACAAAAAAGGGGGGGTCAACTTATTTTCCAAAGCACCAGAGGGCAGGACAAGAAACAATGGATGGAAACTAATAAAAAAAAGCAACCTCCACGCATGCACAGAAGCAAAATCGTACAAGGGGGCACACCGTGTAGCGAGCGAGCGCCCCCCCGAAACGTGGAGATGCGTGCGCAGCGCACGGGCACCGGTAAGATGGCAACCCGCCACTGCTTCCAGCTCTATTCTGATTGAAGAGGGGAGCTTCTCCTTCAAGATAATATTGGCAAAATTATGTACTCAATTTAACTCCCCACAAATTGGGTGGAGAATTTTGAGAGGTTATTTGTGCCCACTCAAAGTATAAATGAATGGTTTGAGAAACTACATCTTCCTCTCTGAATTTCTTTCCTTCTTTTTTTTTTAATGGGTACATACTACATAGATTGCAATGTTTTGCTCTATTTTCTTTTTTGGGTCCATAACAAAGTACATTTTATTCTATTCAAGGTGCATCCAGGCGATACAGTAACTTTCCCACATCAACCTGACCTCTATTTAAGAAGCGAATCTGGAAAGGAGAGAAAATGAACCCGCAAAAAGCAAGGAAGTGGAAATGGCCCCATTATGATGTTAAGCTGCCTTCAGCCCAGAGGAGAGGGAGGTTTTGAGCAGCTGCCCTGTAGAGTCTCTGCAACAGCAGAAGGCCTACGGGCAGAGGTGGGTTCCTCCTGGTTCGGACCGGTTCTATAGAACCGGTAGTAACTTGGCGGCCTGGGTCACTAAAACCGGCAGCGACCCAGGCCTGCCACGCCTCCGAGCCAGTTCTCCCGGCAGTGGTATAGGTGCCACCATCTTGTTTTTAAGCTTTTGTGCATGCGCAGAATTTTTTTTTATTACTGCGCATGCGCACGTGCCCCTGCGGCACGCCCCTGAGTGAACCAGCAACAAAGAAAACTGGATCCCACCCCTGCCAACGGGGGTCATTGGCAACTTATGAACCTCGCTCAGTTGTAGATCTGATCCTGCAACTGACCCCAGGAAGGCCTCTGGCTGGACCAAGGCATGCACAGCCCAGAAGCTCAACAAAGCAAGTGCAGCAGGTGGGTCTACAGGACAGAAGCCTCCTCCTTTCCTTTGGGGGGTGTCCTACACCCCATCAATCCTCGGGGAGTGGGTGGAGGGCAACCTGTGGAGCTCGAGTCCCCTTTCTGAGCCCCTTGGAAAACTGCTGGTCAAGTTGGTGAAAAGGGAAAGACCACATTGAAATGGCAAACAGATTGACGTTGCTTGCCATCAAAATTGAAGAATTCAAGGTATTTTGCCTGAAATCGGAAGTAGCAACAGCAATAGCACTTGAACTTCTATACCGTCCCATTTTATAGCACTTTCTGAGCTGTTTACAATGTAGAAGCATTATTTGCATCTTGACCCCAACAATCTGGGTCCTCATTTTACCGACCTCGGAAGGATGGGAGGCTGAGTCAACCTTGAGCCAGTCAGGACTGAACTCCACGGGGTCTGGGACGTTTAGGCAGATTCCGAACTCCAAACTCCCGTTCCCATTCCGGACTCCAGGCTGTGGGCAGAGTTTGCCTGCAATACTGCCATCTAACCACTGCACCATCAGGGCTCAGTAAATGCTGGTTCACGGCAAAAATGACATAAATCATGGTCACATGACTGAGAGATGCTGTAAAATAGCCATAAATGCGGGCTGGTTGCCAAGCACCCAAAATGAGGTCATGGCACCATGGGGGAGGGAGGGGTCAGAACTTCAGATCCTGGTCACAAGTACTGTTAGATAGGGTGAACAGATGACTCTACTGGGGGCTCGGTAGAATAGTTTGGGTGTAGCCGAACCAGGGTAGACCTTTGTCGGCGGCCCATTAGAAGTTCAGAGGGGCTTCTACCCATGGTGGAGCTAGGCATGATATGCTGCACTAGGAGAAATTTGAACATTTGAATGCACCCCTATATGTCACAATGGTTTGGGCCTCCACTGTAGTGCCATCTACAGGTAGCTGCTGGTAGGCCTGAGCTAAGTCTAATTTCGCAAATGGAAAGATTTTAATGGTCTTGATCAAACTCTACAGGATTAAGACTTGTAGGTGATTGATGGGAAGGACTGTTCCACTGGTGGCTCTCCCTACAAGGCAGGGGTGAAATGCTACCGGTTCGGCCCGGTTTGGGCATACCAGTAGTGGCGGCCGCTGGTGGTACGGAGAACCGGTAGCAGCGGCAGTGCAAGGCTCCGCCACCTGCTCGAATGCCGCCATGTTCTTTTTAACCCTCTGCGCATGCTCAAAGCCTTCTGTGCATGCGCAGAGGGTGAAAAATGTGTGTGATGGTGGCACGCGTGCGAGCAAAGCGAGCGCGCGCATGCAAATCACACGCTTCCGAACGGGTAGGGAAGGTAAGTAGATTTCACCGCTGCTCCAAGGTCTCTTGAGAAGTGATGAACAGAACGAAATGGGGAAAGCTACCCATATTGGAAGACATGATAGCAGTCTTCCAATATTTGAGGGCTGTCACAGAGAAGAGGGAGTCAACCTGATTTCCAAAGCACCAGAAGGCAAGACAAGAAGCAATGGATGGAAACTAATCAAGGAGAGAAGCCACCCAGAACTAAGGAGCAATTTCCTGTCAGTGACAACAATTGGTCAGTGGAGTGGCTTGCCTTCAGAAGTTGTGGGTGTTCCATGACTGGAGGTTTTTAAGACATTAGACTGCCATTTGTCTGAAATGGTATAGGAGACCCGAATAGTAGCCTCACACTGCAATGAACAAGGACACACATCTAATTTTGCAGCTACTAGGATTGTTGGATGAACAGACACAATAACAGCCAGGGAAGGGATTGAAGCCTGGGAAAGAGGCTCCTTGTCAGTCAACTGGACCAGCTTATCAAGTACTTAGGAGCTGAGGGCTTGGCAGCAGAAACAAAGCACTGCCAATGACTTAATAGCCCAATCAACATCTAAAAAGCCACATACAGCAGGCACCATAATACCACACTCAGAATAGCACACACTCTGCTAGAGAGAAGTTCCCTGAGGATGGGTTCTAGCACGAGTCTGAAAGCTCGGAAGAGTATAAACCTCTGGTCCCGATAACCAACCCACATTGGATCCTGCAACGTTTTCCTGGGACACATATATTTGCCTTCATTTGGTACAGGATCTCTTGCTTCAGCAGGGGGTTGGACTAGAAGACCTCCAAGGTCCCTTCCAATCTTGTTATTCTATGTTCTACTCAGTTCCTGAACCTGCCTTGGCCCTTCCTGTATGGGGAGGTGCTGCTTCAACATCTACATGAAGCCATTGGGTCAGGTCATCTGCCAATCTGGGTTTTGGAATCAACAGTATGATCCTGATGACACCCAATTACATCTTTTGACTCCAGACCAACCAAGCGAGTGTGGGAGGTTCTGTTCCAGGTCATGCAGGTTTGGATGGGGAGGAACCGACCGACTCCCTCCTACCCTGACCAAGTGCCTATGAGTGTTTGGATTACCCAAATCTGTGGACATTCCAACTTTGACCATGCACCAGGATGCACTTTCCCTTTCAAGGGTGGTGTGCAATTTGTGGCTTTTCCTGGACTTACAGCTCCTGCTTGGGCAGCAGATGGCAGCTGTGCCAGGAAGACCTTTGTGTCTGGTACACCAGTTGCACCCTTTCCTAGGTCAGGGGCTCCTGATCACCTCATGGCTTGATTACTGCAATGAGCTCTACATGCGACTGCCTCACCTAACTCTGAGATCTTAGGCTGGTCCAGGACTGATTCGGAACTGGTGCAAAGCCTTCACTACAAGCACCTTAAGTAGGACGCACCCCTTCTCAGATGTAGCTGGTGGGAGAACAGCTGGAGGCCCAAATAGGAAAAATGTACCAGGGTCAACCGTGTCAAGAACAGGCGAACTACGGCAATTTTAAGAGTTTTTTCTATTTCAAAATCCATTTAGAGAGATTTCTCATAAGAGTTGCATTATTATGTTTGTCAACTTCATTACAGGATATAATTTGTTCTCAAGTATAAAATTGTCCTCTGAAAGAGATCCTTTGTTTTCAAAAGGCCTAGCTGCTCCAACTATTTGCCAGTCTGCCTCAGCAAATATAATAGGTTTTCTTTGGAGAAAACAGGTGCCATTTTTTCCATCCATTGCCAAAATACATAGAACATAGAAGATAGAATAACAACGTTGGAAGGGACATTGGCGGTCTTCTGGCCCAATCCCCTGCTCAAGCAGGAGACCCTACACAATTCCAGACAAGTGTCTGTCCAGTTTTTTCTTAAAAACCTCCAGTGATGGAGCACCCACAACTTCTGAAGGCAACTGTTCCACTGGTTTATTGTTCTGTCAGGAAATTTTTCCTTAGTGCTTGGTTGCTTCTCTCCTTGATTAATTTTCATCCATTGCTTCTTGTTCTGATTTCTGGTTCTTTGGAGAATAGCTTGACCCCCTCTTCTCTATGACACCCTTCTCAAATACTAGAAGACTGCTATTGTATCATTCCTATTCCTTCTCTTCATTAGACTAGACATACTCAGTTCCTGCAACCGTTCATTGTAGTTTAGCCTCCAGTCCCCTTATAATCTTTTATGCTCTTTTCTGCACACTTTCCAGAACCTCAGCATCTTTTAAGTTTCACAGTGAACAAAACTGGATGCAGTATTCCAAGTGTGATCTCACCAGTGTAATATAAAGCAGTACTATCATTTCTCGTGACCATGAAATTACCCTTCTGTTGGGCAGCCCTGGACTGTATTGGCTTTTTTGGTAGCATTAGCACACTTCTGGCTCATACCAAGGTATTGGCAAGGATCTTGACAGACCCGAACACTGGGCCCTATGAGGGGTGGGTTCTAATTACCTTCCCCACTGGTTCGCATCATGATGGAAGTGCACATTTTACACGCATGCGCAGAAGCAAAATTCAAGATGGCGGCACCCACGGACCGACACCGACAGAACCGGCTCTGTGGTTCTGTCAGTGTCAGTCCGTGGGTGCCGCCATCTTGAATTCTGTGATGTCATCACCGGTTTACTAACAGTTCTAAAGAACCGGTTAGAACTGGTAGGAACCCACCTCTGGGTCCTATCCAATAAAATGCAATTCAATGGTAGGTAAATGGTAGATTTTACACGGAGGCAAGAACTACCAAATGCACAGGTACAGAATAGGTGGTGACTGGCTCAACAGCAACAACTGTGAGACGGATCTAGGAATCTGTCAGGGTATGTAGATTTAATAGCTGTAAGCTGATGAGAGGTTGTAAGCGGAAGCAACCAGAAGCTGATGCAATGGGAATGAGGCAGCAGGGTTACTGCCACTTTAAGAAGTTGGGTAAGAAGCTGCCTATATAAGGGCATGTCCCTTCCCCTCATCTTCTCTCTCTCATCGTGTATTCTTTTTGTTCTTCTTTGTGTATCAGTAGCTGTATGATAAGATATCTACCAAGTATAAGTTTGTATATATTTAGCTGTATATAAACCACTATTAATTATGTAAAGGCTCTGTGTGCTGTGTTTTTGATCCTGGGTTTATCACTGACAGAGTCCTAGTGGACAATTACTTAAGTATGAGCCAGAAGTGTGCTGCTACTGCTAGAAAAGCAAAGGCAGTCTAGGCTGCATCATCAGATAGTGTCAGACCTACCCCAAAACAATCATTTAGGAAAGCAGACTCTCAACTCCAATTGGTTGAAGTGAAAAGAACTTTTACTGGTTGGTTGCAGGAGGGTGAGGCGGGATCTGAAGTCCCACTTACCGATACAAAGAGTCAAACCCAACGTTCCCCATCCCTCCCCCCAATGTCTGGTCCATTGCTACCCAATCCAGGATCGCCACAATGTTGTGGGAAACTCTGGGTTGTTTAGGCTGCTGGAATTTCACAGCCAGGGCAAGTGGCCTTGAAGATGCCCAGCGTAACTAGTACAAACAGCTCTGGTCTTATTCACATCACCTCCCCCTCCCCAATTCCTAACTTTAGATACACAGGTGTGGATTGCCACAAATGCCTCTCCCGTCCCTTCCCCTTTGATGGCAGGACCCCAGCAAGGCTCCAGGCCGACGATGGAGATCCTGACAGATAGTATCAAGATTACATGAACTGATAATGCCACTGCATTGGTGAGACCACATAAGGAATACTGCATCCAGTTTTGGTCACCACGATACAAAAAAGATGTTGAGATTCTAGAAAGAGTGCAGAGAAGAGCAAGAAAGATGATTAAAGGACAAGAGGCTAAAATAATGAATGGTTGCTGGAACTAGGTATGTCTATAACGAAGAGTAGGGAGGACTTCTGGTGGTATAGTTTGAGCAGTACGTGCTGTGAGAACAAACTCCAAACTCACAGCACGGATTTCTTCAGCAGGAGCCCAACTGGGGCATCGCAGATCCTGGAGAGATCTGCGAAACTACGGAGGGTTCTCTGGAGAGTGTATAGGTGTGAAGCAGACATCTATTCACTCAGGAGATTTTCTCCCGAAACCGGCCGAAGAAAGCCTGTCTTCTTTGACAGGCCCGGAGCGAAGACTGCCACACAGCAGGAAGCAAAAGAGTGGCTTTTATAGCAAAGATCAGAAGACATCTAATCCTTAAGACTATCTGAAGAGGCTGATAGAAATGCAAAAGAGTGAGCGGAAAGACCGAAGCTGAGAACGGGGTAATAAGCGGCGTTTGATTGTGATAAAGCTGAAATTGAATCCAGAGTGACAGTGCACAAATGGAGGGAGAAAATGACAACGGAGAAGTTTGAACGACATTGGTGAGAGAGATAATTTTGGATTTCTTTTCTACAGAAGAAATAAAGTGTTATTCATCTTTTGATTGGAATACTTGTTGATTTATGGATTCAAACTTTGTGAGGCTTCCGGCACAGAAGCCATTAAAGAAAGTGGATTGTAACTAATCAAGGGAAAGAAAGAAAGATGCATATAGTATTGGATTTTGAAATAGTTTTGACATTTGATAATATTTTAAATGAACTACTGCATAAAAGGAAGAACAGTGAGACTGACAAGTGACTAAGCAAAATTGCTGATATAAATGAATGGACTCCTACTGATTAGAAACTATTAATGGATGGATAAGTAACACACTGCTTCTAAACTTCTTTCTTTCGCATATACTACTCCATATGTATTCTATACTTATTACCATTTTCTTTTTATGTGTTTCCTGCACACTTTAAAGTATTGTACTGAAAGAATTCCATTTCTCCTGCTTGGTTCTTTCAAGAGGCTATTGAAAAGCTTTTAAAGTTATTGGACTTTCTGTTCTTGGGGGGAAAGGCGTTATTTCCCCCACTAAGGCTGCTCTATTTTACCCTCCACAGAAAATTGCATTCTTGTGCCGAACGTTTTTCTGCTCAAGAGGGAACAGCCAAATAACAATTTCTTCTTCTTTTTTTCCAACCTGAGTCACAATGGTCTCTTCAGCATCTTCTGCCCCGTTTCGTCCTCCTGGAGAACGGACGGAAGGACTCTCCAGCCGAAACAAAGGCAGAAGGAGACAGATTTTTCAGTTGAGACACTCAAATGGGTGAGCATTTCAGGTTTCCTCAGCTACACAATTTCGTTTTTTTTTTCTGGTTTTGTAATACAGACATTTGATCTGGGATTTTAAAAAAGGAGGATCAATTCTAGGAGCAATATGGCTTGATGCTACTGTTTTATTTTGCTTTCCAAGAGTTGGGTGTTGGTTTTGATGTTTATTCTTTTCTCGCAGAAAGTAGAATCAGGATATTTTTAAAACTCTGAAGTATGCCATAGGTAAAGCAGGAGCATATTAAGACAATATGGAAACAGCAGGATGATGAGGAGGATGATGATGAGGAGGAGGAGGAGGAGGAGGAGGAGGAGGAGGAGGAGGAGGAGGAGGAGGAGGAGGAGGAGGAGGGAGGAGGAGGAGGAGGAGGATAATGGCTAAATTTGTCCTTTTAGAAACAGTGGGAGATCCCACCAATATCTCTACTGTGCTGTATTTTTGGGAAGTCCTCTTAGCCATTCCATATACAACATTCTTAAAATGAGGAGAAATTCCTTTAATGCTGCATTCTAATATTACAATGAAGTAAAAAAGATATATTGGAAATAGAGTGATCGACTTGCTAATAAAATACATTTATTTATTTGTTTGTCTGTCTGTCGGTTTGTTTATTTGAATTTATATTGCTTCCTTTTCGCACATGGCAAATCAAGGTGGCTTACAGAATATAAAACCTCATATAAAAACAATAAAACTAATAAAAGTAGAGTCATATAATAAATTAATATACTAAAATTACCCCCGCCCTGGCAACAGTACCTCACACATTACTTCTGGATGTTGGCACATTCATCCTTCATTCCTTTCTCCTTCCCTCCCTTTTATTCTTTCCTGTGAAGTGACTTTTTCCTTTAGGTTTTTGCAACTGACTTCTTTGCTACAGTTAATTAATTTAGAATAAACTTTGCAAGTGAACATTTGACAACCAGAAATCTATTCATAAAACTAAGCCGCCCAGAGTCCTTTGGGAGTTGGGCGGCATATAAATTTAATAAAATTAATTAATTAAATAAATAAATAAATAAATAAATAAGCAGCATGCTCAAGTCATTCAAGATGCAACCGAAAAATTTATATAGTGTTTTTCAACCTCAACCTTTTAAAGTTGTGTGGACATGCCGGAATTCTGGGAGTTAAAGTCCATACATTTTAAGATTGCTGATGTTGAGAAACATTGGTTTATACTATCGCAAAGAACATTTCAACCAGAAACAAACCCCTTGGCTTTTTCCATCAGGAAATCCATTCAATAACTAGTTTCCCTGTGAGCTTTTCTTGAAATTAGACAATCTCTTTCAAAGCTCTCCCCCAATAAATGGAGTGCCTGCACGCTTTATAACCTGAGACTAACAGCAGTCAGCAATAGAAAACAGAAGGCAGAAAATCAAACCCAGAATGTTCCAGTTTTATGGGAAATGTCACGATGTGAATATTGTCAGTTTGTGCATCTCTATGTTTTCTACTGTTTCTTGTATTTATGGTCAAGCAGACGTATGATATATTCTACTACGCATGCCTGCATTCCTGAAGTTTCCTCCTTCCTTCTCTTCCGCCATTTCTGCCGAAAGCAGAAGTGACTTTTTCATTAGCCGATAAGATGTAGTTTACTAAGTATTCTTTTTATTATTTTCTACTGAAATAAATATTTTGTTAATTAGATTTGAATCTCGGTTTTATTTTCTAATGAGAATGACTTCAAAAGGAGCAAAGATCCATCGACCTCCACGGGGGATTGATTCCCCCCCCCTCTAACATGGTAGCAGGGATGGCTGTAAGATTTATAGCTCCCTTTGAAAGCTTTCTTGCGTTTTAGGATAGTTAGCTAATTAGAGAGATTTATGACCAGCCATGTCGAACGGAGATAAGTCAGAAGGCTTATGAAAAAGCACTTGCAATTGCAGAGTCTGAGCAAGATAAAGCATATATATTAACAGCCCTCGCAATAATAGAATACAAACAAAAACCAATCACTGTGATGGAAGACAATCAATCAGTAGTTTACATTTCCAGGACTCACTTTACAGGTTCAAGGTCCAGACACATTGACATACGTTACAAGAATGTTAGAGAGTCAGTAAGACAAGGTCTCATAAAGTTAGAATATGTGCCAACAAAATATCAGATAGCTGACATTCTGAACAAACCATTACCTATTGCTCAGCATGATTACCTCAGATATTTACTGTGTGTTGAGTGACACATTATATTAGCCCAACTGACAAAGAAGGGGTGTCACGATGTGAATATTGTCAGTTTGTGCATCTCTATGTTTTCTACTGTTTCTTGTATTTATGGTCAAGCAGACGTATGATATATTCTACTACGCATGCCTGCATTCCTGAAGTTTCCTCCTTCCTTCTCTTCCACCATTTCTGCCGAAAGCAGAAGTGACTTTTTCATTAGCCGATAAGATGTAGTTTACTAAGGATTCTTTTTATTATTTTCTATTGAAATAAATATTTTGTTAATTAGATTTGAATCTCGGTTTTATTTTCTAATGAGAATGACTTCAAAAGGAGCAAAGATTCATCGACCTCCACGGGGGATTGATTCCCCCCTTCTAACAGGAAAAGTCTCTTTCACCTTACACTCAGCTTGAGAAAGCCTGAGGTGCTTCAAACCACCCCAACTGCTTTGAAAGGAACAGGGCTAGTTCCAGGATTAGCTCTACGACCTGAACAAGCTGGAGTCTGCTATTGAAAAATCACAGGGCCCCTGGGTGGCATTTGGCAGGTTTTGTGAGAAAGAGAGGGAAAATTTGCAGAGTTTACAACAGACCCCAGGCAGAGGATTATTTCTCATTTGTTTTCAGTTGTGGAAATCCTATTTGTAAGCAGCCTAAGAGGACTGAGAATCGATTCGCAGCTTTTGCAACAAAAGGACTTTTAGAGACATTTGGTGTGTCCACAGACTATTGTAGGAAGTTAGCACCTACCCCCCTCCTAGAGGAATAAAATATTTTAGGAGATATTAAAAAGGCAGAATATTATATTTCCCTGGATGAGAAAATGGAGAAACATGTTTTTAGGCAGGAAACAGACTCACTCCTAGTAGCCCCCACCTTTGTCAATGAACCATCAAGGACTGGGCCCAGCTCACTCATTCCCCCCACCTTTGTCAATGGGCAGTCTATTCTACATAACAAGCATCTACAGGAAGAACCATAATAGGAATCCAAAAGCCATCTCACCTGAGAAGATTACATCAGCCAAACCTGGTGGGACACAGACAAAAGCCTACAAAGTTAGCAAAGACCCCCACCCTCTGGGAGTCTGACAGCCAATGGGATACATTTCTTACACAGGAACAGGGAACTCTCAAGGTGGGACCCAACAGAGGGTATAAAACTCAGGCACTCACAGCATCTCACCCCTTCTCTTCTTCTTCAACATCTTCAAACCATGTGATCCCCCTTTTCCCCAGGACCTCAGACCATGTGGTCCTGCTGTCCATCATTCAAACCATCTTTCCAAACAGCCTCCAGGCTTCCAGTGTCTTTTTCCCCACTTGGAACCAAACCCAGAAGGATATTCCTTACAACACTATCAAATCTTTCCTGCGTCCTTGCTGTGGCTGACCTCTTGACTATTTTTAAAATCATATTCTGCAGTCAGCCCTGCATGTATTTGTAACTCCAGCAGCATAATTTAAAATGAACCTTGGGCTTTTTTATTTTTTTAAATTACAATTTTTTTAAAAAAAAATATAGATCATTATCAATACCTGAACAGTGGGGTATCTGGGTATCATTCATTTGAATACAAGTAGTAATGATAGTATTAATATTATTTGTTATTTAAATCATACTTGTATAATTAATATAATAATATTCTTATACAGTATATATTTGTATTAAAATATGAGCCTTCACTATTTAATTGTTCAACATTTTAGTCCCCCATTCTAATAACAATAACAGTATCATTGGAACGTATATAATATCACCATCTTTCAACCTCTAATCTTTATATAGAGCTACTACTTTTAATATATTATATAAAAATATGCATAATAATATTCCCCCTATTTCTTGTGTCTGCCTCTATTCTAGCTCCTAGTAAAGCGAATCTTGTGTTACACAATATTTCCTCTATCCGTCATCTCTTGGCCGTTTTCCTCCCTTGGGTCTTCTTCTCGATCTACATCTTCCCTGTTTAATTTAAGTATTCCTTCCATCTCTATTATCTTTTGTTGCCAACCCTCCAGAGGATCTGCCCAACTCTGCATTTTCTTTTCAAAAATATCTGTTTATCTAGTATCATTTTTTGGTCTTTTAGCATATATTTTCCCTGGATTGCTTTATAAGTTTTTATTACCCTCTCCCACTTATCTTCTTCTTCTGTTTGTTTATTTAGTTCTATCTTTTCCCCTGCTCTCTCCATTGTCTCCTCTATTTCCTGGGCTTTCTGATCATTATTCATTATCTCTTGTGGAGCACTTTCTAACTTCCCATTTATGTTATTTATTAAGTCCATTATCTCCCTGTGGTTCCTTGTCATAGTATCCTGAATGCTTTGAAACATTGCTACCATTATCTTTTGCAACCCACTTATTTCCCCCTGCTGAAACATCTTGCCTTCTTTTTTTATAAGTCCAAATATCGCTCGGTAATCTGTCAATGTTCTAGTCAATTTAGCTCTTTTTAGGTAATCCAGGAAAATTTCCAAATGTCTCCTTAAATCCCCACTATAAGTTCAATCATAACTCCTGATATTTAAAAGTCACCTTACTTAGATGTCTTCCATATTTTCAACATTAGAGCTCCAGTAGCCATGGAATAAATAAGTATAAAGCAATGGATAGCACAGCATTCCTCCAGGTGTTATTTCCACTTTCTCCTCTGTTTTATCAGTATTTTTCTCAAGGTTGTAAGGATGTAATATGTTCCATTCACCAGTAGATGGCATCTTCAGCTTCAATATTGCATAGGTTCTAACAAGTTCCGTTTGTATTTATCCAAACAAATAATCAAAATTCTGACAAGTAATTCCAGCATTTTAAAATGCCTTATTGCCAATAAAAATTAAAAATCCAATCTTTCTGCGTTTTTTTTGTCGTAAGATTGATAACAAGATGTATTTTTGCATGTTCAGAATTTATTTATTTTTATTTTTATTTTTTTTATTTTTCTTCATTAAACATCTGAATATTTTGATACAGATCTACACCCGTTTTTACAACATTGTTATATCTCAATTATGCACATTAAATCATAAATTTACAGTCTCTTCTGTCTTCATTTTCTTCTCATGTTGTCACACAGTCTTTCCTCTTTTTTTAGTCCAGTTGTACCATCTAGTCCATGTTTTGTAGTATTCTGAGTTGCATTGTCCTTTGAGTTGAATAGTCAGCATGTCCATTTCAGCACATCTATATATTTTGTCCATTAGTATATTTTCTGGTGGGGTTTGATTGTCTTTCCAATATTGTGCATATGTTATTCTTGCCGCAGTTGTAATATGTAGTATTAAATATTGGATGTTTTTTGGATGTTGTTTTTCCATTATCCCCAGCAGGAAAAAATCTGGGGTGAATTCCATTGTTCTCTCTGTAATTTCTTGTAACCAAGCATGCACCTTTTTCCAATAGCCCTTTGCTTCGGGACACAACCACCACGCATGAAAGAAGGTACCTACATCTTTTTTACATTTCCAGCAAGCCAAATTCATGTTTGGGTATATTTTGGCCAATCTTGATGGAGCTAAATGCCATCTATAAAACATTTTATAATAATTCTCTTTGTATGCTGTTGACTTAGTTATTTTGCAGTTTATATTCCATGTTCTCTCCCAGTCAGCCAAGTGTATGTTGTGACCTTTCTGCGTTTTTAAAGGTTTAGCGTTCTCTTCTTAATATCCTTTTCTTTTCTTTCGGGTCTATAATTTTTCTCTGTAATTGATCGCCACTTAAACAAACTCTTCAAATGAGTCCCTTTTCCAGAGTTTATTTTCTTTAGGGTAGGTTTCAAGTAGGAAAAAAAATCACCTCACCCAGATCCAGTCACTGTTCACACACTGCTGCAGCACAGTCTTTGTTTCTTCGCTTGCCCCAGCTTCTCAGCAGCCATAATGGCTGCCACTCCTCTTCGTTGTCGGCTGAGAGGGAATTAGCCCTGGATCAAGCAGGAGAGCAGCCGCTCTCCGCGACCTGCAGGGAGCCCCTCCACTCTCTGTCACCCCTATAGGGTGACTTGAACACCTTATGGGACCCTCCCAAAAAGGGATTTGGCGTGAGTTCGCAGAGCCCCACTCTTCACATCCGATAGCACCGTGACATCAACCTTGGGCTTTTTTAGATGTTTTAATTTTCTAGCCATTTTTCTGAGAGGTAGAGATTGGTGTGCTTATAACATGGCAGAATAGATGGAATTGTGTAAAGGCTGAGTCTCTGTGGGGCCATATCTAGGGCTCTTGGGGCTAACTAAATGACCCCTTTTGGTATTCTCACCCTCCATCAATTTAATTAATCTAATCATAGACTGTATTGGCTCCAACATCCTATTGCTAAAGGAGGGGAAATTTTCCTACCTTTTCCTGTGGACGTGGCTTGGTGGGGGTCATGTGAATGGGCGTGGGCATGAGTGACGTCAAGTCACGATGTCACATGACCATCAAACCACACCCACAAAATAAGCCACACCCACAGAACCGGTAGTTAAAAAAATTAGAACTCACCCTGCTCCTAATGGATAGTGAAATTATTTTATGCATGCTGCTGTTTACATAATAGCTCTTGGCGTGACACTAGCACACTTCTGGCTTTCAATCGAAGGGGTGTCCGCGCTTTCTCCAGCCCTCATGCTTTCAGCTGGGCACTGGAAATGAAGCATTCAGGCTGGGCAGGTGATGTTTTCTGAGAGGAGGAATCTGATCTGAGCAAGGATGAGTGAAGCAGATGTTGCAAATAGAACTGAATGGAGATTTATTTACAAGAAATGCATTTCAGGAATGAGCAAAGTCTGGCAGCTTTTAATTACATCTTTCCAGAACAGTGTCCAAAGTGCCTGGGAAGGAAGTGACCTCGGACTACCAATCTAAGATTGGTATTTCTGACTATTTCTCAACCTCAGCAACTTTAAGATTTATTTCTTTTTATTTTATTTATTTAGTTTGTCAAACGTGTAAAAGAAAACAGATATAAGTATAAACATGGAGATGAACACAGGCAATTATGAATAAAAGGGGACAGCAGGACAGGGACGGTAGGCATGATGGTGCACTTATGCTTGCCCCCTTACAGATCTCTTAGGAATGGGGTGAGGCCCACGGTAGACAGTTTAAGGTTAAAGTTTTGGGGGTTTGAGGATGTAACAACAGAGTCAGGTAGTGCATTGCAGGCATTGGCCACTCTGTTGCTGAAGTCGTATTTTCTGCAATCAAGTTTGGAGCGGTTTACCTTGAGTTTGTATCTATTGTTTGCTCGTGTGTTATTGTGGTTGAAGCTGAAGTAGTCATTGACAGGTAGGATGTTGTAGCAGACAATTTTGTGTACTATGCTTAGGTCAGACCATAGGCGACGTAGTCCTAGGTTGTCCAAGCCCAAAATTTCAAGACTGGTATTCCCCAGCCAGGCATTCTGGGAGTTGAAGTTCACCCATCTTAAAGTGGATGAGACTGAGTAACAGAGAAAGAGCAGGCAGAGGGACAGCTGAAGACAAGATGCCTTCATTGTTCGCCCAGGAGCCGATCCTCCAACACCCTGATCCAGAACGACAATTCATCATTCAGGCTGATGCAAGTGATGTAGCTGTGGCGGCGGTGTTGCTGCAAAAAGACGAGAATGGACAGCTCCTTCCATGTGCTTATGTCTCGAAAAAACTCACCGCTACGGAGAGAAGCTGGGCCAACTGGGAAAAAGAAGCCTTTGCAGTTCGATGGAAGCTGCTGACTTGGAGGCAATTCCTCGAGGGAGGAAAGGTACCTTTCAAGGTATGGACTGAACACAAGAACCTTGAGGCGCTAAAGACCCCCAGGAAACTGTCGCCCAAACAAGTGAGGTGGGTGCAATACTTTAGACGATTCAAATTCGAACTAAAGCATATCCCAGGGGGAAAGAACTTGCTGGCAGATGCCTTGTCCAGGAAGCCACAATACGACAGCTAGAGGGAGGAGGAATTCCACTCAGTCATCCCCTCCTCACTTCCTTCAGTCGCAGAAGGGAGTTCATGGCTCCGGTCCTCACCAGAGCTCAATCCAGACGATCAAGTGCCTGAGGCCATGAGGAGTGGATAGACAAATTTAAAGCGGCCTTGCCCAACGACCCCTGGTTAAATGAGAACAAAGAAATCCTAACCATGAGAGATGGACTAGCTTGGAAAGGAGCCAAGTTGTATGTACCTGCGGACCTCAGGTTGCAAGTACTCCAACGGAGCCACGATTCTAAGCTGGGGGGACATTTTGGATTCTTGAAGACCCTCCACCTTACAAGACGGCAATTTTGGTGGCCAAAGATGAAATCTGACATGGAGGATTATGTAAAAAGCTGTGCCACCTGCGCCACAAGTAAGCACCGACCAGGGAAACCACCTGGACCTCTGCAGCAGGTGGCCAACCCCAGTATGCCATGGGAAGAAATAGGAATGGATTTCATTGTAGAACTCCCAGAGAGCAAGGGAAATATTTGGACGGTCATAGATTTGTTCTCCAAACAGGCCCACTTCGTTGCCTGATCTGGGTTACCGACAGCCAGACACTTTTTGCCTTGGACTCTGATTTCTGTTCAATTACTATTTGGAACCTTGACATCCATCTTCTGTCACACAGACAAAAGTTGCATGCAGAGTGATTAAAGACACATCCTTTCTCTCTGCAAAACCAGCAAGATTATAGGAGTAGGAGTGGCAGAATCCAGGGGTGGAATTAAATGAAGGATTAGCCTAGAATCCCTGCATGGTAATAAGTGAACTAAATTCAACCTCCCTTGACTACTGTTGACCCTTATTTAACTCCAAGCAGGTGCTAACCATTAGTTGAGAAGACTCTTGTGCATAGGCATGATTAGCAATAAATCAGTTAAATTCGACGTTCACATGTGGATCTGATATTTCACACCTGACATGAATCTGATGCAGGAATGCTAAACAACCTTTCATTGTTTTTGAGTATTGGTGGGTTGAACTTTGTGGGTTAGGTTAAAGTATCTAGTGTGGAGGTTTCTGACCCATGCCCATGGATTTCATCCTGAGTTCAATGTTGAAAAAACAGTCAACCAAAGCTATTATTTTTCTGCCTATGTTCCTCTCAGAGATGGTCATTATTTTAATGAGATACATTATGAACCATCTCATGCTCTTAATGGATTGTTTTATTATTGACCTCTAAAAGAACCCTCTCAGTTGGAGCATAGGCCTGAGTCCCTTCTCTCGTGGCCAATTTGCAGATAGTCTCCATTAATAATGTTCATAAATATGAAATAAATGTATTAAAGGAAACCATTATGAGAAGAATTAGAATAAAAATTGCGGAGTACGGGTTAGCTCAGCTGCCAGAGAAGATGTAAAAATTAAGCATACCATCATCTTCTTTCAGCCTTTCACATCAAAGTGATACAAGCCTTTTGATGGTGAAAACAATACTTTTGAGACTTGTAGCATAAACCTTAACTTCCAAAAGTGGGTGTGATAAACACAAAGCTGAAAGGGAAAGTCAGAAACATCATATCACTCCAGCAGGCATAAAAAGCATTACCTGGGGCTCTCCTGAGGTCTCTGATGGTGCTGAAACTGCTGGAAGAGAAGGGGCATCTGTCCAGATTTAGATTTATTATTAGAGTTGGAAGGGGCCTTGTAGGTCATCTAGTCCAACCCCCTGCTCAAGCAGGAGTTCCTACACCACTTGAGACAGATGGCAGTCCAGTCTCTCCTTGAAGGTCGCAAGTATTGGGGCTCTCAGGACCTCCGGTGGCAAGCTGTTCCACTGGTTAATCGCTCTCACAGTCAGAAAGTTCCTCCTCACTTACAGGTTGAATCTCTCCTTGGTCAACTTCCATCAGTTATTCCTTGTCTGGCTTTCTGGTGCCATAGAGAACAGCCTGACCCCCTCCTCTCTGTGGCATCCCCTCAAGTATTGGAACACTGCTTTCAGATTTCAGAACATTTTCAGGTCTGAATGATGAGTTCTCCCCCTGATTGCTACTTCCTTATTCTTCTGGGAGGGGGGGGCAAGTACTGGTGGTTGGGTCTCCAGTGACACATGAAGACTTTTTCCATCAGTCCCCTTGGTGGTCTCCCCCTCACACCTGATGCTGATTCACCTGCCGCATAACTGGTGGATTGATGATAAATAAGAAAGCACCACTGTTTTGCTGTTGCTCTGTTACTTGAGTTAGAAGAAACATCAGTTTAAAGGGTTTCTTTTTTTAAAAAAAGAAAAGGTTCATTATTTCATTCTTTCACTGGTAAACATGTAAAAAAAGATCAGCATTTCACTGGTCCACCAATGAACCTGGTAAAGATGAATTTGTTTAACAAGAAAGAAGTGGAATGGAAATGGAATGGAATTAAAAATAGAATTTGGAATGGGAGTGTCACGATGTGAATATTGTCAGTTGTATGTATATGCAGGATACTGCATCCCTATCTAATATTATGGTACGTTCCATTACAAGCAGAACACGTGATATGATCTTATATGCATGTGTGCATTCCTGATTCTCCATATTCTTCTTCTGGCTCTAGCTCTTGACCGAGACGGTCGCATTTTCTTAGCAAAGATGTAAACAATCAGGATTTATTGTTTTTGTACCGAAATAAATATTTTCTATTAGACTTTTAATCTCGGTTTTATTTCTAACTGTCTGAATTCCAAGAGAAAGATCAACATTGCCTCTATGGAGATTTATTCTCCCTTTAACAGGGAGGGAATGGAATAAATTAAGAATGGGATTAAAAATAGAATTTGGAATAGAATTTGGAATGGAATGGAATGGAATAGAATAAATGAAGAATAGAATTAAGAATAGGATTTGGAATGGGAGGGGAGAGGAGAGGAGAAGAGAGGAGAGAAAATAGAATGTAGGATAGGACAGGACAGGGCCTGAGAGGACCACTGTTTTACCAGATTGCTGTTGTAAATTTCCTCCAGAAAAAAGCAGCTGCTCAGTAGCCCAAGGCAAAATGTCTGCAGGGGACAATGGGCATTGACCATTTTATGATACAAAGCCAGCTGAGTGGCTTTGGGCCGGTCACTCTCTCTCATCCCACCCCAGGCCACCCCAGAGGGTCATTGTTGTGGGGGAAATAGGAGAAGTGTGTTGGATATGTCTGCTGCCTTATTTGGAAGCATAATAAAGCCAGGATACAAATAAATAAAATTAATACACACACAGAGTACTGTGCAAAGGTTTTAGGCAGTTGCTCAAAAATGCTGTAATTTAAGAATGCTTTCAGAAATAGAAGTAATGATTCGTTATCTTTATCAATTGACAAAATTGAAAGTAAATGAACAGAAGAGAAATCCAAATCAAATCAATATTTGGGGTGACCATCCTTTGCCTTCAAAACAGCACCAATTCTTCTAGGTACACTTGCACAGAGTTTTTGAAGGAATGCAACAAGATTCCTTCAAGTTTGATCCAAACATCTTGGAGAACTAACCACAATTCTTCTATGGATGAAGATAATTCTGAATGACATCGGCTATATGTTTGGGACTGTTGTCCTGCTGCAAATAAATTTGAGGCCAATCCCACGCCTCCCTGATAGCTGGGCATGATGGATAAGTAGCTGCCTGTATTTCTTAGCATTGAGGACACCATGATCCTGACGAAATCTCCAACTCCATTTATAGAAATGGAGCCCCAAAGTTGGAAGGAACCTCCACCATGTTTCCCTGTTGCCTGCAGACACTTATTATTGTACTGCTCTCCAGCCCTTCCATGAACAAACTGTCTCCTGCTATAGCCAAATATTTCAAATTTTGACTCATTAATCGAGAGCTCCTTCTGCTATTTTCCCTGCAAATTGTTTCTCTCCTTGATTAGTTACCATTCATTGCTTCTTGTCTTGCCTTCCGGTGCTTTGGAGAATAGGTTGACCCCTCTCTTCTTTGTGGCAGTCCAAATTTATTACAATTGCTTATTTAAGAATTAAGTCCCATGAAAACACAACAGTTGAAAAATGTTGGCTATTATAACACTCACATATGGTAGCCTTAAGACATCCTGTTGGAATAGTGTATGCAAGTATATAATAAAAAGCATTACAATAATACAATTAATACAGAAGTGAGCTATTTGGGAACATACACATTTTTTTCTGGATTCTTTCACCTGATGTCTCTAACAGAAATGAAGCAGTGACAAGAAAGGAAGCATAGCAAAGAACACTGAAAGCTTTAACATCATCCCATATCAACCATTTAGCTCAGTGTTTCCCAACCTTGGCAACTTGAAGATGTCTGGACTTCAACTCCCAGAATTCCCCAGCCAGCGAATGCTGGCTGGGGAATTCTGGGAATTGAAGTCCAGACATCTTCAAGTTGCCAAGGTTGGGAAACACTGATTTAGCTCAACCCACTATTCCTTCCTTCCTTCCTTCCTTCCTTCCTTCCTTCCTTCCTTCCTTCCTTCCTTCCTTCCTTCCTTTCCTTCCTTCCTTGTTACAAAATGTGGGAAAGTGCAAAGTCTGGATTCATGTACGGGTCTGAAAGTGTGAAATCTGCTTTCTGATATGAACTAAACAAATTTATTTTCCCATCCCTGAACTTGAAACTGTTGGCTCACAATGTCACTTCTGAACTGCAGTGATTTGGTGCCCTTGGAAATTTCCAAACCTTTTTAAAGCATCCAGGAGACATGAGCAAGTGAGTCAGCCACCAAGTGTGACACAGGTATTAAATCTCCTCAGGGCAACAAAGTAGAAGCGATAAAACTGGAAGTACCTTATTTAATTATTTGCTCCAGACCAAAAATTCTAGGCAATTTAGATGAGAGCTGAAGGCAAATAAAATGGAGATTCTCACATTTGTAGACAGAGAAACTAAACGATTTCCTTATTTTTTGCCTTCTTTTGGGGATTCCAGTATTCCTACTTTTTCCCCCACTGATTTATTTTGGATTCCTTATTCAAGTGCTTTAGTGCCTACATTCCTGAAAGCGTAGGAGGAGATGCAACGGCTGGGGTTGTTTGCTGTTATCCTGAAGCCTCCTGGAGAACCTTCAAGGCAGAAGTGGAGAAGCCCAGGAGGCTGCAAAGCCCCCGGAAAAGAGAATCCTTCCATGAAAACTAGCACATTCACATACAAGACTGGCCGCCTCTTTGCTAAGTAAGTGCAGAAACACACACATATACAAACACATCCAGGCTGGCCCTTTACAGGCGATTCTTTAAGTCAGTGTTTCCCAACCTTGGCAACTTGAAGATATCTGGACTTCAACTCCCAGAATTCCCCAGCCAGCGAATGCTGGCTGGGGAATTCTGGGAGTTGAAGTCCAGATATCTTCAAGTTGCCAAGGTTGGGAAACACTGCTTTAAGTTGCCCAACTTCAACGGCTGGTTTTGTCAGAGGCACCGAGAGATGAGGCATAAGCTGGAAGCTCTGCACCTGGAGGCCATCGCTGAAGTGAATGTCAGGGCCTGGATGGTAGACAAGTCCGAGGCAGAAGCCGTGGACCTGGTGCTGAAGCTCCAAGAGAAGCTGGTCCAAGCCAGGAGCCGAGACCTCCCCGCCAGAGAGGAGATGCTCCAGTGAGTGTGTCAGCACATCACTGTTGTGGTCCGGTCACTGCCTGAGGACCTCCGAGCCATTCTGTGTGGCCAGCAAACGGCCAGTACCAGCTGAAGGGGGTGGCAGCTCACGGGGGGCCAATTTAGGGGGAAAGGGGCTCTTTGAGGAGCGGTCCTGGGAGGCAAATGGAGAAGGTGCCAAGCCTGGCTGGAAGCAGAATGGCGCAGTTGCCGTGTGTTGCTGTGTGATGTACAGTGGTTGTGTGTTCTCAAGAGAAGCTAATAAAGCTGAATTATCGGGGGGGGGGGGGAACAAACACATCCAGGACAGTTCTATCAAACTTTTTCCTCCTTTGAACATTTCTACAGCAGATTTGCTTTCATCTGGAGTCAAAAATTTATAAAGTTGCAGCACAATTTCATCCACATCCTGTATAGGATATAATACCCTGGCGGGGGATATCCCCTTAATGTTGAAGAAAGCAATAGGCTTGCCCTGTGCTTTTTGGCTTTTTGGTTGCCCAATGTAAGTCAACTGGGGAAGGTCCTCTCCACCTGGGCCTCCAGGGCAGGGCTGCTGAGCTGCATGTTCATCCCCAAAGGTTATATGATTTAACTAAGCATGGATCTGAACACAAAGCAAAATCTAATAATAAAGGTAAAATAGAAAACACTTTTTGATTCATTTTTCAGGAATGTAAATTTAATGTGTTTCAAGGAATCTAAAATGTGAAATGTTCAGAGCTATCTGCAGAGATAAGATTTTATGAGTATCTTCATTTTCTAAATTATATCACAGTTTATTGGGAAGTCATAATGGGCCTTTCACTGATTTAATAAGAGCAATGGAGAAAGTGGGGCAAAGAGACAATGCAATAGGAAGCCCATCTTTTGATTAAAACATGACATTCAGACAGTTGCAGGTTTCCACAAGCTGCAAAGTGAGAGAAGCAGTGTCTGTTTTGGGCCGCATCCTTCATAATTGCCCCGGAGATGCTGTTGGAAGAAATGTCCTTCTGGGTTCAGTTCCAAGTGGGGAAACCTGGATACTGCTTGGAAAGATGGTTTAATGGTGGATAGGATCACATGCCTTGAAGAAGTTGGGTGAAGAAAAAAAGGGGAAGAGATGCTGAGAGTCCTGAGTTTTATACCCTCTCTGGGCTTTTGAATTTGAGCTTGTATTCTGATCCTATCCACCATTAGTTGTCAGACTCCCATGGGGCCATGCAGGGGCAACTCTGTAGGCTGTGCTTTGAGTCCAAGTTTGGTTGAGGCTTGCTGGGTGGTGATGTAATAAAAGGGCATTGGGATTCCTATTATGGCTCTGCCTGAAGTAGGTAGATCTTTGTTATGTAGAATAGACTGGCTCAGGCCTTAATGGCCCATTGACAAAAGTTGGGGGGTGGGACAGGGAGCTGCAGGGAGATGCTTTGTCTTTAAAACATGTTTCTCCTTTTCTCATCCAGGGAAATATAATATTCTGCCTTTTTAATATTTCCTAAAATATTTCATTTTTCTAGGAGAGGGGTGGGTGCTAACTTCCTACTGAAGGAAGTTAGCACCCACCCCTCTCCTAGAAAAATGAAATATCCTAGGAAACATGTTCTAAGCACAAAGCAGCTTCCTGCAATTCCCTGCCCCCCACCTTCAGCTTCAGGGTGATGGGATTCACCCTTAGGACATGATAGGATTAGCCCTCTACCACATGGCACCTGGAAAATTACCAGCACTCAAACAAGCCTGGGAGACAGCCTAAAAGGTTAGCTAAGACACACACACACCCGCCCCTAGGGGGGTCTGGCCACCAATCAGAGTGCATTACTTATACAGGAACAGGAAACTCTGAGGTGGGACCCAAGAGGACTCTCAGCAGCTCCGCCCTTTTTTCTCTTCACCCAACATCTGGAAGCATGTGATCCACCTTTTCTGTTCAGGAGCTCAAGCCATGTGCTCCTGTTCACCATTAAACCTTCTTTCCAAGCAACTTTCATGAATCCAGTGTCTTTTTCCCACTTGGAACTGAACCCAGAAGGATATTCCTAACAACACTACAATGCTTTGATGGGAAGGAATCCACACAGTCCTGATCTTTAGTGGGGAGAGAAGTCCAAAGTCTGAAATTATCCAGCAACACTTTTTGCCTAAAAGGAAAAGATTTCCAGGAAACCAGGAAAGATTTCCATTTGAGGCCTTCTGAGTCAGTATGAGAAGACAACCCTGACAAGACCGAGTGGCTATGGATATTGCCTCCCAAGGATTCTGTCAATTGTCCCTCCTTGGTTC
The DNA here is from genome assembly GCA_023053685.1 of Diadophis punctatus similis. Taxonomy (NCBI): domain Eukaryota; kingdom Metazoa; phylum Chordata; class Lepidosauria; order Squamata; family Dipsadidae; genus Diadophis; species Diadophis punctatus. The sequence goes on along the minus strand of JALIGW010000014.1, from coordinate 16,086,426 downwards.
TTGGGGGGGAGAAATTAACTCCCTCAGAACAGGTTCGCAATTTGGGTGTCCTCCTAGATCCACAGCTAAAATTGGAGCAACATCTTTCAGCTGTGGCTAGGGGGACCTTTGCACAGGTTCGCCTGGTGCACCAATTGCGACCCTACTTGGAGAGGGAGGCTCTACTCACAGTCACTCACGCCCTTATCACCTCCCGGCTGGATTACTGCAACGCGCTCTACATGGGGCTACCCTTGAAGAGTATCCGGAGACTACAATTGGTGCAAAATGCAGCTGCGCGAGCTGTGGTGGGTGTGCCTAGGTACACCCACGTGACACCCATTCTCCGCCAGCTGCATTGGCTGCCCATTAGTCTCCGGACCCAATTTAAGGTGTTGGTTTTGACCTTTAAAGCCCTACATGGCTCAGGGCCAGGTTACCTTCGGGACCGCATCCTGCCGCATACCTCACTATGACCGGTTAGGTCCCACAGAGTTGGTCTCCTGTAGGTCCCATCGACCAAGCAATGCCGGTTGGCGGGGCCGAGGGGGAGGGCCTTCTCTGTGGGAGCCTGGAACCCTTTGGAACCAACTCCCTCCAGAGATCAGGACTATCCCCACCCTGCTGGCCTTCCGTAAAGCAATAAAAACTTGGCTCTTCCAGCAGGCGGGGTGAAAGTGAGACCAATCAGACTATATTTGGGTCTCCCCCCTTGGTTATGAATGTCTGATATTTTTTAATTTTTTTAATTTTTAATTATATGTTTTTATATGTAATAATGATTTGAAATGCTGTCAGCGGCCCAGAGTCCCTTGGGAGTTGGGCGGCATACAAATCTATTAAATTAAATTAAATTAAATTAAATTAAATTAAATTAAATTAAATTAAATTAAATTAAATTAAATTAAATTAAATTAAATTAAATTAAATTAAATTAAATTAAATTAAATTAAATTAAATTAAATTAAATTAAATTAAATTAAATTAAATTAAATTAAATTAAATTAAATTAAATTAAATTAAATTAAATTAAGAGAGCTGCACCTGACTCCCTTCTCTGCCCAAAGTCTCCCCTGGAACTTGGAGGATAATTCTCCTTCTCGAGAGAGATCCCTGACTAATTCAACTAGTTCTTGGACTCAGAGATTGTTGGGCAATTCTTTGGAAAGAAATGAAAGAGAAATAATCCCCATATGGTTCATAATGATAGGGGCAGAAATTGAATTAAATCAGTCACCAAAGAATTGAATTGTTTGCAAGCTCCATCCTTGAAATTGGCCCCGGAGGGAATACATGGCACCTGTGGCTGAAGAAAAAGAAATCTGACATTTGTTGGCATCGCGATTAAAGAGAAAACCCCAGGGGCTAGTTAATGCCCGAGCATGTCACAGATCTGAAATAGCTCCCTGTAAAAATAAATTTACTTTATTTTGAAAGTTAACCCTCAAGGGCACCACCATGAAACAGCTGATGCGATAGTATGGCCAAGAACACAATCAAGCTCAGTCAAAACTAATCATCAGAACTTTGCATAGTTAAACAAAAATCACATACACAAAGTGGGAGACTGTTTCTGTGTCTTTGGGAGTGAGTTCTTGTTTACAGGCTCACTTCCAGTTCTACAGGGGAGTCATGGTGGGTCTCACCTCTCCCCTATAAGTGCTGGGGATTTCTTTCTTACTTTTTTCTCTCTAAGACGTTTTCCAACTTTCACCTTGGAAACAGTCTTGTGAATGGCAAATGGAATGCAATGTTAAACTCCTGCCTTCAATGCAGTGGTGGGTTCCTACCGGTGTGGTCCACTCTATAGCACCGGTAGCAGCCCTCTGGTGACGTCACAGTACCGGTGCGGTCGATTGCCGGTGCCTGGGTGCCGCCATTTAAAAACTTTAAAAAAAATTTTTAAAAAAAATTTTCTTCTGTGCATGCCCAGAAGCCGAGCTTCCGGAACTGCGCATGCGCTGCCTTCCTACCCCACAGTGAGTACAAGCAGGGGAGGATGGCTGAGGGAGCAGGTGAGACGCTGAAAGAACGGGCGGCAGGAGCTATCTCTATTCCCCTCCCTTCAGCAGTCCGAGAAGCCACGAATGTGCGATGATGATCCCAGGCATTTTCGCATGTTTGAGGCTTCTCGAGCTGCTGAGGGGAGGGGGAACGGGCGGCAGGAGCCTAGGATCATCGAATGGGGAGAAGCATTCAGGCCGGACGGAGCTTGTCTTTTAACTATAGCATTTTCTGCATATAAAGTTTGCTGTATTGCCATGGTGTAACACACACTTTGTATGCAAAGCTTTTCATGTAAGGTATAAAATAGCAAAAATAGTAGTAACATCTCTCTGAAATAACTAATATATGACCGGCAAGCCACACCCACCCGGTCACATAAAATAAGCCACGCCCACAGAGTGGTAGTAAAAAAATTGGGAACCCGCCCCTGCTTCAATGTAAATAATAACCAGCTTCACCCAATATGTAGGCACTGTGTGTGTATGTGCATAATTTCAGACTCTGGCTTTCTTGCTCTCATGCCATTTTCTCACTTGAGATATGTATTTCAAATCAAATCAAATTCAAATAAATCAGTCCCGTACAATTCATTTAGCCCATTTCCAGATGGAAACACCCTTATTTTAATCCATATTGATTCTGGCAGCTTCATGAACACATCCAAAATCCAAGGTCTCAATGGCCCCTCAGTCTTCTATGATATTAGAAGTCCATGCCCAGTTCTAAGATGCATTCCCTCTCTCCTTTCATCAAAGTCTTTAATTAAAATGTTGGTGAATCCAATATCCAGAATAGGACTTTGTGACCAAATTCAATATTTGAAGGTCTTTTCCAGAGGAATGGTTGAGCAGCCCTCTTTGGGGTCATTTTCACTATAGCCATTCACTACCAAAGCACTAAGCATATTATCCTTCATCCCACACTTGCTAACAAAGATATCCATTAAATGTTTGTTGCATACAGGTAGTCCTCGACTTACAGCAGTTCATTTAATGATTGTTCAAAGTTATAATAGCACTGAAAAAAATGACTAATGACCATTTTTCAGTTACAACTTTTGCAGCTTCCCTATAATCACATGGTCAAAATTCAGATGCTTGGCAATTGGTTCATATTTATGACCATTGCTGTGTCCCAAGGTCATGTGATTGACTTTTGTAACCTTTATAACCTGACAAGCAAAGTCAATAATCCTCCGGGAGTTGGGCGGCATATAAGAATACCAAAATAAATAAATAAATAAATAAAATAATAACAACAACAACAACAACAACAACAACAACAGAGTTGGAAGGGACCTTGGAGGTCTTCTAGTCCAACCCCCTGCTTAGGCAAGAAACCCTACATCACTTGAGACAAATGGTTATCCAACATCTTCTTAAAAACTTCCAGTGTTGGAGCATTCACAACTTCTGGAGGCAAGCTGTTCCACGGATTAATTGTTCTGAAGTGATGCAGTGGTTAAATGCTGCGACTGCAGCTGACTGCTAGTTCAGCAGTTCAGCTGTTCAAATCTCACTAGGCTCAAGGTTGACTCAGCCTTCCATCCTTCCGAGGTGGGTAAAATGAGGACCCAGATTGTTGGGGGCAATATGCTGAACTCTGTAAACCATTTAGAGAGGGCTGTAAAGCACTATGAAGCGGTATATAAGTAAAGTGCTATTGCTATTATTCTAACTGTCAGGAAATTTCTCCTTAGTTCTAAGTTGCTTCTCTCCTTGTTCAGTTTCCACCCATTGCTTCTTGTTCTACCCTCAGGTGCTTTGGATAATAGCTTGACTCCCTCTTCTTTGTGGCAACCCCTGAGATATTGGAACACTGCTATCATGTCTCCCCTGGTCCTTCTTTTCATTAAACTAGACATACCCAATTCCTACAACCGTTCTTCATATGTTTTAGCCTCCAGTCCCCTAATCATCTTTGTTGCTCTTCTCTGTACTCTTTCTAGAGTCTCAACATCTATTTTACATCGTGGCGACCAAAACTGAATGCAGTTTTGGTTGCCACAATGGGGAAACCAGGTTCATTTAACAACCAGGTTAGTAACGTATCAACTGCCGTGATTCACTTAACAACTGTGGCAAGAAATGTTGTAAAATTGGGCAAAATTCACTTGACAAATGTCAAAACTAAGGTGCGTCTTATACTTCGGTGCGTCTTATACTCCGAAAAATACGGTAGTATTAAATACCAGTTCTTGGGTAGATTTCAATTCCCCCTTATCAGTTAAAATATCCTTATATCTTGCAATATTCCCTCAATTAACTCTATTTGGGTGGATTAGTGCTTCCATTATTGATAACCAATATGGTATTTTCAAATAATATTTCTCTTTTATCTTTTGCCACATCACGTACAAAGAGTTCCTTATGCAATGTCTCTGGAAATAGCTGTGTATTTTACTTCTTCCATACCATATAAATGCGTGCCATCCTATCTGTAAATCGTGTCCCTCCAAAGTCAAAAGTCTTGTGTTTCTTAACAAAATCCATTCTCTCATCCACGTCAATGCTGCTGCATGATAATATAACTCCCAATTCGGTAGTCCAAACCCACCTCTGAATCTTGCATCTTGTAACATTTTTATATTAATCCTCACCTTTTTTCCCTGCCAGACAAATTTCAGAATCATTTTATTTACCTCATAAAAAAAAGTCTCTATCCTTATTGGTATTGTAGAGAATAAAAACAACAATCGTGGCAATATATTCATTTTAATTATTGCAATTTCTCCCCATCAGTGATAATTGTAGATTTTTCCATTTTTCCAAATCTATTTCAATTTGTTTCTTTAATCTATAATAATTGTCTTCCTTAATTGTTATACACCTTGCTGATAACTGGATGCCCAAGTATTTTACCTTTTTTGTTATCTGTATATTTAACTTCCCCTTAATTCCTTCTTTTGCTTTTCCGTCATGTTTTTAACTAACAGTTTTGTTTTGTCTTTATTAATTTTTAATCCCGCCACTTCTCCATATTTTTCAATTTGTTGTTGATTTTGAATAAATGTACAATTAATTGTTACAGTTTTGGATTTTACTGTTACTATCTTCCTTAGTGGGTCATGCAAACCGCTATTCTGATCAATGCTATTTATAGGGGGGCACTGAGATGGGGGGCACTGAGGATGAGTTTGTAGCACCAAGGGGACGGTGGACTGAAAAAGTTTGGGAACCACTGGTCTAGATTATTTTGTAGTTCATTCCAAATCTACTATTTTATTGTCTTCTTGAGAAAGGGCTCAAGTGAATTCACTGCCTGAAGTTAAATGAAAATTCATAGCTATCCAACTTTCTTCCCATTTATTAAAGTATATAATGCCAAAGTTACCCCCAAGTCCTTATACAGAACTGAAGTTTGGGGCTTAATATATAGCACTACTAGAACAAACCCAATCACAGCATCTGAGGAGTATCTCCAGGGTGGATAAAAGGACTTCAGCTGCTGCCCTCAGAGCTTAAATGGGAATTTACACAATTTCTTCTTTGTATATTAAAATCAGGGTATATAATTGTTGTGTAAAATTAAAACTATGAAACTGTCAGACTCTCCAAATTGTGTCTGTTAGAACAGACAAAAATTTCAATTAAAGATCTGTTGGATTGTACAACTGAAAATTATATTTGAAGTTGTGGTCTCCCTGGCTCTTGTACAACTGGAGAAGTAGCCAAAAAGATTGCTGCACAAAGAATCTGAAGCAAAGATATAGAAACAGTGAAAGATGTAGCAAAACATAAAAACTACAAATAATAGGACCCTTTATTGAAACAGAACACTTCACTTGACATTTGCACGTGTGACTCTAACTGTAGTAAATTAATAGGTGATTAAGAAATATGATTTGCATTTTTTATTTTTTGCTTATTTTGTTTCTTGTATTCAATTTTTATATAGTCCTGTTAATATTCTATCTTTAATATTTTATTTAATATTTTAAACAATGTCTAATCAACAAACTATTCTAGAATATTCATCAAAATGGGGTTGAATTTGTTAATATCTAGTATTTTGGACTTGATCTGACCCCAAATATAACACAACATTCTTCACTGCTTTTTCAGATCAGAGATAGAATTGCTTCAGAGGCTCTGAGTGATAAAAGTCAATTCCCCTTTTTCCACCGGATCCTCCCCAAAAAAGAAATCAACTACCCAGCAATTGTCCAACTGCTCCTCCATTTCAGATGGACCTTGATTGGTCTCTTTGCTTCAGACACAGACAATGGAGAGAATTTCATGAGGACTTTGACTCCTATGCTTGTTAGGAATGAAATTTGTGTTGTTATACCACAACAGTTCTCAATGACATACATCATTCCTCAGGGGTGCCATTTCTAAGTGGAGACAAGTCAATGTCTTTGTTCACTTCATAGAAAATGTTCCCATTTTGGACAGAGTTCTTCCTTTCCATTTAATACTTGAAGATATGCCCGGACCCATTGAAAGGAAAGTCTGGATCCTCCCAAATTGTATAATGTATTCAATAAAAAGGAATAGACTTCTCAAATATATCCATAGGATTTGGAACTTTGGTTATCTGTCAAAAGAAAGGCCAAATGATCATGGCTTTGAACCCTATTTCTTTGCAGTTCCCCAGATCGAGGAGGAGAAGGAAGGAGGGCGAAAAGATGATGGGGACTCCAAGGCTGCAGTCGTGGCAGGTATGGGGTCCTGATATAGATCCATTAATCTCCTTTGGAGAAGGAATCCAAAGGAGAAGGAGGGAAACCATCTCAACCCACTTATGCTACAAAAGGCCAATAGATTTGGCCAATCTAATTGCTCAAGGAATAACTTTCCAAAGAGTAGATACCATGACAGGTAAATTTTGGAATTAAACATTGCTAATTTAAAAAGGCTGTATGCATTTTTAAATAAAGTCCTGTATTTTAGGTTTGTGATTAGCACTGTGGAATTTTACCTTTATAAATTTAAAAGAGACTCTGACCATCTAGCCCAGGGGTAGGCAAAGTTGGCTCTTCTATGACTCGTGGACTTCAACTCTCAGACTTTCTGAGCCAATCATGCTAGCTCAGGAACTCTGGGAGTTGAAGTCCACGAGTCATAGAAGAGCCAACTTTACCTACCCCTGATCTAGTCCAACCCCTGCTGTCCGCAGGAATCCCAGTTTTTCTGACTGATGGCTGCTCAATCTTTGCATTAAGATATTTGCATTTAAGGGAAGGGAAGACTGAACTCTCTTTCACTGGCTCAGTTCTAAAAAGGCTCCTCCTTTTAGGATGTTTTTCCTCTCATTCAGCCAGAATCTCCTCTCTTGTAATTGAATTTATTTTTCCTCATCTGTCTCTCTGGTAAGCAGATCTTAAGCTTCTTTCTAACATCGTATTTATTTATTTTATTTATTTATTTAAACGCTCTTATAAGCCGCCCAATCCCATGGGACTCAGGGCGGCGTACAGCATAAGTGAGAAGCGCACAATTTAAAACAGTAATCATAAATTTAAATTAAAAAATAATTAAAAAGAAGACATTATAAAACACAACATTCAGGGGGAATTTGCGTATTCTACATCACCCTCAGCTATATGGGCTTCCTGGCTGCCATCTGCTTCACGGTGGCTTTCCTGGCCAGGAATCTGCCTGGTGCCTTCAACGAAGCCAAGCTGATCACCTTCAGCATGCTGGTCTTCTGCAGTGTCTGGGTGACTTTTGTGCCCACTTACCTGAGTACCAAAGGGAAATACATGGTGGCTGTGCAGGTTTTCTCCATCCTGGCCTCCAGTGCTGGTCTGCTGGTCTGCATCTTCATCCCCAAGTGCTACATTTATCCTTCTGAGGCCCGACCTGAATACAAAGGAGCAGCTTACAACCAGAAGAAATGTGGAAATGTGAGACAGAGGAATTTCGACATTCAAACTTTTCAAAACTTAGAAAAAGGTCCAAATTGGTCCAAACTCATGTATGGTTCTCCATACATGGGTTGGGCCGATGATTTTGCTTGAAATAATTAACAGATTGCTGAACGATAGTGTCCCCTGTCCTTGTCCAGTAGAATTGCAAGATGGCCACTGAGTTCTTTTGAGCAGTCAAGGCATCATATCTGTCCTTTACTCTTAGCCTATCTGAAGCCTGAAATTCCCCACCCAGTTATTTGAAACATGACACCTGTGCAGTATTGTGTATATGCTAGAAATAATTGGGAGGGGTGTATTCAAAAATGCCATTATTTTGGTTTATCTGTAATTGGGATTCTTTGCAGTTTTAGACTCAAGATTGCATCAGCATCAGCATATGGAGAGTAGAGAGAGCCCTCCTAGCTAAATTAGGAAGAAGATATTCTGGATTATCCAACTGGATGACAATTATTATATGGAAGTTAAACAAAACAGGAACTTAAATATAGCCTCACAAGATTTCTAGAATATATTTCCCATCAAATGGAATGACTGAGTGTCCCATGGATGTGGTGTGAGGAAGAGACTGGGCATAAACACCTAGTCAAAAGTTGCAATAATTCATATCGGGAGTTGAAGATGGGTCCTGGCATGATCCAGAAGTCCTTACCTTCTTAGAAAGGATGTTTTCAAAGACATCCTATTCACAAAAGGACGTCAACTGAAATCATGACATTTATTCTAAAATTAGCAGAAATATGTGTAGTTGGCTGTATCTCTACATTGATGATTTTTAATTTAATTTAATTTAATGGATTTCTATGCCGCCCACTCCCTGGTGTTACCTTGTTTGGTAATGAAATGTCTGCAAGTAAACCACCAGGCTCAGACAGCACCAAAGACCCCACTGTATCTTTCTTCTTGGCCACATAATGGCTTTATCTTCCTAGCATCCAAGAGGTTCTCAGCCTTCCTCATTCCCTTCTTCGGCCTGAATGAATATGCAGCATTTAAATGTCACATTCCACACCACACAATTAATGAGGTGATCACTCCTGGTCATCCTTCTGTGGCCATCTTGTCCAGCCTTCCACTGAAAAGTGATGTTTGGAATAAGAAAAAGAAAATGTTTTCTCTACGAATGCGAGAATGGAAGAGTAAAGGATCGGAATGTTACTACATTTTATTTTATTTTCCATTCACATTTTATTTTTCCAAAGCAGAGCTGAGCTGAAAAAAAATAAAAAGATGACATTAACAGTGTGCAATAAAGTGACTCATTTTGTTTCAGAAGAAAACAAATGTACAATTAGTAAAAAGACGGAGGTTGTTGTGAAGAAGCAAATGATTTCTCCTCTTGCAGATAGAAACCTGGGCCCAGGGAGTGTTAAGCTCCTCTTTTTACATTGGGAAGGAGCTGGAGATCCTGATTGAACTCTTGGAAGATAAAAAAAAGGGAAGAAGAGGACTTTGCAGTACCAGATGGGTGCTTTCCTAGTAAAACCTATTACAAAGTAATTAGAAGAAAGAAAATAAATTAGTAAAATAAAATAAAATAAAGCTTAAAGTGGAATAAAGAAATAAAATAGAAAAGGGTTTTTAAAAAGCCAGAAAGACATAAAATATAAAGGAGTAACTTCCAATATTCTTTACAGCAGTTCTTAGCGCCACTATGTTTGAACCTCCCTCTCCAAAATTACATTGCAATGCTCGTATTTCTATACTGGCATGGGTTTTGTGACCTGTTGGCTTTAGGACTTTACTATCTTTGGTGCTGGGTGGAATGGCAGTGGCCCAGCAGACTAGTACACAATCTGACTCACAACTCTTTCTTGAAGATCAAGCGGCAGTCATGCTAAGAGGGCCTTTGCACCCATTCCTAGATTTGGGGGGAGCTCTACTCACAGCCAATCATACTATAGTCGCATCTTTAATCTATCCTGTCCAACCACCAAAACCATAAATCGCAACTTCATATTATTCATTTTTTTTGCCAGATTTCCATAAGTGGGTTCCAGTTACCAATAAATATAGATGTTGTCTTTTCTATAATCAAAGAAATCAGTTTATTCTTTTCAGCAAGTTCTATTAATTTCATCAGCCATTCATCTGTGGTGGACAGTGCCGAATCTTTCCATCTTTGTGCATATGATAATCTCACCATAATATTATTTCACATGTTGAAATAATCTTCCATGGCAGTTTTTTAACTGTTTATCCATCAGCCCTAAAAGGAATGCTCTGGCTTCAGCTGAACTTCCTAACAATGAGGACAATTAACCAGTGGAACAGCTTGCCTCCAGAAATCGTGGGTGCTCCATTACTAAGGTGACCAGACGTCCCGCTTTTGGCGGGACAGACACGCTTTTCAAGCGTGTGTCCCGCGTCCCGCATTGTTTCCAAAAAGTCACGCTTTTTTGGAAACAATGGGACGTCTGGTCACCTTACTAGATCGCTCCCAAGAAGCGGCTCCCCGCCCCCGGAAAGAGCAGAGAGAGGCTGGCCTGGCTCCGGCTCCTTTCCTCCCCAGGAATCAAGAGGAGGAGGCGCCGAACCCCTCACTTTACACACACCCCGAAGCCGCTTTCCGCCACCACCACCCCGCCCAACTTTCCGCCGGCCCCTCCTTCCCGCCTCGTGAGGTCACTTTTCAGCTGTCGCGGCAAAGGCTTCTTTCGCCGAGTTTGCCACGGGAGGGGTAGGGGAGCGGCTGGAGGCGACCCTCCGGGGAAGGGCTCGTTCTTTTCTTTTCGGTCCATCTCGGAGTCTCCGGCAGGGGTGGACTCTGGGGGAATGTTGCTTTTGCAGATCGGTGGTGGGAACCTTTCCCCAGACTGGTAAGTTTTAGGTTTCCTTACTCTCTGCCTCGCACTCGCCAAAGCGGATCTTCTTGAGGGAAACAGCTCTGTGCCGGGCAAGGAAACCCCCCCCCACCGCGCTCAGACGTGGCCGAGCACGCTCAGCCCCGCTTGACAGCAACAGTGGCTTGGGCTGGCTGACTGGCAGGCAAGCGACGCAAGGGGTGGGGCACCTGCCGGACGCCGCCCCGGAGAGAAGACCAGGCCCGGCTGGCAAGGGCCAGGAAGGATTTTTCCCGCACCGTCAGCCAGCTTGTCCTCCAGGCAGACGCAGCAGAGGCTGCAGCTTTGTGCACCACCACCTTTACCAATGCCATGGCCGGGGCTCGCCTCTGCTGCGTCTGACCCGGAGGACAAGCTGGCTGGCAGCTCGGGAAAAATCCTTCCTGGCCCTTGCCAGCCGGGCCTGGTCTTCTCTCCGGGGCGGCGTCCGGCGGGTGCCCCACGCCTTGCGTCGCTTGCCTGCCAGCCAGCCAGCCCAAGCCACTGCCGGCTCCTGAAGGGGAGGCGGGAGGCGAGGAAAGGCCTCCCGCCTCCCCCACCCACCCACCTTGGACGCCATTAGCATCTTTTGCCTTCTGCGCATGCGCAGAGGGCAAAACTCAAATGACGGCGTCCAGGAGGCCCCGCCCCCCCGTCAATGTCCCGCTTTAAAAAAAAAATCTGGTCACTTTATCCATTACTGGAGCTTTTTAGGAAGAGTCTAGACCAGTGATGGTTAACCTTTTCGGCACCGAGTTCTGAAACTGTGCGGATAAGCATGCACGTGCCGGAACCCGAAAGGGCAGCTGGTGACGGCGCGAGTGCCCACAGAGAGGGCTCTGTGAGCCACCTCTGACATGCATGAGTCTAGACAGTCACTTATCTGAAATGGTATAGTTCTCCTGCTTGAGCAGGGGGCTGGACTAGAAGACCTCCAAAGTCCCTTCCAGCTTATTCTATTCTATTCTATTCTGTTCTGTTCTGTTCTGTTCTGTTCTGTTCTGTTCTGTTCTGTTCTGTTCTGTTCTGTTCTGTTCTGTTCTGTTCTGTTGTTCTGTTCTGTTCTGTTCTGTTCTGTTCTATTCTATTCTATTCTGTTGTTCTATTCTATTCTATTCTATTCTATTCTATTCTATTCTATTCTATTCTCAACATTAAGGCGGTCGGACTTCAACTCCCAGAACTCACCAGACAGCAGGAGCATTCTGGGAATTGAAGTCCACCTGCCTTAAGGTCCCCGAGGTTGAGAAACATTGCTCTCTAGAACAGTGTTTTTCAACCACTGTGCCGCGGCACACTAGTGTGCCGTGACATAGTGTAAGGTGTGCCGTGGGAAAAACACCCGCCGGGTGTTTTTGCTACGGGACATCTCTGTGTCCCGAAAGTTGGTTTCGGGACACAGAGATGCCTCTATTAAGTCCCTGCAGCCCCGCGTTTACTTTAAAACGCGGGGACCGCCTGGAGGTAGCGCACGCAGGGACGTCACTGATGTCCCATGCGTGCGCCGATAGCAACAATCGCGGAGGACCAGAGCAGGAGGACGCGCGCTGTCAACTTGGTAAGTGTTGAGGCAAGTGGCGGCATCAGGGGAAGGCTCCTGCCCGCGTCTCCCGCCCGCCCGCCCGCCTCTCATTCTTTTAAATGTTAAGGCAAGAGACAGCTGGCGAGTGAGGCAAGTGGCGGCATCGGGGGAAGGCTCCTGCCCGCGTCTCCCGCCCGCCCGCCCGCCTCTCATTCTTTTAAATGCTAAGGCAAGAGACGGGCAGGCGGGCGGGAGACGCGGGCAGGAGCCTTCCCCCGATGCCGCCACTTGCCTCACTCGCCAGGCGCCTCTGCTCCGTGGTGCCTTCCGCGTGTGCAGCGTCTGCAATGTTGACAAGGACGCGGGCTCCCCGGTGCAGCCAGTGACCAGGGAAACACGCCGGAACGGCAATAGCAGCTCCTTCCCTCCCATGCGTCGCAGCCTTCCCAGCAGGCTGCCGGGCAAGACCGAAAAGACCGAAATGCAGGGCGGCGTCGGCGCTCCAGGGCTCCTTCGGCTGCTTGGCCGGAGAACAGCAGGGATGCCGCCGCGGCCGTTTTTGAGCCCCCCCCCGCTCGAAGGCCACAGAGGTTCCTTCTTCCTCCTGCAGGGAGAAAGACAGAAGGAAGGAAGGAAGGAAGGAAGGAAGGAAGGAAGGAAGGAAGGAAGGAAGGAAGGAAGGAGAAGACAGACAGAAAGAAAGAAAGAAAGAAAGAAAGAAAGAAAGAAAGAAAGGAAGGAAGGAAGGAAGGAAGGAAGGAAGGAAGGAAGGAAGGAAGGAAGGAAGGAGAAGACAGAAAGAAAGAAAGAAAGAAAGGAAGAAAGAAAGAAAGAAAGAAAGAAAGGAAGGAAGGAAAGAAAGAAAGAAAGAAAGAAAGAAAGAAAGAAAGAAAGAAAGAAAGAAAGAAAGAAAGAAAGAAAGAAAGAAAGAAAGAAAGAAAGAAAGAAAGAAAGAAAGAAAGAAAGAAAAGAAGTTAGGAAGGAAGGAAGACAGAAAGAAAGAAAGAAAAAGAAAGATGTTAGGAAGGAAGATGGAAGAAAGAAAGAAGGAAGGAAGGAAAGAAAGAAGAAGAAAGAAGACAGACAGACAGACAGACAGAAAGAAAGAAGTTAGGAAGGAAGGAAAACAGACAGAAAAAAGAAAGAAAAAGAAAGAAAGAAAGACAGAAAGAAAGTGATGTTAGGAAGGAAGGAAGACAGAAAGAAAAAGAAAGATGGTAGGAGGGGTAGTCTTATACGGTGAGTATATCCCAAACTCTATATTTTAAAATTTACATACGGTATACTGGACCTAATGTGGGGGGACTATACTGGACCTAATGTGGGGGGACTATACTGGACCTAATGTGGGGGGACTATACTGGGCCTAATGTGGGGGGACTATACTGGGCCTAATGTGGGGGACTATACTGGACCTAATGTGGGGGAACTACAACCTAATGTTGGGGAACTACAACCTAATGTGGGGGTAACTATACTGCCAACCTAATGTGGGGGAAAATAAGATATATGCAAGATAAGATATATGCAGTGTGCATAGGAATTTGTTCATAGTTTTTTTTTTAACTATAGTCTGGCCCTCCAACGGTCTGTGGGACCGTGAACTGGCCTCCTGTTTAAAGAGGAGACAAGTGCAGTAAGTACTGAGTGACAGTGAGACAGGAGCAGATACTGCAGTGATGGACAAGTTTTTGAAAAGGAAAGAACTGGACTCTGAACAAAATTCGCAGCCAGATGAGAGCCCAAGTATGAGTGGGGATCAAAAGAAAGCAAAGATGGTTAGCTCAAGCAAATTCTCTGGCACAAGGCAATATAGCGAAAGCTATATTTCATTTGGATTTACTTTCACTGGAGATGCAAGATAGATTTACTTTCACTGGAGATGTTCACACTGCTGCACTGTGTGAGATAATAGTTAAACATTTAAAAACTCTCGAGGAGAAGTTGTCATTTTATTTCTCTTCAGTCTCCACTGAATGCCTTGACTGGGTTAGGGACCCTTTTAGCTCAGCATCAATTGGTGGAAAGGACATGACTTTACAGGAGCAGGAGGAACTAACTGAACTGAGACAAAATCGTGGTTTCAAGCTAAGATTTGCTGATCTACCTTTGGACAGTTTTTGGTTGGATACTGCCAGAATATCAGCTTTGTGTTCAGAAAAACAGGCCCAGGTTTCGCACTGAGTAAGTAAACAGAAATATGAACAATTAAAAAATAATTTCTTTTTGTTTATTTGATTCCTATTCAAGAGAATTACTTTATATATAGTCAATATAGGCACAGAGTTAAATTTTTTTAACATTTTCTAATGGTGGTGTGCCTCGTGATTTTTTTCATGAAAAAAGTGTGCCTTTGCACAAAAAAGGTTGAAAAACACTGCTCTAGAATAGACCCAAAATTACTTTGCAAGCTTTAGCTGTCCCTCTCACTGCCTGTAGGAGCAGCCTACAGGCCAGCCTTTAAATCCTAGCTGGTTTCCACAGGCAGGGACAAGGGCAGCTAAAGCTGGCAAAGACCCGCCATCCTCCATTTTGTGGCTCTTTCCTGAGGTGATTCTTTCTCTCCCTCCATTTCAAAGGAAAAAGCTGCAGGGAGATTTTTCTCTCCAGCCTGGAGTCAGGGAAAGTTCCCCAAAGGGGGAGAGGTGGGGGGCAGAGATGGCAGTTGGGGGGGGGAGAAAGACGAGCAGCCCCTCCCGATTATTTTGGGACAGTCCCAGAGATTCCAAGGGCTGGAGGGATCCCCCAGAGGTCATCTAGTCCGAGCCCTGCCCAAGCAGGAGCCTCTCTGTCCTCCTGAAGGTTTCCCTGAAACCTTCTTCCATCCCAGCTTGGGTGCAGTTTAAGGAGGTTCTGTGTGCTCAGTTCCCATGCCAGCCTGGGAGGGCCTTCCCTACATCTTTCAAACCTCCCCTCCCATTTTTCCCTCCTTTTATTCAACAGACTTTGCCTGAGATCTCTTTTTTTTTTAGCTCGCAACCCCTCCTATTCAAAGGGGCACAGTTGCTGTGGGGTGTGTGAGAGGGGCACCCCTAGCATCTCTCCACAGCTGCATCAAAGGTTTTGACCCAAAAATCGCCCAACAGGGGCTCTTCCCCCCCCACGAGGTTTGCCCGTCTTTTCCAGGGGAGGCATCACCCTAGGAGCCCCCTCCTGGAAGGCAATGGAGATCCTGGTGAGGAAACTCCTCTGAAAAGGTGACCCGGTGGGTCACAGATCAACCATTAGAGATTTAAAATTAAGCTTATCAACAGCAGAGATCCAAGTCCCCGTTCCTTGCCCGGAAGGTCTTCTCTCACACCGTTGGCCCTTTGCCTTTTTGGTGGGGGGACGGCAGCAGGAAACCTCACCACTAGGTAAAGCACTGAGATGTCCTCACCCATCCCATATTTTCCATTTAAAAAAATTCCTGTAGGCCGTAGAAGCCTTCATTAAAATAAAGGTGACAGACTGGTTTTTGCGGCACCTCGAATTTTGATTACCTTTTTAATGTTAGTATTTCGTTTCTACATCCAAATCGGGTGGCAGGCACCTTGGTGGATGTCTGTAAAACGCTGGTTGTCTTAAAGGCAGGTAAATTGTAGGATGAATGTAGACAACTAAAGAGAGCTTAGCTATTCATTGATCTCTCTTCTGATAACATTTGGTGGTGGGGAGCTGGGAATAGCAATTGGTTTTATTATTTGGATTTTAATTGATCAATCATATTTTTTCATTTTTGTGACTATCCCTCTAGTTCCTTTAAGAGAGAACCATTATTTATTTGCTTGTCTTTTTTATGTACTTTAAACTATAATTTATCCTAGCTATTCAATTGTTGTCCTAAAGTATCATTCAGATAAGTGGAACTGGAAGACTAATTCCTTTAGAATATTATATGCTGTTCTGGATATTGTCTCCCAAAACCTATATTCTGATTTTCCAAATAAAATGTTAATGCTATTACTTTATATTCTAGCTGCCAATCATCACTATTTGGCAGGCAACTTCCTGAGATGATTAAATCCCCATGAAAAATCTGAAAAGAGGTAGAAGAAAATATTTGTTCATGGGCCACACTAAATGCTATTAATCTTAATCGATGTCAGTACAGTATGTTTGTCTTTTTAAAATAATTTATTTTTTCAATATTGCAGGAAGAACAATCTTGACGTTCTGCAATAACATCTATAAAACAACAGTGGAGATGCATTGAGGAATATAATTTTTAGTTGTAGTCAGTATACAAGACATGAACAATGACATTAACACTTGGAACATTGCATCCAGCTTTAGTGTTTTTAATCACTGTCAATAAGTTTGTGTTTTTAAAATATGGTATTTTGTCAGTGTTGCAGGAAGAACAATTGAGACTTTCTCCTATGACATCTACAAAAGAAGAATGGAGACATAATATATATTTGTAGACAGTATATAAGACATTAACATGAAGATAAATGCAACTCCTTTTGGTTAGGTTATCTTTATGTCCTTGCAAATTAAATTAGAGACCATCCTTAAGATTCTAAAATGGAAAATACATTTTTAATAGAGATGTGTGGCCCCTTTCCCAAATATTTTTGTTACTTATCATTGCTAAGGCATGTACCAGTTGGGCATCCTCTTTTGTATAGGCATCTGACTCAACTTTTTTGGAGAGAAGAACAAAGTCATGTAGTCGTTAGCAATCATTCTGAGAGTTGTTGGGGAGGCACTCATCTCTGCTGCAAATAACCTCCCATTATCACTATTATAACCAGCATGAATGAGTCAAGAAGGACAGCCTTCCTTGCTCAACAATGTGATGGTTGGTAAGTGAACTAATTTGGTTGCCAGTTTTTCTTTATTTTTCCATTATAAAGGTATATTATTATTGTTATTATTTAATTTTTAGGTGGAGTCCATGTAGAAAAACCCAGGTGGCCACAATCAGAGCACAACTTGGAGCTCCAAGAAGTGAGTGGACCAAGGACTTATCCAAAAGAAGACTAGTTGAAAGAAGAGGAATTTGATTCTCTTGAGGTTACCTGGTATCTTTTGCTGGTTTGTATTTCTTGTTTTGGGTTTTTGGGTGGGGATGGTCGGCCTTAGAAGCTAAAAGGAAAGAAAACAGAGCTTGTTAATATTAACATTAATTCAGTTGCTTTTATTACTTTTTGTTTTATTACTTGCTAATTTATTCAATCATTGTCCTAAAGAATCATTCTGATTAGAGGAACTGGAGAGCAAATACATTTAGAATATTATGAGCAGTTCTCAATATTAAGTTTTCTTTCTGAAAACCTATATTCTGCTTTTTCAAAAAAAAATGTTACTCCTGTTACTTTATCTTTTAGCTGCCAATCATCGCGATTTGATGATGACTGGCAATTTCCTAAAAAGAATGAAACTCTATGGAAAAATCCCCCCCCCCCAAAAAAGGGAAAGGGGGAATGAGAGAGAGAGAGAGAGAGAGAGATGTTTGTCCTCAGTTGCCATTATAGGTTTTTGTTCTCTGCTTTATTTTTGAAATACATATTTTAGTTTGGTATTACAGTTAGGGCATCAGGCTAGAAACCGGGAGACCTGGAATTCTCATCCCATTTTAGGCATAAAGCCTACACTCTTTGACACCACCTTACACCACCAGGAAAGTGATAGAGGAAATAAATCTGTCAAGACAACCCTGAGATACCTGTGTGTTTGGCAACAATGAGCTAAACAATGATGAAAATGTAATAGTTCATAGGGGCAAAAACCACTTACAAAACCTGAACTTTTCAGTGTGCTTAATAGCATATTTTATTAATCCTTATGATTTCAATTGCTTTCAGTGTTCTACACAACTGCTAAATTCCCAGGTGTCCAAAGAATCTTATGGTACATGTGGCCAATCAGGAAAACACAGGGCGTAAATTACATTTTATGAAATTTCCTGCTCAAGTAAGCAATCTGTTATCTGAATAATCTTTTGAGTGTGCATTACCAAGAAATACAAAAAAATTAGCTCTCATATTCATGGGGTCAATTATTTTTTTGTGACCTGTTTCCAGATTCAATTTTAGCTACTGGTCTGGGTATCGCGTGTATAAGGTTATTTATACAATTATTTGTCACATCATATTCATATGTGAACGAATCAGACTGAGGGATCAATTCTCTCATACAACAATTTCCCTTTCAAAAAACCCATTGTTGTTTTAATCAAGTGGAAATATGGTCTGAAAGATATTTCATGTCATCATAAGAGGTAAAGAAGCCCGATGTGAGTGGTGGGTGTAGCGGAGGGGTGTGTGAATGGGCTGATATATAAAGCTATTCCTCTTTTGTAATGTATTTTGACTTCTCCAGAGTTATTTGACAAAAAGTGGGCTAAAAAGAAGAAAGTTATGGACCAGAATTTTATATACAGTAGCAATAGCAGACTTATATACCGCTTCATAGTGCTTTTACAGCCCTCTCTAAATAGTTTACAGAGTCAGCATCTTGCCCCCAACAATCTGGGTCCTCATTTTATCCACCTTGGAAGGATGGAAGACTGAGTTAACCTTGAACTGGTGAGATTTGAACTGCTGAACTGCAGCTAGCAATCAGCTGAAGTAGCCTGCAGTGCTGCACTCTAAACACTGCGCCACCTCGACAGGAAGTCTTGGCATAATTAAAAATGCCTTGTGTGGTGCCCTTTCTTATTGGAAATACATATTTTTAATTGCCCAGAGATTTCCCTTTTTGTGTCGCATTCCCTACATCCATTAAATACCAAAGTTTACCTTGTGGCAGTCACTTATAGCCTGATAACTATATTAAATCCAAGAAAAACTGAATAATTTAATAGCCCAGGAGTTGTAAGGGAACTCTTTAATTAATTGCCCAAAATGCAAGACTATGTATAACAAACAAAATACCAGGTATTTTTAACTAGTTTTAATTTTAAACAACTCTGATTGAAGTAAAAAAGAGCCTAAGGGGGCTAATTTTACTCTGGTCTTGATATTTTACAAAATAATATTTCAGATAGACCAGCTCAGAAAGGAGAATCAAGATCTGAGTTGCAGGGTTCAAAAACAAGATGAGGAGCAAGCAGAAGTTCTGAGAGAAAATAACAATATTAAAGAAGAACTTAAAAGGTGAGAAATATTTGGACAGCAATTCTGACTTTTTCTTTCAAACTTAAAATTATTAATTAAAGCTGAGGCCAGATATAAACAAGATACAGAATAAAAGAAGTATTCGTGTGTGTGTATGTGTGTATATAGGAGAAAAGCAATAAATATAATGGAGAATAAACAATTAAGGGTTATGCTTGGTGCTTCAAGTAAAACCAAGAGGGCTAATTTCTCTCTGTTCTTAATTTACAGAAGACAACAGAAATTTCAAGGCTGTTGTCATAAAAAGACAAGCTCCAAGTGAAGAACAAGGAGCTTATACAGAAAAATGTCCACATAATTGCAGAAAAGGAAGAGCTCTGGGAAGATTTTGAAGAAAGACTAAGCAGGTGAAAACTTTTAGATTGGAGCCCTGAATTTCCTTTCCACAATTTCATATTAAATTCTGGTAGGTAAGAGAAAAAGGAAAAACAGTTTTAAGATCTGAAGTGTCTGAAAAATAATTTGGGGTTCCACCTCGAGCTGCGATTGCAGAAGAATAAATAAAAATGAAATCCAGATAGCTGTGAGGAAAGGAGAATTATTCATTCCCAATAGCAAAGAGGTTTACCTATGGGAGCAACTGCAGAGAAATGTTTTGCAGGGGACCTTGTCCTAGGTGTGGAAGTGTGTACGTGCTGATTCTAGGGTGGCACTTGAGGGCCGTGGGTGTGTGTACATGCTGACCCCAGAGAAGGGGTTGATTAAATCAAGTGATATGGATTTGGTCTCTTCGTTTGAACTGTAAGCATTTTGTTTACATTGTGTTAATTGAGTTTGGTGTGTTTGCTTGTGTGTGTTTACAATTTAAAATAAGTGTTTAATTTTTATGTTTTGTGTACATTTGAAGGATTTTGGAGGCTGTTAATAAAATAAGTTTGTGGATACCTGGCTCATTTAACATGTGATTCCCTGTACAATATTTCTAACACAGTTATAAGATTGATAAAGTCTTTCCACAGGCCCTTTCTCTACTTCAGCTTCTTCCCCAAGGACTAACGTGACCAGACGTCCCGCTTTTGGCGGGACAGACATGCTTTTCAAGCGTGTGTCCCGCGTCCCGCATTCTTTCCAAAAAGTCCCGCTTTTTTTGAAAAGAATGCGGAAACAGCGGGACGTTTGGTCACCTTAGAAGGGGAAGCACAAAAGAGAGGTACTACCACCGAAATAAAAACCGGAAGCAAGTTGGGCAAAGCGGAATTTCAGCGAGCCGGCTGCCTGCTGGGGAGAGGGGGAAGGGGGGCTGCTCCTCCTTCCTTCCCCCGCCCCATCCCTAGCCCCGCCCTCGGAGGCGCTGCTGCTGTTGGGATGCGGGGGGAGGGGTGAGGGACGAGGAGCTGTCGCCGCTGCTGTCGTCTCAGAAAAAGAGCGGCGGTTTGAGCTCACGAGCGGCCCCTCCGGCGGCGCAAACAGCCCTTCCTCATCCCCCTCCCCTTCCTTCCCCCGTCGCCTCGCTGCCGCCGTTGCCCTGGGGCCGGGCGGGCGACCGGGTGACCGCGGCGCTTGGATGCCTGGAGCTCGCACAGAGACCTAACCCCGAGCCCGCCATGGGCTGCTGCGGGAGCGCCGCCTCGCAGGTAAGCTGCTGGCTGCCTCCTTTCCCCGCCTCCCGCTTGTCGCTTGCCAGCCCAAGCCACTGCCGGCTCCCGAAGGGGAGGCGGGAGGCGAGGAAAGGCCTCCCGCCTCCCCCCCCACCTGGACGCCGACATTTGCATTGTTTTGCCCTCTGCGCATACGCAGCGTTCTGCGCATGCGCAGAGGGCAAAACTCAAATGGCGGTGCCCAGGCGGGCCCGCCCCCCGTCCCGCTTAAAAAAAAAATCTGGTCACTTTACCAAGGACTCCACCGCCATTTCCCCCACCTTCTCTCTTCCTCCTTCTCCTCTTGTTGCTTCCAGCCCGGCAGCCTCTTCCCAGCCACAAAGGAGAATGGAAAGGTTCCAGGGCTGCTGGGATGCAGCAGGACTTCAGTGGTCCAATTTCTTCCTCCTCCTCCTCCTCCTAGAAATTATTGTCATGTCTCTCTTTTGACACATCAATTTCGAATCAATTTTCAAACACTAAGAGTAAGATAGCCCTTGCTGCAAATCATTATATTTGTATCCACGCTATAAATTACAGTAAATCATAGCTCTGCATCTTCTCACAAAATGATTTTTTTAAAAAAGATAGGAAATCTTTTTCAATAAAGTTGGAGGGTTCATGTTTCTGATTTTTCTTCTCCCGGAAATGAATATAAGAATACCTGCCCAAACTCTGGGATGCAATTGGCATGAACCAGGGTGGGTGGGGGGAGCAGCTGCCTTGCAAGGCAGTCTTTGTACCCTGATAACTGTGAAAAGTGGAGAACTCAGATAAATAACTGCCTCTCTATACAGACAAGGAAGCAAAACTCCTCATGCTTTAACATTGACAAAGCAACCAAAACAGCTCCTTGCTTGTGTTTGTGTGGAATCTATCACAACCCTATAGTGACGCTGAAATTTGTCCTCAGCTGGAAGAAAAAAAATGGTTCATGTGGAATCCAATTGACAAGGAAACAGATTAATAAAACATAATGTTATGCTGCTAACATATGTAACTGCATGTCTGGTTATCATTACCTTTGATGGGTACAGATTGCAGTCTTACAATATAACGAAATTATTGGAAGAGACCTTGGAGGTCTTCTAGTCCAAGGGTCACCAACCCCCAGTCCACGGCCTGTTGGGAACTGGGCCACACGCATGCGCAAATGAAGCTTCATGCGGTGGGTGAGCACATGAAGCTTCATTTGCGCATGTGTGGGATGGAGCATCCACAGATTATGGAGGCAAGCCTTTCCACCGGTTAATTGTTCTCACTGTCAGAAATTTCTCTTTAATTCTAGGTTGCTTCTCTCCTTGATTAGTATTCTGACCCAGCCTTAGCAGAACCAAGAAACAGATTCCTTGTCACGAAAACCCCCCTCTTTATTTACCTCTTGTGAATTAATTGCATTCACCCACCAAAAAGTCCAGGCAATAGTCCTTCAAGGAGTTAACTGCAGTACAGACCTTATCAGTTCCTTGCGATAATTGCAAGGCTATGAGCTCCCAGCCGAAAGGCTGCAAATTAAGTTCGGGCAAGCAGTCTTTGTGGCACGAAACACAATGAGCAAAATCTTCAGAAATACGAACTGTTGTCTCCTACAACAACCACTCCCCTTTCCTTCTATTTATTCCCCAGCCAGGGAGGGGCCATTTAGCGTCCATGTGTGCTTTGCTTCCCGAGTTGACTCCTTGTTCTCCATTGCTCACCTCTCCTAACTGCTTTGTGCATATGTGCATCTGGAACAGGCCCCAGCTGTTCTTCATTTTCACTCATATCAGCCTCCAAAGGCAGCTGCCTCTCTTGTGGCTGGGAAATGTCGGATAGCTCTGGCTCTATCTCTGCATCTGACGCAGAGCATCCATCAGAGCCTTCCCAAGACTCCAGAACTGGCCCAAGTTCCTCCCCAACCTCCTCATCGTCCGAGTCTGCTGCCAGCTCCACTGGTAGCTGGGGGCCCCCAACAATTAGTTTCCATCTATTGCTTCTTGTCCTCTCCTTTTACAGCCGCATCATTAAGGGTCAGTCACTCCACCCGTATACTCTGATCATTCCTAGAGGCCAAAAGAAGAGTCTGGTCACCCTCGTCTCCCCAAAAGTTGGACAGTCAGCAGATCAAAGGAAGGGGGAGAGGGGTTTTTTAAAATTTCTCAATTTGCACCAGACTGTCCCTAGTAATGTCAGGCCAAAAGGATGCCCCCCTGCAACTACCTCCTCTCTGGAATGGCATCCACTGTATTTGTCCATTTCCCTGGGCACAGAATCACCACTGAGTTTTATTCTTTTCACTGCTTCAGATGTTTAACCATAGGCAGTCCACACCCGTGTTTCATAAACCAGCAGGAGCCCCTTGTGGAGCCTCCTGCAAGACCCCCAGAGTTTTATAAACTTCCTGCTGGCCTTCCTCCCAGAGATTCTTACATTTCCCCTTCAGATCTGTCTGATCGGTGTCTGGAATTGAAGGCTATTCCTGGCCGGCCTTCCTTTTTCCTTCTCTGCATTGATTATTGTGGTCCTTGGATTCACATCTGGGGCTGTTTCTCTTCCTACCCAGGAGGAAGAGTTTTTTATGAACCCTTCCAATTTCACACACTCCTTTTCTTTCACAGCCTATGGAGGCACCAGTGAGGGCACCAGACCTCCTCCCAGCCCTGGGCCACAGCAGATTTCTCTGTTTCTCTGGGAAAGATTCCTTCCCCAACCAGAGTCTGCCTGAACCCCATCATCCACTTCCCCTCCTGCCTGGGATCAGCTTAAGCAATTCTTTCATTCAGACAACAGGAAAAAGAGAGTTTGAACAGAGTCTCCGGGTCAGTCTCAGTTCTTTGACACAAAAAGGCCACACTCACCCCTCCAAAGTCATTTTCCCCCTTCCTGGACATCTCCGGCAGAGGTGGGTTCCTGCCGGAGCTGCCCAGTGCGCAGCTCCGGTAGGGAGCGGTGGATTGTGCAACCGCTCCAGAGCACCCTCTGCCGGTCCATCGTGCGTGTCTCCATTTTTTCCAGGGGATTTTGGGTCGATTTTGCTTTTGCGCATGCGCGGAAGCAAAATCACGCCGAAATCTCGCAAGGGGACCCGTGCGAGAGATTTCAGCGCTATTTTGCTTCCGCGCATGCGCAGAAGCAAAATCACTCGTGCCCAAAGCGTGGAGATGCGTGCGCAGTGCACCGGCACCGGTAAGGCAGCAACCCGCCGCTGATCTCCGGCCATCACTCAGCTGAGCTGGCAGCAAGGCCAGGGCGGCTGAGAATCCAGATGGATGGGACCACATACACTTAGCAAGCCTCCCCAGACACAATACACTCTTAGACACAGACTGTGGCTTTACACACACTACTAAATGTGGCAGTGGGAAGGGACATGGGATCATTCTCACAATACTCATCCTATAGGTCAGGGGTCCCCAAACTTGGCAACTTTAAGACTTGTGGACTTCAACTCCCAGAATTATTGTGGGCATGGCTTTGAGGTCATGTGACTGGATAGGTGTGGCTTGATCATGTGATGGTGAAGAACTCCATAGTGGCGGCAGACCCAAAGCTAAATTTTGCTGTGCTGTGAAAGACGCTCTCTCGCTCTCCCAGGCAAGAGCAGCAGGGGAAGAGAAGCACATGGAGCCCTCCATGTGTTTTCCGCTGACTTGTTTTTTCTCCACCGCTCTCTTGCTGGGAGAGAGAGAGAGAGTATTTCGCAGCACTGTGCTTTGGGAGTCGGACTCCTATAAATCCCATCCGGAAAGCCAGGCAGAGAAAAGCAGCTACTTACAGGACCCAAAGTGCTGTGCTGCGAAAGACTCTCGCTCTCCCAGCAAGAGAGCGGTGGAGAAAAAACAAGTCAAGGAGAACACTTGGAGCAGCGGCTCTGCTCTTGCTGAGGGGAGCGAGAGCATATTTCGCAGCACAGAGCTTTGGGGACCCATCCGGAAAGCTGGGCACAGAGAAACAGCCAGGTTGAAGTACTTTTCAGCACCCATGAGGAACCGAGGCTTAGAGCAGTTTTGGAGCTTGTTAAGGAGGACTGCTTCTCTACTCCAGCCATGTGTTTTCAAGTGCGGGCTGCTTGGAGTGAAAAGCTATTGCAATAGCCCGGGCTTGAAAATGTATGGCTGGGACCAAGGAGAGGTCCTCCTTAACAAGCTCCAAAACTGCTCCAAGCCTAGATCCTCGTGGGCGCTGGCTTGCCTTGCCCTCTGCCACCAGCCGTGGGAGGAAGGTAAGGTCGCTAGCCCAGTGGGGATGGGAAGGCGTGGCAAGCTAGGCTGCAGGCAGCGCGGCCTGGAATGGAGTTTGGCCATGGCAGCTTAGCCAGCCATGCAAGCCCGGAGGGGAGAGTGGGAGGGCCGCGGTAAGCTGAGCTGCAGGTAGTGCGGCCTGGAATGGAGCCGCACCAGGCCGTGGCGGCTTAGCCACATGAGCCGGTGGGGACAGTGGGGGGGGGGGGGGCATGGCAAGCTCCGGGATGGGGTGGTTAGTGTGACTAGCAGGCTTACCTGTAGGCAGGAGGAGGCAGCTCAGTTGGGGCGCAGGGCAGGCACCGCATGGGAAAGCAGCTTAGGCAGGCAAACCACAGAGCAGAGACTGCGCCCATGCACAAGCCAGTGCCATACAGTGTGCTATGTTGCCCGGGAGGTGAGCAGTGATGGCGGGATGAGTGGGTGGGTGGGGGCAGGGGCAGCCAGATGTCGTTACCGGTTCGGTGAACCAGGTCAAATTTTCCCTACCGGTTTGCCTGAACCCGGTGCAGACTGGCTAAATACCACCTCTGCTTTAGAGCAATCACCAGGAGATTATGAGTTCTAGTCCTGCCGTAGGCATGAAAGCTGGTTGGGTGACTGGGACAATCACTAGGAGACAGTGAGTTCTAGTCTCGCCATAGGCATGAAAGCTGGCTGGGTGATCTTAAGTAGTCCCTCTCAGTCCAACCCACCTCGCAGGGTTGTTGTTATGGAGAAAATAGGAGGAAGATGATGTGTTGGATATCTTCACCACCTCAAATTAATATTTAAAAATAATAAAGGCAGGATACAGATAAATAAATTCTAGAAAGCTAGAATCCAACCACTGGTAACCTAAGCCACAAATCATAGTTAAGACTAGGTCAGAACCCAGTCAGTAACATGGCAGTTGTAGAAAAGTCAGAAACAGCACTGCAGTGAGGAGGACCATAGTTTATTTCAACCATCATTGGGGGGCCCTTGACAAGAAAGAGGGTTCTTTCAGAAACAGTGGGGAAGCCAAGACTTTTATAGAAGTTGAGGGGGACGAGGTGGGAAATTCTAGGCATCTGGTTGGCCAGTTTTGGGGAAGATTTATTTATTTATTACTTGCATTTATAAGATGGACATGCCTTTAGTCAGTTAGTCCCTCAGTTGGTTGGTTGGTTGGTTGGTTAGTTGGTAATCTCTTTCCCTTATTGTTTCTATAAATAACTCAAGGTGTCAAACATATCCAACATATCTTCTTCCAGCTGCCCACGACAACAACCTTGTGAGGTAGGTTGGACTAAGAGTGTGATTGGCCTAAGATTACCCAACCAGCTTTCATGCCTAAGGCAGGACTAGAAGTCACCGTCTCCTGGTGATTGGCCCAAAGTCACCCATCTGGATTTCATGCCTAAGGCAGGGTTACAGCTCAGAGAGGTCAGAGAGCACCAGGGACCCCACAGTCATCCTCTCATCTCCCCTGTCGTCCTCTCCACAAGCCCCACTCCCAGCACTGATGACGTTATCTGGTTGGGACCAGAAACGTTTGCAAGAAACACCCAAGCTCAGAAAACACCAAGGACCCTACAGTTGTCATCCTCCTCCTCCTCCTCCTCCTCTTCCATTTCCTCCTCCTCCTCCTCTCTAGCACTGATGATGTTACCTATTTGGGTCATGAAACGTCTGCAAGAAAACACCCAACCTCAGAGAGCACCAGGTACCCCACAGTCCTTCCCCTCCTCCTCCTCCCAACTCCCCCTCCTCCTCTCCACAAACCCCACTCCATTCCAGCACTGATGACATTACCTGGTTGGGTCATGAAACGTCTGCAGGAAAAGCACCCAAGCTCAAAGAGAACCGAGGGAGACAAAGTAACTGGGGTTCCCCTGGGCCCCTTCCACTCCTGATCCCCACCCTCTCCCCAAACCCCGGGCTGACTCTCCTTTCTCTCCTCTTCCAGAAATGGTTCCACATGTAGAAAACCATTATGGTTAACACGGAGTAGCTGTGGGAAGCAGCCGACGCTTCCTTCATCAAGAAGCTGGACCCCAATAAGGTTTTCCGCAGCAAAACCAAGGCCTCCGTGGTGAAGAGGAGGCCACCATCCCAAGTGTCTGCCTCTCAGAAGAGTCAGACGGCGGGAGGGTCGCCCCGGACCCCGTCGCAGGGCGGGAGCTTGTCAAGAAGATGAGAAACGCAGCCTTGAGCTCCCTCTGGACCCCCAACCCCCCATCCTAACCCACCCACCCCCTCCCAATCGCCCAGCCTTCCAGCTCCAAGTGGCTGCCTTCTGCTTTTGCAGGACTTCATATGTATTGCTGAATATTTATTGCTTGTCTGATTTTCTTGGGGTGGGGTTGGGGGTGGGGAGGGGGCATGCCTGCAACTCAACAAAGGGTGGTAAGAAGGGGCTTTTTAATACACTCACTCCCCTATCCTGGATTTCCACGGATTTGTTCCAGCCCCCATTGACCCTGAAGATGACATATGTGTAGTCATATTTTATTGTAGCCTTTGTACTCTTTTCTATTAGCTTTTAGGTTTGTAGTAACGGAGTTGAAAAATACTTCAGGCTCGCCACTTTCTAACTGTTGAAAGGGGGGGGGTATTGGGGATATGGGGGAAATGAGTCCTCCGGGAGTTGGGCGGCATATAAGAATACCAAAATAAATAAATAAATAAATAAATGAATGAATGAATAAATAAATAAATAAATAAATGTTAGGTGGCATTCCTTTGCCGTGGGAAGAGAGAAGATACCTGCAGCTGGCCGAAGGTGGAGTTTGGAGTCACGGGGCTTTTGAACTGAGAGTTGATTGGAGATTGTGACTTTTGCTTTTATTGGGTGTAATTCCAGATCCGGTTCAGACTCGGGATTACACCAGTGTATTTACATTATGTATTTATTACATAAATACGCCCTTGCCAATTTAATGTGTTCCTAATAAATGGATTTGAAAAAGAAGATGGATGCCTTGGACTTTATTTTTTGGGACATTTTACTTGGAGGCTTGACATTATTCTGACTCTAGTTTTAACAAAAAGCTAAGCCAAGGTGGCGTAGAGGTTAGAGGCAGGTACTGCAGGCCACTTTAGCTGACACTGATCCGCAGGTCAGCGGTTCAAATCTCACCGGCTCAGGGTTGACTCAGTCTTCCATCCTTCCGAGGTAGGTAAAATGAGGCCCCAGATTGTTGGGGGCAATGTAAACATACATTGCTTACTGGTGTAAACCGCTTAGAGAGTGCTTGCACTGTGAGGCGGTATATAAATCTCACAAGTAAATAAATAAAATAAATAAACAAGAAAAGTTTTCCTCAGATTCCTCACTGAGGATCGCTGTCCAGGGTTCTGAGCCCTGGCTGCTTACCCGGCCTATTTTAGTCGGGCAGCAGAGACTCAGGGAAGATGGAGAGAAAAGGAAGGAATGTGCATTGACTTGTGAAAGCTCCCTAAAATAATGATTGGTTTGCCTGGAGAAAGTATGAAAGGAAATATTTGTATGTGGGTTTTTTTATGCAAGCAGTTTGAATGGAGGATAAATGTGTAAGTATGCTGATGTGTAAATGCCTGTGTGTGTTGACTCCTTATCCCCAGACTGTGAAAGGGGTTAATTATTTTGATTCCCTCTCCTATAAAGAAACCCAGTGCTCCTGCGGTTATACTGGAGGACTCTGAGACTGGTCTGCCACTTGTTCTGTCCCCACGGGTATGCCCCCAAATAAGATGCACAAGAAGGAATTGGAAACAATATTGTTTTACTGCAAATAAATTCTTAGCCAGAGTTGAGTCTTTTGGAAAGAATATCAGTCATTCACAAAGTCTCTCCAGTATTTGGCTAGAATCTCAGAGAGCAATTAAGGAGTGTTATCTCATCTCATGGAGGTTTTGGCGGAAATCCAAACTCTCATTAATCACAGGAAAAATGTTGATAATCCGAGCTGCAGATACAAGAGCAAAATGCTGAAACCACAGAACGGGGTTGTTCTCTGCAACAAAACCCCTCGTGACAGACCCTTAAATACCCTCAGGGCGTGGTCAAGCCCTGCATTGCTACTCACGAGGAAGCCTCCTCCTGATTAGCCACTCATGTCTCTTTGAGAACCTGCGTGCTCTGGCATCCAGAAGAGGCTCTTCCTCTTCTCCTGAGTCACTAATCTCAGGAGATGCATCAGGTTCTAATTGTTCGCCAGCCTCTGACCCCACGTCCTCTTCACTCTCCGTCTCTGGTGCCAGGAACACCGGTCTTCTGTACTACACCCTCACTACCTGCGAATCCTTGGGATCGGCTGCTAATTGCCCTGGACTTGACCTGACCACAACACCACTGTTAAGTGGGGACTGAATTGAAGAGGCAGGACTCCAGCATAGTGACTCCAGCTCTTTATTAGGAAGATCGGGATAACTGAATGGCTGACTGTCCAGCAGCTCCCTCTTTTAAAGGGAGCTATCAGACAGTCCACCCACTGAGGTTGCTTTAATTTCCCGCCTGTTAGGTCAACCAGTGAACCAACCTTCCTAGTTTCCTGCCTGCAGACGGACCTGAGTGAAGCCTTTGGCCAAGGCTTCACTCCCTATTATCATATTTAACAGCCACCCCCTACTTACTCATGGAATGGGATGCCCCAGACAAGGAGATCCCAGAAAAGAGGGGATGGCTGAGGAATAATTTAATCAAATAGTCAGTGACTCTTGTGACATCCAATCTCGTTCAAAACTGAAACCGGAGATGCAGGCGTCACTCAGAGAAAATATAGTGGTAGGAGGAGGAAGTAGATTCCATTGAGTGCTAGTTTACACACCATTTTCTACTTCAGACCTTTATAACTGGAAGCAACAAAATCCCAGTTATAGGGAAGACCCAGAGAAAATGCACTCTCTGTTCTTATCTATTATAAGGACACAATAACTCCACTTGGGCAGACATTCAGACATTGATGGATGTCCTTTTAACACTAGAGGAACAGAGACTGGTGGGGGGGAGGGGGATATGGAGTGGCAGTTTAAAAAAAATAGAGCATGAGAATGACAACCGCTGGGAATTTCCCCCTCACGGAGCCAGAATGGGATCTGGATGATGGGGACAATATAAGGCTACAGAATTCTCAATCTTTAGTCTTGTATGGAATCCAAAATGGAGTTCCCTAAATTAAGAATCTTGCAAAAGTATATGAAATAAGGCCAAAGAAAGATGAGAGTCCTGAGGACTTTTCTTGAAAGAATATACCGGGCTTTCAGGCATTACACTGATTTAGATCCTGAAGCCTCAGACAATCAGAAAATGATAAAACATGATTTTTTTTAAAAAAAAAATAGTTTTTATTAAACAGTTTTAAAAACAACATTTAAATACAAACCACACATTCAAAAATAACATAACATAACATGACATAAACATAACATAACAACATATACCAGTGATGGCGAACCTATGGCACGAGTGCCACAGGTGGCACGTGGAGCCATATCTGAGGGCACGCAAGGCATTGCCCTATGTCAGCTCCAGCGCGCATGTGCGCACTGGCCAGCTGATTTTCGGCCTTCTTTTCAGCCGTTTTCGCTCTCCCCAGGCTTCAGGAAAGCCTCCTGAAGCCTGGGGATGGCAAAAAACGGCCCAACGGCCCAACCGGAAGTTCAGCATGGGGGGGGGGGGGCGCATGCATGGGGGGCCAGCACAGAGGTTGTGCACATGCATGGGGGGAGGGCATTGCATTATGGGTGTGAGCATGCGCACGCACACTATCGCGTGCGTGCACCGTTTTGACAACCAAGCCAAAAAAGGTTCGCCATCACTGACCTATATCATTTTATATAAGTGACTGTCTAGACCAGGGCTGTTAAACTCACATCGCCACGGCGGCATCAAGTGAAGTATCAGGATTTTTTTCCCCTTCACAAAAACAGGCGTGGGCGTGGGCAGCATGTGACGCATCTGGCCTGTGGGCCAGGAGTTTGACAGCCCTGCTCTAGACTCTTCTTAAAAACATCCAGTGATGGAGAACCCACGATTTCTGGAGGAAACCACTGGTTAATTGTCCACCCTGTTAGGAAATTTCTCGTTAATTCCAGACTGCTTCTCTCTTTGGTTAGTTTCCAATCATTGGTTCTTGTCCTGCCTTCTGGTGCTTTGGAGAATCATTTGACCCCCTCCTCTTTGTGGCAGCCCCTCAAATACTGGAATACTGCTATCATGTCACCCCCAATTCTTCCTTTCTTTAGACTAGCCAACCCCAAATCCTGCAACCGTTTTTCCTATGTTTTAGTCTCCAGACCTTTGATCATCTTAGTTGTTCTTCTCTGAACTTTTCCCAAAATCTCAACATCTTTTTTGTAATGTGGTGACCAAAACTGGATACAGTATTCCAGGCAGAGGTGGGTTCCGGTAGGGAGTGGCTGATTGCGCAATTTGCACGCGACCGCTCCGGAGCCCTCTCTGCCGGTCCACCATGCGTGTCACCATCTTTTTTCGTTAATTTTTGGGCAATTTTGCTTCTGTGCATGCGCGGAAGCAAAATCGCGCTAAAATCTCACGAGGGAACGCGCGCGCACGAGAGATTTTGGCAAGATTTTGCTTCTGCGCATGCGCGGAAGCAAAATCGCACTGAAATCTCTCTCACGCGCGCATCCCCTTGCGAGATTTCCATGCATGTGCAGAAGCAAAATCATGTGAGGGGACGCGTGCACGTAGCGAGCACGTGCGCCCCTGAAGCATGGAGATGCACGCACATGGCTCCGGTAGCGAGGTAAGTGAGCAACCTGCCCCTGATTCCAGGTGTGGCCTCACTAGGGTTTTATAAAGAGGTACTAATACTTCACGTGATTTTGATTCTATGCCTCTGTTTATACAACCCAGGATTGTATTAGCTTTTTTGGCTGCTGCTGCACACTGCTGGCTCATGTTTAAGTGATCGTCCACTAGGACTCCAAGGTCCCTCTCACAGTTCCTGTTTTTACTTGTAATGGTTTTAATGGCTGTCCAGTCTCTTCTTGAAAGCCACCAGTGATGGAGCACTCACAACTTCTGGAGACAAGTCATTTCAATGAATAGATAGATAGATAGATAGATAGAGAGAGATAGAGAGAGAGAGAGAGAGAGAGAGAGAGAGAGAGAGAGAGAGAGAGAGAGAGAGAGAGAGAGAGACAGACAGACAGACAGACAGACAGACAGACAGACAGACAGACAGACAGACAGACAGACAGACAGACAGACAGACAGACAGACAGACAGACAGACACACGTAGTTGCTGTCTTGCAACCGTTTGTCTAGTAACCATTCAAAGTAATCACGGCATGGAAAAAAGTGCCTGGAGCCCAGTTTTCACACTTTCCAGCATCCTCATGATCATGTGATCAAAATTCAGACTCTTGGCAACTGGTTCAGATTTATGACCGTTGCTGTGTCCCAAAGTCAAGCGATCACCTTTTGCGAACTTCTGACAAGCAAAGTCGATGGGGAAGCCAGATTCACTTAATAACCATGTTTCTAACTTGACAACTGCAGTGATTCACTTAACAAATGTCATAAAGTATCTTTAAAAGGTCATTCCCTTCTCCTCCCTCTGTATCTCCTCCCTCCCTCCCTCCCATCCTTCCCTCCCTCCCTATCTCCTTCCTTCCCTCCCTCCCTCCTTATCTATCTCCCTCCCTCCCTCCCTCCTTCCTTCCTTCCTTCCTTTCCTCCCTCCCTCCCTCCCTCTCTACCTCCTTTCTTCCTTCCCTCCCTCCCTCCTTATCTATCTCTCTCCTTCCTTTCTTCCTTCCTTCCTTCCTTCCTTCCCTCCCTCTCTCCCTCCCTCTCTCCCTCCCTCTCTCCCTCCTTCTCTATCTCCTTCCTTCCCTCCCTCCCTCCTTATCTATCTCCTTCCTTCCTTCCTTCCTTTCCTCCCTCCCTCCCTCTCTACCTCCTTCCTTCCCTCCCTCCCTCCTTATCTATCTCTCTCCTTCCTTTCTTCCTTCCTTCCTTCCTTCCTTCCCTCCCTCTCTCCCTCCCTCTCCCTCCCTCTCTCCCTCCTTCTCTATCTCCTTCCTTCCCTCCCTCCCTCCTTATCTATTTCCTTCCTTCCTTCCTTCCTTTCCTCCTTCCCTCCCTCCCTCCTTATCTCTCTCTCTCCTTCCTTCCTTCCTTCCTTCCTTCCTTCCTTCCTTCCTTCCTTCCTTCCTTCCTTCCTTCCTTCCTTCCCTCCCTCTCTCCCTCCCTCTCTCCCTCCCTCTCTATCTCCTTCCTTCCCTCCCTCCTTATCTATCTCCTTCCTTCCTTCCCTCAAATGTCCAGTCCCCAGGCCTTATGAACTCAGAAAACAAACACACTCTGAAAATGGTTGGTAACGTTTTATTCAACCTGAGGCCTGGCACAAATGAGGATTTGACAGTTGCAAAGTCAGCACTGGCAGTTACTGCCTCCCAGCATTCTATATATAGGCAAAACCACGCCCCTTCCCAACCACCAGCAACTAACTTCAGCATTCAGTTCCTCATCAACTGTCCACCATCTGATGCCTGTGCTTCCAGCCTGTCTGGCCTCCAACTGCCAATCAGTTGGGCTTTGTTTTCCCCCCTTCCTCCCCCACCAGGTATGGCAAGACATTTGGGGCTTGACATCTTCCTTCCTTCCTTCCTCCTCTCCCCTCCCCTCCCTCTCTCCCTCCCTTCCTTCCTTCCTTCCTTCCCAACATTAGACTCTCCCATGATGCAACCCTCCCCATCACAAAACCATCACAAGATTCCCACCCGGCATGACCCTCATCTGATGTGACCTCCCCATCACAAGATCCTCACTTGATGTGACCCACACCTGACCCATCACAAGATCCTCACCTGACCCATCAGAAGACCCTCACCTGACATGATCGCTCCATCACAAGACCTACTGACCACACAAAGCCCTTACAAGCAGAAGAAGACCAACACATCCTCCAAGAATGAATGGAATATCAGTCCTGCAGCCTGTGAAATTTTCTTCTCCTTGTTTGTCAGATGCTTGAGGGCTTTCAGGATCAGCTCTGTTATTTGTTGTGGGCTGAGATGCTCACCAAAGGTCTATCGGAAAGAAGAAAAGGTGACCATGAAGAGATGCATCAGGGTTTTGACTCTCTTCCCTTGACAAGCCAGAGACTTTAATCCAGATTTGGGGACAGCACACCATGTAGAGAGGCAGTCTTATTCCATGTCATCCATCACTTGATATTAGGATGTGGGCCAAAGAAGCCAACAGGGCAGCTACAATTGCCTGCTCCTAGACATTGTGGGGGATGGATATCCAAGCTCCAGCCTTTGTGGACCTCCCCATCACAAGATCCTCACTTGATGTGACCCACACCTGACCCATCACAAGATCCTCACCTGACCCATCAGAAGACCCTCACCTGACGTGATCGCTCCATCACAAGACTACTGACCACACAAAGCCCTTACAAGCAGAAGAAGACCAACACTGGCATTCCCTAAACTCCACTGAAGACGTTACCTAGACTGGTAACGAAACGTTTGGAAACCAACCCACAAGCTCGGAGAACCAACCTCCACCCTCACCCTCCACCTGAGCTACAGGTATTCGCCAGGGGGGAATCACATGACCCCCGGGACTTTGCAACCGTCATAATATATGGAACAAGTTGCCAAGCACCTGAATTTTATCACGTGACCATGGGGATGCTTAATATCTGAATATATTTCTGTTTGAAAGTGTGGAACTGGCTTTCCCTGAGCAGGGGTGAGTCTGGATAGCCTCAAGAGCTCTTCCAAACCTAGGAGTCTATAACCCTGCTTGGCATTTGTTTTTTTAATGTCAGCTGGAATGGATCCAGGAAAAGATGAGGAGCATCCAAAAAGACTGATCTCGAACTCAACACCACCCCAGCCACTGGCAAGAAATCATGCGGTTCAGAGTTCAAATTTTGGATAGCCGCTAATCCCCCACTTCTGTGCTTTTTCTGAGCTGCTGCCTTCTGGAATCTTGGACTACCACCTCCATTATCCCCAGTCAAGTCCAGATGCGATGCCTGAAGTTAACGTTTTTATTTATTTATTTATTTATTAACACCCCACCTTTATCATTTTTACAAATAATTCAAAGCGGAGAATATATCTAACACGCACCTTCCCCCTCCTCTTTTCCTCACAACAACAACCCTGTGAGGATGGTGGGCAGCTATGGCAAAAGAAGAGATCAGAGGGATGAGATCCAGGGTTGGTCTCCATTAGAGATACAGTAGAGATGATAATTCTTCTGGAACGTTTGCCCAACTTTACCAACAGCCCTAAGGTCTCACCCATTCTGTTCTTTGTTTTCTACAAAATCTCCTATATCCCTTTTGCTCCAAATCCTGAAATTTTCTTACCTCCTCTAGATCCATGCCACACTCCTCCAGGACCGAGTTCAGCAGCACTGCTGCAACCTGGGAAATCTTTTTTTCCTTGTCCGTCAGACCCTCCAGGGCTTTTTGGAGCAGGTCTCTTACGCGGCAGGGGCTCAGATGCTCGCCGAAGGCCTATCGGAAAGAAGAAAAGGAGACCATGAAGAGATGCATCAGGGTTTTGACTCCCTTCCCTTGACAAGCCAGAGACTTTGATCCAGATCTGGGGACAGCACACCATGTAGAGTTTTCTACAAAATCTCCTATATCCCTTTTGCTCCAAACCCTGCATTTTCATACCTCCTCCATTTCCATCCCACATTCCTCCAAGAATGAATGGAATATCAGTCCCGCAGCCTGTGAAATTCAGGATCAGCTCTGTTATTTGTTGCGGGCTGAGATGCTCAGCAAAGGTCTATCGGAAAGAAGAAAAGGAGACCATGAAGAGATGCATCAGGGTTTTGACTCCCTTCCCTTGACAAGCCAGAGACTTTGATCCAGATTTGGGGACAGCACACCATGTAGAGTGGCAGTCTTATTCCATGTCATCCATCACGTGAAATTAGGATGTGGGCCAAAGAAGCCAACAGGGCAGTCTAGGGCAATTGCCTGCTCCTAGACATTGTGGGGGATGGATATCCAAGCTACAGCCTTTGTGGACCTCCCCATCACAAGATCCTCACTTGGTGTGACCCATAGCTGACCCGTCACAAGATCCTCACCTGATCCATCAGAAGACCCTCATCTGACATGATCCTCACCTGACGTGATCTCTCCATCACAAGACCTACTGACCACACAAAGCCCTTACAAGCAGAAGAAGATCACCACTGGCATTCCCTAACCTCCACTGAAGACGTTACCTAGCCTGGTAACGAAATGTTCGGAAACCAACCCACAAGCTCGGAGAACCAACCTCCACCCTCACCCTCCACCTGAGCTACAGGTATTCGCCCCTATCCCAAATGATTGAGATTCTCCGTAGACTACAAGAAAGCAGGAGGCACATCTCCTTGGGGGTCTTCTTACCCATCGCAGTCCACCAAACACTCCAGGAGGAAGTTAATGACACCGTTCATCCTCCTGGATGTCAGGCGACACAATGCTTTCAATGTTGCCTGTTTTTGGCAGGCTCCAAAATTGCCGGTATTATGGCGAAGATTTCCCTCAGGATGGTGGGCAGCTATGGCAAAAGAAGAGATCAGAGGGATGAGATCCAGGGTTGGTCTCCATTAGAGATACAGTAGAGATGATAATTCTTCTGGAACGTTTGCCCAACTTTACCAACAGCCCTAAGATCACCTGGTGGTATCCCATTCAGCCCTAACTCACTTAAAACCAGCCGAAGTGTTGTCACCAAGCCAACAAGGTCTCACCCATTCTGTTCTTTGTTTTCTACAAAATCTCCTATATCCCTTTTGCTCCAAATCCTGAAATTTTCTTACCTCCTCTAGATCCATGCCACACTCCTCCAGGACCGAGTTCAGCAGCACTGCTGCAACCTGGGAAATCTTTTTTTCCTTGTCCGTCAGACCCTCCAGGGCTTTTTGGAGCAGGTCTCTTACGCGGCAGGGGCTCAGATGCTCGCCGAAGGCCTATCGGAAAGAAGAAAAGGAGACCATGAAGAGATGCATCAGGGTTTTGACTCCCTTCCCTTGACAAGCCAGAGACTTTGATCCAGATCTGGGGACAGCACACCATGTAGAGTTTTCTACAAAATCTCCTATATCCCTTTTGCTCCAAACCCTGCATTTTCATACCTCCTCCATTTCCATCCCACATTCCTCCAAGAATGAATGGAATATCAGTCCCGCAGCCTGTGAAATTCAGGATCAGCTCTGTTATTTGTTGCGGGCTGAGATGCTCAGCAAAGGTCTATCGGAAAGAAGAAAAGGAGACCATGAAGAGATGCATCAGGGTTTTGACTCCCTTCCCTTGACAAGCCAGAGACTTTGATCCAGATTTGGGGAGAGCACACCATGTAGAGTGGCAGTCTTATTCCATGTCATCCATCACGTGAAATTAGGATGTGGGCCAAAGAAGCCAACAGGGCAGTCTAGGGCAATTGCCTGCTCCTAGACATTGTGGGGGATGGATATCCAAGCTCCAGCCTTTGTGGACCTCCCCATCACAAGATCCTCACTTGGTGTGACCCACAGCTGACCCGTCACAAGATCCTCACCTGATCCATCAGAAGACCCTCACCTGACATGATCCTCACCTGACGTGATCCTCACCTGACGTGATCTCTCCATCACAAGACCTACTGACCACACAAAGCCCTTACAAGCAGAAGAAGATCACCACTGGCATTCCCTAACCTCCACTGAAGACGTTACCTAGCCTGGTAACGAAACGTTCGGAAACCAACCCACAAGCTCGGAGAACCAACCTCCACCCTCACCCTCCACCTGAGCTACAGGTATTCGCCCCTATCCCAAATGATTGAGATTCTCCGTAGACTACAAGAAAGCAGGAGGCACATCTCCTTGGGGGTCTTCTTACCCATCGCAGTCCACCAAACACTCCAGGAGGAAGTTAATGACACCGTTCATCCTCGTGGATGTCAGGCGACACAATGCTTTCAATGTTGCCTGTTTTGTGGCAGGCTCCAAAATTGCCGGTGTTATGGCGAAGATTTCCCTCAGGATGGTGGGCAGCTATGGCAAAAGAAGAGATCAGAGGGATGAGATCCAGGGTTGGTCTCCATTAGAGATACAGTAGAGATGATAATTCTTCTGGAAAGTTTGCCCAACTTTACCAACAGCCCTAAGATCACCTGGTGGTATCCCATTCAGCCCTAACTCTCTTAAAACCAGCCGAAGTGTTGTCACCAAGCCAACAAGGTTTCACCCATTCTGTTCTTTGTTTTCTACAAAATCTCCTATATCCCTTTTGCTCCAAATCCTTAAATTTTCTTACCTCCTCTAGATCCATGCCACACTCCTCCAGGACCGAGTTCAGCAGCACTGCTGCAACCTGGGAAATCTTTTTTTCCTTGTCCGTCAGACCCTCCAGGGCTTTTTGGAGCAGGTCTCTTACGTGGCAGGGGCTCAGATGCTCGCCGAAGGCCTATCGGAAAGAAGAAAAGGAGACCATGAAGAGATGCATCAGGGTTTTGACTCCCTTCCCTTGACAAGCCAGAGACTTTGATCCAGATTTGGGGACAGCACACCATGTAGAGTGGCAGTCTTATTCCATGTCATCCATCACGTGAAATTAGGATGTGGGCCAAAGAAGCCAACAGGGCAGTCTAGGGCAATTGCCTGCTCCTAGACATTGTGGGGGATGGATATCCAAGCTCCAGCCTTTGTGGACCTCCCCATCACAAGATCCTCACTTGGTGTGACCCACAGCTGACCCGTCACAAGATCCTCACCTGATCCATCAGAAGACCCTCACCTGACATGATCCTCACCTGACGTGATCTCTCCATCACAAGACCTACTGACCACACAAAGCCCTTACAAGCAGAAGAAGATCACCGTTGGCATTCCCTAACCTCCACTGAAGACGTTACCTAGCCTGGTAACGAAACGTTCGGAAACCAACCCACAAGCTCGGAGAACCAACCTCCACCCTCACCCTCCACCTGAGCTACAGGTATTCACCCCTATCCCAAATGATTGAGATTCTCCGTAGACTACAAGAAAGCAGGAGGCACATCTCCTTGGGGGTCTTCTTACCCATCGCAGTCCACCAAACACTCCAGGAGGAAGTTAATGACACCGTTCATCCTCCTGGATGTCAGGCGACACAATGCTTTCAATGTTGCCTGTTTTGTGGCAGGCTCCAAAATTGCCGGTATTATGGCGAAGATTTCCCTCAGGATGGTGGGCAGCTATGGCAAAAGAAGAGATCAGAGGGATGAGATCCAGGGTTGGTCTCCATTAGAGATACAGTAGAGATGATAATTCTTCTGGAACGTTTGCCCAACTTTACCAACAGCCCTAAGATCACCTGGTGGTATCCCATTCAGCCCTAACTCTCTTAAAACCAGCCAAAGTGTTGTCACCAAGCCAACAAGGTCTCACCCATTCTGTTCTTTGTTTTCTACAAAATCTCCTATATCCCTTTTGCTCCAAATCCTGAAATTTTCTTACCTCCTCTAGATCCATGCCACACTCCTCCAGGACCGAGTTCAGCAGCACTGCTGCAACCTGGGAAATCTTTTTTTCCTTGTCCGTCAGACCCTCCAGGGCTTTTTGGAGCAGGTCTCTTATGTGGCAGGGGCTCAGATGCTCGCCGAAGGCCTATCGGAAAGAAGAAAAGGAGACCATGAAGAGATGCATCAGGGTTTTGACTCCCTTCCCTTGACAAGCCAGAGACTTTGATCCAGATTTGGGGACAGCACACCATGTAGAGTTTTCTACAAAATCTCCTATATCCCTTTTGCTCCAAACCCTGCATTTTCATACCTCCTCCATTTCCATCCCACATTCCTCCAAGAATGAATGGAATATCAGTCCCGCAGCCTGTGAAATTCAGGATCAGCTCTGTTATTTGTTGCGGGCTGAGATGCTCAGCAAAGGTCTATCGGAAAGAAGAAAAGGAGACCATGAAGAGATGCATCAGGGTTTTGACTCCCTTCCCTTGACAAGCCAGAGACTTTGATCCAGATTTGGGGACAGCACACCATGTAGAGAGGCAGGTCTTATTCCATGTCATCCATCACGTGAAATTAGGATGTGGGCCAAAGAAGCCAACAGGGCAGTCTAGGGCAATTGCCTGCTCCTAGACATTGTGGGGGATGGATATCCAAGCTCCAGCCTTTGTGGACCTCCCCATCACAAGATCCTCACTTGATGTGACCCACAGCTGACCCATCAGAAGATCCTCACCTGATCCATCAGAAGACCCTCACCTGACATGATCCTCACCTGACGTGATCTCTCCATCACAAGACCTACTGACCACACAAAGCCCTTACAAGCAGAAGAAGATCACCACTGGCATTCCCTAACCTCCACTGAAGACGTTACCTAGCCTGGTAACGAAACGTTCGGAAACCAACCCACAAGCTCGGAGAACCAACCTCCACCCTCACCCTCCACCTGAGCTACAGGTATTTGCCCCTATCCCAAATGATTGAGATTCTCCGTAGACTACAAGAAAGCAGGAGGCACATCTCCTTGGGGGTCTTCTTACCCATCGCAGTCCACCAAACACTCCAGGAGGAAGTTAATGACACCGTTCATCCTCCTGGATGTCAGGCGACACAATGCTTTCAATGTTGCCTGTTTTTGGCAGGCTCCAAAATTGCCGGTATTATGGCGAAGATTTCCCTCAGGATGGTGGGCAGCTATGGCAAAAGAAGAGATCAGAGGGATGAGATCCAGGGTTGGTCTCCATTAGAGATACAGTAGAGATGATAATTCTTCTGGAACGTTTGCCCAACTTTACCAACAGCCCTAAGATCACCTGGTGGTATCCCATTCAGCCCTAACTCTCTTAAAACCAGCCGAAGTATTGTCACCAAGCCAACAAGGTCTCACCCATTCTGGTCTTTGTTTTCTACAAAATCTCCTATATCCCTTTTGCTCCAAATCCTGAAATTTTCTTACCTCCTCTAGGTCTATGCCACACTCCTCCAGGAATGAATTCAGCAGCACTGCTGCAACCTGGGAAATCTTTTTTTCCTTGTCCGTCAGACCCTCCAGGGCTTTTTGGAGCAGGTCTCTTACATGGCAGGGGCTCAGATGCTCGCCAAAGGCCTATCGGAGACAAGAAAAGGAGACCATGAAGAGATGCATCAGGGTTTTGATTCCCTTCCCTTGACAAGCCAGAGACTTTGATCCAGATTTGGGGACAGCACACCATGTAGAGAGGCAGTCTTATTCCATGTCTGAAATTAGGATGTGGGCCAAAGAAGCCAACAGGGCAGCTACAATTGCCTGCTCCTAGACATTGCGGGGGATGGATATCCAAGCTCCAGCCTTTGGAGCATGCCGTCCCCACTGTCATATTGACTTTTTGAGCAGGTCAGGAGCGAAAGGAAGGCAAAATGCTGAACTAAAACGTACCTTAGCCATTTGGGGGATGTTGTTATAAAACAGACACCCAGAGAGCTCTTCTGGCTGCCACTTCACCGTATTCCCCTTTTTATTTATTCTCTTCT
The DNA here is from genome assembly GCA_023053685.1 of Diadophis punctatus similis. NCBI lineage: Eukaryota > Metazoa > Chordata > Lepidosauria > Squamata > Dipsadidae > Diadophis > Diadophis punctatus. Next base: position 16,044,877 of record JALIGW010000014.1, on the reverse strand, counting down.
CTGTTTCTTTAGCTTTGTTTTCTACAAAATCTCCTATATCCCTTTTGCTCCAAATCCTGCAATGTTCTTACCTCCTCTAAGTCCATGCCACATTCCTCCAGGAATGAACTGAGCAGCAGTCCTGCAACCTGGGAAATCCTCCTGTTGTTGTCTGTTAGACCCTCCCGGGCTTTTCTGAGTAGGTCTGTTAATTGGGAGGGGCTCAGATGCTCGCCAAAGGCCTATCGGAGACAAGAAAAGGAGACCATGAAGAGATGCATCAGGGTTTTGACTCCCTTCCCTTGACAAGCCAGAGACTTTGATCCAGATTTGGGGACAGCACACCATGTAGAGAGGCAGGTCTTATTCCATGTCATCCATCACGTGAAATCAGGATGTGGGCCAAAGAAGCCAACAGGGCAGCTACAACTGCCTGCTCCTAGACATTGCGGGGGATGGATATCCAAGCTCCAGCCTTTGAAACATGCCGTCCCCACTGTCATATTGACATTTTTGAGCAGGTCAGGAGCGAAAGGAAGGCGAAATGCTGAACTAAAACGTACCTTAGCCATTTGGGGGATATTGTTGTTAAACAACCCGGAGGGCTCTTCTGGCTTCCATTTCACAGTATTCCCCTTTGTGTTTGGCCTCTTGACTGTTTCTTTAGCTTTAGGGGGAGGAAAACAACACAAAGTCAGATTTTGGCATTCAGACCTTCGGAACATATTTTGTCTGACCGCCGGTTTAGTAGTTCCAATAGAAGAGAAGATTAGCAGCTCAGGGTTGACCTGAGGGGTCCTTGGTGCTCTCTGAGCTTGGTGGTTTTCTTGCAGATGTTTCATTGCCCAACTAGGTAATATCATCAGTGATGATGACCATCAATACTGACAGGGCAACCCTTGCATAGAAACACAGAGAAAACAACAACCTTCTATCACTGATGATGTTACCTGGTTGGGTCATGAAACGTCCACAAGAAAACAACAAAGCTTAGAGAGCACCAAGGACTCCATAGTTCTCCTCCTCCTCCTCCCTCCTCCCCATCTCCCTCTCTCTCTCCCCCCCCTCTCCTCCCTCCTCCTCCTATCTCCAAACACCACTCTCTCCCACCACTGATGATGTTACCTAGCTGGGTAATGAAACATCTCCAAGCAATTAGCCAGGCTCAGAGAACGCTAAAAATCCCACCCATCTGGCATTACCTGGCACCTAACTCTGACACCATCATCAGGCCCAGTGGTATGTGTGTGTGTGTGTGTGTGTGTTGTATACCATGTTGTTCTGATGGCTTTGCTAAAGAAACATTTGCAAATGAAAAAAATGGCAGGTGGAACTCAGCCTTGCTGTGTAGAGTGGCAAAAATTCTTGCTAAAAAGAAAATGCTAAACCTGGCATGGCCTCTCTTTTCTCTCCTCTCCCCTCGTCTCCTCTCCTCTCCTCTCTCTCATACACATACAACACTTTACAAGGCATCAGGGCACTTACATTTTGCTATGTCCCAAAGTATGCTTTTGTTTTGGTAACTACCACAGTGTGATGAACATCAAAAAAATCAGACAGAGTTTTGATGGCTCCATCGCTACCGCCAACATAATTTTTTGGATCATCCACTGCTACTCCTTTCTCTTATCTCACCGATTAGGAACAAAATAGTAACAATGCCTACTTTAGTGGCCCAGGTAGTCCTCGACTTACGACCACAATTGAGCCCAAAATGTATGTTGCTAAGCGAGACATTTGTTAAGTGAGTTTTGCCCCATGTTACAATTTTTTTTCTTGCCACAGCAGTTAAGTGAATCAAGGTCATTAAGTTAGCAACACAGTCATTAAATGAATCTGGCTTCCCGGTTGACTTTGGTTGTCGGAAGGTCGCAAAAGGGGATCACACGACCCTGGGACACTTCAACCGCCATAAATATGAGTCAGTTGCCAAGCATCTGAATTTTGATTAGGTGACCATGGGGATGCTGCAACAGTCGTAAGTGTGAAAAACTGTCATAAGTCACTTTTTTCCATGCTGCTGTAACTTTTAACAGTCACTAAATGAATTGTTGTAAGTCAAGGACTACCTGTAATCCCTTTTCTAGGTTAACACAGTAGGTTGTACCTTAAATAGAGGAAAAATAGGGTTACATAAAAGACAAATTACAAGAAAGAAAGAAAGAAAGAAAGAAAGAAAGAAAGAAAGAAAGAAAGAAAGAAAGAAAGAAAGAAAGAAAGAAAGAAAGAAAGAAAGAAAGAAAGAAAGAAAGAAAGAGGAAGGGAAGGGAGGAGGAGAGGAGAGGAGAGGAGAGGAGAGGAAAGGAAAGGAAAGGAAAGGAAAGGAAAGGAAAGGAAAGGAAAGGAAAGGAAAGGAAAGGAAAGGAAAGGAAAGGAAAGGAGGAAAGGAAAGAATGAACGAATGTATCTAACCGAATTTAACCCTGACTATATTTTCCTGAAACATTAGGTTCTGAATTGATTTCATGCTGTCTGGGAAATTCTGGGAGTTGAAATCCACATGTTTTAATGTTGCCAAGTTCAGAAAAAACTGGGTTAAGCTTTTAACTAACCAAATTGAACAGATCCCTTACTTTATTTAAAATATTTCTACTGTATAACTGCCCATCTTTCAACCGATTGTGGATGGCTCCCAATTGAAAATTAGAAGTCACATAAAATGGTGTTGAAACTATAAAACTAACGAATAATTTCTTGCAATTATAAGCACTCTCTGCCTCTTTCCTTAACACTTCCATACAACCAGCAACTTCGTTAACCCATTTTCTCGCTTCCTGCAATACATCCAGCCATCCAATGGCTAAAATGTGGCTTTGCAAAACACGCTAAGACACAAACAATGTGCCAAGATGAACAAGCCCAGGCTGGGTGATTGCAGATGCTTAGCCTAACTGACTCACTTAACGTGAGAAACTCAGTCTTAAAATGACCCCTGGCCCTGAGAGGTGCCAATAATATTAACTGCAAATTCCAGGCATCTCTGCCAAGCCCAATGACCGGTCATGCCACAGGCTGTGCCACCCAGTGCACATCCCTGGTCTCCTTGCAGCATGTCAGCCCTTGGAGTCCAAATTTCTCACCCATTTTCCTCCTGATGACGTGGTGGAGGTGGTAGGCGGCCTCTGCAGACGTCTGGCCGACTTCTTTGCTGGTGTCGCCAATGTGGAAGGCCAGCAAAGCAACCAGCTGTCCCAGCAAAGAAAATTCGGCTGTAGTCTAATGAAAGGAAGAAAAAAGGAGGAGAAAGATGAGAAGGGGGGGCTCATGAAGCTTTCAGCCAGCTGAAATCAGAGAACATGAAGCATAGAACCATAGAAACTTACTGTTGAGCTGTGGGAATAACAACAGGAGACAGACTTCAAAAGGAACTTCTTTACCAGGCAACTTCTCTGTACAACCAGCAACTTGCAGTCTGACAGCTAGCCCTTTTATAGGGAGTTGTCAGATGCATCAACCAATCGCGTTTGAGCATTCTCCCGCTCAAACGCTGGACCTAGGTGAAACCATGTATACAGTTAATACATAACCCCCCTCCCCTTGTAGATGGAGCAATCCATACGACATACGTAGTCACGTAGGTAGGCGGGGCGTTTGGGAATCCTCCCTGACCTGCGCAGCTCAGTCGTTGGCGAGGCAGCAGCCTGAGTGGACAGGTCTGCTACTGCTGCTCCGAGTCTGAGCTTGGAAGCTCCTGGAACATTTCGGGCGTGGCCTCCTTGGAAATTGGAACCGGTTCGTCATGCGATCGCCGCTGGACTCCTGGTTCCTCAAGTAGGTCTTCTGGCTCCATTGGGCTTGAGTTAGCTAGGGAAGGAGTATAATTATTTTCATTTTGAGGATTTTGTAATTCCTCCATAATACATTTCCTAAGTTGGTCGATGTGCCGTTTCCATTGTCGGCCATTGCTCAGCCGGATTGAATAGGACATTGGGCCTAGGATTTTCTCCACTTCCCCCTTGGCGTAATTTTGTGCAAAAACTAGGTCTCCTATGGTGGTTTGCTATTGTTTTTTGGTGTTTAATTGGGGTGCAGGCAGTCTAAGACTGAGCGAAGCCTTGTCCCATGAGAAGTTCGGCCGGGTTGTGGCCTGTGGTTGCACAAGGGGTAATATGCTGGGACAATAGGAATTTGTCCACCCTGGCCTGCCAGTCCCCGGGGCCTAGCCTTCCTAAGGCTTCCTTGGCTGATTGTGCGAATCTTTCAACAAGGCCATTAGATGCCGGATGGAACAGCGCGGACAGGGCATGGCAGATTCCCAATTCGGCTAGGAACCCCTCAAATTGAGTTGCGGTGAACTGGGGCCCATTATCGGATACCAGGACATCTGGTAGCCCGTGGGTGACGAATAGGCGCCAGAGGACCCTGATTATGGCCTCAGCCGAAGTTGTCACAAAGAGAGGAGGGGAGAGTAGGTGTGTGTCTACTTCTCTACCTCTGGTAATACAGCGGTGAAGAAAGTGGGTGGGCCCAAATTAAATAAGAAAAAATGGAATGAATTAGCAAAACTGATTTGGAGAATAAGAGCAGAAAGCCTGATTGAGTATTTTTAAATTTTGTAATTTTAACAACTGAAATCAAATCAAATTGAAGTGATTGAATGAACTATTTGCATGAAACATTTTCTATTTTTCCCATTTGAAATGAACTATAGTGCCACCTAGAGGCACCAGTGAAATTGACAAAGAATTAAATAAATTAAATGAACAAGAACAAGAATAACCTTGATAATGTCTACTGAACTGATAAGAAATTGTTTTGTTTAAGTGAGAGTGGAACACTGAAAGCTTTGTTTTTAATACAAGCTGGAATAGTGTATCTCTTGAAGTCTGTAAGAGAAGAAACAACAGAAAAGATTATAGACATCTTTTATTTCGTTTTGTTTTGGGGATATTTTTCCTCTTCCTCATTTTCTTTTTTCTTTGTAATATTTTGACATGGACACAAGAGTTTGAGTAGTTTGTTGTTGCCAGTGGCTGATAAAGAGAAAATTGGCTGGTGGGTGGACTCAATTACAAATTTTACTTATTTTTTGTTTTTGTTTTCTTCTGGACATACAGAGTTTCATTTTTATTTTTATTTTTTCCCCTCTCTTTTTTATCATAATTACCTGGATGGAGTCTTCTTTTTGTTCCCTTTTTTGTGTTCTTCACACACACACACATACACACACACACACACACACACACACACACACACACACACACACACACACATTTTCTCTATTTTCTTGGTTTTTTTTTTTTTTGTTTTTTACCTAACCCCTCACTAGAGGTAATTTGGATTAAGGTGAGAAGAACCTGAAGAGTAATAAGCAATTGTGAGATTTGGATTTGGATTACAACTCTCTTTTTTTTTACTATATTGTCCTCCCAATGGGGGTATTAAATATTTGGATTACAAATCGCATTTGGATTATAAATTTGGTGGATTATAATTATTAAGAGAATACTAAGACGTTAAAAGATGAAGAAAACAACACATCTGCCTTCAATGTCCTCTTCAACAACTTCTAGTCCGGTGACCCAGAGAACATTGGATACTATGGCATATCAAGAGAAAACCAATACTATGCAACTGAAATTAAAAAATATGATACAGGCTCTACACAAAGACTTTAAGGAAAAAATAGGCAAATTAGATGAGCGAATGGAAAAAGTAGAAGGGGAGTTAAAAGATGTTAAAGGGATGATGGGAAAAAATGTAGAACAAATACAAAAAGTGGAAGAAAAAGCAGATTTAACAGAAAAAAGAGTGGAAGAGCTGGACTATAGACTTACAACAACTGATAAAAATCAGGAAAAAATAATTATCTCTTTAGAAATGGATCGTGCAGATTATTATCTAAGATTTCAAAATATGGAAGAAGAGAAAGGGGAAAACTTAGCTGAGATAATAGCGGAGTTGTTAGCAGAAGCAATGGAGGATACTAAGGAAAATATATTAAATGAGATTGATGAGATATTTAGAGTACACACTAGATATGCAATGAGACACAATTTATCTAGAGAGGTCCATGTAAGATTCACCAAGAAAGCAATAAGAACAGAGATATTACAGATAGCAAGGAATAATTCAATAAAATATAAAGGTAGAGAGATAGTGGTGTTGAAACAAATACCAAGAAGAGTCAGAGATTTGAGAAAAGAGTACCATTTGTTGACAAAATGTTTAATTAAAAAAGGAGTGAGCTTCAGGTGGCTAATACTGGAAGGAATATTAGTGAATTGGCAGGAACAAAGACACAGATTAGATTCTCTAGAGAAAGCTGAATTATTTCATGGGGTCACAAGAGGAGGAAAGACTAAGAGAGAGAAGAGAGTTTAGATCTCAGGAAGAACTCATGGAAGAAAAAGATGAACAAACAAGAGAGAGTGTAAAGGAATGAGAAGAAAGAGTAATAAGGGAAGGGGCAAAGTCAAAGGACGTCAGAGAACAAAGAGAGACAAGGATGACAAGAGCAGCAAAAGCCACCAACAAGTAAATTATGGAGGAAGAAATAAAAGCAATATCGATAAACATAAACGGACTAAATTCGGCAATAAAAAGGAAAAGAACTTTTAATAAATTGGACACGTTAAAAATGGATATAATATGTTTACAAGAAGTCCACAACATAAAAAAAACCTTTTGGAGCATCCAAAGTTGGGAGAACTATACATGCTCCGTGTGAGTTTTAATTGAGAATTTGAGATTCCCAAACTCTGTTTAGAAATTAACTGAGAACAGCTGCCTTGGCAGTGAGAATAGAGTCTATCAAAATGCTCCTTTTAATCTTGCTTGGAAATACTGAAAAGGCAAAATCCCTTTTTAAAGTGCAAGGCAATTACAGTCCAAAAGGAATCCAATTCAGGATAAAGGTCCTTAGGGAATCCAAATCAGGCATTTTGCTTTGTGGCACTCAACAAAGGAAAAAGCCAAAACCAGTTAATCCAAGCATTAGTCTGAGACGCAGCGCCCTCTGGTGGCTCATCTGCAAACTACAAGGCAATATTAAAGCCACTCACACGCAACACACCCTAGTGGCCAAAGATGAACTGCACTAACCATGCCACATGCACGCAATGCTCCCTAGTGGCCAAAAGGTGAACTGCACCACTCACGCCACACGTACGCAACGCTCCCTAGTGGCCAAAAGGTGAACTGCACTAACCATGTCACATGCACGCAATACACCCTAGTGGTCAAAGAGTGAATTGCAGTGACATTTCTTAAAGTGTTCAGGAAATTCTCTTTGCAAATCCTACTGAATGCAGTGCAGCCTAGTGGTCAAAGAGGGAATTGCATTGACATTTCTAAAAGTGTTCAGGAAATTATCTTCAATTTTCCTATCCATAGCAAAGGCCTCTAACACGCCAGAAGAGCTGGCCCTCCCGGCTAACCTTGATACGAATGGAGAACCTGATGTCCAGAATTTAAAAATAGCAGAGGCATCTCAGAAATCTTATGACTTAAGACAGGAAAGAAAGCCTACTGAAGTCAAGCGGTTGAGACCATTGGAGGATTGGGAGAGGCTCTACCAATGCCATGAAAAATAATGGGAGAGGTTGCTGGAGCTCTACGACACATCCAAAGACGAGCTCTCCCCCAAGCGCACCTGCTCATTGCAGAACGAGAAGGAAAGGCAGTTTCCTTCTTGTTCTGCAATTGTGAATGCCATCTCTTCAACATCCAGTCTTAGTTAGGAGACCCTGAGCTTAAAAACCACATGCAGCATCTAGAGATGTTAAACGAGGAGTGCAGGAAGCTCCTTCAAAGCAATAAAGACTCTCTCCAAGCCAATCTTCAGGAGGATGATACACCGAGAGAGAAGGCCGGGTCTGAAGTAACCCATCGTTCATGTCCGCCATCCCAGGGGCCACAGGTGGCTTCCTCTCACCCTTCTAAGAAAGCCTCCTCCCTCTGTCTCAAGTCACCCCGGTCTCAGGCATATGCCAGTGCTTCACAACAACCTTCTGTCACAGGCCCCTCCCATCCTGCCAATGCACCTTCTCGTCACAACCAGTTGGTCCAGACCTCAAGCGAGAAGGCCGGGCCCAAAGTAACCCATCACGCACACTCGCCATCCCAGCACTCATAGGTGGCTTCCTCTCACTCTCTAAGAAAGCCTCCTCTTCTCATCTCAAGCCACCCCAGACTCAGGCAGGCAGCAGCATCTCACAGCAATTTTCTGCCGCAGGCTCTTCCCACACTTCAAAGGCATCTTCTTGTCACAGCCGGTCTTCCCGCACTTCAAAAGCAGAGAGTCTTGCCGGTCTAGCTATACAAGCATGAATTGAGGCTAAGGTAGCAGAAGTTGCTCTATGTGCAGAAAAGGCAGAGCAACTGCAAAAGGAAGAGATGGCAGCTGTAGCAACCAAAGCAGCTCTACTTGTGGCAGAGGCAGAACAAGCCTGAAGGGAAGAAATGGCCAAAGCTCAGGCCAGCCTTGAGTTTCTTCAGAGCGCATGGAAGGCAGCAGAAAAGGCAGCACGGGTCACAGCTTTACAGGCAGAGGTTGAAGGCACCCTCCCTGGCTACCATACTGGAAAGCCAGAAAGTGAAAGCTTGTACAGCCATGTCAAATCCTATGTGGACGACCAGAATGCTCTATGGCACGAGCAGGAAGGAGCAATGCAGTTGATCGCAAAACTCCCAAAACCAAGTGAACAAGGAGGAGAATCTCAACCACTAGGCTTGGAAACTAGTCAGAATGCTGACATCGTCAGACCCGCACGACAAGAACCCTTCCTCAGATTTAGCAAACTTACCCCAACAAACCAAGACACACGGGGTCACCAGAGTAGTCCATCAGCAGCAGCGAAGGCTCCTCAGCAGGAAGACACACAAGAAGCTGCAACTTCTGAGCTCAATGCAGAGGCCAGGGAATTCTTGCCAGACCTACAAGGCAACTCGAGCATGAAACTCTGCCATGATGTATGCAATCTGCCTGCCTGGCAGCAAGCAGAACAACCATTGTCTGTGTCATGGCAAGATGAAATCATCATGAAGTACTCTGCAAGAAAATACCAGCCGTCCTTGGCACATGCCCCTACCGACTCCATGGGGTATATCGTACCACCTCCCCCTGACTACAACTCCCATGCAATCCCAATGTTATGGTCACTCCGGCGGGGAAGACTGGATTTGGCATCTACTGGTGTGCACAAGTTCTCTGACAAGCCAGGCAGAGAATATTTACTATGGAAGCATATCCTCAGGAATGCCATTAATAATGAAGGGTTGCGGCCAGTCGAACAGCTCTGCCAAATGATAGCATGGCTAGGACCCGAATCTGCAGAAGTAGTAAAACACATCTACTCATCCCAACTAGGCGACCCAGCCACCGCCCTCAGGCTATCATGGGATATGCTCGATCAACAGTATGGTGTGTCTACACTGACGGAGTCCTCGTTCTTAGATTGTATCAACGATTTCCCTGCCATCAGTCTTAGCGAACCTCACAAGCTATGGAAATTATCTGCCCCCCTCACTCAGCTGCGGTCAGCACAAAAGGATCCCACCTTGCCGGGACTCACTTGTCTCGACCAGTACAGGACGCAAAAATCTATCGTTCAAAAACTACCACAGCAGCTGATTGAAGAATGGATCAAGTTATCCGATGCTTACAGGGCGAAGAACTGAGGCAGAGACCCTCCCTTTGCTGCTCTTGAAGAATTTGTTGTCCACCAAGCGAAGCTATGCAATGACTCTCGAAACCTCGGCTTCAGAGAAAAATAGCCCCCTGCTACCAAAAAGGCCACCCAGAACTCTGCTCCGACCAAGAATCCGTCGCAAACTGCAAAGGGAAAAACCTTTGTGTCTGTGCATAAAACACAGGTCGCTACCCTGCCCATGAAGAACCTAGATGAGCAACTGTCGAAGAGAGCTCAACATAAACCTCTGACAACAAATTAAAAATCTATTATGTCCACTCCAAAAGTCCTCACATACTCTGAATAAGTGCAGAGAATTCCGAAGGAAGCCCCTGGATGAAAGAAAAGATTTTATCAGGGAGTACAGAGTCTGCTTCAAGTGCTATGAGTCTAAGGAGCACATGGCCAAAGCTTGCACAGCAAAGGTGCAATGTTACCTGTGCAAAAGTAATCAGCACCCAAGCGCCCTGCATCCAGACTCTGAGTTGACACCACGGCCGACTCCTACCCCTCCTCCAACCAAAGAGTCTCAGCACGACACCAAAGCGCACCCAGAGGCAGCAATGAGTGTCAACTGCACATCAGCATGTGGTGACTCACCATCCCCTCGCTCATGCCACCAGACCTGCCTAGCTAAAGTCTACCCAGCTGGATGCCCAGAAAAAGCCATGAAGATGTATGTAATAATGGACACACAGAGCAATCAATGTCAGCATTCTTCAATCTCTTTGACATCCAAACTGAGGAAACGCACTTCACAATATCATCATAGTAAATATTCTCTGCCCAGGCTCCAGGCACATGGCGGGGAAGAAAGTCACTGGACTCCACATAGAATCATTAGATGAGAGTGCAAAGTTCACACTGCCACCATTGCTAGAATGGGACGCTTTACCAGATAATCGCAGTCAGATTGCAATACCAGAGGTAGCAAGCAACATACCTCACCTGAGGCACATGGCTAATCACTTTCCTGCCCTAGATCCCGAAGCTGAAATCCTGCTCTTGTTGGGAGTGGATGCCTCTGAAGCTTTTCCTCCCCATGAAGTGTCAGAGCCCAGCAGGCTCTCCATTTTCTCTCAAGACAGAACTCGGATGGGTCATCTTAGGAACAGTTTGTGTTGATCAGCTGCAGGCCCCAACCCAGGTGAATGTCTTCGCGACCTCCATTCTCAGTAATGGGAGAGCATCCCATTTGAAACCACGCCAAGAATACTTCACAACCTCGACAAACAACTCTGTTTTAGGAGCGACAGTGTTCCAGACCAGCAAAGAAGTCAATGACTTGGCCTTGTCAACAGAGGACAAAGAATTTCTGCAGCTTGTGGATAAGGAACTTCAACAGGATGCTAACGGAACCTGGGTAGCCCCATTAGCCTTTCGCATAACCAGGCAGCACCTGCCAAACAACCATAAACAAGGTCTCTCTCGCCTCTTCAGTCTGAGACGAATCATGAACAGGAAGCCTGCAATGAAAGCTCATCTAGTGGAGTTCATGGACAAGATGATCCAGAATGGGCACACCGAGCTTGCCCCAACCCTGGGAAAAGATGAAGAATGCTGGTAACTGCCATTCTTTGGAGTGTACCATCCATAGAAACCAGGTCAGATATGAGTGGTCTTTGATGCCAACGCGCAGTTCCAAGACCTCTCTCTGAACAAAGTCCTTCTCACAGGGCCTGATCTTACCAACAGCCTGCTAGGCATGCTCATCCACTTCAGAAAGAAAGCCATAGCCTTCATGGCCAACATCCAGCAGATGTTTTACTCATTCCTTGTCAGGGAAGATCATCGCAACTAGTTGTGTTTCCTGTGGTTCAGTGATGAACAGCAGAACCAACGGATCACAGAGTACAGAATGTGAGTGCACGTCTTTGGGAATGGTTCTTCCCCTGCAATCACTAACTATGGTCTGCAACACACAGCTCGTGTGGGCAAAGCTGAATACAGCACAGATGCCAGATGCTTCGTGGAATGGGACTTCTACGTTGATGATGGCCTAAAATCTGTACCCACCCCAGCAGAAGCCATAGACTTATTAAAAAGAACATGCCAGATGCTAACGGTAGCCAACCTCAGGCTGCACAAGATAGGATCCAACAGTGAAGAAGTGATAGAAGCCTTCAATCCTGAAGACCACGCCAAGGGATTATAGGACCTCAATTTTGGCACCGACACCCCTCTTATCCAACGGAGTCTTGGTCTGTGTTGGGACTTGAAGAAGGACATCTTCACCTTCAGAGCCCCAGCCCAGTAGACCGTCTTCACAAGGAGAGGAGTTCTGTCAACAGTGAACAGCCTATTTGACCCTCTAGGGTTTGCTGCACCTGTAACGATCCAAGGAGGCTCCTTCTGCGTACGATCTCACAAAGCACCAAAGATTGGGATGAACCACTTCTGCCACAACAGAACCAAGAATGGGAGTCGTGATGTGCCTCCCTGAATTGTCTCCAAAGCGTCAGCGTACAGCGCACATGTGTTCCCATCTCACCCACCACCAGACCGAAGAAAGAGCTGCACGTCTTCTCAGATGCGTCCACGAAGGCAATAGCAGCTGTGGGATACAACAGGGTCTATGGCGGGGAGAGCGACATTCACGTTGGCTTCGTCACGGGGAAGGCAAAACTAGCACCACAACAAGGTCACACCATACCAAGGTTGGAACTCTGCGGCACCATATTGGCTGTAGAACTTGCAGACCTGATAACAAAAATGATAGACCTTGAGCTTCAACCCACCACCTTCTATACGGACAATAAGGTGGTGCTGGGCTACATCCACAACCAAAGCAGATGCTTCTATGTCTACCTAAGCAATAGAGTAGACAGGATCAGAAAATCTTCAAGTCCAGAGCAGTGGTGGTATGTGCCAACAGACCTGAACCTAGCGGATCATGCTAAACAGTCTATCCTGCATCCCAGTTGGCAGAATCAACCTGGCTAAAGGGTCCTGATTTCTTGGCTCACTCAGACACCCTGATGCTACTGAGACCAGAACACCATGAGCTTTTAGACCCAGATCAAGATGCCAACGTGCGACCTCAGGCGCTCAGCAAACCGCTCAAACATGATAAAGAAACAGCCGTCCAGGCCACCTGTTTGGTGACAATGATCAAGGAGACAGAAAAATGACACCTTGACTATACCCTAGAACCCGCTCACTTCGAAAACTTCTCCAGATGGAGATCTCTCCTAAGAGGCGTAGCAGTGATTGTGCGTTCCCTGCATCGCAAGGCAAATTTACAGACAAGCGACCCAGATAGCCATCTCCGAGCAGAGAGATTCTGCAGAGTGTGAAACAAGACACGTACCTGATGGAATTTGAGTGCCTAAAGGCTAAGAAGTCTATTCCAAAATCCAGCCCATTTCTGAAGCAGAACCCGTTCCTTGACAGCCATGACATACTTTGAGTAGGGGGGTGTCTGGATAAAGCAGAAATAGTCTCAAATATCAAATACCCTATCATCCTTCCCACTCGTCAACATGTGACGAACCCGCTGGTCCATTTAATTTGATTTAAATTCACTTTCAAACATAAATATGCCCAGGAGCACCTGCCTCCCTTCCCTCTCCCCACTTACAAGGATTTTTATGACTAATTCCTCTTTATGTGGTAAATAGTCATCTTGTCCACTGCTCTGGGCAACCTCTTCAGTGACCATTAATAGTTGCTTGAGCCTTTCGTCCTGGAAAACCCAAGTGGGAATAGGGTGGGGTGAGAAGAAACCACAAGGAAGAGGATGTATTTATTTATTTAAACCTTTACGTAGCTGACCGTCTTTGGTTAGGGTCCAAGATTTTTCCAAGCAACCCCTAAGAACTGCAGTCAGATTGTAACTGTTCAATAAAAGGGTATATTTGAAGCTCAGGGTTGAACTGTAGAGCCCTTGGGGGCTCTCTGAGCTTGGTTGTTTTTTACAGACATTTCTTATATTTTGTCACCAGCAATTGAAATCCAGATAAGCAGGGATTAACACCAGACAAACAATGCAGCAGTAAACAAGAGATCAAGGAACTACCAAGAAGACAACAACAGTCCTGCCAGCACTGACAGGACAAGCCACTTATATATAAACTGAGAGCAAACCCCACTCCCTTTTGGCACTGATAATGTTACCTAGTTGGGTAAGGAAACATCTGCAAAAAAAAAAACACCCAAGTTAGCAGAAATCACTGAGGATCCAAAAGTCCTCCTCCTCCTCTTCCTCCTTTCCGGACAGTGAGAACAATTAACCACTGGAACAGCCTGCCTCCAGAAGTTGTGGGTGCTCCATCACTGAAGGCTTTTAAAAAGAGATTGGACAGCCATTTGTCTGAAATGGTATAGGGTTTCCTCCTTGAGCAGGGGGTTGGACTAGAAGATCTCTAAGGCCCCCTTCCAAGTCTGTAATTCTATTATTCATTTGTGTGTCTAATATTGAAGAAATGGAGGAACAGAGCCGTCAAAGAAAGGATGCCAAAGGAGGGACAAAACGAAACGTGAACGACAAACATTAAAATACTTTTTAAAATTATTGGAAAGAATGAAATTGTTGAATTAACCCGCGGACAGTTGGCCATGGCTTGTGGGCAGCAGTGAGTTGGCCACAGCAAGTTGTCCTCTTCTGACATTGTGTCGAAGACAACTGTGGCCCTAAAAGTGTAAAACCTCAGCATATTTACCTTATCTTGAAAAAATAGCCCTTCTTTTTCAGGCTTTGCATTGATGGGTGGCAGTATGTCTATTTTCTTCCTTGGCTTGTCTGGAGAAATCTGCTTTGGCAACAACAACAAGAACAACAAAAAAGAAGTTGTGACAAAGTGAAGGAGCAGAGGAAGAAACCGCTTTTTGTGTGTTTCCAAGGGGAGTGTTGGTTTCCCTTCTGCGTCAGGATGCATATTATAATTTATTTGACTTTTCTAGCTGTCTAGCTGGGACAGACACCAAGCACATAAGAAGGACCATCTGGATTGTATCAGTTGGAGCTGAGATAGCTTTTGAGATGAATGGTTGGAAAATTTCTGCCACAAATTGTGAGAATTGTTGTCCAGGTGAAGAGCATAGATTTTCTTCCTCTGTCTGAAATGGCAAGTAAACAACCTGTCTCCAGATGTTGGTAGTCCTTGATTTATCACCATTTATTGTTGTATCCTGTCGACCACCGGCCCCTCCGGCAGCTGAATTAGAGGAGGAGGAGGAGGCGTGGGAGTCAGGGTCAGCATCAGGGCAACCTGAGACCTCCGAGGGGGAAGAGGGAATGGAGCTGGCAGAGATAGAGAGAGAGGCAGAGGCGGAGCCTGGGCCATCCATCAGTCCTCAGATGGAGAGAGTCAACAGCCCCCAGGTTTGGAGGTGGTTGATGAGGAAAAGGAGGGACAGCTAGGCCCAGTGCCTGATGCACAGATGCGCAGAAGCCAGAGAAGAGGAGAGCAGCAGAAATCTATGGGCCGATCCTTGGGACAGAAGAGCCACCGCTGCTGGCAAAGCCCCACCCTAGCTCTGGGGATAAAAGGGTGGGAGCAGAGATGAATAGAAGTGGCAGAGAACTATTCATGTTCCAGACGGACAGACTTGTTAGCCTGCGTTGAGAGAGAAACGTTTTGCCACCATGGACCTCAGGACCCACCACAACACAAACCAAGCTGCTTACCTTAAAAGTACTGACGTAGTCCACGGTGGCCTCTAATTGTTATCTCACCGAATCAAGAGCTTCTTTACCAGATCTGCCTTCATCGGAGAGTTCTGAGAAGAAGAGACAGACTGAGATTGATGGGCAATTCGATGGGACAAGCCTTCTCAAAGCAAAGAGAGAAAAGATGTGTGTAGAGGATGACCAGGCTGAGCTTGAGGGAGGGGTCAAAAGTGTTATAAGTCTAGAGGCCCTGATCTTCATGTCCTTAGACAACCCTCTTGAGGAGGAAATCTGAACTCCAGTGCAATATACTGGAGGTGGAGCTCGCGGCTCCACCCCGGAAGATCCTCCACTTTCCTCCACTCCAGTCTTCTCTCCTCCACTCCGCTCCGCTCTCCTCCACTCCGGTGTTCTCTCCACCACTTTGCTCCACTATCCTCCAACTCCACTTTCCTCCACTCCAATCTCTCCTCCACTCCAATCTCCTCCACTGCAACAACACAACAACTCAACAACTCAACAACTCAACAACTCAACAACTCAACAACTCAACAACTCAACAACTCAACAACTCAACAACTCAACAACTCAACAACTCAACAACTCAACAACTCAACAACTCAACAACTCAACAACTCAACAACTCAACAACTCAACAACTCAACTCTCCTCCTCTCCTCCACTCCTCCACTCCACTCTATACCTGGATATAAAGGCAGGACGGTGTCTGGAGAACGTCTACTCCCCTGGGCGAGGTTGCTCCCCTGAGCCCTTTCCCTCTCGTGCACCCTTGGCCAGGGAGTGGGCTCTTTCAGGCCATTCTTGATCTCCTTCTGAGGAGCCCCCGGAGGTGTCCTGGCAGTTGTTCTCTGTGCCAAATCGGACAGCACCAGCGCTGGAGGCTGAACCTTCTTCCTTACGGCCATTGGAGCTGGGGAAATGATAAGTTCCAGCAAGACCTGCGAGGCTCGCTGAGTGGCTGAGGAACTGGACGGGCGGGAACCAGAGAAGTGGGCTTCCTGGTTGTCCCACTGCCGTGGGTCATTATTATTGATCTTGCTGTCCTTCTTCTTCAGGAATGGCAACTTCCTGAAGAAGAGGTTTCCCTCGATACCTCCGAGGAAACTCCAAACTAGCAGCTGATTGGGATCCGAAATAAAATCTGATCCGCTCTTGAGCAGGGGGTTGGACTAGAAGACCTCGAAGGTCCCTTCTGGCTCTGTTGTGATTGATTGATTGATTGATTGATAGTGTGGGATGGGCTGATGTGATAGGACAAGGCTGGTTCAATAGGTAGCCGAGCCCTGTAGCATCTGTACCTGGATATAAAGGCAGGACGGCGTCTGGAGAACGTCTACTCCCCTGGGCGAGGTTGCTCCTCTGAGCCCTTTCTCTCTCATGCACCCTTGGCAAGGGAGTGGGCTCTTTCAGGCCATTCTTGATTTTCTGAGGAGCCCCCCAGGGTGTCCTGGCAGTTGTTTTCTGTGCCAAATCGGGCAGCACCAGCGCTGGAGGCTGAACCTTCTTCCTGACGGCCATTGGAGCTGGGGAAATAACAAGTTCAGGCAAGACCTGCGAGGCTCGCTGAATGCCTGAGGAAATGGATGGGCGGGAAGTAATGCTGGAGGCTGAACTTTCCTCCTGGTGGCCATAGGAGCAGGGGAAACGAGAAGTTCCGGCAAGACCTGTGAGGCTTGCTGATGGTTGTCCCACTGCCATGACTCATTACTATTCTTCTGGCCATGCTTCTTCTTTAGGAGTTTTTTTAAGTCTATCAGCCATCTTGTGAACTGCTAGAAGGAGATCCTATCAGGAAAGAAGAATGTTTGTTACTCTGGGCAGAAATGAGGGGTCCTTGGTGCTCCCCTCTCTCCCTCTTCCTCTCCCTCTCCCTCTCCCTCCCTCTCTCTTTCTCTCTCAAAAAAGTGGTAAGAGAACACCTGTCTGATATTGGTGAATACAAATCACCAAAACCTGACGGACTACATCCCAGAGTTCTGAAGGAGCTTGCAGATGTTATCTCAGAACCACTGTACCATATCTTTCAAAAATCTTGGAGCACTGGGGAACTACCAGAGGATTGGAAAAGAACTGATGTGGTTCCCATCTCCAAAAAGGGGAGGGGGGAATCAGACCCAGGAAACTACAGACCAATCAGCCTAACATCAATACCTGCCTGGGAAGATACTGGAAAAGATAATCGAAAAAACAGATCTGCGAACATCTAGAAATAATAAAGTTATAGGTAGAAGCCCGCATGGGTTTGTTAAAAACAGATCAGGTCAAACCAATCTTATTTCATTTTTTGACAAAGTGACTAAATTAGTAGACCAGTGAAATGCTTGGAGATACCATATTTTTTGGAGTATAAGACACACCTTTTTACCCCCCCAAAAGAGGGTGACAACTTGGGTGCGTCTTATACACCGAATGTAGCCCCACCCACCCACCCACCCACCCACACCCACCCTTTGACCTCTGTCTTCCAGCAATTTACATGTTTGCAGCAAAGAGGGAAGAGCCACTTCTAACCAGGACTCACACCTCTCGTGAATCCTGGGGTCCAGATCTGTGGGTCAGCCTCTTCCAGTTCATCCTCTTAAAAATATTGGAAACTCCCCGTATTGATCGGTGCTGAGAATATATGGGAAGGTGAAATGAAGTATGAATGTGTCTAAAGACATTTCAAACGTAGAACATAGAATTCCTAGGGCTGGAAGGGACCTTGGAGGTCTTCTAGTTGAACCCCCTGTTTGAGTAGGAAACTCTATACCATCCTGGTCAAAGGACTATCTTAAAAATCTCTCTTCTTAAAAACCTCTAGTGGTGGACCACTCACAATTTCTGGAGGCAAGCCATTACATGCATTAATATACAGAATAACAGAGTTGGAAGGGACCTTGGAGGTCTTCTATTCCTACCTCCTGCTTCAGCAGGAGACCCTACTCTTTCCCAGACAAATGGCTGTCCAGTCTCTTCTTGGAAATCTACAGTGATGGAACACTCACAACATCTGGAGGCAAACCATTCCACTGATTAATTAACAGAATAACAGAATTGGAAAGGACTTTGGTGGTCTTCTAGTCCAACCCGCTGCTGAAGATCTTATATCATAGACAACACATGGCTGTCCAGTCTATGTTTGAAACCCTCCAGTGATGGAACACCCACAATTTCTGAAGGCAAGCTGTTCCATTCTGGTTCATTCTGGAGCAAAGCCCACAACGTCTCCCTGTTTTTGGGTGGGAGACACTGCCGATGTGATAGAGTGCTCGGGTCTCCCCTCCCCACAAAAAATAAGAGTCATTGGGGGGGTCTTTCTTAGGCCAATTTCTCGTCACATGTGACTGCTGGTGCCAGGATGGGGAATAACCACCCAAAGCTGCTTTTGGAAACTTAGACCCTCAAGAGGGAAAGCTGTGATATCATCCCAGAAATGATGGGAATTACAACTCTGTTATTCTGTTATTCTGTTATTCTTTCTGGGAACCTGGGACCTTGTTGCCAATAATGTCATGGTCGGCTTGCTACGCAAATCCCGCTCGCAAACAGAGATAAGCAATGAGGGGGGAGGCATTGGAACGCAAGAGGGGTACCAGGGAGGGTAAAGGAATTCAAGTTTGCTTGCTTGAAGCCTGAGACAGATCCACCACCCTAAGATCATCGGCTGGGAAAGTCCGAGGTGGAGAGAACATTCCCAAAACAACATGAATGTGAGTGATTGGCTAGACAAAGGATGATGCTGTTTGATCTGCAGAAGCATCTGCTATGTTCATGAAACTAATAAACAAAGTCCTGCATGAGCACCTGTACAAAGGGGTCTTGGTGTACCTGAGTGATATATTGATATATACCGAGACCCTGAAAGAGCACATGCAACTGGTCAGAGTGGTGATCCAAAAGTTACGAAAAGCTCAGTTCTATACGAAATTGTCTAAGTGTGATTTCCAGAAAACCAGCCTGGACTATTTAGGGTACCAAATCTCGAAAGGAGTAGAGATGGACACCAGAAAAGTGAAGGCCATATTAGAGTGGGCACCAGGGGTGGGTTCCACTTACCTTCGCCACTGGTTCGCATCACGACATTTTGTGTGCGCACGAGTGCGTCCCCACATGCAATTCTGCTTCCACGCATGCTCAGTAGCTATAATCAGCCCGAAACACAGCTGAGGAGCTGATCAGCTGTGCTTCGGGCGAAGGAATAAAGGTAAGTATAAACCCGGGGATCCTTTTTCAAGTAGCAGCAGAGGAAAGGACTTCCAAACAGTAAAAAATTCGGAAAAAAATCCCCCAAAAAGATGGTGGAGCCCATGGACCGGCACCGTCTGAACCGGATCCATGATGCCATCGTGACATCATCAGCGGGTCGCTACCAGAGGTGGGATCCTGCCTCTGATTGCCGGTGCGGCTAATAGCTGTTCTTCGGCGCAGAGCCGAAGATGCTGCTGCCGTTTGCGGAGCCATAGCCTTCCCCGGGCGCTTTCCCCGCCCGCATGGATGCCGCCAATTGCGTTCTTTTGCCCTCTGCGCATGCAGAACGCTTTGCGCATGCGCAGAGGGCAAAAGAACGCAATTGGCGGCATCCATGCGCGCAGGGAAAGCGCCCGGGGAAAGCTATGGCTCCACGAACGGCAGCAGCGTCTTCGGCTCTGCGCCGAAGAACAGCTATTAGCCGCACCGGCAATCAGAGGCAGGATCCCACCTCTGGTCGCTACCAGTTTGGGTGATCCAGTCGAACTGGGAGGAACCCACCCCTGGTGGGCACCCCGACGGACCAGGAGGCAGTTGCAAAGTTTCCTTGGGTTTCTGAATTTTTACCACCAATTCATCCCACATTTGCTCAAATCACCCTGCCAATTACCAACTTCCTGAAAATGGGAGGGTGGCGAGGCCCAGACCCGGCCAGCCTCTGAATTGATCACTGAAGTGCCAAGTGGCTTCCAAAAAGTTAAAGTGCCTCTTCGCCGTGGAACTGGTCCTAAAGTACACTGACCCAAATGAGCCATTTGTGATACCAGCAGATGCTAGCGATGTGGTGGTAGACATGGTTCTGCTCCAGAAAAATGCCAAAGGGAACCTGCAGCCTTACATCTATACATCCCGAAAGCTTTCTGAGACCAAGAAATGCTGGGCTATCTTGGAGAAGGAAGCCTATGTGGTCCAGTGGGCTCTGCTAACCTGGAGGTAGTTTCTAGAGGAAAGCCAAACCCCATTTGAGATGTGAACGGACCACAAGAATGTGGAAGCTTTGAAGACCAGTGGTGGGTTGCTACCAGTTCGCCCCAGATCAGGCGTACTGGCAGCAGCAGTGGTGGGAGGCTCCACCCACCCATCTGGACATCTCTGCACATGCGCGTGCACCCCGTGTGTGCACGCACGCACTCCCAATAGTGAACCTGTAGCTACGATAATTGAAACCCACTACTGTTGAAGACCCCTTGAAAATTATCCCATAAGCAGGTTTGATGGGCATAATACTTCAACCATCTTAACTTCACTCTCCACTACCTGCTGGGGGGGGGGAGAGAACTTTCTTGGGGATACAGCCTCCCAGATGCCACAATACAACAGTGCCCAAGCAGAGGTTGTTAACATCAAACAACAAAACAACATCCTACACACCACCAACCAAGACTAGGTAAGCGCGCCCCTTACTTCCTCAATCCAATCCAATTCTAATCTCAAATGCAAACTAATCAATGCAAGAAGTGTAGTTAACAAAATGCCTGAATTCCTCTTACTACTAAACACTGACACCTTCGACATTATCTTTGTCTGCGAAACATGGCTAAACGCATCCCTCCCTGACTCCATCATCACAGCAAGAAACTACCTTGTCTTCAGGTCCGACCGCGAAACCCGCAGAGGAGGCGGAGTAGCTATATTCTACAAAAAGACATTAAACCTAAAAAATATCCAAGTTGCACATGATCTCACCCTTCCTGAAACCATCGTCTGTGATCTGTCCCTAAATACCACACTTCGTTTCATACTTTGTTACAGAGCCCCAGACTACGACATCACACATGCGAACAAATTAACATCACTGCTAACGTGGGCAACCTCCTGCCCGTACCCCCTAATCTTTCTTGGAGACCTCAACCTACCTCTCATTAACTGGACCTTAAATGAATGCACAACTGAACCCATCCATTCAACCCTATACAATGCTGTTACCAATCTGGGACTCGACCAACTAGTAACAAACAATACTAGACTCAACAACTGCCTCGACCTCATTTTCTGCAATAGCAAAAGCGCAATTTATGGACTTCAAATAAAAGAACCCTTCTCCAACAGCGACCACAGCATGATACTTTAGCCTCAATCTACACCATTGCAAGAATCACCTTAATAATGGGACACCCAAGTATAATTTTAAAAAAGCCAACTATGAACTCATAAACGCCGACCTCTCAACTCTTGACTGGCAAACTCTATTCTCTAACTGTAACACTGCCGATGACCTCTATAACATCTTCTTGCTCGAAGTCAAAAGAACTATCAGATTACACGTACCACTAATAACCACCATAACAAAGAAAAACAAACTACCCATATCAATAAGGAAGCTTCAATCAAAAAAAAAATCCCTCTGGCGAAAAAACAAAACAGGCTATGTAGCTAACTTCAAAAACCGCTACAAAAATATATGCCACCAAATAAAGATGGAATGCTCCAACTACCACAGCAAACAAGAGGAAAACCTTCTGCGCACCAAATCTAACCGCGCCTTCTACAACTTCGTAAATAACAAACTCAAGGACTCGAGACCTCTCCCACCACTAAAAGGACCCAACAACAAAGAATGCTATGATGAAACAGTCAAAGCAAACCTCTTCAACAGATTCTTTGGCTCAGTCTTTGTAAACAGCAATGGCTCATGTCCAAAATTCCCTAGTCGTACCACAAATACTCACAACAATTTAACACAAATAGAGTTCACTGAATACAACGCTGAAAAAGCACTACGTGACCTAAAACCTTCTCTATCAATCGGACCAGATGGACTATGTGCACACTTCCTAAAAAAGATCTCCACAGCCATTGCCGAGCCACTACGCATAATCTTTGAAAAATCCTACAGGACCAGTTCCCTACCAAACCTATGGTCATTAGCCACGGTCATCCCCATCTTCAAAAAGGGAGATCCCAGTCTAGTAGAAAACTACCGACCAATCTCTCTATGCTGCGTCACATGCAGAGTCATGGAAACAATCATAAACCAATCCATTACCCTCCACCTAGAAACTAACAACCTACTTTCAAACAAACAATTCGGTTTCAGGAAAAAACTATCCTGCAATCTACAACTACTACACTGCAAAAACATATGGACCACAAAACTGGACCAGGGCAAAACAATAGACGCAGTTTACATAGACTTCTGTAAAGCCTTCGACTCAGTGGTTCACGATAAACTACTTCTGAAACTGAAATCCTATGGCATCTCTGGACCCCTACATGACTGGTTAACTGCATTCCTGTCAAACAGACAACAAATGGTCAAAATAGGGAGCGCCCTATCAAACCCCGTTCCTGTTAACAGCGGTGTACCCCAAGGCAGCGTACTAGGACCCACACTCTTCATACTCTATATAAATGACCTTTGCGATCACATTACAAGCGACTGCGTTCTCTTCGCCGATGATGTAAAACTCTTCAACACCACCGACAACACTACTATCCTCCAAAAAGACCTAGACTTTGTGACAGAATGGTCTAACATCTGGCAACTCCAAATCTCAACCAACAAATGCTCTGTCCTACACATTGGCAAAAAAAATCAGAACATTAAATACAAGCTGAAAAATCAAGACCTTACAGACGACCCTCACTCTGTCAAAGACCTTGGAATACTCATATCAAATGACCTAAGTGCCAAAGCCCACTGCAACAACATTGCCAAAAAGGCTTCAAGAGTTGTTAACCTAATCTTACGTAGCTTCTTCTCCGGTAATATCACACTACTAACCAGAGCATACAAAACATTCGCCAGACCAATCCTTGAATACAGCTCATCTGTCTGGAACCCACACCGCATATCAGACATAAATACATTAGAAAGTGTCCAGAGATACTTTACAAGAAGAGTCCTCCACTCCTCTACTCGCAACAGAATACCTTACGCAACCAGATTTGAAATCCTGGGCTTAGAAAGCTTAGAACTACGTCGCCTTCGGCACGACCTAAGCATAACTCATAAAATTATCTGCTACAATGTCCTTCCTGTCAATGACTACTTCAGCTTCAACCACAACAATACACGAGCACATAACAGATACAAACTCAAAGTGAACCGCTCCAAACTTGACTGTAGAAAATACGACTTTAGCAACAGAGTGGTAAATGCCTGGAACTCACTACCTGACTCTGTGGTTTCGTCACCAAACCCTCAAAACTTTACCCTTAGACTGTCCACTGTTGACCTCACCCAATTCCTAAGAGGTCAGTAAGGGGCGTGCATAAGTGCACCAGTGTGCCTACCGTCCCTGTCCTAATGTTCCCGCTTATCAGTACCCATCTTATGTATACAAACAATGTTTTATCTATGTATATTACCAACATGTACTTGACAAAATAAATAAACAAACAAACAAACTCCATCATGTCATCCCGTAAAATGTATGTCTCAGCAAGCCAGAGGATGTTGATCCTGCAGTAAAGCCATGACGTGAGGGCAGCAGGGCATTTTGGGTTTGTAAAGACTCTGACGTATTTGGACATATAAATGTGCCCCCTTCAGATACTGTAGGAGACTAAGGTGACCAGATGTCCCACTTTTGGCGGGACAGACACGCTTTTCAAGCATGTGTCCCGCGTCCCGCATTGTTTCCAAAAAGTCACGCTTTTTTGGAAAGAATGCCATTTTGAAAAGAAACAGCGGGATGTCTGGTCACCTTACTCTTGGCTCTCCTGCTCCCCCTCCGCCAGCGCTGGGCTGCTGGAGTGACAGGGGGAGAAAGGAGATCAGGAGGCGGCGGCGGATCACAACAACCCCAGCGGCAGCTCCAGGCAGAGAGAGAGAGAGAGAAGCGAGCGAGCAAGTCACTCCGCCGCATGCGCTTGTATGCGCACTTGTGTGTGTGTGTGTGTGTGTGTGTGTTCATGACCGTGCGCGGCGGAGTGACTTGCTCGCTCGCTTCTCTCTCTCTCTCTCTGCCTGGAGCTGCTGCTGGGGTTGTTGTGATCCGCAGTCGCCTCCTGATCTCCTTTCTCCCCCTGTCACTCCAGCAGCCCAGAGCTGGCGGAGGGGGAGCAGGAGAGCCAAGAGACGCTGGGTTGGAGCACCATCTCCGGGCTGCTCCCCTTCCCAAGCCAGCCCCATTCACTCGCTTGCCAGCCAGCCAGCCCAAGCCACTGCCGGCTCCTGAAGGGGAGGCGGGAGGTGAGGAAAGGCCTCCCGCCTCCCCCCCACCCACCTGGACACCGACATTTGCGTTCTTTTGCCCTCTGCGCATGTGCACAGCATTCTGCGCATGCGCAGAGGGCAAAACTCAAATGACGGCGTCCAGGCGGGCCCGCCCCCCGTCAATGGTGTCCTTCTTAAAAAAAAATCTGGTCACCTTAAGGAGACACAATCCCTCAATAACTGAGTCAAATAAACCAAGAACACCCCCTTCAAAACACTTGGAGGCCTTTGGGGAAGGGGTTCACCCCATAGTCTGAGATGGCCATGTCAAAGGGGTCTCACCCCACTAAGTACATCCATACAACCAGAGGAAGGAAAGTCCACCAGATCTCAAAGATCAGGTCACACCATCCACCACGCTGTAGGCATCACCACCATCTCAGCTGCAAAACTTATTGTCCATTCTTCATTTAATAAACTAAGAAATTTCAAAATGCAAAGAATCCTAGTGTTTTATATCAATATGTGAAAACAACATAAAGTATCAAGGAAAAAAAAATCCCATTCACTCTCTGTCTTTTTTCCTATTTACCCAACAATGGGTAAAGGCTGTCACCTTCCTGCCTCTTAATCAGCTCTCATCCAAAAATATTGCTAGAAAAAATGGGAAATGAAATTTTGTCTCAGGCACTCAGAAATCAAATACTCAGAAATTTTGGATGAACAAGGAATCCTAAAGGATATTGAAACTTTGAAGGAACAAGGAATTAGAATAGATTGGTGGCCATGTTATCAAATCAGATCTAGACTACAAGAGGATAAGAAGAAATTTGGAATAGCAAAAAAGAAATCAGAATTAGATAAAATTTTATTGGGACAAGGGGAAAAAATAACAAAAAATTATAAATTTTAATTAAATTACAAAATGCAAGAAGAAATTGTTAAAGGCAATATGATTAGTTGGGCCAAAAAATTTGCATATAGTATAAATTTGGAACAGTGGGAAAAAATTTGGACTAAAAATTTTAAATTAACTAAATCAGTTTCATACAAGGAAAATATATATAAAATGTACTACAGATGGCACCTACCACCAGCGAGATTGGCCAAAATGTATCAAAATATAAATCCTAAATGTTGGAAATGCCAATACAAAAACGGAACATACTACCATATGTGGTGGACCTGCCCAAGAGTTAAAAAATTCTGGCAAAAAATACATAACTGGCTCGAAGAGATAACGACACAAAAAATAAATATCAAACCGGAAATATTTTTATTAGGAATATTAGAACAGACGATAGAAAGAAAACACTGGTATATCATAATACATATACTGACAGTGGCGAGAATATGTTTAGCACAATATTGGAAGCAGGGCGATGTACCTACTGAAAATGTAATTATTAGAAAAATTTTAGAATGTGCAGAATTAGATAAATTAACAATGGAATGAAATCAGAAAGAAGATTCGGAATATTTTGAAATTTGGAATATTTTTTTATAATTGGCTGGAAAGGAGAAAAGAAAAAAAGAGATGTTTAGATTGATGTTTAATTTATGAACTCATATAGGATTATATAAGTTTAGTTACTATAAATGTATGTGTTTATTAATATATATTTAGATAAAAATTATAAGAAAAATACAATATATACAGTTATATACAGCTGTATAGTTGTATATAAGTAAAAAGGTAATGTCAAGACACTTACCGTAGAAGTACCCAAGAGGTTTATATGTATATTTGTACATGTATGTACATGTTTTGTTTTGTTTAATGTTTGTTTGTCTTTTTTAATGTTTATATTCAAATGAAAATTATTATTTAAAAAAAAAATTGTCTCAGGCACAAGCAATTTTAAAACCAGCTCCAGTTTAGGATTGATATATTTATTTATTTATTTATTTATTTATTTATTTATTTATTTATTTATTTATTTATTTATTTATTTATTTCTTGGTTCTTATATGCCGCCCTACTCCCGAGGGACTGAAGTTGTGACATAAAAGAAAATCATCAACAGGCCCTAGTCTTAACATTAGGCAGAGTTCAAGGATACTGATTGCTTCCTTGATATTTGAAAACAGGCAGCACTAGAATTCAGTGACATGAACCTAGAGACCAAACTTCACAGCTCTGGGTGACCTTCCACAGAAGTCTCTGGAGACCACATTGAAGGACAGCAGAGGTCAATTCTCTTGCTATAGAACTATCTTCCTCCAGCATCACTTTCTGGACATGTCCTAACAGGAAGGACCACAATCACTATAGAACAAGGCCTCCTGGGTGTATCTTTGATTTTTCACTAGCTTATTTTTCTCCAGCTACCCCTCTGCACATGGAGCCCTGGAAGAAGTTAAGAAGCTCCAGAGGACAAATTGAGTCTCTCTGTAATTATCACAATAGCAGACACTGAAACCTCTTCTTGTAATTTCTCCAGTGGTTGCCTTTGATGTTAACATCAGACTGAAGCAACATGAAAGGGATCTTGTATCAGAAAAAGATAAATGCTTCAGGTCACGCTCTGGGTGGCACAAGTTTTGGGACAGGCAGGGACTATGTTCTTGATTGTGCCTTTCTCTCCTTTTCAGGTGCAGCTCAGTTGATCTCTGTCTGAATCAGGAAAGCCACTGGCATTTCCTTCTTTTGGGAGTGCTTTGAAATCTTCTAAATCTTGTTCATATTTAGAAACAGGAAGGGGATTGATTTCTCCCTATGAAATATGGTCCTCCTGCTTCTACTTCTGATGCTGTTGGTGTCCCTGCCAATCTCCGGGAAGCTTAGAAATAAGTGCCCACCGAGTTTGGAGAACCAAAAAGAGAAAAAACTCTGGAGCTTTTACAAACCAGGAGACCACCTCATTGGTATAATCATCTCTGGAGCAAGACTATTGCGTACAACATTGTCTTTCAACACAGCCCCTTATAGTCAGTTTTATTTGTAAGTCATTCAGTGTGATGGGGTTGCATTCCCTTTGTTTGTTCTCCTTTTTCCCCCTCTTATTTTACTTACTTCTATATTTCAGGATGTCTCTAATTTCCTAAATATCACTTTAATTTCCATGGCTTCAGTTCTTGGTCTTATTTTGTGGAATAGCTGAAATCCAAAGATGAGGCTAAATAAAAACTGTAATAACTCCAACATTTTTTCCTTTCTCCATCTAAACTTGAATTCATCACTTGAATATTAACTTTTGTTTAACGTAGTGAATGAAAAGGTTGTATTGTCCCTGCATAGCCCAGTTTCATATTTTTATAACTGCTCATTAATATACAATTCCTGATCCTTGTATAAACAAATGTTTTTAAAACTGCAATTTTTTTTACTTATCAAAAATCCTCTTCTTTTTATAATGGTTCTACATTAATGATTGAATTATTTTGAATCCTGCTAAGTGAGCAGGTAAAAATTAGTATTTTTACAAATGATGGTGTATTTGTGATGCAAAACCGTAGTGGAGGATTATCTCCATCCATCTTCTCAACACCCACAAATATTAAATGATGATTGATGGCTATCATTTGCCTCTGGTTTTTGTATCAGTATTGGGTTTAGGTAAATTGATACAGAGGATTAAATTGAAAAAAACTGTTTTGTTCACTCTGTTCATGATGCTGATACGAACACTTTTTTTACAGCGGAAATATATATATTTCCCAAATGGGTATGCTAGCCTATATTTTTGCCTTTCAACTTGTCAGCAAGAATCCCCAGCTCTTTCACAATCTTACATTGGTCTACAACATCCACGACAACCATTTCAACCTACTGGGCACTTCAGATGCCTTGCTGGACATTTCCTCTACCGGAGAAGCCAATGTCCCCAACTACAGCTGTGGAAGGAAAGACAACATTTTGGCCCTGTTTAATGCAGCTGACAGAGACATCACCATCCAGATGTCAACATTAGCCAACACCTACAAAATCCCACAGGTTTGTGTGTGTGTGTCTGTATCTGGTAGGCTGAGTTGAATTGTAAGGGTGAGCAATAGATCCAACCATATCTTCTGTATGGAATTCAAGAGCTACTTTTCTCCAAGGCTGTTGCAGGTGTCATGGCTGGCAATTGGGATCCACAGTGGGGAGCGGGAAGGATCAAAACAGACATATCCTATCATGACGCCACCCTCCCTTGCTTTGGGGGCTTTTCCTGCACATTAGTGAAGTCGTAAAACAAGAGTGCATACATGAACCATAGTTATTTTGTCTAGATATGATTTACCAGGACTAATGAAAAATTCTGAGGTAAACATGCCTAAGAAACTAAACGCCTCTTTTATGCTGACAATATGATATTATGATTATAGTCTCAAGCTAGATTGGATATTTGTTGAGAAGAGTTGATTCCCGCTGTCATAATAATTCCCTGAATATTGATAAACCAATGTCAAAAGTCATGATCTTTGGGAAATGAAATCATAGCCATAGATGGCTAGAGTGAATTAACATCTTCCCTTATTTAGGTAGTTTTCTCTGGAATTGGATGTTAGCTCCCTCCTCATCAATGAAGTTTTTAGAGAAAGGGACTAAGTGGATTTGCTGCTTAATTTTTTTAATCCAGTTTCCCTGTGTATTAAAGTCTCTATTGCCAAGGTTACCCCCAAGCTCTTATATCAAACTGAAGTTTGGTAGTTAAAATACATCATTACTAAAACAAATCCAATCACAGCATCTGAGAAGTATCTTGGGGAAGAATAAGAGGACTTCAGCTTCTGCCCTCAGAGCTCATTTGGGAATTTATACGTTTTTTCCTATAAAATCAGGGCATATTATTATTGATCTGAAAATAAAGCTATGGGAATGGAGAGAATGCCAAAATTCAGTTGTACTAATAAAGGAGAATATTTGTAGCTCAGGGGTGAAATGAGGGCTCCTTGGTGCTCTCTGAGCTTGATTGTTTTCTTGCAGATATTTCATGACCCAAACTAGGTAGCATCATCAATGCTAGACTGTTGATGTTACCTATTTTGGGTAATGAAAATTCTGCAAGAAAACAGCCAAGCTCAGAAAGAACCAACCAACCAACCTCAAAATTCAGTTGGTTAGAGTTAGACCAATCTCCCTGTCTCTTGTATACTTGGAGAAGTAGCTCAAATGATCGCTACCCAAACAATCTCAGAGATCGAAGCAAAGAACGATATAACCATCCTCAGTAAGGCTGGAAAACTGAAATGGATGAGCTGCTACTAACAGACCTTCCACATTGCCAAGTGTTGCAGAAATACAAAAACATCTCAGGGTGGTATTTACTTGAGTTACATATGGAAGATTTTACCAAATCCTTTATAATGAACAGACTTTTATTTGTGCAGCCCCATAAATAGCAAATGTAACACACATATTATTTATTATTTCAATGTCAGTTGTGTAAGGAGGAGAGAGGTCAGTATCTTGGTCTATCCATTAGACAAATGGCTTATTGGAATCCTTATATGTATACAACATATTTTCTGTGTGATCAGAAGTAAAATGTAATGTGTGTGTGTGTGTGTGTGTGTGTGTGTGTGTGTGTGTAGGATTTTTTTTTGCTGATAAATGAAAATAAAGGGAGATATATATACAGCCCCTTATTTGGGGGAAAACCACAATTCAGCTGAAATCTGCATGTGTGAGTATGATGGTGGTCAATTTTAGGTGTGGTATGGAAATATCATTTGCAGCCTTTATTCTTACTCTTTTACCTTAATTTGTTTTTTTTATTGTATTTGTATATATGTTTTTGTCAATTTTATATTCTCTATTGCCTAATGGCTAATCAACAATTATTGTAATATGTTCATTGGAATCATTAGATTTATTAAAAGCAAATATTTAGGACTTGATCTGACCCTAAATATAACATAACATCTTTCACTGCTTTTTCAGATCAGTAGTGCAACTGCTTCAGAGGCTCTGAGTGATAAAAGTCAATTCCCCTTTTTCTATAGGATGATCCCCAAAGAAGGATTCCAATATGCAGGAATTGTCCGACTGCTCCTCCATTTCAGATGGATCTTGATTGGTCTCTTTGCTACAGACACAGCGAACGGAGAGAATTTCCTGAGAACTTTCACTCCTGTGCTTGTCAGGAAGGGAATTTGTGTTGTTATAGCACAAGTGTTCTCAACAACTGGTCATGCAGCAGTCCTCAGGGATGTCCTCTCTAAGTGGAGACAAGTCAATGTTTTTCTTCACTTCACAGAAAATATTTCAATTACGGACAGACTCCATTCTTTCCACTCAACACTGGAAAATTTGCCAGGACCCATTGAAGGGAAAGTCTGGATCATGACAGGCTTGGGATTATTTGATACAAAAGAGAACAAAATATTGAAATACATACATAGTTTTTGGAGCTTTCCTCTTCAGGTGAGAAAAAGGCCCAAGGACAATGCCTTTAAACGCAGTTTCCGTCTAAAACCTCAGCTTCAATACTATTTTCGCTGTTCTTTTTCAAAGCTCCTCTTTTCTGCGAAAGGCCGGAAAAGATGCACCCAGAAAGCCCCTCTGGGGACCCAAGAGAAATATGGAACCACTTTGATCACAAGTGATGAGTCTAATTATAATGTCATTAAGACTCTGTCCCATGCCTTGAGTGCTGCGTATTCCTCCCAATCCAGGAGAAAAAGGAAGAGTGAAGAGAAGCTGGAGCCATGGCAGGTATGGGATCCCGACAAGGATCCATCCACCTACTGTATTTTTCGGAGTATAAGACGCACCGGAGTATAAGACGCACCTTAGTTTTGGGGGAGGAAAACAGGGGAAAACAATCTGCCTACCAGGTATTCATCTGGCTAGCATCCTTAGTCTGGTCAGCTTCAGCACATTATTTTATCCCCTGGTTAGGACTTAAAAAAACCTTCTTCTGAGAGAATAACAATAGCAATAGCAATAATACTTAGACTTATATACCGCTTCATAGTGCTTTACAGCCCTCTCTAAGCTGTTTACAGAGTTCAGCATATTGCCCCCAACAATCTGGGTCCTCATTTTACCGACCTCAGAAGGATGGAAGGCTGAGTCAACCTTGAGCCAGTGAGATTTGAACAGCTGAACTGCTGAACTGCAGTGCTGCACTTTTAACCACTGCACCACCTCGGCTCAATGAAAAGAGCCTGCAAGCCGGTAAGAGCTGGGAAGATAGTTAGCACCTGGTTAGGGCTAAAAAAAACCTATTCGGAGCAGCTTCAGCACATTATTTTATCTCCTGGTTAGGACTTTAAAAAACCTTCTTCTGAGAGAATAACAATGAAAGAGCCTGCAAGCCAGTAAGAACTGGGAAGATCATTAGCACCTGGTTAGGGCTAGAAAAAAACTTCTTTGGAGCAAGTAGAGCAATGAAAAAAAAACCTGCAAAGACTTAGGGCTGGAAAAATATTCTTCTGAGAGAGTAACAATGAAAGAGCCTGCAAGCCGGTAAGAGCTGGGAAGATAGTAAGCACCTGGTTAGGGCTAGAAAAAAACTTACTCAGAGCAAGTAGAGCAATGAAAAAAAATTCTGCAAAAACTTAGGGCTAGAAAAACATTCTTTGGAGAGAGTAACAATGAAAAAGCCTGCAAGATAAGAGCTGGGAAGATCTGTTAGCACCTAGTTAGGGCTGGGAAAAAAGCTGCATTCGAAGTATAAGACGCACCCAAATTTTCAGCCACTTTTATTTATTTATTTATTTATTAGTTGCATTTGTATGCCGCCCACTCCACAGAGACTCTGGGCAGCTCACAACAGTAAAAATTCATATGCAACAACAAATATAAAAAGCATTAAAAACAATAGATATTAAAACATTTTAAAAAAACATAAAAAACCACAATTTAAAAACCCATACAATAAATTATTCATGGGGCCAAGAATGATCGGTGTTGTATTAAAATCATTGGCCCGGGGTCTGTCGACAAAGCCATGTTTTAACTGCTTTTCTGAAGCTGGCAGGGTGGGAATAATGCGGATCTCAGGGGGTAGTGTATTCCAGAGAGCCGGTGCTGCCACAGAGAAGGCCCTCATTCATGGGCCTGCCAGCCGACATTGTTTGGCTGACGGGACCACCAGCAGACCAACTCTGTGGGCTCTAATCGGTCTTAGGGAGGTATGTTGGAGAAGGCGGTCTCGGAGGTAAACTGGTCCTAAGCTATGTAGGGCTTTAAAGGTGATCACCAACACCTTGAATTGCGCTCGGAGACCTATAGGCAGCCAGTGCAGTTCGCGAAGGATGGGTGTCACATGGGTGTATCTAGGGACACCCATCACCACACGCGCCGCCGCATTCTGCACTAGCTGCAGTCTCCGAACGTTCTTCAAGGGTAGCCCCATGTAGAGTGCGTTGCAATAGTCAAGGCGTGAGGTAACAAGGGCATGAGTGACTGTAAGTAGTGCCTCCCGGTCCAAGAAGGGACGCAACTGGTGCACAAGACGAACTTGTGCAAAGGTCCCTCTGGCCACAGCTGGTAGATATTGGTCCAATTTTAGCTGTGGATCCAGAAGGACCCCCAAGTTGCGAGCCCATTCTGAGGGATCAAATCCCCCCCCCCCAGAACCAAGGAGGGACAGATGTCGCAGTCCTTGGGAGGCAGCATCCAAAGCCACTCGGTCTTGTCCGGGTTGAGTTTGAGCCTGTTAACCCCCATCAGACCCTTACAGCGTCCAGACACCAGCACATCACATCAACTGCCTCACTGAATTGGCATGGGGTGGACATGTACAGCTGAGTATCTTCAGCGTACTGTTGGAACCTCACCCCATGCCTACGGATGACCTCACCCAACGGTTTCATATAGATATTAAAGAGCATAGGGGAAAGAATCGACCCCTGAGGAACCCCACATACGACGGGTCTCGGGGTCGACCTCTGTCCCCCAGCCAACACCGACTGCGACCGATCAGAGAGATAGGAGGAGAACCACCGCAGAACGGTGCCTCCCACTCCCATCTCCGCGAGCCGTCGCAGAAGGATACCATGGTCAATGGTATCGAAAGCTGCTGAGAGGTCAAGTAGCACCAAGATGGAGGAGCAACCTCCATCTCGGGCTCGCCAGAGATCATCCATCAGCGTGACCAAGGCAGTTTCTGTGCTGTGACCGGGCCTGAAACCCGACTGAAAAGGGTCAAGATACTCCGTTTCATCCAAGAGCCATTGGAGTTGCAGCGCCACCACTTTCTTCACCACCTTTCCCATGAAGGGGAGGTTGGAGACTGGTCGATAGTTTTTAAGGTCAGTTGGGTCCAGGGATGGCTTTTTAAGGAGGGGCCTCACCACCGCAACCTTAAAAGGCTGGGGGAAGAACCCCTCTCTTAAAGAAGCGTTGATTAACTCCTGGAACCAACCTCGTGTCACCTCCCTACTTGCAGAAACAAGCCAGGAGGGGTACGGATCCAGCATACAAGTGACGGAGCTCACCGCTTCAATGGCTTTGTCCACTTCCTCAGGGGTCACCAGGTCAAACTCTTCCCATAAAATGGGACCAAGATCTGCCCCTGTCATCTCGGCTTGCTTCGCCCAACCAGAGTCCAGGTCTGTCCGAATCTGAGTGACTTTATCTGTCAGAAACTGAACAAATTCCTCAGCTCTGCCTTGAAGGGGTTCCTCCGTCCCCTCCCCCTTGAGAAGGGACCGAGTCACCCTAAAAAGGGAGGCTGGGCGAGAATCTGCGGATGCAATAAGAGCGGAAAAATGGGAACATTTTGCAGCCCTTATCGCCACTAGATAAGTCGTAATAAAGGCTCTTAGTAGTGTTCGATCGGATTCAGATTTACTCGCCCTCCATCGTCGCTCTAGGCGTCTCTTCTGGCGTTTCATCTCCCGGAGTTCCTCGGTAAACCAAGGTGCCCTCCGGGATCCACTGCCGCGGAGAGGCCGCAAAGGCGCAATTCTATCCAAAGCCCCAGATGCCGCCCTATGCCAGGCAGCTGCTATGGCTTCGGAAGAATTGTGTACCAAGGATTCAGGTAAATCCCCAAGCTCCCTCTGAAACCCTTCCGGGTCCATTAGGCGCCTGGAGTGGAACCACCTAATCGGTTCTGCCTCCCTGCGGTGATGGAGTGGGGTGGAAAAGTCCAACCTCAATAGGGAATGATATGACCATGACAAGGGAGAGATGACTAAACCCCTTAGTTCCAGATCATTAATCCATTGCCCAGTCAGAAATACTAAGTCGAGTGTGTGACACACACCCCCTGTGAGTCGGGCCTTGAATTACCTGGGACAGGTCCATGGTTGTCATGGAAGCCATGAACTCCCGCTCTGCATCAGAGGAATCGCCCAGTGATGGCAGATTAAAGTCCCCCAGCACCATGAGTCTGGGGAATTCCACTACCAGGCCGGCTACTGCCTCCAGCAGGGCGGGCAGGGCCATTGACACACAGCTGGGAGGCAGGTACGTGAGCAATAGGCCCACCTGAACCCCTAGGTCCAACTTCACAAGGAGGGCCTCACACTCAACAATCTCCGGAGCAGGGATCCTACGAGGTAACAGACTCTTCCGGATGATAACTGCCACTCCACCACCCCTTCCCTGAGGTCGTGGCTGATGCTGCACCTGAAACCCATCTGGGCACATTTCTGAGAGGGAAACGCCCCCCTCAGGACCCAGCCAGGTCTCAGTTATACATGCCAGGTCGGCTCCCTCCTCTAGGATAAGATCCCGAATGATGGGAGCCTTGTTAACAATTGACCTGGCATTTAGCAGCAACAGCTTGAGCCCAGGGCCCTGACAACCCTGGTCCCCAGGCCTCCGAGTTGACTCTGAGGGGTTAGCACATGGAATCGCTTGAAGGTAGCGAGTCCTAGTTCTCCGAGTGTGGCCCACCCCTCGGTTCCCGCCGTATCTTCCCCTAAGGTGCGTCTTATACTCCAAAAAATACGGTAGTTCCTTTAGAGAAGGAATTCAAAGGAGAATGAAGGGAACCATCTCAACCTCCTTCTGCAAAAAAATGTGAAC
Organism: Diadophis punctatus similis; assembly: GCA_023053685.1. Lineage (NCBI taxonomy): Eukaryota > Metazoa > Chordata > Lepidosauria > Squamata > Dipsadidae > Diadophis > Diadophis punctatus. The sequence continues at coordinate 16,009,388 of JALIGW010000014.1, read as the reverse complement.
AAGTTTTAATCACTTGGGGCACCAATGAAAGGGCATCATGATGGATTTACTTTGATATTAAACATGGCTAATTTTAAAGCTGTTGATACATTTTTAAATAAATTTAAAAATGTATCAACATTTTTGGAATTACCAATTGGGTTTGGAATTATCACCTTATAATTTTACAGTTATAAGTTTGAAGGAGACCCTGAGACCATCTAGCTCAATGCCTCCTCTTTGCTGAAGGTTTTTCTGACTAATGATTGCTTGTATTAAGACTGTAGTAGATGATCAAGCAAAGCCTTTATGTGGGGATAAACGCATCATCAGTATGAAGTACAACCTCAAAAGAGACCCAAGTCCCCCCTCCCTATAAATACCATTGGCCTTCTCTTGTGCCAATTTGGCTTGACCATTAGTAGATTAAGTTAATGGTGTAGCTTGTGTAGAGGTAGCATGTAATAAACTTGTAGAGCTTTGAACTCAAGTCCTGTTCCTGGTTAACTGTGCCTAACAAAGAAGGGGAGCCCGAACTTCTCTGCTTTACTGAATTTGTAACTGGGTTCCTTTTTCTATGTACTACACTCTGGAAAAATAGTAAACAGGTCTTAAGATTCTGTGTAACATCTTTCAGTATGGAAGAGGGCTGTATCCTCCCTTCTCCAGTTAAAAGATTGTCCTAGCCTAATGCAGGGAAGGATTGGGGGTGACGTGATAGCTGTCTTCCAGTATTTGAGATGCTGCCGCAGAGATGAAGGGGGCCAACTTATTTTCCAAAGCATCTGGACAAGAAGCAATGGAGGGAAACTGATCAAGAATAGAATAGAACAGAACAGAACAGAACAGAACGGAACAGAACGGAACGGAACGGAACGGAACGGAACAGAACAGAACAGAACAGAACAGAACAGAACAGAACAGAACAGAACAGAACAGAACAGAATAGAATAGAATTTTTTATTGGCCAAGTGTGATTGGACATACAAGGAATTTGTCTTTGGTGCATATGCTCTCAGTGTACATAAAAGAAAAGATACACTTGTCAAGAATCATGAGGTACAACACTTAATGATTGTCATAGGGTACAAATAAGCAATCATGAAACAATCAATATTAATATATATTGTAAGGATACAAGCAACAAGTTACAGTCATAAGTGAGAGGAGATGGGGGACAGGATAAGAAGAGAACCAACCTGGAATTAAGGAGAAATTTCCTGGCAGTTAGAACAATTAATCAGTGGAATAGCTTGCCTCCAGAGGTTGTGGATGCTCCAACATTGGAGATTTTAAAGAAGAGATTGGATAGTCGTTTGTCTGAAATGATGTAGACTCTGCTGCTCAATAGCAATAGCACTTAGACTTATATACCGCTTCATAGTGTTTACCGACCTCAGAAGGATGGAAGGCTGAGTCAACCTTGAGCCGGTGAGATTTGAACAGCTGAACTGCTGAACTAGCAGTCAGCTGAAGTAGGTTGCAGTGCTGCTTTTAACCACTACGCCACCTCGGCTCCAAGCAGGGCATTGGACTAGATGACCTCCAAGGTCCCTTCCAACTCTGCTATTTTGTTATATGAGAAAAAATACAAATGAAATCTTAATGAAAGATCTACATTGTGACTGCCATTGAGATAGCATAGTTTGTTAAGTCCTAGTTGCTAAAAGTTACATATATTGCTGCATGATTTTGCTTATGCACCTCTATTAGGAAATAATAAATTTTGTTCTGAAACTGGGTATTTCAAAAAATGACATCAAACTAGCTATGTCTAAGAGTTGGTATAAATGTTGCATCACAAAATAATATTTTATCAACAACCTGCCTGTATTAATGACAATGTAGAAAAATAGATTACACGGGACTAATTTTTATTCATAACTCTCCAGTTTTATGAAGACATTGACATTAATTATCTCAATTAATTAACTTAATTTTCAGGAAGCAATTTGATAATAGTTTCCTGAAATCAAATTATATCAGCAGCATTCCTACAAATCTATTAAGGGAGTGTAGTTATATCTGCAAATATGGTATGGCACCAGGCTAGAAAGAGGGAGATCAGGTTCTCCCTTAGTTCAAAGGAGATCATGAGTTCAAGTCCTGCCTTAGCCACCAAAGCCAGCTGGCTAACTTTGGGCCAGTCGCTCTCTCTCTCAGCCCAACCTATAGCAATAGCAATAGCAATAGCACTTTTCTTATATACCGCTTCATAGTGCTTTACAGCACTCTCTAAGCGGTTTACAGAGTTCAGCATATTGCCCCCAACAATCTGGGTCCTCATTTTACCTACCTCGGAAGGATGAAAGGCTGAGTCAACCTTGAGCCTAGTGAGATTTGAACAGCTGAACTGTTGAACTAGCAGTCAGCCTGCAATGGCTGCATTTAACCACTGCACCACTTCAGCTCCTGAACCACTGCACCACTTCAGCTCCTACCTCACAGGGTTGCTGTTGTGGGGAAAATAGAGAGGAGGAAGGTGTGTTGGATAGGTTCGGTGCCTTGAATTATTTATAAAAAATAATAAAGGGATAGAAATAAATAAATAAAAATCAATAAATGGCCCTGGGGAACAGGTGGAGGAGATGTTGCTGCCTAGGGAATGATCAGATAAGGTGGGGGAGCCCACATCTGTATAACTGACAGTGAACGAAACCCAGAAAGAATCTTTTCAGGAAGGTAGCCTTCCAGGCTACTTTCAGACTTGGAAGCTTCTCCTGATATGGACTTTCAATAAAGTAGAGTTTATTTATTTATTTATTTATTTATTTATTTATTTATTTATTTATTTATTTATTTATTTATTTATTTATTTATTTTTATTTATTTATTTATTTATTTATTTATTTTGTCAACACGTGTTCAAGATAACACGTATGATATAAACATAAACAAAAGCAAAGTATGTATAGGTAAAAATTAGACAATAGGACAGAAGGACAGGGACGGTAGGTACGATGGTGCGCTTATGCACGCCCCTTGCAGACCTCTTAGGAATGGGGTGAGGTCAACTGTAGACAGTCTAAGGTTAAGACAGTCTAAGGTTAAGAGTGGTTAAAGTCTAAGGTTAAGGTGGCGCAGTGGTTAAAAGCAGCACTGCAACCTATTTCAGTGACTGCTAGTTCAGCAGTTCAGCTGTTCAAATCTCACTGGCTCAAGGTTGACTCAGCCTTCCATCCTTCTGAGGTCGGTAAAATGAGGACCCAGATTGTTGGGGGCAATATGCTGAACTCTGTAAACCGCTTAGAGAGGGCTGTAAAGCACTATGAAGCGGTATATAAGTCTAAGTGCTATTGCTATTGCTAAAGTTTTTGGGGTTTGGGGAAGAAACCACAGAGTCAGGTAGTGCATTCTAGGCACTGATTACTCTGTTGCTGAAGTCGTATTTTCTGCAGTCGAGTTTCGAGCGGTTTACATTGAGTTTGAATCTATTGTGTGCTCTTGTATTGTTGTGGTTGAAGCTGAAGTATTAATTGACAGGTAGGACATTGTGGCAGATGATTTTATGAACTACATTTAGATCAGATCGAAGGCGACGTAGCTCTAAGTTGTCTAAGCCTAAAATTTCAAGTCTGGTGGAATCAGGAATTCTGTTGCAAGTAGAAGAGTGGAGGACTCTTCTTGTGAAGTATTTCTGGACTCTCTCAATTGTATTTATGTCCGATATGTAGTTCGGGTTCCAGACAGGTGAGCTGTATTCAAGACTTAGCTCATGTTGCTTATTGCTTATTCAAGACTTAGCTCATGTGGTCATGTTTCCGCTCTGGTGCAGCTGGGAGGAGATTAGACTGGCAATTTTCTTCCTGACAAATCCATGCTTTCCTGTTATCACCCTGTTTTTTTCCCCAAGGAGTTTATGCCTAATCTCTTTGTTTCTTTATTCAATGTATTTGTGATTTCTTCTAAAATGTTCCCTTCAATAGAGAAATTTGGCAATTATATTTTCTCAATGCATATTTTTTAATATATGATTGACAATTTTTTCGGAACCTTTTTCATTGTTGAAGATAGTGGTAACCCTTGTTCTCCCGACTCACAAGATTTGCAAATTAGACAACGCTACAAGAAAGATCCAAATCCCCATGTGGGATAAGAAACCCAATTTTCTATTTTTAAAATTCCTGTTCATTTCTCTTTTAGTTCAATCCCTTTGTGGAGAAGAATGATTTTTTCAATATTTCCCAGTTTAAACTATACCTGGATAAAAATGGAGAAGTAGCAATAGAGCTGAATATCACCAGCTTGCTGGTTTTCCCCAAGGGTCGTCACATCAAACATCAACTGGGGAGTTTAGAAAGAGGGAGACTTAATATCAACCAAGATGCACTTTCTGAGCTGAAGTTGCTCAACAAGGTGAGGAATATATTGGACTTTTCCCAATGATTTGCAAAGCCTTAGATCCGTTTCAAATTGGGCTATGCCTACTCACCAAGCTGGATAACTTTCCATGAGAACTGAATGTGGGGAGTTTCTTAGACTGTTTGGGAGGCTTCAGTGATATTGATCAAAGTGTCCTTCAGGTACTATAACAGGGAACACAGTTTTCAGCTGATTCAATAGTGCCCAACATTTTTATTTATTCATTCATTAGGTTGTTTGTTTGCTTAATTTATCAGGTGTCCATCTCACTGTCCAAATAAAAATGGGATGCAAAGTGACGTTTCTTAGGAAACAGATCAGACCATGTACTGTCCCCTCTGCCATCTCGTATATCCATAAAACTGGTGAGAGAAGCTGCCAAGTGGGTGACATTGTGGTGCTGATAGCCTTAGTATGGCTTGTTCCTTGCCCCAAATCATTGGGATTATTTTGCTGTTATGTTCTTTTATCATAGATACAATGATAATACCAGATAGCTATGGTTGGGGAGCTGCCCTATGGCATTGGCTGAGCTGTGGCCCTCAAAGAACTCTTCTTCAAATGTGGGAGCCAGGAAACTGTTTCTCTACAAACAAGTCCGAAGTATAGATAGGACTTCACTTGATCTATACCAGTGATGGCGAACCTTTTGTTCCTCTGGTGTCGAAAGTGTGTGTGCATGCGATAGCACACGTGTGTGTGTGCCCACACCTATAATTCAATGCCCCTCATACACCATGCCCCCCTGCGCATGCGCACATAACCCCCCCACGCATGCACGTGCAAACCCACCCCCCACGCTCCCCCACAAATGTGCACATGACACCCCCCACACCCCATTTTGGGCCTAGCAGGCCATCCTGAAACCTCCGGAGGCCCGAAATGGCCATTTCCAGACTTCTGGTGGGCCCGGTAGGCCCATTTTTCAGCCTTCCCAGGCTCCAGGGGCTTTCCTGGAGCCTGAGGAGGGCAAAAACGGCTTCCCCTGCCCCCCAGAAACCCTCCAGAGGCCGGAAACACCCTCCCAGAGCCTCCACGCGAGCCCTGTACTTACCTGGTGTTAAGTCCTCGGGATTATGAAGCCGCCAGAACACTTGCCGGCTCCAGGACGTGCCTGATTGGCTAAGATGCGAGCAGCCGGCCGGTGGGAGAATACAGCCCCACCATTGGTCCGCCCGTCTGACAGCTCCTATATAAGTAGCTGTCAGGCGGCACATGTTGCTGTTAATGTTCGGAGTTTTCTTGTTATTACCTGTTAGCATTAAAGATTGTTTTCCTTCACTACCTATCTCGCCTCAGTTCCTGCCCACCTAGTTCTCCCTACAGAACACTGGCAACGAGGGTGGGATCGGGGCTGAAGTAACAGCTAGCTGAAGTCATTAACAGAGCTGAAGCACGCTGAGCTGAGCGCTGCCTCCTGTCACGGGCGACAAGAAGTTGCAGCTAGGCTACCTCCACAACACTACATCCCTCTAAGGATGGCTACTCTGCCTGCGTTCGCTCCTTTTGAGCCAGCCACTGAAACCTGGGACGATTACCTCGCATGGTTCGAGTGTGTCCTGCAGGCTAATGATTTCACAGAGCTGTCCAGCGCTCGGAAATGAGGCTATTTCCTCAGCTCATGTGGCCATGAGATGTTCGCGATGGCTCAAGCCATATCTGCCCCTCAGCCTGTCTACACCATGCCTTGGGAGACTCTCTTGGATAAATTAAAGAACCACTATTCTCCGGCTCCCTCACACATTGCCAGACGGCATGCATTCCAACAAAGGACGCAGAGGGAAGGGGAGTTTATCAATGAATACATGGCCTCCCTTCAAACGGGCCGCATGGAGACTCCTGGGAGGGGAGGGGCAGCATGGGCATGCGCGCTGGAACTGAGCTAGGACAACAGCTTGCGTGCCCACAGATATGGCTCCGCGTGCCACCTGTGGCACGCATGCCATAGGTTCGCCATCACGGATCTATACATTCCCTGTCCAAGCTCCAAATAAACCTAGTTTGCCTCTTCCCAAAAGCAACAACCTTAGTTTTGGCCAGAGACATTCAGGAAGTTGAGTGCATAGAACATACTAAATCTGTACCTTGATTATTATTTACCATAAGTCTCTATGGGCAAAAAGGAGGTTTCAAATTTAACTAATAATGAAAGAGGGACTGCCTTTCCATGCCAGTTGGTGTGTCACCTTCTACCTGCTGCAAAAGTTGCCTGACTAACCCTGCTTGAGGGACACATTCTCATGACCCCCATCTTGCCTCACTCTAGTTCGACAAAACAAGACAGTCAGTTTTAGTCTCATTTCAACAGCATGGCCGCTATATGAATTGAAGAAGAAAAAATATACAAATAAACAAAGAACATCTGCTTTAGAGCTGACAGCCCTAATTTGTAAGGAATTATGTCTTTTTATCTTAAGTCAGAGACTGTTTGGGACTACTTTAAAAAGGGGGCAGTTCAGAAAGAAAAGTTTGCATATCCTACTGGTCAAAGGTTTCTTTCTTCCTCACAGTTTTAAACTATTTTAATAAATATAATAAAATTCATAAATTTAAGATGAATATCATTCTGAAAATATCATGGCTATATGAAGCATGGAGGAATGAATATTAATATGGCCATGAGAAGGAACCCACTGTTTGTCTCTTAATGCTTAAATCTTTTCTCAATTCTGCCAGACTTTATTAAGAAGAAAAGTGTTTGTAGTTGTATCTTTTGTAATCCTTTCAGACTAATTAGAGATTTCATATTTACCTTAATGAAGACCAGGAGCTACTTGTCTAATGTTTATTTCTATCTCTATTTTTCCATGAATGATGAATCCTAACACATTTTCTTTGGGATTTCTTTTTTTTTTCCTTAGTCCCTGCCTCAGTCCAAATGTGTGGAAAATTGTCAACCTGGATTTGTCAAGAGGGCTCGAGAAGAAGAGCCAGTTTGCTGCTACGACTGCATTCCTTGCCCGGAGGGGACCATCTCCACTCAGAAAGGTGGGTGACACCAAAGGAAAGGACAGGTTTTGCAGAAATGGATTTATCCATAGAATTTTGATGAAAATGCAAGTTGAAAGATAGATGGAAACTCAATTGTTTTCTTGTTTATTTTCAACCTGCACAATTTCTATTCTAAAGGGAAGAATAGCAAAAAGACATCGAAAGAAGGTCTGGGAATAGATAGGAGATATAGCAGATTGGGCAAGTTTACTACTACCAGAGGAAATATCTCTGTTTTTGTTTTGATGTTTCCTGCCATGTTTACCTTTCTAGGAACACTTGAGTTCTTTGAAACATGAGGAATTGTCTCAGGTCCACGTCCTGGAAGGATTATTGCAATTTGTTGTATACAGGCCTCCCCTTCAGAATCACTGGAAGGTGTCACTGGTCAACAGTGAGATAGTGTGGATATTTATGAGTGGACCTCATTACACGTATATTATCAATTCTCCAAATAGCTTTTCCAGATTATTTGCAGGACTATCATTCCCTGCCAGCCAACTAGATTTTACAAGATAGGCATTATCTGGGTCCAATATCTTCAGAAGTGCCACTTGGTAGAGCCCAGGAGGTTTATGTAGAAAGATTAACTGATTTATTATTTACCTCTAATAATGTAGGTTTCTATGAAGGTTCAGCACATTACACAGGAAATCTATCAAGTTCTAAGACTTCCCTAATATCATAGACCTACGGTATATAGATATTTAAAAATTGTATTCTTCTTATCTTTTTTCTGAGGAGTTGTTAAGCAAGTCATCTTGGAAAACATTCCTGTATCAGTTGTTTTCCCAAAAATCTAATTCTTGATATTTGAAAGGACAGAATGTTAAACAAATATTGCTTTTTGCTTTTCTCAGATACGGAAAAATGCATCAAGTGTCCAGATGATAAATATTCAAATAAGAACAGAATCCAATGTATCCCTAAAGTTATAACCTTCTTGTCTCATGAAGAACATCTGGGCATCATCCTGGACTCTTTTACCCTATTCTTTTTCCTAACCACAGGCCTCGTTTTAATCATCTTCATTAAATATCGAGAAACTCCCATTGTCAAAGCCAACAACCGGGACCTCTCGTACATCCTCCTGGTCTCTCTCCAGCTTTGCTTCTTGTCTCCTTTTCTCTTCATTGGCCAACCAAGGAAAGCCACCTGCCTTCTCCGACAAACGGTTTTCAGCCTTATCTTCTCAGTCGCCGTTTCTTCTCTCTTGGCCAAAACCATCACGGTGGTGCTGGCTTTCCTGGCCACAAAACCAGGAAACCGAGTGAAGAGATGGTTGGGGAAGAGCTTGGCCAACTCTATCATCCTTTCTTGTTCTGCTGTCCAAATTATCATCTGCTTCATCTGGCTGGGAGTTTCTCCCCCATTCCCTGACTCCGACCTCCACTCCCAACCTGGAGAGATCATCCTGCAATGCAACGAAGGGGCCGTTGTCATGTTCTACATCACCCTCAGCTACATGGGTTTCCTGGCTGCCATCTGCTTCACGGTGGCTTTCCTGGCCAGGAATCTGCCTGGGGCCTTCAACGAAGCCAAGCTGATCACTTTCAGCATGCTGGTCTTCTGCAGTGTCTGGGTGACTTTTGTGCCCACTTACCTGAGCACCAAAGGGAAATACATGGTGGCTGTTCAGGTCTTCTCCATCCTGGCCTCCAGTGCTGGTCTGCTGGGTTGCATCTTCATCCCCAAGTGTTACATTATCCTTCTAAGGCCAGAACTGAATACAAAGGAGCAGCTTACAGGCAGAGGAAATGTAAAAACATGAGATATTGCACAGCGGTGAAATCTACTTACCTTCCCTACCGGTTCACAAGTGCACACTTTGCGCACGTGCTTTTTCACCCTCTGAGCATGCACAGAATGCTTTGCGCATGTGCAGAGAGTTAAAAACAAGAAAATGGCGCTGTCCGGGCCGGTGGGCGGAGCCTCGCGCTGCCACCACTACCGGTTCTCCAAACCACCAGCTGCTACCGCTACCAGTACGCCCGGACCAGGCCAAACCAGTAGCATTTCACCCCTGATATAGCAGCATGGTATTTTAAGAATTGTAAGATTTCATTTTATTTGAAATAAAACATTAATTATTTCCACTTACATAGTATGCAGAAGTCAAAGAAAATCATATGAGTATGTTTCAAAATTGAAAATGGTTGAATGACTGTAATTCTTGTAACTCCCTTCCCTTTCATCTCAATAAATCTTGCTAAAGAGAACCGAGTGAAAGTCATTCAAATGGATTTGATCTTCAGCAACTGACAATAAACTTACCTTTTAAGAAATGGATTTGAGCCATTATTCTTACTGACTGCTGTTAAAAGTGTATGTTTGCGAGAGAGTAAGTAGGAAAAGAGATAAGATGGAAGCTGTGGGAACCAAGCTCTAACCATGTTCTTTGATTATCTCCATGGAAACGATTGCCTGCCCCACCAAGCCAGATAGGGTTGTTGCCTCCAGGTCCTCTTGCTTAGAGCTTCTCTTCCAATGAGACCTACTTAGCTCACCTTTCCCTTAGCTGCCCTTGGCCTGTGAAAGAGGCTTTTTAATGAGATCCACCTAAGGGTGAATCATACCACATTATGACCAGAGGAGGCTACCTGTGGCCCCTCCGTGTGAGTAGTTGCAAGCAGGTGATTGAGTGTGTTGCAAACACCATCAGAGAAAAGAGTGCCTCGCTCCAAGGTGGAAAGCCCAGCAGTGAACTGATCTCATGGGCTCATCTGTGTCAGATCTGCCTGGCTCGGCTTAGGGAGCCTCACAGGCATCCTGGCTAAAAAGAAGAAGTGGGGAGAGCATGAAAGCACCAAAAACAAGATGGCGGCACATGCACAGTGCCGGAAACTCAGCTTCTGCGCATGCGCAGAAGAAAAAATCAGCAAAAGATTCCCAAAAAAAATCCAAAAAAAAAGATGGCAGCGTCCACGGACCGGCACTGACAGAACCGGCTCCATGATGTCACCAGCGGTTTGCTACCAGGTGTATAGAACTGGTGTGAACCAGGAGGAACCCACCTCTGCATTCAATGATCCAAAAACCAGACTATGCACCTGATGGAATACGCTAGGAAGAAGAAGGAAGAAGAAGAGTTTAGTGCTTGAACTTATCAGTAAATCTAGACACTATAAAATGAAATTGCTTCATCTGCTGTTTCTTATAATATAAACACCAAGGCTATGTAGCAGAGTTAGGCAGGGTTCAAAGATACGGATTGTTTCCTTGCTGTTAGAAGAGAGGCAGCACTAGAATTAAGTGTAACCCGTCTACAGTGGCACCAAACACCATAGCTCTGGGTGACCTTCCCCAGCAGTCTCTGGAAACAAGAGAGCATGTTGAAGGACCCAGAAGTCAGTTCCCTTTCTGACAGGCAGCACTAAGTGTCATTAACCTAGAGTGTCACATTTTTGGGACACAAGCCTTCTCTTCAGACAAGAGACCATGTTGAAGGACAGCAGAAGCCAGTTCCCTAGGCGTTGAACTATTTTCCTCCAGCATCACTTTCTGGACATGTCCTGACAGGAAAGAACATAATCACTAAAGAACAGTGGCCCAGGAGTGTATCTGTGAACTTTCACTAACCTGTTTTTCTCCAGCTACCTCTCTTCACATAGAGCCCTATAAGAAGGCCAGAAACCCCAGAGGACAAATTGTCTCTCACTGTAATTTTCACACAACTAGTTTTTGAGCTGCTACTTCTCCAGTGACTGCCTTTGATGTAAACATCAGACTGAAGCACATGGAAGGATAAATGCCTCAGGTCATGGTCATGTTTTGGGACAGGTAGGGTCTGTGATCCTCAATGTACATTTCTCTCTTTTTTAGGTGAAGCTCACTTTGTCCCTGAATCAGGAAAGCCATTGGATATTTCGTTTTGTGAATCTGCTTTGAATTCATCTAATTCTTCCTTAGAAATGGGAGGGGGATTGATTTATCCCATGGATTATGGACCTCCTGCTTCTGGTTCTGATGCTGCTGGTGTCCCAGCTAGTCTCTAGGAAGCTTAGAATGAAGTGCCCGCTGAATTTTGAGCACCAGGATGGAAAAAAACCATGGAGCCATTACAGCCCAGGAGACCATTGGTATAATCATCTCTGCAGTTTTGGGATTAGAGATTTTATAATTACCTAAGTGGAACACAGAAAGTACCGTATTTTTCGGAGTATAAGATGCACCGGAGTATAAGACGCACCTTAGTTTTTGGGGAGGAAAATAGGGGGGGGGAAATCTGCCTACGAGGTATTCATCTGGCTAGCGTCCTTAGTCTGGTCAGCTTCAGCACATTATTTTATCCCCTGGTTAGGACTTTAAAAAACCTTCTTCGGAGAGAGTAACAATGAAAGAGCCTGCAAGCCAGTAAGAGCTGGGAAGATCGTTAGCACCTGGTTAGGGCTAGAAAAAAACTTATTCGGAGCAAGTAGAGCAATGGAAAAAACCCTGCAAAGACTTGGGGCTGGAAAAACATTCTTCGGAGAGAGTAACAATGAAAAAGCCTGCAAGCCAGTAAGAGCTGGGAAGATAGATAGCACCTGGTTAGGGCTAGAAAAAAATTTATTCGGAGCAAGTAGAGCAATGAAAAAAACCCTGCAAAGTCTTAGGGCTGGAAAAACATTCTTTGGAGAGAGTAACAATGAAAAAGCCTGCAAGGTAAGAGCTGGGAAGATCTGTTAGCACCTGTTAGGGCTAGAAAAAAACTTCTTTGGAGCAAGTAGAGCAATGAAAAAAACCCTGCAAAGACTTAGGGCTGGAAAAACATTCTTTGGAGAGAGTAACAATGAAAAAGCCTGCAAGGTAAGAGCTGGGAAGATCTGTTAGCACCTAGTTAGGGCTGGAAAAAAAGCTACATTCAAAGTATAAGATGCACCCAAATTTTCAGCCACTTTTAGGGAGGAAAAAGGTGTGTCTTATACTCTGAAAAATATGGTATATATCTAATATCCATTTCTACCTCCATTTTCCATGGATGGTGACTCTTAACACATTTTCTCTGTCATTCCTATTTTTTCTTTTAGTCTCTGCCTCAATCCAGATGTGTGGGAAAATGACATCCTGGATTTGTCAAGAGGGCTTGAGAAGGAGAGCCAGTTTGCTGCTACGATTGCATTCCTTGTCCAGAGGGAACCATCTCCACTCAGGAAGGTGGGTAACACTAGAGAAAAAGAAGGCCTTGTGAAAATGGATTTATACAGAGTATTTTCATGATAGTGTAAATTTAAAAAAAAGATTGAAGCTCAACTGTTTTCTTGTTTATGCAAATCACACAATTTCTTAGCACATCTACCAATATCATAGATCTTAGCAATATAGGCTTTAGAAAACAATATTCTCATTTTATTCTGTAGAGTAGTTAAGCTATGCATCTTGGAAAATTCTCCCGTTTTTATCTGTTGTCCCAAGGAAGTATTTCTTGAAATATAAAAGGACAGGATACTAAAGGAATATTGATTTTTGGTTTTCTCAGATAAGCAAAAATGCACCAAGTGTCCAAATGATAACTATCCAAATGTGGACCAAATCCAATGTACTCCCAAAGTTATAACCTTCCTGTTTTATGAAGAACATCTGGGCATCATTCTGGTCTCTTTTGCCCTACTCTTGTTCCTAAGCACAGGTCTTGTTTTAATCATCTTCATTAAATACTGAGAAACTCCCCTTGTCAAAGCCAACAACTGGGACCTCTCCTACATCCTCCCGGTCTTCCTCTTGCTTTGCTTCTTGTCTCCTTTTCTCTTAATTGGCCAACCAAGGAAAGCCACCTGCCTTCTCTGACAAATGGTTTTCAGCATCATCTTCTCAGTTGCCATTTCTTCTCTCTTGGCCAAAAACCATCACAGTGGAACTGGCCTTCCTAGCCACAAAACCAGGAAACCGAGTGAAGAGATGGTTGGGGAAGAGCTTGGCCAACTCCATCATCCTTTCTGATTCTGTTGTCCAAATTATTATCTGCTCCATCTGGCTGGGAGTTTCTCCCCCATTCCCTAACTCCGACCTCCACTCCCAGTCTGGAGAGATCATCCTGCAATGCAACAAAGGGGCCGTTGTCATGTTCTACATCACCCTCAGCTACACTGGTTTCCTGGCTGCCATCTGCTTCACGGTGGTTTTCCTGGCCAGGAATCTGCCTGAGGCCTTCAACGAAGCCAAGCTGATCACTTTCAGCATGCTGGTCTTCTGCAGTGTCTGGGTGACTTTTGTGCCCAGCTACCTGAGCACCAAAGGGAAATACATGGTGGCTGTGCAGATCGTCTCCATCTTGTGCTCCAATGCTGGTCTGCTGGGCTGCATCTTCATCCCCAAGTGCTACATTATCCTTCTGAGACCAGACCTGAATACAAAGGAGCAGCTTACAACCAGAAGAAATGTGGAAATGTGAAACAGAGGATTTTCAGCTCTCAATATATTCCAACAGATTAAAGTTAGAAAATGGGCCAAGCCATTCTCCATACATTAGTGGCCAACAATTTTTTCTTGAAATAATTACAGGGCAGCTGGAAGATAGTATCCTCTATCCTTGTCCAATAGAAATGAAAATTGGCCCCTGAGTTCTATTGAATAATAATAGGCAGAATATCTGTCTTGTGCCCTTAGCCTTCCTGAGGCCTGAAACCCCACACCGTTATTTTAAACATGATACTTACGCAATGGGACTCTTGTTGATATGATAGAAATAATTGGAGAAAGAGCTCTAAAAATTCTACCGTAATATTTGTATCAATTTGTTTTCTACAAATGGGTATCTAGAGTATTAGATTCAAGATCTCATCATTATCAACCTAAAGAAAGTACAGAGACATGTCCCAGCCAAATTAAGAGGATAATCGTGATTAGCCAACTGGTCAATTAAATTATTATGCAGAAGTCAAAGAAAAGAGGATCCAAAATATTGCCTCATAAGATTACTAGAAAATAATTAGATGGAAAGATGAGAGGTTGAAAGATGGTATTACTATGTATGTTCAAGAAGATCATTGTTATTAGAATGGAACATTGAAATATTGAATAACTATTTTAAAATAATCAAGTACATCAATATTAGGATTATATAAATTTGATTAATGTAACAATTGACTGTTGTTATTTGTATTAATATGAACCATACACAGAGGCCACAGTGTCCATGTATTGATGTTAATATATGTTTAAAAATAAAAACCCAATAAACCTTAAAGAAAAAGAAGAAGTTGTGGGTGCTTCATCACTGGAGGTTTTTAAGAAGAGACTGGACAGTCACTTGTCTGAAATGGTATAGGATCTCCTGCTTGATCATGGAGTTGGACTAGAAGACCTCCAAGATCCCTTCCAGCTCTATTCTGAATGTTGAATGATTTTCATAAGATCAGCTACCCAGATTACTGGATTTCAAAAGATGGCATAGAGGTGGATCCCGGGAAGGTCCAGATGATATTAGAGTGGCAGCCCCCAGGAACAAGGAGACAATTGCAAAGTTTTCTCGGTTTTGCAAACTTCTATCTCCATGTTCACTCAGATAACCCTGCTGATCACAAATTTATTGAAGACGAAAAGGGGAAGCCAAGCCCAAGCCCAGCCAAGCCCTGAACTGGTCACTCGAGTGCCAAGCCACATTCAAGAACCGAAAGCATATTTTCACTGCTGAACCAGTCCTAAAGTACCCTGACACCAGATGAGCCTTTAGTGATATAAGCAGACACCAGTGATGTGGCCGTGGGGGCAGAGCTGCTCCAGAAGTAGGTAAATGGGGAGTCTCAACCATGCACTTAGACATTGCCAGCCGGGGACGTCCGATGCAGACAGACGGTTCCCAAAACAAAGAGAGTGCAAATGATTGGTGGACAATGGGAGGTCCAGGGGAAAAGGGTAAGTTTTCCTCTGCTGTTTTCATGCGAAATTGTTAGAACAGGCTTTCTACTTCTGTACTCATACGGAATCTTCAGTAAAGTTATCTCTTGGTAAAAAAAATGTCCCAGGAATTTATTTTGCTGTCTAACCCAGTAGGACAGTTGACAATTGTAATTCAACAGAAATTAATTTTACAGACCTAAACATGCAAGAGGAAGGCACTATATGGTTTGCACTCTGTACATGTAGCCACTCAGTGAAATCTTGGTGCAAATTGAGAGGATTGAATTTGATGTGTGTGAAAGCATTGCAAAAACCCTGAAAAGAGGGGGAGGAAAAAGGGCTTTCTATGGAAACATTATATTGCTCCCCTGATTGTTGTTGTCCTTCTCTTCCTTTTGATTTTTAACCAATGGAAAGCAAATTTTACAGAGTCTGAAGGGTGGGTGTATGTTCAGCCTAAGTCCGTGATGGCGAACCTATGGCACGTGTGCCACAGGTGGCACACGGAACCATAATGGAGGGCACGCGAGGCGTTGCCCTATGTCAGCTCCAGCGCACATGTGCATGCTGGCCAGCTGATTTTCGGCCTTGGGGAAGGCCATTTTGCCCTGGAGTGTGAAAAACCGCCCAATGGGCAAACTGGAAGTTCAAAAAACGCACTTCCGATTTGCCCGTTGTGCTGTTTTTTGAACTCTGGTGGCTTCTCTCAAGAAAGAAAACCCCCAACTCCATCGAATTAGAGAAGAGGTACTTTTAGTAAGTTTGAAATGATAGCAACAAAAGCAAGGCAAGATCTGATTCAAAAAGTATGAATGTAACACATTGAAAGTCACCCCAAATCCCCCCCCCCAGGGTCCAGCACTGAGAGTCCAATCAACGTCCAGTATGATGTTATGGGAAAACTCCTCTTCAGGTATTTCTCAGATCTGAAGTCTCAGGATTGTTGACCTTGACGGAGAATAAACTCCACTCAGCAGTGCCATAATTCATGAGTGCAAACCTCCCTTCCAGTTCTCATGGGACTACTACACACCAGCTTGCTTCCCCATCCCAAATGTCCATGCCCCCCTCCCTGTTTCTATGGCAGCCAATAGCAAGCACACTGGAAAAACCCATGCTGGAGATCCGGCTGACCAATACTGAACTACGGGTCCACATTCCCCAATGCAGCCCATCTCCTGCATGCCAACAAATCTTCTGTACCAAATTGATGTTCCCCATCTTCAACTTTTTCAAGCCTCCTTCCCCTCCTCAACTTACCTATATCCATCCAAAAGGCAATTGGGAGGAATTGACGAAGAGGCAGACTCTTACCTTGGAAGGACCAAAATGGCTGGGATTGGCTAATTTCAGGTGGAATTTAGTTAACGATGCCAATGGGGAGTGTTGCCAAGATTTTAATAAACTTTTCTCCAATATCTTCAAGAGAAACCTCTTGGATTGCTTTAAGTCTCAAACAAAATACCTTTTCTCTTAATTCCAAAGAGCCAGATTTTCTACTTCTTTCCAACTCTGTCTATATTATTCTCTAAAATGTCCACTTTATTATCAGTTTTACAACTCCAAATACTTGTTTTACACAGCTTATCATCTTCTTTCATCTCCTTTTTCACTTTTATGAGTCTTTCCATTCTTTTTTCTGTCAATTCAGTTAGAAGTGTTTCTAGTATATTGCCCATTTGCTCAAATCATAGGGAAGGAAATCTGGCATAACTTCTCTTTCTCCAGGTTGCTCTAGTGAGTCTTTCCTCCCCTC
Organism: Diadophis punctatus similis; assembly: GCA_023053685.1. Lineage (NCBI taxonomy): Eukaryota > Metazoa > Chordata > Lepidosauria > Squamata > Dipsadidae > Diadophis > Diadophis punctatus. The sequence continues at coordinate 15,992,482 of JALIGW010000014.1, read as the reverse complement.
CATTCTTGCCGTTTTTCTGATTGCAATTATACAGTCACTAGTATCAAATGTATTCCGGCAATTAACCAAGCAAATATATTGAATTTGTCATAAAATATGCAATTTACTTTACATTTCCAAATAAATACATTATTTAGATATGCATTATGATACTTCTTTTATGTAACTAATTTTTCATGTGATGGTTACCATAGAAATCATTTCCTATTTCCATGTATGGAATTCATTTCATCTTTTAAACATTTGATTGTAAGCAGTATGTGTATATACAAATATTACTATCTAAAAATAAAATGACATTCTAGAAATCTGCATTCTAGAAATGTCAAGATGTGAAAATTGGAAATATCTCAATTTTAATCAATATTTTTCTGGCAACTAGAGTGCAATGTAAATTTTCTCCAACGGATGAACCAGGAACATTTCTAGGGTGCCCAGATGTCCTGATTTTATCAGGATTGTCCTGATTTTTAGAAGCTTGTCCTGATTCTGAAAATGTCCTGATTTTGTCCTGAAATTCGAGTTCCCGTCCTGATTTGTCCTGAACTTTTGTAAAATTTTAGGATAATTAAGATGAACGTTAAATGAAAGTACATTTGCACTATTTGTGTTTTAGTTCAATCGCTTCATTTTCAGGCAGATTCTCTTATGTATTGTTATGGAAGATTTTGTGTGCATTTTTAGTGTGTAATATTTTAATGCTTTCTTTCAGGGTTGTGATAAACTATTTAAAATACTGTAAATGTTTTCTTAGTTTAAAGTGAGCGGTCGTGTAATAAAATTGTGGTTTTATTTTATTTCCTTTCACCCCTGAGGCACCTGAGGAGCCTGCAAAGCCAGCTTGGGGGAGGGGAGAAAGAAGCGTCCACCGATCCCGTGCCCGCCAAAGCGAATCCGGGCCAAAAGCGCATTTCCGCCCAAGTGAGAAGTGCTATTTTTTAAAAACTGTCCTGATTTTGGATCAAAAGTATCTGGGTACCCTAAACATTTCTGGTCTACTATCTGCGGCCTACACTCACCTGAAACAGCAACGATCATTGCCACAAATTGGGACTTGTAAGGCGAGTACATGACATCCCATTACAGTGATGTTACTATGTTCCTCTTTTTACAGGTGAATATTTGTTTATTAAATTTATATGCCACCCTTTGGTTATATCAAATATAACCAAAGCAGTATCTTAGCAAAGCCCAAACATGTGACTCTATAAAATAAGCTGATGCAGGACAATCTAGTAACCGCTGCTAGTGGAACTCGGGTTGCTCAAAGCAGGGGTCCCCAACCCCCCAGGCCACGGCCCACTGTTCAGAACTGGGCTGCAGAATGCACACACTGGGTGTGTGGCCAACTGGGTGGCTGAATGCACACACACACACACACACACACACACACACACACACACACACACATCCTCACTTGCGTGAGCAACATGCATGTGCCTACCGTTTGCTCAAATGGAACTGGGCATGTGGGCACACTTGCCTACCACTCACACAGAACATCACCCCCACCCCACGACTGGTCCGCAAAGCCGGAAAGATTGGGGAACTCTGGCTTAAAGACTTGGCTGTGCTTATTTTATTATGTGTGAAATTGAAGAGGGTATTTAAAAAGTGTGCTAAGAAATGCAAGCTATTTTAAAGGATGCTATGGCATATAGCTGTGTGAAAAGCTATACCCATTCACAAAATAGCTTCCATCAATTTATGAGAATGCACAGATCTTGCAAGTTCCTCTAACCCCTTTTTATGAGTTGCTTGTACTATTTCTCTTTTCCTCTCAAAACATGTTTTTGTTTACCAAGATGACTTAGGCAGCCTCAAAGTATTCTACAAATGAAGCTAATGTTAAATGTTGCAACTTTCCTTGCAGAATACAACTTTTACTTTAAATCTTACTTAGTAGTAAACAGTAACAATAAATCTTACTTATAAATGCATAGGTTAGGTAGGTTACCTCACCTGGCCACCAAGGAAAATAGTTTTTAGAGAAGGTTGAAATTTGTGATGCTGTTACCTCCAAACTCTGGCACTGGAGTTTGGTGTGGAGCTGGAGCTGATAAGATTACTGTGAGAAGTTTTATATCAATATATATATTTTTCTTTATATTGTTTACATCTTCCATTAGAACATTAACAGAATCCACAACGGTCTGAGAATCAGCATCTCCACTAGATACAGTAAAACCTCCATGGTTGACCACCTAAGTCAGTGATGGCTAACCTTTTTGTCGTCGCGTGCCAAAATTGTGCGCATGCGCCCGCACCCATAATGCAATGCGCGTGCAACCCTCCATGCGCCCTTCGCCCTGCGCATATGTGCATAGCCCCCCTGCACTGCCCCCGCCCCCACGCACGCGACCCTCCCGTGCTCCACCCACCCACCCTGCGCATGCGCATGCGACCCCCATGCGACCCCCACCTCCCAAGCATGCATTCATGACCCCCCGCCCCCACACATGCACGTGCTTCTCCCGCATGCACGACAGAGACCCGGAAATCAGCTGGCTGGCAGGAGGCACGCGCGCATGCACAGTGGAGCTAAGCTGGGGCGACGGCTCGCGTGCCCGCAGAGAGGGCTCTGCGTGCCACCTGTGGCACGCATGCCATAGGTTTGCCATCACGGACTGAAGTTGACCTAATTTTCATAGATCAGATGTACACCCTATGTACATGATAGAAGCCAACCACTCTCTATGTCCCAAAGGTGCTTTTTCAAGAGGCAACTGGACTTTCTGATTTTCCTTTGAAGATATTTTATTTCTCATCCAAGAAGCTTCTTCAGCTCTGACTGGCTGGAGGGGAATGGAAGGATTTATAGTCCTTGCAGATAACTGGTCATCTGCATTCTTTTAGCGGGTTGTTAAGGTCTCCTGGAGGTTTGTCTGTGTCCTCGGGGTTACCGGAGTGGTGCAAATGGGTGTGGAGCCTTATTGGAACTGCTGAAAGGACTGTGTTGTAAACTGGAGATAGATGATATCCTATCCCTCCCCCTCTGTTGAGAGGGCTGCTCAATTTTGACATAGATGGCCTCTTTGACCCCTCTTTCAAACCAGCCGTCCTCTCTGTCCAAAATGTGTATCTGCAAGGAGTATAAATCCTTCCATTCCCCACCATCCAGTCAGAGCTGAAGAAGCTTCTTGGATGAGAAGTGAAACGTCTTCAAAGGAAAACCTGAAACTCCTGTTGCCTCCTGAAAAAGCACCTATGGGACAACCATAACCTGGAGAAGCTCCATGGACATTTAACCTCTCTCTATATTGACCACCTGTGTAAGTTGTATCTTGACCACCTGGACCTTGACCCAAGGTATTAATTTACTCTCTATAACTTGACCAGTCGAGTCCAGTCTGCACCAAGGGCAAGAAAAGTGAAATGCAGACTTGGTAGCAATGAATTTGTTCCAAGAATATCAAGGGATGCAATATTTTTGACTTTGATTCAGCAGTTTTAACAATAATTATGGATTCATTTCTGCCCTGAGTCCCTCGGGAGTTGGACGGCTTATAAGAATGAGCAAAATAAATAAATAAATAAATTTCGTAATACAAATTGCACAAAGACTTAATTTTTTTTCCTTTTCCAGGATTGATTAAAAAGTAGCCAACGGCACAATGAAACAATTAGACATGCAACAACAGACTTTGCAAGCGGTTTTACTCATTTTATCTTGCAGCAGCCATGAAAGGAAAATGCCAACAGCAGGATGCAATTGACAATAGAGAATGAAGAAAGAAAGAAAAAGAAAGAAAGAAAGAAAGAAAGAAAGAAAGTAAGAAAGAAAGGGGAGGGAGGGAGGGAAGGAGAGAGACAGAGAGAGAGAGTGGGAGAGAAAGCGGGTGGGAGGAAGAAAGGAAGGAAGGAAAAGAAAGAAAGAGAGGGGGGAGGGGGAAGGAAAGTGTGAGAGAGAGAGAGGAAGGAAAGAGAGAGAGAGAAAGAAAAAGAGGGAGGGAGAAAGGAAGGAAAAGAAAGAAAGAAAGAAAGAAAGAAAGAAAGAAAGAAAGAAAGAAAGAAAGAAAGAAAGAAAGAAAGAAAGAAAGAAAGAAAGAAAGAAAGGGGAGGGAGAGGGAAGGAGAGAGACAGAGAGAGAGGGAGGGAGAGAAAGAGGGAGGGAGGGAGAAAGGAAGGAAGGAAAAGAAAGAAAGGGGGGAGGGGGAAGGAAGGAAGGAAAGTGGGAGAGAGAGGGAGAGGAAGGAAGGAAGGAAAGAGAGAGAGAGAGAAAGAAAAAGAGGGAGGGAGAAAGGAAGGGAAAGAAAGAAAGGGGAGGGAGAGGAAAGGAGAGACAGAAAGAGGGAGGGAGGGAGAAAGGAAGGAAGGAAAAGAAAGAAAGGGGGAGGGGGAGGGGGAAGGAAGGAAGGAAGGAAGGAAAGTGGGAGAGAGAGGGAGAGGAAGGAAGGAAGGAAAGAGAGAGAGAAAGAAAAAGAGGGAGGGAGAAAGGAAGGAAAAGAAAGAAAGAAAGGGGAGGGAGAGGGAAGGAGAGAGACAGAGAGAGAGATGGAGGGAGAGAAAGAGGGAGGGAGGGGGAAAGGAAGGAAGGAAAAGAAAGAAAGGGGGGAGGGGGGGAAGGAAGGAAGGTGGGAGAGAGAGGGAGAGGAAGGAAGGAAGGAAGGAAGGAAGGAAAGAAAGAAAGAAAGAAAGAAAGAAAGAAAGAAAGAAAGAAAGAAAGAAAGAAAGAAAGAAAGAAAGAAAGAAAGAAAGAAAGAAAGAAAGAAAGAAAGAAAGAAAGAAAGAAAGAAAGAAAGAAAGAAAGAAAGAAAGAAAGAAAGCCGTTTTAAAGTAGAACAGACAATGTTTAGGGGCTCTGTGGAAGCAGCGGTATCAGGAAGGTACCCAGGTTTTACTTTTTGGTCTTTTTCTCTACGCAAGTTGAGTTTTGGTGGCAGCAAAGACGGCGGGAAGCGATATCCAAAATGTTAAGGATGAGAACCCGGAGAGAAAGTGGAGATTTACAAGGGAAAAGGGGGGAAACTTCCATGGATGAAGGCAACGAAGCCGCCTTAGGTTCGTTCAAAGAAGGGAAGCGGGGGAGGGGGGGCGAGGGAGGGAGGAGGAGGCTCAGCTCCGCGACGCCCTTCGCGGTGATTATTCAAGGCAAAACTGCGCATGCCCGTCAAAAGGAACCCCAGAACAGGCGCAGAACTTTCCCACCGCTGACCTCCAAAAGCAACTCAATTGGACGAGAAAACCGTCCAACCTGGACACACATCGCCGTGAGCGACGCCGACGGCGACCAATCCGAACTCGGCAAAAGGAGGGCGCGAAGCGGGTGGGTGGGGGAAACGCAGCTTTCCGGCCAGGCCAAACGCGACTTTCCGAATCGGCCAAGCAGCTCCCTGCCCGGGATTGACGGGCCGGCTCGGCTAATCGCGCGAAACCCGGGAGGCGGGTCAGCCTATCCAGAGGAGGCGGAGGCGGGGCGGGGCCTCCCTCGACCTTGCAGAAGAGCCCCGCCGCCTCCCGCGCTCTTTCCCTCCCTCGCTCGCTCGCTGCTCAGCCGGAGGTCGATCGCTTTGCCGGAGCCGCCAAGATGTCGCTCTCCCACAAGCTCACCCTCGATAAAGTCGACGTGAAGGGCAAGCGCGTCGTCATGAGGTGACGCTCGACGGCGGGGGGGAAGAAGGGGCTGCCCTTCCATAAGGCTGAGGGGTTTTCGGGGAGGGGGGGCAGCGGGGGCTGCGCTGATCCGGGAGGCGCCCCACAGCACTGCTCCCCTTCGCTCCCCTTTGAGGTCGCCCCCACCGAACCTGAAGAGCCCCCCCCCGGCGGGGAAAGGGGGAGAAAGGAGCTCTTTGCCAATCCACGCGTGGAAAGACCTCTAAGGCAGGGCTCTCCAACCTTGGCCACTTTAAGACTTGTGGACTTCAACTCCCAGAATTCCTCAGCCCGCTTTCCTCAGCCAGCTTTCCAGCAAAGCTGGCTGAGGAATTCTGGGAATTGAAGTCCACAAGTCTTAAAGTGGCCAAGGTTGGAGACCCCCGCGCTAAGGATTAAAAATAAAACCATAAACCCGTTTCGTACAAATACGGCGGATTAATGGCAAGGGTTTTGCAATCGGCGTCTCCCGAATAAAAGAGGCCGGTGTATAGTGTACATAGGGTGCAGGGACCTTCCCTCATAAAGAAGCCCGCATAAGGGCGGTAAAAGAAGGAACCGGACTTTCCATGCCGAGATGGGGGTGGGGGGTGGGGTGGGGGCTTGGCTGGGAAGGAAGGCGCCCTTCCCTCAGGGCTTGATTGACCTGCAAGCGTCTCAGTGCCAGAACTGGGGAGGGTCTGTGCAAATAGGAAAGGGTAATCCTCTCTTGCCCTAGACTTGATTTAATTGATATATAGATAATAATGGTATATAGATAATCTAAGGGACTGGTTTGGACAAAACTCAGCAGCCCTTTTTTTGTGGGTCTGTTGATAAAAAATAGGATCACCAACGTCCGATGACTGATGTGGCACAAGAAGAAGATAGATAGATAGATAATGATCCATCTAGCATTGAAAATTGAGGGTCTCATTAGCAAAATAAGAACAGAGCCGAAGAACTAACTGCTTAAATCTAGGCCTGAAAAGGAAACCCAATAACTGCTATGACAACTACACTTTCGGGTGGAATGGAGATGGTGTTTTAAATAGGTTTAAGACTAAGACCTTAAAATAAATGAAATGTTCTCAAGGTCATTGAGGACTAGCTAGGATTTTGCATTCTACCATTATTCTCTTGAAGCCATTTCCCTACTCAAGATCTTTTGTCTCCTAGGTAAAGAGAGAAAGGCTCTCTAAATTTACATCCACAGTAAATTCAGTATTTTTCCTTGCCTTGAGGGCTGGATGTTTTTCCTGTTGCTTGCTACATATAAAATGGATATGCTGCCAGATTTTGCAGTATCACTGCCAACATCCCTCAGTATTGAACACGCAAGTGCTGCCTGCTAGGAGTTGCAGTTTAACCACATCCGAGCCACAACCCCTTCTAATGCATTGCTGAAAGTGGGTTGGATGGCAGGAGATTTGTCATAAAATCTGCAAGCTTCATTCTGGAACCTCAGAACCCTCAGTACAGATCATAAATTAACCTCCTATGATTCATTTCTTGTCTTTCAAAAACATTTTGTCCCAGGGACACATTGACATAATTCATTAATTCATTTTTTTCTTTCTCAAAATGATTTGTGCTAATACCCAGTGTTTGGTGACTTGCAATCTGGATCAAAGTCCTTCCACTTTTAAAAAAAGGGGGGGGGGTGCTTCCCCTTCTGTTCTGACAGAGTTTGAGATTCACAAAGCTCTGGGTTTCCCATTTCCCATTTCTGATCCTGTGGAGTAATGGAGTCTTGATTCAGATGGCAGAGGTCACCACCTCTTCTCTTTGTTTAGCACCTTCTCCATCTCACTTACACCTACATTTATAGCCTAAATTGCTATCCAATTAATATTGAAGTTTATTTGAATTATTGGCTTTTTCTACATGTTTAAGTTGTCCCCATCAAATAATTATTTTTGTTTCAGTTACGGTTTCTATATTAAATAGTGTTTACATGCTAGTTAATTAAGTGAAAAGGGGTGTGATCTGTTGCTTCACTTGACTCTTTGAAAATATGGGGATTGTTATTTTGAGATCATACATTCAGAGCCAAGACATCTCCTGAAATTGCTTTTTTCAATTGCTCAAGACAAAATTCAACTTTACAACCTGTGTCTTTGTGCTTATACTGTTCATCATAATTTCCTGTTGCTTCCACTTTGAGACCGAACGCATGGCTTTGTAAAAATGGACTCTGAAGCTCCTTCAAGCTGTGTAGAGCAGGAACAATCCTCAGTTCTAGCTGAGACTGAAGTAATTAATGGCCTTTAAAAGCTGCCCAATAGGTTTGATCCACATATTTACCTGCTGCTTTATGTATCAAAAGACTGGTGGTGTGGACATTTGGGGGAGGCACAGCAAATAGAAAGAAGTTTAAGCACTTAGCCAAGAAAACTAGAGTTTGCAACAGAAATGCAGATATAATGGTACATTAAACTTTGACCATAACAATTTACCTGAAGTCCAAAACCTGTCCTTTATTTTAAAACATTTTTACTCTACTGATAGTCCCAAAGGTGCTTTTTCAAGAGGCAACTGGACTTTCTGGTTTCTCTTCTCTGAAGAACTGAAGAAGCTTCTTGGATGAGGAGAGAAACATCTTCAAAGAAAAACCAGAAAGTCCAGTTGCCTCTTGAAAAAGCACCTTTGGGACAAGCATAACCTGGATGACTGAGAATCTCCATAGACATTTACTCTACTGATAGTTTTCTTAATTGGTTTATTAGGTATCTAGGAATGGCACTGTTAGCATGATGCAATATCTGGTCATTTTGTATCCAAATATAATCTGTTGTAGACCCTTTTAAAAAATCTTGTAGGATTTTATTATTGCCAATGCGATGCTTTAATCTGCTTATAACAGTAAAATTTTATCTTATTCTTTTTAAGGGTTGATTTCAATGTACCAATGAAGGATAACAAAATAACCAACAATCAAAGGTAAGTGGTTATTTTGTTTTAATTCCTAAGAGTTCTGGGAGTTCTGTTTATTCCAATGGATTGCAAGTCAATATGAGACCATAGGGTTTTTTTAATTTTAGTTTTAAGATGAGTTTCAAGAAGAGAGTGGACTGCCATCTGTCAACAATGGTTTAGGGTCTCCTTGGGGGGGGTTGGACTAGATGACCTACAAGGTCCCTTCCAACTCTGTTAATCTGTTAAAAAGATCTATCAGTATTATCTCCAAATCAGGCTTTTAAATATTTTGCTAGTTTGTTTGTTCTGTCAAGTTTGTCAGACTTGACAACAATTGACCTGGCTTCATATGAGACTTCTTGTTTCTGGCTAACTTTTAAGCATAAAGATGCATTCTGATCCACCAGTTTTAAAATCTTCTTCCAGAAGAAGTCCCTTTCCTTTTAATATTATGTATGCTGTGTTGTGCATCTTTCTGTTAGGCTGACAAAAGAAGACGAGGCTAGGTGGCTCCAAATATGCACACAGAATTTCTCCCAAAAGAGCATCTTTCTTTTGGCTTAATGAGTTGAATCCTGCCTGTGCTGCAGGATTGAAATTTAGGGTGGTTGGATGCAAAATAAAGTTTTGCTTTTAAGTGATAGGAAATCTTTATTTATTGAGAGTTACCTTTTTAAGCAATCGTTTGAAAATGTCTTTTTGTAGAGTTACAGTCACAAGAATAAATATATAGTCAACTTGCACAGGAGCTCCTCTTTTGTGCACCAGATGGTTATGATAATGTTTATAGGATCAAAATGGTTTACATGTGGCAGGATTACTGAAACTTCTGAATTAGATAGTACTGATCAAAGTCCTTCCAGTAGTTCAAGATGTACAAATTCGTGTGCAGAAGATTCAATAGGTAGGACTTTGATGGCAAGAGACCATGTGATGGTATAATGTATTGCACAAATTGGGGGGCCTTAGATGTTTTGGTTTATACAGGTAGTCCTCGACTTACAACCATTCATTTAGTGACTATTCAAAGTTACAACGGCACTAAAAAAAGTGACATGGCCGTTTTTCACACTTAACGACCATTGCATTATCCCTATGGTCACGTGATCAAAAAATCTGATGCTTGGCAGCTGGCTCGCATTGGTGACGCTTGCTGTGCCCTGGGGTCACATGATCACCTTTTGTGACCTGATGAGCAAAGTCAGTGAGGAAGCCGGATTCATTTAACAACCGTGTTACTAACTTAGCAGCTGCACTAATTCACAATAACAGTGGCAATAAAGTTGTAAAATTCACTTAACAACTGTCTTGCTTAGCAGTGGAAATTTTGGGCTCAATTGTGGTTGTAAATTGAGGATTGCCTGTAATTTGGTTACTAACAGGTGGGCATGCTGGCTGTTACTTATGGAACTACAGTCCTAAGTGTTTGTAAGCTTCATTGTCTATTCATGACCCACAGCAATAGCACTTAGACTTATATACCGCTTCACAGTGCTTTCCACCCCTCTCTAAGCGGTTTACAGAGTCCTCATTTTACCGACCTCGGAAGTATGGAAGGCTGAGTCAACCTTGAGCCTGGTGAGATTTGAACTGCCAAATTGCAGGCCGCCGGCAGTCAGCAGAAGTAGCCTGCAGTACTGCACACTGTGCCACCATGGCTAATGGCCACAGACTCTTATATTGCAGGCAGAGCCCATACATCATTCTGCATTAAATATTTACCTACACAGCAGGAGAGCTTCCCTTCATAGGTGCTTCTAATGAAGATCGTAAATTAAACTTTCCAGTTTTTCTTCTGATTTCATAGAATCAAGGCAGCGATCCCGAGCATCAAGCATTGTCTGGACAATGGCGCCAAATCTGTAGTATTGATGAGTCATCTGGGCCGGCCTGACGGAGTTGCAATGCCTGATAAATTCTCTTTGGAGCCAGTAGCAGCTGAACTCAAATCACTGCTTGGCAGGTAAGATATCAAGGCTGTAATAGAAATGCTATAAAATGTTTTCAGCTTCAAAAACTGAGTCTAAATCTTGATCACCTCTAGAGACGTCGTATTCCTGAAAGACTGTGTGGGTTCACAGGTAGAGTCAGCTTGTGCCAATCCTGCAGTTGGCTCCGTTATTCTCTTGGAAAACCTCCGCTTCCATGTAGAAGAAGAAGGAAAAGGGAAGGATCCTTCAGGCAATAAGGTGAGATTGACAGCCTCAAGTGTCATATTGTGTGGTTCTCAAAGAAGTTAGAAAAGTAATTAAGCCATGTTTGATAATCTGTTAATAATACTTCGTGCTTTCTGATCTTAATGTAACAGGAAGAATAACTAATTTCTCTGCAGCACAGTTCTAAGTCAGCTTTCTCATTCAGTTGTATCCTCCCTAGGACTTTGGGAAAGGTGAGAGGAGAGGGTCGGTGCACTGTTAGATTTCCCCTTATAGGCTTGTTTTGTGCAGAATTGTAGGGCCCTGTTTCCACATGGCAGTGACATAAAATACTCACATTCCTGGGTAAGGACCATGGGGTGAGCATGCAGGATGGGACAGCCCAGTTTGAAAGCATCAATACACTTTCAGGAGAGGGTTCTATCACTGTTTATCTTTTCCAGAAAGGAAGCTACCCGTGGCTGCTGTTTGGCATTACAAATTAAGGGTACATAGATCTTTTCAAACAGTGCGTCCCCACATCCACCACACTTATTTTTAAGTTGGAAACATCAGGGCCAGTATGAAGTGTGTTTGTTGGTTCATTCATTTACAGCTGGCTCTTTCCTTGTTCCTTTACCAATGAAAAAAAACAAGCAGTCAGTCCCCCATCTTCTATCCCACTTGAAGCCTGATGTGCTGGAAAAAATTAATTTTAAGATTGCATTGGCAGATCTTAGACAATGTTACCTGTTTTTAAAAAAAGGTGCGCGGCAGTTAAAAACTGCCGCATGGTGTTTTTTTTTCATGTGCCTCTGCAATTAGAAAATGCCGGGCGGAAGTTAGAAACTTCTGCACGGTGTTCTCTCATTACGTGCGCGGCCGCGCACCTTAGAGGGAACAGTGATCTTAGACTTCTTAGTTCTTATCCTTTCTAGTAATGGACACTGAAAGGTATGCATAGAGTTAATATTATCTGACTCGGGGGTCCAGGAGGAGGGCCTTCTCTGTTGTTCCTCCTACCCTCTGGAACATCTCCCCCCACCCCCAATGTGAAGTTGACCACAACTTTCCTATCTTTACGTAAGAGCCTAAAGATCTGTGGCCCCAGTGGGGGAACAGCGCAATGGAGGTGTTGATTGAGTAATAACAGATCCCACCTCTCCCCCCCCCCCCACTCTGCCCCCGCCCTCCCCATGTGTCCTTGCTTTTACCGTTTGATTTTAACATTTTATGTTTTAACTGTATATGTAACTGTAAGCCTGCCTGAGTTACCCTATGATAAGATGGGCGGCCAATAAATTTTACAAATTAAATAAATAAGATTATTTGGATGAAATTATAGTATTGTGGCTTTAAATGAGATGGAATTTGGATTAAAGCAAAGAAAGAAGGAGGCTAAATTAAAAGTAACTATGCAAGAAAAGTTTGCTAAAATGCTCTATTATCTGATGAAGTTTCCATATATTCTGTGGTAAGAGAAACCTTTGACTGGGATCCACATATTTTTCAGACAGCCATCTGGTGTCCATGCTATCTTGCACCTCTGACATTTTCTTGAAGGTCATTGAGAGAACTTGGTCCCAGTCAGTTTCTTTTCTTAGCATCTCTGACCCTATTAAGCCTCAAGTTCGCCTCCGTCTTGTACTATTTTGAGTTTAAAATACTGTTATACAGTATGATGCCCTTTCACAGGTTGGTGGAGTCTAAACATGTGCAAATGAACGTCTGAAGGCCACCTAAATTCCCACTTGAACTTCTTCCTATATCCTGTTGCTTGTTCTTTCATATGAAGTGGTTCTTTCACCTTACATTTGATCCTTTGCTGCAGTCCTTTCTCATATTCCCATTTCATTCCATTCCATCCTATTCCCACTCCATCCTATTCCTATTGCTATTCCATCCCATCACAATCCGCCCCGCTCCTTCTCCCCACCCCCCTCTGCCACTTGGATGCCCTTCCTGCCTCCCTCTCCAGGGATAGAGACAGCCATCCTCCTTCAGGGGCAGGCAGCCTCACCGGCTACCACCGGGACTGATATCTATGTGTGTTAGCTAAATTTCACAGGAAATACAGTAGATTTAAGCAGGGAGAAAGCCGGTCCATCAAAAAACAAAAAAATCCACCTGCAGAAGGAGCCGCCATGGGCAGTGGGGCTGGGCTCACCTCTGGACGTCCCAGTGCGAGTGACGCCCCTTCGCTGACACCGTGCGATGCTTCAAACTCAAATTGCCTTACCGTTGCCAGAGAAAATTGATCTTCTGAGCTAACATGATCTCCACTTGATCCGTGAAGAAACAGTCAGGAGACGTTTGTGTCAGCTGAACCCCCCCCCCCCAGTTTGAGCAAAGCTGCCTCCACAAAGCATCGCGCAGTGTAATTCCGCAGCAGGCGCAGCCTCTCGTTGGGACCCTTCGATTCCTCCCCCCGTGGAGCGATGGTGGACTGAAGTCCCTGGCAAATCTTTTGAGTTCTTTCCTCAGCTGGCAAACAGCACGGCCTATTTTTGGCCTCCCCCGCCCCTCCAGAAGCACTCTGAGGGCCAAAAACAGGGCGTGTGGACGCTTTCCGGGGCCTCCGCCCGTCCCTTTTTTGGCCTCCACCGCTCCCCAGAAGCACTCTGCCGGCCCTCGCAAACGTAAGTCCTGCATTTGGCCGAAGGGTGGGGGCCAGCGGGTGGGTGTGGCAATGTGGGCGAGGCAGCCTCGTGGTCCCCCGCAGGCCGGATGAATGGCTTTGGCCGGCCGGATCTGTCCCGCGGGCCATAGTTTGAGGATGCCTGATCTAGACTCTTCTTAAAAACCTCCAGTGATGGAGCGCCTACGACTTCTGAAGCCAAGTTCCACTGGTTAATTGTCCTCACTGTTAGGAAGTTTCTCCTTAATTCCAGGTTGCCTCTCTCCTTGATTTGTTTTCATCCATTGGTTCTTGTCCTGCCTTCTGGTGCTTTGGAGAATAATTTGACCCCCTCTTCTTTGTGGCAACCCCTCAAGTACTGGAATACTTGAGGGGCGGCAAGACGTTCCTATCTTTCCGCTCTTATTGCGTCCGCAGATTCTCGTCCAGCCGCCTTGTTTAGGGTGACTCGCTCCCTCCTTGGAAAAGGGGGGAGCGAGGAACACTTACAAGGCAGAGCTGAGGAATTTGCTGAGTTTCTGTCGGATAAAGTCGCTCAGATTCGGTCAAACTTGGACTCTGGCAGGGCAGAGTCCATAGAGTTGACGGGGGCTAGTCTTAGTCCATCATTATGGGAAGAGTTTGGGCCTGTTTCTCCCGAGGATGTGGACAGGGCTATGGGAGCGATGGGTACCTCCACCTGTTTATTGGACCCATGCCCCTCCTGGCTGGTTTCGGCCAGCAGGTCGGTGGCACGCGGCTGGATCCAGGCGGTGATCACCGCTTCTTTGAGGGAGGGATCCGTACCGCAGTCGTTAAAAGCTGCGGTGGTGCGACCCCTTCTGAAGAAGCCTTCCCTGGATCCAGCTGATTTGAAGAACTATCGTCCAGTCTCCAACTTACCTTTTTTAGGGAAAGTTGTGGAGAAGGTGGTGGTGACTCAGCTTCTGCAGCTCCTGGATGAAACAGACCATCTAGATCCTTATCAGTCGGGCTTCAGGCGCGGCTACAGTACAGAAACTGCCTTGGTCGCCCTGATGGATGATCTCTGGCGGGCCCGGGATGGAGGAAACTCCTCCATCCTGGTGCTACTTGACCTCTCAGCGGCTTTCGATACCATCGACCATGGTATCCTTCTGCATCGGCTCGGCGAGTTGGGAGTGGGAGGCACCGTTTTACGGTGGTTCTCCTCTTATCTTGCCGATCGGATGCAGTCGGTGTTGGCAGGAGGGCAGAGATCGTCCCCTAGGCCCCTATCATGTGGGGTGCCTCAGGGGTCGGTTCTCTCGCCCATCCTGTTTAATATCTACATGAAACCGTTGGGTGAGATCATTCGCAGACATGGGGTGTGTTTCCATCAGTACGCTGATGACACCCAGCTGTACATCACCACCCCGTCTGACTTCAGGCAGGCAGTTGATGTAATGTGCCGTTGCCTGGACGACGTTAAGATCTGGATGGGGAGGAACAGACTCAGACTCAATCCCGACAAGACTGAGTGGCTGTGGATATTGCCTCCTAAGGATCATGACAACTATCCCTCCTTGGTCTTTGAGGGTACGAAACTGATTCCCTCAGACCTGGTCCACAACTTGGGGGTCCTCCTAGATCCACAGCTAAAATTGGACCACCATCTTTCTGCTGTGGCTAGGGGGGCCTTTGCACAGGTCCGCCTGGTGCACCAGTTGCGGCCATATTTGGAGAAGGAGGCTCTACTCACGGTCACTCATGCCCTTGTCACCTCGCGCTTGGACTACTGCAATGCGCTCTACATGGGGCTACCCTTGAAGAGTATCCGGAGACTTCAGCTGGTGCAAAATGCGGCTGCGCGTGCTGTGGTGGGTGTGCCAAGGTACACCCACGTGACACCAATACTCCGCCAGCTGCATTGGTTGCCCATCGGTCTCCGGGTCCAATTCAAGGTGTTGATCACCATCTTTAAAGCCCTTCATGGCTTAGGACCAGGATATCTTCGGGACCGCATTCTGCCTCATACTTCCCTCCGACCGGTTAGGGCCCACAGAGTTGGCCTCCTCCAGGTCCCGTCGGCCAAGCAATGCCGGCTGGCGGGCCCTAGGGGGAGAGCCTTCTCTGTGGCCGGCCCCGTGCTCTGGAACCAACTACCCCCAGAGACCCGGACCATCCCCACTCTGCTGGCCTTCCGAAAAGCCGTCAAAACATGGCTTTTCCTGCAGGTGGGGGGGACAGCTTAATCCACCTGAGATTACCCCCCAAGTATGTATGATGTTGAATGGATGTTGTTGTTTTTAATATTGCTTTTTTAAAAATTTGTATTTGTTTCTTTTTAATTACATGTATTTTGATTATTCTTGTATTTTTTCCCTGTTGTACGCCGCCCTGAGTCCCTTGGGAGTTGGGCGGCATATAAGAATAACAAAATAAATAAATAAATAAATAAATACTGCTATCATGTCACCCCTCATTCTTGTTTTCTTTAGACTAGCCAAACCCAAATCCTGCAGCCGTTCTTCATATGTTTTAGTCTCCAGGCCTTTGATCATCTTAGTTGCTCTTCTCTGAACTTTTTCCAAAGTCTCAACAACTTTTTTGTAGTGTGGTGACCAAAACTGGTTGCAGTATTCCAGGTGTAGTATTACTAGGGTTTTATAAAGCAGCACTAATACTTCATGTGATCTTGATTCTATGCCTCTGTTTATACAACCCAGGATTTAGGAGAGGGAGCACCTTAAAAGTTTTTTTAATCTTTTTTTTTAAAAATCAAGGGCATGATGGGTGGCTAGGTCAAAAAGCCCAAAGTGAATAGGTAACATACCTGCTATGTACTTTTTCCTTCATCATCCTCTTCCTGGTGAAAGTTTCCCTTTTGCCATCCTTTGCGTAGCAGTGTTATATTTAGGGAGCTTTTTGTAAACCTCGATGCTGTGGTAAAGGAGGGCGGGGCTTGAGGAATGAATGTCAATTAACTTGTTCTTTTTTATTTTCTTCCAGATCAAGGCTGATTCTGCAAAAGTGGATGCTTTCAGAGCATCACTTTCTAAATTAGGAGATGTTTACATTAATGATGCTTTTGGAACTGCACATAGAGCTCACAGGTGAGTCTTTGTTGTCACACTGGTTCCTGAATTAAAGTCTCCTTGTGGCGTTAACCATTCTTCTAGGACAGTGGTGTCAAACTGGCAGGCCGGATGCGTCACGTGCAGGCCACGCCCACCCCAGCTCCACAAGTGAGAAAAACATTACGTGACGGCAATGTGACGCGGCGAGTTTGACACCCGTGTTCTAGGACAAACCTCAATATACTGGGAAGACTCTCTCTATAATACTTACTATAATAAACTCTTTTTATTTTGAATGCTTTACAATTGAGAAAATATATGTCAACCGTCCCACGTGGTTCATACAGTAAATAAAGTAATGAGATTACTTTTCTCAACGAGTATAATTTACTAGACCAGTGATGGCGAACCTATGGCACGGGTGCCACAGGTGGCACGTGGAGCCATATCTGCTGGCACGCAAGCCGTTGCCCTAGCTCAGCTCCAGTGCGCATGTGCGTGCCCGCCGGCTGATTTTTGGCTCACGCGGAGGCTCTGGGAGGGTGATTTCGGCCTCCATAGGGCCTCCAGGGTGGCAGGGGAGCGTTTTCGCCCTCCCCAAGCTCCAAGAAAGCTTCTGGGGACTGGGGAGGGTGAAAAACAGGCCTACCGGGCCCACTGGAAGTCGGGAAATGGAGTGGGGGGGTCGCACAAGCATGCACAGCGGGGTGGGGCAAGTGAGGGGCTTTGAATTATGGGTGTGGGCATACACACGCGTGCGATAGAGCGCACACACACTATTTTGGCACCCGAGGAAAAAAAGGTTCGCCATCACTGTACTAGACCAACATGGTTACAGAAATAGCAAAGCCAATTCTGATATTTTCACGCGCAAATAGCATGGTTAACTTTTCCTTGGCTTCCCACCATTATTAATTACTGTCCAATGAGCTGCATTCATTTCTCAGACATTCCCAGCAAGTGACCTTGGGAGGCTTGCATTATCTCAGGCTCCCTTTGCCCATCATGACCTCCCTGCCTTCTAACCCCTTCCCTCTCCCTGTTGCTGTTGTCAGGCTGTGAGTGGGGATTGCGAAGCCAGCTGAATTGCAGCCATGACAATATAATTTAATATTTTCAAAACATTGATTCCCACAGAGTAACCTATCATTTGTATTAGCGAAGTTCAGCTCAATAAAAAAAGTTGACTGTTGTAAGTGTTGGGTACGTTGCTCTTGATATTAAAAAAGCTACTAGAAGAATTTTAGTAAGGTACTAGGAGTGCCTAACTGTCTACCATACATATTGTAAATGTTCTTTTTGTCAAACAATATTTTTAGTATAAATTTTATATTTGTGGAGGAAATGGTGAGCAACATTTTTAAAAAATTATTTAACAAAAAGTGTTCTTGAAAGTCTTATTTTCTTATATTTTAATCCATGCAAAATCTGCCAATCAAAAATATCAGTATGGCTTTGGGTGGTTTTGCTGATATTTTAACTGAATACTTTCCCACTTGTTGACTTGAATAGATTTGATTTAATTGAATTACCTTTGTAGAATCAAACAAATGGACACAGGTGCTTATCTATATTGCAAGTTACTGATTTTTTCCCCCCCGCTTTTGCAACAGTTCCATGGTTGGGGTCAATCTGTCTCAAAAAGCTGCTGGCTTTCTAATGAAGAAAGAGCTGGATTATTTTGCTAAAGCTCTAGAGAACCCAGAGCACCCCTTTTTGGCAATCCTTGGAGGGTAAGAACGAAATTTTTTTTTGGCAGTTTGTTTTCCTTTCCTTAAACTTGGGGGGGGGGAACCTCTAATTATTAGTTTGTTGGGATTTATGATGTGGCCAAATATTTGTAATTAATATTTATGCCCATGTTCTCTTTTGGTGACTTTCCCCCCCCCCCCCCAAAAAAAAAACCCTGCCCCAGGCTTAGTATATGCTATTACGAGTTGGATCAATTAAAATAGTTCTTTATGTGTTTGGCCTTTCAAGCAGAGTTAGCCCATAGCCTGCCTGTTCAGCAGTTCTGTGTGTAAATTGAAACTTTTGCCATTATGCCAGGATGGTACTATAACTGGACACACAACTCCTACAGCGTTCAAGGGAAACAGGTTGGGATTTTTTTTTTACAAGGGAACGTATCAAATAGCAGAGTAATCATTTTAATTCAAAGACATGTATTTAGTGGAAATACGCTGAATTGCAGTATAAATTCAGTTTTATTTGATGTTTCAGTAGACAAGAGAATATCAGACCAATGTTGCTAAGTAGAGCCAGATTTTGAAATTAGTTGCACAAAACTGAAGGGAAGGGAATTCAGTGCCAGAACAGGCCGGCACTGCAGCTACAAAGGGGGAGTGAATGCAGGACAGTCCAGTCCAGTCCCTCCTCCTGCACCTGGCCCAGTGTTTTGTTTTCTACCTAGCTCACTTCCACAGCAAGGAGCTCTCTTAGAGGATGTGACCAGTACAATTTAGAGCCGAGGTGGCGCAGCGGTTAGAGTGCAGTACTGCAGGCCACTTTAGCTGACTGATCCGCAGGTCAGCGGTTCAAATCTCACCGGCTCAGGGTTGACTCAGCCTTCCATCCTTCCGAGGTAGGTAAAATGAGGACCCAGATTGTTGGGGGCAATATAAATATACATTGCTTACTGGTGTAAACCGCTTAGAGAGGACTTGCACTGTGAGGCGGTATATAAATCTCACTAAATAAATAAATAAATTTTCCACTTCAGAAATGCTCACTTGGAATCAAAGGGTTTCTGATGTATAACTTCAACAGGAAGTTGAGCTAGAAAGCCCTGCTATCCCCAGAGCCCAGCTTCTCCTGCAGTTCACTCTGGAAGGTTTCAAAGAAAATCAACCAAGAGCAGAATCTGGCTCAGCTTCCATTAAGAGCTTGGCTCAAGGAACAGCTGAAGCGCAGGAACCACTTGGGTCTCTCTTCTCAAGGCTGAGAAGATCCATGGCCGAGTGCCTTTGCTGTCTCAAGGCATCAGTTGAGCAATAGGTGGAGGGACTCCACTGGATGGGCACATGGGGATGGAGGTCAACATGCCCCAGGCTCCCCTAGCAGAAATCACCGGTGCTCTTACTATCTTTGCCTAAGAGCATTGGTGGCCATCTTAGTGCCATCTGGAAAGACCTTGTGCTGCATTCTCTAGATAAAGGGCATCCTGAACAATCAGTGTCTGTTTTTTGAGCAAGCCACCATTTTGCATATTTGGCCACTTGGATCTGGTTGTACATCCAGTCCATCAACAGAGTCCATTGACATGTTCATCTCATCTGGCATCCCACAGTGTACAAAATAGCAGCTGGATAGCAGGAACGGACACCAAAATAGAGTCTTAGACCAGTTATAATTAACAGATTTAACAGAGTTGGAAGGGACCTTGTAGGTCATCTAGTCCAACCCCCCACCCAAGCAGGAGACCCTACACCATTTCTGACAGATGGCAGTCCAGTCTCTTCTTAAAAGCCTCCAGTGATGAAGCTCCCACAACTTCTGAAGGCAACTTCTGTTCCATTGGTTGATTGTTCTCACTGTCAGAAAATTCCTCCTTATTTCTAGGTTGAATTAAATAGTTATTAATTGGTTATAATAACTAAAGAAAATACAAGCCTACATGTAGAGAATAAAATATAATTAAGAGGAAATTTAAAAAAAAACTCGCAGCAGTTAGAATTCAAAGGTACTATAGAGCATAGTAGAGAGTCCTGTGATTGTGCTTAAACCATTTGCCAACAGAGATATTAAGAATTGCTGTTAGGAAACAACGTGGCTTTCCTGGTTATATTTTACTTTGGAAGAACATAAATCCATAATTCTGGCTATCTGGAGTAGATTTCCAGAATCGCTTTATTACAGGCAACTTACTTGTGAGAAACAGGGGTTGGAGATCTACTTAGTCCAGATTTGGCCCTTGCAGCTGAAGAACCATGTTCAGCTTCAGCTGCTGGTTACCAGAGTGAGACATTTGGGCAGGAGAGGGCAGCCTAGCACAGCTAACAGCTTTCGGAGAGGAGATGTTGGAGTCTTCCTTTAAAAAAAATAAAGCCCAACCTTAAATACATTTTTTCATCCAAAGAACCACAGTACGAACCCATTCTGTAAAAGGGGTTGGAAGAACAGGGTTAGGGTCTACCTACCTCAATACATTTTGGACAATTATAAATTATTTGTATTGATAATTCATAATATTTTGATTTTTCAGACCAGAGTGGAGAACGGATGTGTCAAATCAATTTAGACGCAGGGGTGGGCAAGCTATGGTTCTTTGAGGACCTGTGGACTTCAACTCCCAGAATTCCTGAGCTAGCCATGCATGCATGGCTGGCTCAGGAATTCTGGGAGTTGAAGTCCACAGGTCCTCAAAGAACCATAGTTTGCCCACCCCTGATTTAGAGCTTCAACCCTTTTGACTTGAAAGAGAGCCAGGTGGAGACACATCTATGGATGTGTGTCTGTGTAATGCCTTTCTCTCTATTTTAAGCTTTACTTATATAATAAGTCAAAAGAGTAAATGAGTTTACATGTTTCTCCCATTTAATAATAAAACGTGAAATCATGATTTTCATACTGTTTCTACAGTCTAAAGTCTGTTTTCTTTGTCAAGCATTTTTATTTCAAATATTCCACAGAAACATTTAACAACTTGGATCTCTTTTTCTCCCTGTTCGTTAGAGCTAAGGTTCAGGATAAGATTCAGCTAATCAATAACATGCTGGATAAGGTCAATGAGATGATTATTGGTGGTGGAATGGCCTTCACCTTCCTCAAAGTACTCAACAATATGGAGGTACCGTATTTATTTAATTTCTACAGGTGTCCATCTCAGTCAAGTGGCTCTGTGTGCTACAATGTTGTCTTTAGTTGAGAAAAGTAAATACATTAGAACAATTCTTTGCATTAATCAGTGTTAAATATTTAGTAAGTTGTTGGCCATATGCTTAAACAAGACAATTTTCCCTGGTCAACTTTTTTCATAAAAGTTCATATTTGACTAATATTGCTTCTTTGACCAAGCTACTGTAACACTTCTAATCTAGATCTGAACTTTTAGAAGTCACACTGAAAATGATTTTCTTCAGCCTCTTACTTTCCCTCTGCCACCAGTCACTTCGTAGAAACATAGAAAACTGATGGCAGAAAATGTATTAAAATGGTTTTTATTTTGAAAGGGCAACTTGACTGACTTTTGAGGAAAAACAAAATGTTTTGCTTCCTATCCTGGAAGCTTCATCAGTTGTATTGGATGCTGTGGGAGATAGAAGAACACTTCTTGACAGTTGAGATTTGTTGGTGGGGCACAATGGGGATGGGGGGAATGAAAAAGAAAAGGTGTTTTGTTTTGTTTTTTTGCAGTCAACTGGTCTTAACACCCTCTGAAAGCCATTGTGGTTCCTTGGGGGTTTATCTGTGATTCAGGGTCACCTGAATCAGGTGTGGAATCTTCTTGGAACAACCAAAAGGACTGCAGTGTAAATTGGGGTAGGTGGTATCTTATCTTTCTTCCTCTGTTGAGAGAGGGCTTCTCAGTGGCCTCTTTGACTCCTCATTCAAACCAGTGGTGCTCTCTATCCAAATGTGGACTTGGCTATCTTCGAAAGAGTGACCCTTCTCTTTCAAATGCAGATGGACCGCTGAATCTTGTCCTGATGGGTTCAATCTCCCATGTTGTGCCATGTGCTTCTGAAGTGGTTGCTTCGTTTCACCAATGTACAGATCTGCACACGTCTCACTGCATTGTACAGTTTTTCAGATATTCCAGCAACATATGGAACAGTGTTGCTTTGTTTGTCACTCTCTTCCTTGTCTGTAGTAGAGCTCATGCTGGGTCTTTTTTGGGATTTGGTGAAGGCCCAGCTAGGATAGCAACAAGTTCTCAGGGATTCCTGGTTGTGTATTCTCTCTTTACTGGTAGGCCAACTTTCAGCCAGATGGCGTAGGGTTCTGATCACTCCCAATTTGTGTTCTAGTGGGTAGTGAGAATTAAAATGCAAATACTGATCAGTGTATGTTGGTTTTTTGTAAACTGCAATATTAAGGCTTCTGTCTTCCTTAATGTGTACAGCACAGTCCAGGAAAGCCAGACAGTTTTCCTTAACATCTTCCCAATGGTATCTGTTCACAGAGTGGATGTGTTTGGTGAAGGATTCCACTTCCTGTGTTTTAATCTTGACCGAAGTATCATCCACATACCTCTAGCAGTGAGTTGGTGAAATTCCTGGGAACGAGTTTAGGGCTTTGGTTTCTATCTCTTCCATGTACAGATTTGCCACAATGGGGGACACAGGTGACCCCATGGCGCAACCGTGTTTTTGTTTGTAGAAACCATTGTATTTAAAATAGGTAGTGGTCAGACAGAGGCCCAACATGGCACATATGTGGTCTGGGCTGAGATTAGTTTTGTTACCTAATGTTCTGTCTTGTAGCAGACATTTCTTCATTACTGTGACAGCTTCAGTTGTTCAGAAGAGTGAGGTCACACCATAAGAAACCATAGTTTCATCTGGATCCAATTTTAGTTTCCAAACCTTGTCCTGTGAATTGTTGATGTGATGGATGGTGTTGCCAACCAAAGGAGCCAATAATTGAGATGTTTTGCAATGTTGTAGGTGACGAGTTGATGCTGCTGACAATTGGTGTGAGTGGATTTCCCTCTTCGTGAATTTTGGGGAGTCCATATATGCGTGGAGTGGCTTCCCCAGGGTAAAGGCGAAAGTATTGTGGCTTGTCAGTTGCATTGTCCTTAAGTAGTTTTTGCAGGAAGTTGACGACCGTTTCTTATAAAATATATGGACTCCCCAAAATCCACAAAAAGGGGAAACTTTCCATTTCTCTCCCCCCCCCCGCCCCCCATCCTGTCAGAACCTACTAATTTGAACTGTCAATAAATGTCCTTCCATCTCCCACAGCATCCAGTAGAACTGATGAAGCTTCCAGGATAGGAAGTGAAACATCTTGTTTTTCAAAATAAAAAACCACTTTTGATACCACTATGACCTGGATAACTGAGAATCTTCATAGACATTTGATGGCAGAAAAAAACATAGTGGTTCATCAAATCTGCCTTTTGAGTTCAATTTTATTTTTTTAATTTTTGTTGTAGGATGGATACTGTATGTTTATTCCAAGTATGTTTAAACTCAGTTACTGATGATTGACCCATCAGGTCCATTAGAAGTTTGTTCCAATCTTCCACTACTCTTTCTGTGAAATAATACTTTCTAACATTGCTTTTGAACCTCTGTCAGTTTGAGATTATCCTCCAATGTTCTTCGTTTTTACTTAATATTGGAAATACTGCCTTCTAGATCCTTAATATATTTAAAGGCTTTGATCATATTCCCCCCTTTTCCTTCATTCTTTACATATTTGCAAGGGTCTTTTGTGACCCTCACTGATTTCATTGCAGCTAGCACCACCATTTATCTGCTACTGAACGTGCCATCTTTGTTTCTTCCAGATTGGCAACTCTCTGTTTGATGAAGAAGGATCAAAAATAGTCAAAGATCTGATGGCCAAAGCTGAGAAGAATGGTGTCCGGATCACTTTGCCTGTCGACTTTATCACTGCAGACAAATTCGATGAGAACGCTAAGACTGGGGTAGCTACATTGGCCTCTGGCATCCCTGCAGGCTGGATGGTGAGTGAAAGAAATCATTGCTAGGTTTTTTTCTTCTCTGCACTTTTCGGAGGAAGGGCTGAATGGTCTCATTTGCTCCCTTGGTCTTAGGGATTGGATTGTGGCCCTGAAAGCATTAAGCTCTTTGTCGAAGCTGTGGGCAGAGCCAAGCTAATTGTGTGGAACGGTCCAGTTGGTGTCTTTGAGTGGGAGAAGTTTGCCAAAGGAACCAAAGCCGTGATGGATAAAGTAGTGGAAGTTACCAGCAAAGGCTGCATCACCATTATCGGTACAAATCTTTCTGTTGTTCTTCTGGGTGTCAGTTTTTGATTATTACCTTTTTGATCAATTTGAACAATGTCTTTCACGGAAGGAACAGAGGGCATTGCCTTGCATTGGCAAATTCAGAAATATCGATGCAACCTATCTCTGTTGCCCTTTAAATATTTTGGATTGTCCAACATATCCAACTGGCAAAGACTGTTTGGAATGGTACATGGAGAGAACCTCTGGCTGGAAGTGGGTGGCTCTGACCTTTCTTTTAAATGGTTTTAACAACAAACAACACATTTTGATATCAGCCCAGTTGTGTGTCCTCAAACAGTCCAAACTATTTTACAGGTGGAGGAGACACTGCTACCTGCTGTGCAAAATGGAATACGGAAGATAAAGTTAGCCATGTTAGTACAGGAGGTGGAGCCAGTCTGGAACTTCTAGAAGGTAATGGGTTTCTTTTTTTTATTATTACCCAATGAGTTAATAGCTTGCTTTCAGTGCTTTTTTTTTGTTCAGTCACTAAGCCATGTCTTATTCCCGTGACCCCATGGACCATAGCACAACAGGCGCCCCTGTGCTCCACTGTCTCTGGGAGTTTGCCCAAATTCATGCTCATTGCAACAATAACACTATCTAACCATCTCAGCCTCTGCCGCTTCTTTTTGCCTTTGGTCTTTCCCAACATCAGGGTCTTTTCCAACGAGTCCTCCCTTCTCGTTTGGTGGCCGAAGTATTTCAGCTTCAGCTTCAGCATCTGTCCTTCCAAAGGACAGTCAGGGTTGATTTCCTTTAGGATTGACTGATTTGACCTCTTTGCAGCCCAAGGGACTCTCCACCACCACAGTTACCACACTTCCGAAGCATCAATTCTTCACTGCTCAGCCTTCTTTATGGTCCAGTTCTCACAGCCATACATACTGTAACTACTGGGAAAACCATAGCTTTGACTATACGGACCTTTGTCACCAAGGTGATGCCTCTGCTTTTTAATAGGCCATAGCTTTCCCCACAAGGAGCAAGCGTCTTTTAATTTCATGGTTGCAGTCACCGTCTGCGGTGATCTTGGAGCGCAAGGAAATAAAATCTGTCATTGCTGAAGCCTAGCTGGTAGGGTTTTGAGCATGACCTTGCTAGCATGTGAAATGAGAACAATTGTTTGGTAGTTTGAACATTCTTTGGCATTGCCCTTCTTTGGGATTGGAACGTAAACTGACCTTTTCCAATCCTGTGGCCATTGTTGAGTTTTCCAAATTTGCTGGCATGCTGAATCCAGCACTTTAATAGCATCATCTTTTAGGATTTTAAATAACTCAATTGGAATCTCATCAGCTACTTCGCTTTTTTGCATTTCTTTTTCTTTGGGATGGTTTTAGTTGCTGCCTCCTATATGTTTCGAACCTCCATCCATAGTTCATCAGACACTCTGTCTACAAGATTGAATCCCTTAAATCTATTAATCACCTCCTTTGTATATTCATAAGGGATATGATTTAGGTCACGCCTGAGTCTGAGCAGCCTAGTGGTGTTCCCTACTTTCTTCAATTTAAGCCTGAATTTTGCAGTAAGAAACGCATGATCTGAGCCACAGTCATCTCCAGGTCTTGTTTTTATTTATTTGTGAGATTTATTTGTGAGATTTATATACCGCCTCACAGTGCAAGCACTCTCTAAGCGGTTTACACCAGTAAGCAATGTATATTTATATTGCCCCCAACAATCTGGGTCCTCATTTTACCGACCTCGGAAGGATGGAAGGCTGAGTCAACCTTGAGCGGGTGAGATTTGAACCGCTGACCTGCGGATCACAGTCAGCTAAAGTGGCCTGCAGTACTACACTCTAACCGCTGCGCCACCTCGGCTCTTTTTTGACCATACAGAGCTGCTCCATCTTTGGCTGCAAAGTATGTAATCTGATGATGTGCATGTGTAGAGTCACCTTTTGGGTTGTTGGAAAAGAATGTTTGCTGTGATCGGCGTATTCTCTTGACCAAATTCTGTTAGCCTTTACCCTGCTTCATTTTGTACTCCAAACATGCCTGTAATTACAGTTGCCTCTTGGCTTCCTACTTTAGCATTCCAATCCCCTATGATGAAAAGAACATCTTTTTTTGGTATGAGTTCTACAAGATGTTGTAGGTCGTCATAGTATCAGTCAATGTCAACCTCTTCATTAGTGGTTGGATTACTGTGATGTTGAATGGTTTGCCTTGGATTTGAAACTGAGACCATTCTGTCGTTTTGTGATCGTACCCCAGTACTGCTTTCCCCACTCTTTTATTGGCAGTGAGGACTATTCCATTTCTTCTAAGGGGTTCTTGCCCACATTAATAGGTACAAGGGCCACCTGAATTAAATTTACCCATTCCCGTCCACTTTAGTTCACTGATTCCCAAGATGTTGATGTTCAATCTTGCCATCTTATGTTTGACCACATCCAGCTTACCTTGATTCGTAGATCTTAATTCCAGGTTCCTATACAATATATTTCTTTACGGCATCGGACTTTCTTTCCCCACCAGACACATCCACAGCTGAGTGTCCTTTTGGCTTTGGCCCAGCCGCTTCACTCTTTCTGGATCTACTTGTAATCGCCCTCTGCTCTTCCCCAGTAGCATATTGGGCACCTTCCGCCCTGAGGGGCTCATCTTCTGGCATCATATCTTTTAGCTTTGGTACTGTCCATGGGGTTTTCTTGGATACTAAGCAAGATGATAAAACTGCCTTCTTAAAAGTATACAGAACTTTTTTGTGCAGTCACCGGGCCCATTAATACAGCCCAATCTAAAACATTTGAGCCTGGATTACCATTCACTATCACTACTGTGAAATTCTACCAATTAGTATTAATTTAATTAATTAATTAAGATACAATTAGTTGTGTATCATCTAAAACTACATTTTAAAGTGAAAAGAATTTATAACAAAAAGTATCCTTGTAGAACCTTAAACGTGAACAGATTTATTATGGAGCGAGTTTTCATTGGTGTAGTGCATTTGCATCTGATGAATTGTATCCATGAAAATTTATGACAGTTAAATATATGACTTTTATGGTGCTACGGGATTCCTAGTTTGTTGGCAAAGACTAATGCTGTCACCTCTTGGGGAAAAAAATTATAGTTATGTCTTTGTGGGCTGCATTGTTCTGCGAATGATTTTATTTCCTCTAGTAATTAAGCTGTTTCCCAATACAGACACATTTTGTCTTTCTTTTGCCTTTACTTACTGTCTGAAAAATAAGCCAAACTAAAGTCTTCTGCAACTATTATTACCAGAAATGCCAGGCTGGACAGGCTCTTTGTCTCTGTTGCCTAGGAATTAACAATGAAGGGGAAAGAATGTGCACTTGTAGAGAGAGCCCATAAAAGTGAAATGTCCTCTTTAGTTTAGACTGTTAGCATTCAAAATGTAGGTTTTCCTCAATGGTGCTAAACGTTGGTGGTGAAATTTCCTCAGGATATAATGTAATATAATACAATAAATATATATCATATTATATATTATATTATATTATTTATTATAATAAAAAGTAAAGGTTACATTACCTAAACTCCCTAAAATACACTATTAAAGAATATGAGAATTAGGGTGTGACTTTTTAGAACAGATAATAGATTTCACTCCATTTGTTATTTTAAAGTACATTTGGTGTCGCATGTAATTTGATCAATTTGGGTTACAAATTTCTGATAATATCTCACCTGGTGCCCTTGATGAACTGCTACTTCAGGGATAGGCCGTCTTTTCCCTGTTGAAAGCCACTTTCTTGTGCGTTGCTACACAGTACATACTAGACAGTGGGCAAGTCAAACCAAAAATAGATGACCATTGAAATGAATACATGGGCTGCCTCTGCGCTGCTCCACATGCATGAAGAAAACATACTTAGTTCTCCATGCGGGCGTTATCAGTTGAGCGGCTAATTCAAATTCTTGAGTTAATGTGTTTTCTAATCCTGGGTAATGTAAGACATACGAATGAAAACCTATCATTGAAATTTACTTTTCATTGTTTTAGTTGTGCAGAAATCCTTGAAATTTTCTGTAATGGCCCCTATTCCTTCAGAATTTTAAACACTTCAGCAGGAGAAAGCAAAGACCCCTGGGAGGTGAGGGGTTGAGGGAGGACCTTTGACTCTGAGATGATGAAATGAGCTGTACTGAAGTTAATTACTCACGTTTGTATCTTTTCAACCATGTGCAGGTAAAGTTCTTCCAGGTGTCGATGCTCTGAGCAGCGTGTAATGCGTAGAACGTGGGATAAATGAATACCACTTCTCTGACTGTTCCTATGCGCCAGCATTTAAAGTAGATACTGCACCACCTTCATAACTGTTCAAGCAGCGAACACAGGGCGTACTGGAAGCAAGCAGAATCGGGCTCTGTTCTGTAAAGATGACAGTTTACATAACGCTGATTTGTCTGTTATCTCATATGAACTACTGTATTGCTAAAACAGCTTCTGTTATTTTCACAGTGTACATATTCATATTTTAGCCTTTTAAAATAGGCAGAGTTCCCTGATGTCAGATTTTCAAAACCACCGGTTTGCTTCTGTGATACTTTAGCTGCTGCACACAATCCACAAGCAAACAAAAAACATACATTTCAGGATATGAATGTAAGCTTTCAAATAAATGTTTACGTGTTATTAGAAATATTTTCTTTTGAGTGTATTTTTTCTAAATTTCGCTACATAGTACAAAGTTTATACAATTAGAACATCTCCCAGGAATTGTTTTAAGGACTGACCAAGATAGTCTATCCTTAGCATGTCTAGGAAAAACTTTTTAAAAAGACTTTGAATGATGTCCAATTACTGAGGGACTGTAGCAACATTCAGATTATTCTCTCTGCTTTTCTCTGATGGTTGCAGTTCTAAGTATTGACACTACAGTTTGAGATGTCGAGAAAGTACATATGTCTGTGCAGAATTTTTTAACTTCTCTTTTTTAGATGGTGGGACAATCTTTATGGGAAGTATGTGCAACCTGTATACAAGTTGTCTCCCAAGTCTACTGATGACTGCCACTGTTATTTTAAATATGAACTACAGTTGCTTTATTTTCTTCACAGCAGATAAATTGTTCTGAAATCTAAAATGTCCAGTCAGCAGCTTTTTAGCAACATCTGGTTTTATTTCTTACACAATAGGTAAAATTGCTTCAGTAGTTCAGTGTTCCCACAAAAGTAAGTTCTGTAAATTGGAGTGTTGTAACAACCTTTACTCAATTTCATACTTTATTTGGAGGGTGAATAAAGCTCCAACTATCAATTTCAAAAATATGGGGAGTAGAATTGCCCTTTTAAATTAAATAATAGTATGGAACTTAAGTGACTGAAAATAGGCTTCCCATTAAGTATACATTGGCCAAAAGAAAATGATTATCTTTGGAGTAAATAGTTGGGGTGCTGAGACGGTTTGGGATGTTGGCATATGAAAGCTTTGTGGGAGTATGAAAGGACTTGTATAGTGGTCAGATACATCCAGTGGGAACTGCTCCCATCTACCAGGCCTCTCCATAAATAAAAGCAAAACACCCAGAATTTTCAGTTCAGTAGATGAAAAAGATCCCGGTGGTAGCTGGGAAAAGTGGCTTCGCTTATATTAAGCATTTTTACTGCGATATTTTACAGCTGGCAAAAATTCTGCTTTCACTTGACACGGTGCCTCTGTAAAAGAATAGTGTTTATTTTAAATCTGTCTCTGCAAACCTTTGCACCTTGGTAAAAACAAGTCCTCAAGTTAATGAAAAATAACTTAGAATACAGTCAATTTTTTTAAAAATGCAGATTAATAGCACTGCTGGAATATTGTTAAAAAAACACAGACGAGACTTCATCCTAAAAAAGACCAAGGAAGAAAAACGCCTTCAAACGAGCTGCGGGAGGCAGGAAGGCCCGCAGAGCCGCCGGGGACTCAAGTTTGCCAAAGCGCCTGGCTGAATCCGGGGCATGTTGCGCGGCCCTCCAGCTCCCCGCCCCGACTTGTAGCGTGAGGGGTTCGCCAAAGAAAGGCGTCGGGGACCGAGAAGACCCCAACTCTAACCTTGCAAGGTAAAGGCCGCCTTGGGAGAGGCCCTGGCGGAATAGCGGGAAACTCCATTTCCCGAAGGCCTTTGCGGCACACCTGGCCTCGCAAGGCATGTCGGGAAGCCTCATTGAAAGCGGGGTGGAGGAAAGCGGAGGCGCCCCGCGGTGGACGCTCCTCCGCGTCTCTTCCGGGGAAGCGGGGCCGGAGCCCGGGAGGAACCGAGCGGGAGGCGTGCGGTAAGAAGGCCCGGGAGGAGCGGAGCAGGGCGGGGGTGGGCTGGACTGGGGCTGGCCTTTGCAGCTGCGGAAGGCCGCGGAGTTGCGGGTCCAGCGCGCGGGCTTGCCCCGGGGGAGATGCCGTTGAGCGCGGCGGTAGGAGGGAGAGGAGCCGCGAAAAGGGAAAAAAAAACGCCGTAGGAAATTTGCACCTGGAGGCCGGAAAGACGCGCGACCCCCGTCTCCCCCCCCGCAAGCCTTTCTGCACCTGCCAGGTGAGGCGGGAAAGGGGGCAGCGCAGCCTTCCCCTGGGATGCATCGCCTCGTCTGGACCCCCCACTCCAGGACGCCCCTGCCTTCTGGGCAACGGCTGGGCGTTGGAGGCATCTGGAGAAGGTCATCCCGTGGCTGGCACGAAGGGCGCCGTTCGGAGCAGAAGGCCGGGGAGCAACGGAGCGGTTCCTCTCCGCTCCGTCCATCCCCCCGCCGGGCCAGGGCTGAGGGTTAAAACTTTTCTGCTCTTCATAATACAACTTTCTCTGCCGGTTGTTTGGGTTCTGTTGCTGTCTGTTTACTTATTACCTCACTTTCTCCTTATGCAACAACACTCCAGCAACTTCTAGCCCAGTGGTTCCCAACCTGTGGTACGTGTACCACTAGTGGTATGCGAGGGCCTTCCAGGTGGTACACGAACACTTTCGGGGTCATGAACGATTTTTAGTTAGTTATTTTTTACTTCACAAAAATGTTTACTGCCTAACACAAGATAATCTGGCAACGATTTGCAACTGTTGCCACACGCCACCCACCTGGTCCCAGTGGCCCGAGAATCCAGTTGCTGGATGCGCGGAGCCAAAAAAGGAACGGTACAATTATGGAAATAAAGTGATATCTGATCGAATTTAGTTTCTCTGGAACCAGGTGGTACGCGGCCACTGTACGGGATCTCCAAGTGGTACTCGATCACAAAAAGGTTGGGAACCACTGTTCTAGCCAGAAGAAATAGAAATTATCAAACATAAGGGTAAAAACAATTCAATCACTACGAGGGCCAAATTAAAAATCGACAATAGCAGTGGTGAATGAGATTTAGCGAAATGCTGGGGGAGTGCATGGAGAAATGCTGAAATGATTCTTATACACAAGAAAGGGGCCCAAAATGATTTAAAGATCTATCACCGAATAAGCCGCCTCTCAGCAATCTACAAGGCTTTCACCAAGATAGTAGCAAAAAGAATATTGAGAACATTAAATGATGCACAGCCAAAGGAGCAGGCAGGGTTCAGAAGTGGCTGTAGCACAATGGATCACATCCAGGTTATTCAGCAAGTCATTGAAAGGCACCATGAGTACACCATGCCTCTGTGCGTGGCTTTCATTGACCACGAAAAGGTGTTTGACTCTGTATTCTAGCAAGCAATCATTAATGCATTGCTCAACCAAGGCATAGACACTGCTTACATAAACTTACTACAATCAATACATGAAAAAACAACGGCGACAATTTGCCTTAATAATCAACATAGAACGAGATGTACGACAAGGCAATACAATATCACCTATCCTTTTCTCAGCCTGCCTTGAAGTATTTCGCAAACTAGATTAGGCAAAAGATGGAATAAAAAACAATGGCGCCTATTTTGATCACTTAAGATTTGCAGATGATGATGATCTCTTCTCACAAGATCCAGAAGAGCTACAAAGACACATACAAGCTGCACGAAGCAGGAGAACCATTCAGTTTAAAAATAAACCCGAAAAAGAGCCAGGTTATGTATAATAAATTCAGTAAAGAAAGAAAAAAAATATCTGGAGAAGAACTAGATATACCTTGGTCAATGGATCTCAATGGAAGGCGATATAATAAAGAAAATTGAACAGTGTGTTAAATGTGATTGGCAGGCATTCAGCAGCTAAGCATAATTTTCAAGGACAACCTCCCCTCTATGCCTGAAGAGAAAAGTGTTCAATCACTGTGTGCTACCTGTTCTAACATAGGCCAGTGAAACATGGACACTAACCTCACAATCGATACAAAAGCTACGAGGGGTGCAAAGAGCCATGGAAAGATACATGCTCAAGACAAAGATAGAAAGACCTGCACATGGATTAGAGAACAAACAACACCATATGATGCCATCAAGAGAGTCAAAGAATGGAAATGGAAATGGGCCGATCACATAGCAAGAAGAGCTGATGGCAGGTGGACCAAGGCAGTCATAGAATGGACCCCACTGGATCAAAAGCGTCCACAAAAGAGACCTAAAACAAGATGGATGGACGACATCAGCAGGCATTGTGGGCCCAATTGGCAAAAGAAACTTAGGACCGTCTTGGTTGGAAACATGCGGAAGAGGCCTTCATCCTGCAATGGATAGACAATGGCGATGATGATGATGATGATGATGATGATGATGATGACGACGACTGGGAGCATGCAGATCAAATGCACCTCCTCAGGGAAAGTTTTCCCTATGCGAGGGGCCACATGGGAAAAGACCCTCTCCAGGATGCTAAATAGGGAAGCTTCTAGCAATTCCAAGCAGTCTCTTCTGATGTCTGTGAAGCTAAATAATTTAGTTTATAGTTCATAGGAGAACTGATCTCTCAGATGTTTTTCCCAATTTCTCTTCTCTCTCCAACCCCACCCCAATATTTATGAATACCTAAAAAGTAATCTGGACTTCTCTGGACTTTCTTATGATAGGTTGAGATCCACAAAAGATAGCACATCTATGTACTACTAAAATTCTCTTTCCTGTAACTTTTAACGAAGTGAAACATTTGGAGTTCTCTTTGGTTGATAAGGTGAACTCAACGACCTCCACTCCCTCTGGGTCCATCTCTCTGGCCCTTGGCACTGGCTTTGTTGGCAGGCCCTGCGGGTACTTTTTGGACTGGGTGCATGGCTTGGCAGTCGGCAGCTTGGTACCCTTCCTTCCCACACTTGAAGCAGCCAGTGGAATGGGCTTTGCTAAAGTTACAGACTTTTCCCCTTCATCCCTCCCCCCTTGACCAGTTTGTCTTCGACCAATGATGTGCCATCTAGGTGTTTTGGGAACCGCTTGGATGTTTGGTGCAATTGGTATTTCATTCTCCAGCTTCATTGGCCTTGAAGACTGGTTTCTCACACCTCTGGCTTCTGTCAAACCTGTCATCCCCCCTCCCTGTTTCTCATCTCTACTCCAATACATGTTTAGTGTCCATTTCCTCTCCTCCCAATCGTTGATGGCAGATGCCAGCAAGGCACCAAGCCAAAGATGGCAGATCTGACAGGATCAAAGCAAATTGGCACCAGCTAAGAGTTAGCAGACTGCAGGGGGGAGGGGTTGGTCTTAGGTCTCTTCCAGGGATGTAGGGACTCCAGACTGATGATATGTTTGACCCAACCCGCAGGCTCAGGCTGGTCATCTACATGCCCGTTCCATGCAGGACCCTAAATTAAAGCATCATAGATAGAGGGATGTCCTTTTTCTTCTTGAATGGAACTAATGAAACTGTTGAACTATTTTTACTGACATTCTACTGGTATCTCTTTTCCTGTAACTTCGATGCATTACTTTCCATCTGGAACTTGAGGGTAGGTCCTGGCTATGTCCTCTGTAATTTCTCAAGAGGTTTATGAAGCAGGTTCTTATCTTCCTCACCATCACGGTCAAAGCAGTGCTTTCATTCTCTTCCTTTATTAGCCTTACTGCTCTTCTCTTTCATGGATAAGCTTGTCTGAATCCTTGGGCATGACTTTAGAGTTCAGATAGTCTTAGAAGAGGTCGGTCAACTGTCTAGCCTAGACTGTAGAAAAGGAAAATCCAACCAATTAATTAGGTTGATTCCAGGTGTGTGCATCTGTTGTAAAGATATGCTGATCACCGAGCACCATTTGCCTGATTGTACCAAACGTGTTAGGAGATTTTGCAGCTCTGTATTTAAATGTGTGTTTTGTAACTGAGACAAGTAAATAATCTATTACATACAGACTCTGGTTCATTAGGAACAAAGAAATGTCCTAGATCGTGGTTGCGTGACCACGGGATACTGTAAATAGCTGTCTGGTTTCTGAGTGCCGGCAATGTGATTACCTGATCGCATGGGAGAAGGTGGCCACCTGAACATTGAATCCAGGTCATAAGTAGCCCTGGAGAGGTATGTGGTGACTTTTAAAGGTCGCTAAGTGAATGGTCATAAATTGAGGACTACCTCTATTGGAGGATTTCATGGATCCTCTTGGATGAAGCGGGGTGAAATTTCTTCGCCCTCCTAGTTCTTCATTGTACGAAATACGTGCCCTGTTGCTTTGTGCCTGACCTTATAGAGGAATTTGGTTGCCTCCCATCCTTTCCACTCTCCCCACTGCTCAGTTGGACTCTACTTGTGGGACCCCCACACATTTACGCAACATTTCATATGTTCCTCCTCTTTAAGGTGCTGCACGAGTCAAGTCGATTTGGCTGCAAAAAAAAATAACATTTGCTGGAGAAGGTGAATCTGTGGGGCCGTGTGCCGCTTTCCTTTGGGGTGCCTTCGTTCAGCCCCACCCCTCTTGGCCAGCCTCACCCTAACCAGAGGTGTTTCTGTTCCAGCTGCATTCCTCTGGACGGTGGCATCAGAAACAAAAAGGCCTTTGGGGCCCTCTTGATTGATGGTTTCCAAAGCCATCTTTCTGTTCTGTGTTCTTTTCTCTGGATCCGAAGTCACCTTTTGCTTCATTGTGTAACTTGAAAAGCTGGCTGGAACTGAGTGGTTTCTCAGTGCTCTTCCTGTGGCGTTTCCTGCATTCTGACATTGTAGCATGATCTATTCATGGAAAAATTGCAAACTTCCTTTCTCTAGCCGGCCCTTGGAGTACATGCCATGGCTTGGGAAGGCTGGAGGGCTGGGGGGGAACTTGGCAAAAGAGTCCTGGGATGTCCTGATTTCTTTCTTTGCTCTTTTCCTGCTTGGCTCAAGCCCTCAGAGCAGGCTTTCTTGAGCGAAACTTTCAGCATGCTCTTATTTCCTTCCATTGAAAGGAAGATGGTTGCCAAAGCTGCTTCTCCACCCCCCTCAACAATGGCTGAACTGGCACTTTTTCTGTGCTTTATGAAACAGCCTAGTGGAACATTTCTGATTCCCTCCTTAGGAATCAGCCAGTCACATAAGAAAGCATAAAAAGAAATAGTGGCCATTTTATGCTGGGTGAAAACAAACATACAACCAAGATTCATAGAAATAAACGCTGTGAGAACTACTGCTTTACAAAATAGTTGCAAGCTTTTCGATTTTAATTCTGGCCAAGAGGACTGTGCTTTGTGATACCCTGTTTTCCCCCAAATAAGACATCCCCTGATAATAAGCCCAATCAGGATTTTGAGTGCATGGCAATAAGGCCAAGCGCTTATTTCAGGGTTCAAAAAAATATAAGACAGGGTTTTATTTTCAGGGAAACACGGTAGGATGGGAAATGTTTCTGATTTTGGAAGCTGGGATGTCATAAATCCCTGAATCATTCCACACCAATGACCGTCCAATCTTCTTTAAACACCCCCCCCCCAGTGATGGAGCCCCCACCACTCCAGGAGGCAGGCTCTCGTAACCCCAAAACTCCTCCTAACGTGGAATATAGATGTCTCTCTGCTGCTCCATT
This sequence comes from Diadophis punctatus similis, assembly GCA_023053685.1. NCBI lineage: Eukaryota > Metazoa > Chordata > Lepidosauria > Squamata > Dipsadidae > Diadophis > Diadophis punctatus. The sequence continues at coordinate 15,956,437 of JALIGW010000014.1, read as the reverse complement.
TCTACCTACCGAGATGCCATTCACCCCCTGCCCTGTGACCGCCCTTCAGGAGCCCACTTACACATCTGAGGCCTCCTCGCTGTCTTTCTGTCCAAGAATGTAAGCCCTTCCTGGTCAAGGCACAGCTGGAAGATGGCCTGTGTTTTCCCCCTCACTTTTTCAGCATCTCAGTGTCGTCCCTGATGCAGAGAGAGGTTGGAAATTTGAAAATATGCAACTATTTTGGAAAACGGTTTGCTCTAAAATAGGGTTGAGAAGATGTTGAGAAGGGGGAAGATAGGAGCCGAGGTGGCGCAGTGGTTAAAGTGCAGCACTGCAACCTACTTCAGTTGACTGCTAGTTCAGCAGTTCAGCTGTTCAAATCTCACCTGCTCAAGGTTGACTCAGCCTTCCATCCTTCTGAGGTCGGTAAAATGAGGACCCAGATTGTTGGGGGCAAGAGGCTGACTCTGTAAAACACTTAGAGAGGGCTGTAAAAGCACTATGAAGCGGTATATAAGTCTAAGTGCTATTGCTATTGCTATCCAGGTTCCCCTGACTCTGTATTGCCCTTATCCTGGCCACTCCAGTTCATCTGGTTATTGTGGAATTTTTTAACAGATTAACAGAGTTGGAAGGGACCTTGTAGGTCATCTAGTCCAACCCCCTGCTCAAGCAGGAGACCCTACACCATTTCTGACAAATGGCAGTCCAATCTCTTATTGAAAGTCTCAAGTGATGAAGTTCCCACAACTTCTGAGGGCAAGCTGTTCCATTGGTTGATTGTTCTCACTGTCAGAAAGTTCCTCCTTGTTTCTAGGTTGAATCTCTCCTTGATCAATTTCCATCCATTTAGATAGAGAAGAGGCCAGAGAGAACAAAAGGAGCACAACTTTCCTCGGCTCCTGGAGAGAGGGGGGAAAGACGAATCCCCTTCCTCTTCAAAGTTGGTTGGGGGAAAAAACAAAAAGCCCCTGGCAACTAGAGACTCTTCTCTCGCTGGGTGCCCACTGCCTCAGAAATAGCCCCCTGCCTTGCTTCCTCTCAGCTGGAGGCAAAACAGCTGGACAACTGGAGCTGCTGCAGTCCGTTTTAAAAATCACCGTTCAGCAGAGCCTCCAGTAACAGGCTCAGCCATTTTTTGTCGCTTTAAACAAGGGTCCTGCATGCACGTTCTGGGATCAAAATGTCCGGAAGGGATGATGTTTGCAAGAAGGAAACTAGCCTCTTTCTGGAGGAAATGTTCTAATTGTGGCTTCTTGGGCTGGGAGGGTCCAGCCTCTGAGGAACCACTCCACTCTTTCCACACTTTGCTTTGTTGTAGTAGGGGGACGGTGAGGAGGGGCTAGAAAGAGCAGGGCAGAGTCGCAGTGGTCCCTTGTCCTGCTTGCCTTGCAAATCCTTCTTGGGCTCTTGGTGCAAAGCAGCCGGGAATATGGGCGCTTTGGCTGTTTGGGGAAGAAAAATGCTGAAGGCATCTCAGCAAGGGCAGTGACTCTGGTTCCCGGTGAGGTAAGAGGCTGGGGGCTCCTGCGAGATGCTTGGAGGCTTCTCCCCTCCCTCGTTTCCTGGGAGGCAAGTGGGGCGGGGGTCCCACTGAGAGCTCCCCCCCCCCAGCAGGAGCGGTGCTTTTAACCAGGGCGACCGAGCAGCTGAGCTTTCTCAGATCCTGACAGGAAAAATCCCCAGAGCTCCAAGCTGCCCCGAGGCGCCCATCCGTATTTCGGCTGCCTTTTGGCCCAGGGGGGCCCCCGGGGGGATGCAGGCGGCCGGGCGGAAAGGACCGGGCGAGACCCCAGAGGGCAGGGGCCACGGCGGAACGCGCCCTGCGCCTTTTCCCCGAGCGGCCGCCGGTCCGTGGCCTGCGGGGGGCGCCCGGGGCTCGGCCGAGCGCTCCTTCCCGGCGGGGACAATAGCCCCTTGTTTGGCTGCCCCCCCTCACCAGCTTTCTCAACGGGCGGGAGTGGCAGGCCGGCCGGCCAACCGGCGGTGGCGGCTGGGCGAGCGCGGGCCAGTGAACGGGCGGCGGGTGGCTCCGGGCATCCTTTCCTGCCCGCCCCGCTGGCGCTGCGAGCGGGGAAGCTTCACCGCGGGGCGGCCGGGGCGACGGGCTCGCCAACCTCCCTCCGCCGCTGCTGCCCGCCCAGCCATGGCGCCCCGGGTGCGGCGCTGAAGACGTCGCCTGTCTCTCCTCCTCAGCGGGGCGGCCGAGCTTCCTGCGGACGCGGCGGCGATGGGCTCTTGGCCGGGGGCTTAGCCGCCCGCTTTTGTGCTGCAGAAGGAGCGCCAACTGCCCTCCGCCGTCCCGGTAAGGCTCGCTCGGGCCGCGGCTGCGTCGGATGCGCGGGCTTCGGCTCCCCCGCCGGGGGGGGTCGGTTGGAAAGCGGAGCCCCCCCCCAAACAAGCAGTTTGCAACGGGGCTCCGACGCCGTCCAGCCAAGCCGTGGGGTGGGGGGGGACTCGGTCTCGCCCCCTTTGGCGGCGTCGCGAGCGGCCTGCAGGGGAGTTTATCCGACGGCTGCCTTTCTCCCGGCGGGCAAAAGGCTTCGTGGCCTTCCCGAACGTTTCCGCGCCGGGACCCTCTTCGGGGAGCCCCCCCGGGCTGTCAGGGGAGCTGCGCGGCTTCTGGCCGGCCGGCTGCAGCCGAAGCGCCTGGGCTTTGTTCGGGTTGGGCTCGGCGTGGCGGGCCAAGGCGACCGTTTTGCGGTCGGTAAACTTTGCGCTGGGCGATCCCGGCCAATCAAGTCAGGCGTGGAGGCGGCTTTCTGCCCGGTTGCCCGGAGAAGGGCTGAAGGGAGCCTTGGTGCCTTGCCGGGCAAGTGGAAGCGGGCAGGGTGCCATCGGCCCCCGGGTGGCTGAGAGCCCGGAGGACGGTGGCCTCTGGCCATAGATTTAGATTTATTATTAGGGTTGGAAGAGACCTTGTAGGTCATCTAGTCCAACCCCCTGCTCAAGCAGGAGTTCCTACACCATTTGAGACAGATGGCAGTCCAGTCTCCCCTTGAAGGTCGCAAGTGTTGGGGCTCTCACAACCTCCACTGGCAAGCTGTTCCACTGGTTGATCGCTCTCACCGTCAGAAAGTTTCTCCTCACTTCCAGGTTGAATCTCTCCTTGGTCAGCTTCCATCCGTTATGGAATGGTATCCTAGCAGGCATCTTGGGTGCCTTGGACCCAAGTGCATGGGGCAGAGAAATGAATTGTCGGCTTGACGTAAACCGAGCACCTTCAGATGCCCCCAGCCCTCTTGGGAAGTGATGCCATCTGGGTCAGTGGCCCTGGGATGCCACTGGTGGACGGTTCTTGGACGCAGAGCATCTCCTAGTCCAGAGTCTCCAACCTTGGCAACTTTAAGCCTGGCGGACTTCAACTCCCAGAATGCCCCAGCCAGCAAAGCTCCAGGCTTACAGTTGCCAAGGTTGGGGACCCCTGTCCTAGACTTCCCCCATAGATATCGGGAAGCTCCATCTTGGGTTATTCCCAGGCTGGGAGGCAGGGCAGGGAGAAGAGGAATGCTGTGGGGCAGGTGCTCCACCCCACAAGTGAGTTCCCACAGTAGGGTGTGACACCGGCCGGGCTCTTTCCACGGGGCCCTCCTTGGATTTTGGATAGGACAGGCCTGGAAAGGGTGGTCCAGTGGGCAAGGCCCGGCCCTTGCACTGCTTGGTGTGCAGAGCGGCTCCGATGGGGAATCTAAGCCGTTGGGCTTTCGCTACACCGACACATAACTTTCACGGCAAACCTTTGTTGCCATTGCAGTGGCAAAGCCATTGTTTGGAGAAGTTTATTGGTGGAATGCTAGCTTGCAACAGTGAATCATGCCAAGGGTTTGTTATTATAAATGATTAAAAATGAGCCACCAAGTTCATTGAGCAGCAATTTTTTGGTAACAATAATTAGTTTTTAACGAAAGTACTTCTTAAGAAAGACTGATGATGGGTACCATTTTAGCTGGCTTTCCTTAGGACAGTGTTTCTCAACCTTGGCAGTTTGAAGATGTGTGGACTTCAACTCCCAGAATTCCCCAGCCAGCAACGCTGGCTGGGGAATTCTGGGAGTTGAAGTCCACACATCTTCAAACTGCCAAGGTTGAGAAACACTGCCTTAGGATGATGTCCTGGACAATTGTACCGTTGGACTTGAATTCCCATAATCTCCCCTAGCTCATGTTGCAGACCTCCCCTCACATCTCATGGATGCTCACTGAGTCAGCATAGAAAAAAATATCGTGCCGTAGAAAGTTTTGACTCTACTCGATGTACAGTTTTCCGATTTTATGAAGTATACCTCTGATACTAGTCGTCTGTCAGGATAATGGAAGTGTGAAGATTTCTTCCTTGGGATGGACACAGTTCTGTTTAAAATAGATTGGATATTTATTTATTTATTTATTTATTTAGTGAGATTTATATACCGCCTCACAGTGCAAGCACTCTCTAAGCGGTTTACACCAGTAAGCAATGTATATTTATATTGCCCCCAACAATCTGGGTCCTCATTTTACCTACCTCGGAAGGATGGAAGGCTGAGTCAACCTTAAAGGTTGAATTTGAAGGTTCAAGTACAGGTAGTCCTTGACTTACGACAGTTCACTTAGTGACAGGTTACAATGGCATTTAAAAAAATGACTTATGACCATTTTTCACACAAACAACCGTTGCAGCATTCTCCCATGGTCACATGGTTTACATTCAGATGCTTGACAATTGACTCACATTTATGATGGTTGCAGTGTGCCAGGGTCAGGTGATCTCCTTTTGCGACCTTCCAACAAGCAAAGTGAATGGAGAAGCCAGATTCACTTAACAACAATTACTAATTTCACCACTGCAGCAATTCACTTAACAACTATGGCGGGAAAAGTCGTAAAATGGGACAAAAGTCACTTAACAAATTTCTCACTTAGCAACATAAATTTTGGGCTCCATTGTGGTCGTAAGTTGAGGACTACCTGTACATTTGCGCCTTCATAAGTAAAGAAGAGGGTAGTATATAATACTGCCTTAAATTGGGAAGACATTTTATTTCTGTTTTGCAATCAGATTAAAAAAAGGTTTGCAATCTGCATATCTGCGATCTGTTGCTTATTCTGTATAATCAGTTAGTTGCACTTTTTTGTTCCTAACTAGCAAATGAGGAACTACTCATTCCCAGGATGCAAAATGTTCTGTGGCTACTCTTATTTTTTTCTATCTGTCAAGTGATGCTGCTATTGACTCCAATCTCGTTCTTGAGTGAAGCTGGCTTTTAGTAAGCATTATTTCCTTTCTATCCTCAAAGCGAAGAAGCTGCCCTGGGGCCATTCCAGAGCCACCCAGATGGTTTAGAGCAGGGGTGGCCAAACCGTGGCGCATGCTCCAAACGTGGCGCATTGGATGATTACAAGTGGCGCATTGCATCCTTGCGCCTACTTGTTTTTTTAAAATAGGTATCATAACTGAATCCATCTTAATATTTTCAACACCAAAGTGATCTCAGTTCAATTCGTACAGCCTTCGGTAATGTTCAACTTCTCGGTGTCTGAAACTTAGAATGGAACTTGTGAGATGTTACTTTAGACGGGTTTACAAACGTACGAATATTTTTATCGGTGTTGCCATTGCGCGTTCCTGCTCAAACGATCGCAAACACCGCGCACTAGCAACACATCATGTGTTTGAAGTCACGTGCGAATGAGCGGCGAGCGTTCGATATGGTCAGTCAGTTCTGAGTGAGCCATCGTGGCGTGGAATTTGAAACAGTGTTTTATTAAGTGTACTAGCGTGGTTTTTGTATTGAGAGTGATTGAAAGAAAGATTCAAGATTAAATATATATTACGAAGTTCCAAGCTGATCTCGCTCTCAGTGCTTCATCTCGTTCAGAGCTTTCTCTCTCTCTCATGACATCCAACAACTGTCGTCCAGAGTTATCTTCACCAAACGAGGCTCTCCGGCAGCTGTAGCACCACCAGTGGGGTCCACGAAAGCGATCACCCTCTCGTCCAAGAGATTATTTCTAACTATTGTAGATTGGTGCTCCAATAAACATGTGTCTTTTGAAATGGCGTAAATCAATTAATTGAATTGCGTGATTGAGTTATTCCTTTTCTTCCCTTAAGCAAAGCAGATCCTACCCCTATTTTACAACCCCAAACGTGAAAGTAAGAAGGTAAAAAATGTGCTTGAGTTGTATGGCGCATCTGAACTCGTCTGTGAAAAAATTGGCGCATGGTATGCTTAAGGTTGGCCACCACTGGCTTTAGAGAATTTGGTGCCTTTCTCCTACCATGAACTACCTTTTCCAGCTCCAGGTGCTTGATGGAGATCCAGGCTGAAACCAGCCACCGATCAGTGGCAAGCAGTATGTGCGGGGAATTTAGCCTTACCTGAATTCTGTTCAAGGATTGCATCGCCTCACTTGGGAGAAATCCAAAGGAGGCTCTGGTTTTTTGGTGCTGTTGTTGCTAAAGCAGAAAATTACTTGGCTGTAGTACAGTTCTGTGTTTCTTCTGGAGATTCTGGTGCGAGTTAAATGCATGTCATCAATAATGGAAGATGTGACACCTGCTGAATCTTTTTCAGGTCTCTTCACTTCCCCTGTAGAAGGTTGGGCATCCTGTGGTCGCACAAGTGCGTTCTCAATTCCTTTTGGTCACTCTCTCCCAGAAATTAGGCCATTGATGTCAGATTGCACAATCTGTTGTCCCTCCACAGTAAATGTTAACCTCATTTAGCATCATCAAAAACTAAAGCAAAAACAGTCCTTTTTTAAAAAGGCATTCCTGTGACATCACGTGTTCCTCTTTGCTTGTTAAAAATAATGTTCATTTTAAACGTCAATTTTCATAAAAGTGATCTTCCTCGGCACTAAGAGGTGTCATTTAGCTAGGGTGCAGCTGCTGGCTTTAGAGCCAGACTTAGGTTTTTAACTACCCTCCAAAAAGTGAAAGATAGGTCAGGAAAGAATTATCATGATTTCTTTTACATTTATTCTTTATTAAGTTAAACTTGGCAAAGGGGATTACATCCCCATCATAGATCTCCCCCCTTGTGTCACATTAACAAGGATGGTTTGATTAAAACACGAGGAGGCCTTTGGTGGCTCAGTCACTTTGGAAGGGGGAAGTTTTGCTTCCTGTCCCAAAGATGCCCTGCGGGATCCCCAGCCTACTGCAAAGGTCCTTCCAGGTTCTGTTGAAATGACTGTCATGGACCACAAGAGGAGAGGGTGGAACTAGCCTTGGGCAGCTCCTGCTGTGAGTGTCTGCATGCCTTAATCTCTGATGATCTCCAGAGTCTCGCCTTCCCAGGTGAGAAAGAGGCTGAGGGCTTATCAGAAAGGGGATAATCCGTGCATTCTCTGAGCAGGTTGAACTTGATGAGTGGTTGAGAGAGAACCCCGCGGCTATCTGCTAAACCGAAAAGCCAAAAAATATCCCAGGAGAAGGAAACAGCCAACCATTTCCGTGTTTTCACCAAGAAAAATACCATAGATGGGTCTTCATAATCAGCAAAAGCCAAGTTTGATTCCAGGCTGTTTTTGCACTTAATAACTGACTTTTAAAAAGCCAGTTTTCCAAGTTGTCATACTGCACAGATTTTCCTTCAGGGAAAATTGAACTCTAATAAAAGCTTGCTATCATTATCCATTGTACATTATGAAGCAGCAGAACAGAAAGCTGCTTCCAGGGTTTACAGGACGGATGCAGCAATTGTAGCTCTTCCTCCCCCCGCCGCCTTTTCCCTTCTAAGTTTTGCTGGCCCACAAATCGGTCTTCCGGCCATTGCTGCTGGTATGCTTGTGTCCATCCAACTTCTGTTTTCAAGGCAGTTAACAATACAAGTAAGATTCAGATAAAGCGGTAAAACATTAAAATTGGCTAAATAAATGCTCATAATATTTTTTAATCCATTAAGAAACAAGTAAGAATACTTGCTATACCCGTGATGGCGAACCTATGGCACGCGTGCCACAGGTGGCACGCGGAGCCATAGCGGAGGGCACGCGTGCGTTGCCCACCGGAAGTGCGGAAAAACTCACTTCCGGTTTGCCGGTGAGCTGTTTTTTGCACTCCGGAGGGTTCAGGGAAGCTTCCTGAAGCCCCGGAATGCAAAAAACAGCAAAACGGGCAAACCGGAAGTGCTTTTTCTGCACTTCCAGTTTGCCCATTTTGCCATTTTTTGCATTCCGGGGCTTCAGGAAGCTTCCCTGAACACTCCGGAGTGCAAAAAAATGGCAAACCAGAAGTGCGTTTTTCCGCACTTCCGGTTTGCCCATTGTGCGCATGCGTGGGGGGGGGCAATGGGCGTGGGCACGCGAACCAGAAAAGGTTCGCCATCACTGTGCTATGCTAAGGCTAATTCAGGGGGGAAATGCCTTCATCAGAGAGGACCGAGTGAATCATAGAAGTGAAGTTTAAGACATAACATGGTTTATTGCTTTTAGCTAGCTTTAGCTGTATGAACCCAACTTTATAGATCGCTGTTACATTTTAGTCTGAACTTCATGGTCAAGGAAAGCTAAGTTATAGTTTAAATGCATAGCTTGGGATGAAGCATAAAGCCAGGGTGTTTCTCTGACCACCAATGGTCAGGCTACAAGGTGAAGTCATCCTGGCCTAGCTTATCATAGATTCCAGATCAACCACCAAGACCAGAAAAGTCCTCTTGTGTTACTTTTTTCCCAAGTGCATGTCCAGCGGAAGCAATTCAAGACCAATCTGTCTCTTGAAAACCTTTCAGCTGAAGAAGGCTATAGAGAGAGGACGTGTCCCTGGTTGTGTTTTCACCCAAATTACTATGTCAGGGTATTTTTAAGCTGCTCAGAGTTGTTATGATTAGAGTGAATGGAAGCCCAAGTATTAAATAAGTGCACATTGTGTGTTTGAGACTGAAAGTTCTTGATATAACCATCTTCCCCAAATTGATCGAGTCCTCTTTTAGAGCTATCCAAATGTTAATAGTGTTCGTCACCCTATCTTGTAGCGCTTCGAGGGAAACATGGCTTCTTCTGTCTTAGCCAATGGCTCTGTTTAGATATTAAAAAGTCAATGACAAGACGGATCTTTTGGACCATCAAAGGCCCCAAGGCCAGCAATAGTCCCTCAGGGTGGGGGGGCCCTGGGCCAGAGGGTCTCCAAACTTGTTTCTTGTCCAGTTCAAAAAGAATCTGGAGCCAGTGGTACCAAAAACCGGTGCTTATCCCAGCACAGGCAGGAGCTCTCGAGCTTTTTCCATGTCGGAAGTCATACCGCAGTGGTTGCACCCAAACATTTCATGGTCTGGGGTACATGGCAGGGATTGGCTGCAGCCTGTTAGACCAAAGAGAAGAGTTGGGATTATTGACAACGAGTGCAGTGGTGGGTTCCTACCAGTGCGGTCCACTCTATAGCACCGGTAGCAGCCCGCTGGTGACGTCACAGTACCGGTGTGGTCAGTTGCCGGTGCCTGGGCGCCGCCATTTTTTAAAAAAAGTTTAATTTTTTTTTTCTTCTGCATGTCCAGAAGCTGAGCTTCTGGCACTGCGCATGCGCTGCCTTCCTACCCCACAGTGAGTCCAAGCAGGGGAGGATGGCTGAGGGAGCGCATGAGACGCTGAAAGAACGGGCGGCAGGAGCTATCTCCATTCCCCTCCCTTCAGCAGTCCGAGAAGCCACGAACATGCGGTGATGATCCTAGGCATTTTCGCACGTTTGAGGCTTCTCGAGCTGCTGAGGGGAGAGGGAATGGGTGGCAGGACCTATCTCAGTTCCCCTCCCTTCAGCAGTCTGAGAAGCCACAAACGCGCGGTGATGATCCCAGGCATTTTCGCACATTCGAGGCTTCTTGAGCTGCTGAGGGGAGGGAGAAACGGGCGGCAGGAGCCTAGGATCATCGAATGGGGAGAAGCATTCAGGCCGGACGGAGCCTCCTAGAAGAACCGCTGCCGCGGTCTTGCTGCTCCCGCTGCGGGGGGCTGCGTTGCGGGGGGCAATGCCCCCCCCGCTTCTCCAGCCGCTGCCAAACTCCCGAGGCCCCCACCCACCTGGTCACATGGCTGGCAAGCCACACCCACAAAATAAGCCACACCCACAGAGTGGTAGTAAAAAAATAAAGGAACCCGCCCCTGAACGAGTGTACTCTTTAAAATGATGAGAGTGTTTGGGATTTCTCTCTTTAGTGTTCCAAGGGTAACTTCCTCTATTTATTTACATTGAGGTTATGTCAGTCTTCCTCTGTTTTACTACAACTCCAGGCAGGGGTGGGTGGGGTGCAAAACCCTCTTCAACTGGCAAGATTTCTTCCTTGCTGGGGGGGCACATAGCCATTCTGCCTCCGACAGGAGTTTTCTGCAAGATGGTTTCTGTTTCAGGAAATGAGCACGTCTCCTTTATTTTTTTTCCTTTTTTAATCTTTCTGGACTACCCGCAGGAAAAGCAGAGGGAGAGTGGGAATGGACTGTATGGCTGGGGGGGGGGCTATAGCCCCCGTCATCAAAAGCCAGTTGCAAAATGACAACTTTTGGCACTCTGAATCATTGTACTTTAAAAATATTTTAAAAATAACAAAATTTCAAATACTCACGCCACATCTGTAGCCTACGTATTTTGACTGAAAAAGCAGAAGTGGGGCTGGATCACCAGGTCAGAATAAGGTGCTTTAGAACCCTAAAGCAGGGGTCCCCAAACTTGGCAACTTTAAGACTTGTGGACTTCAACTCTTAGAATTCTTAGAATCTTACAATTCTTAGAATCTTAGAATTCTGGGAGTTGAAGTGCACAAGTCTTAAAGTTGCCAAGTTTGAAGACCTCTGCCCTAAAGTAACATCAAATGCAGCCCTTGAGAGGGAGGGAGGGAGGGAGGGAGGGAGGGAGGGAGGGAGGGAGGGAGGGAGAGAGAGAGAGAGAGAGAGAGAGAGAGAGAGAGAGAGAGAGAGAGAGAGAGAGAGAGAGAGAGAGAGAGAGAGAGAGAGAGATCCATCTAAAAAAAGTGGAGGCAGATATCTGGATTTGTGCTTGAAACAAAGTCATCCAAGCCGGGATTTGTTGGATCATGGTGTATTGAATGAGATGCAATTGGTTGGATTCACACAACGTGTTAATAATAAGTTACTTGAAAATGATAGTGCCTGGGTCCTCATGTCCAAGAATTTCCATTACAGCTTTTGTGTGGATCCAGTGATAACAAGGGCCCCTGCGCTGGAGCAGCTACAAATACGTAGTCCTTGACTTACAACAATTCATTTAGTGACCATTCGACAATACAGTGTTACTGAAAAAAGTGACTTAGGAGCGTTTTTCACACTTACAACCATTGCAGCATCCCCAGGGCCACATAATCAAAATTTGGGTGCTTGGCAACTCATACTTATGACGGTTGCAGTGTTCCAGGGTCATGTGACCACTTTTTGTGACCTTCTGAGAAGCAAAGTCAATGGGGAAGTTTAACAGCCATGTTATTAACTTCAGTGATTCACTTAAGAACCGAAGCAAGAAAGGATGTAAAATAGGGCAAAACTCACTTAGCAGTGCAAATTCTGGGCTCAATTGTGGTTGTCGGTCAAGGACTACCTGTATGCTCCCTTATAGATTGCTTCATTAAATTGTATTTAAACAATGTATTATCAATGTATTTAATACAATCTAAATACTTGTCTAAAATATTTTAGGTCAGAACTTCTGACATCTGTAAAGCTGTCTTTTAATGGTAATCCTAGGAACCATGTCAACAGCTGGAGTTCATATAGGGAAGGAAAAACCCACAGTAAATAAATGCCTGGCTAGAATGTGTGTTATTTGATCTCCCCATGAAGCTTAACACTTTTTAAATACTTTTTATGCCAATGGGAAAGATCGGAGTTTTTGTTGAAAGCATTTCTGTTTTTCTTGATGAATTTGGAAGGAGAGCTTGGAGAGCTTGAAGGTTAGAATATGATCTCATATGGTTTTCATTAGTGGTCAGCCCAGCACATAGGTCTGGTCTAAATTAGCAAAGGAATGGCCAAACGGCTGGAAGAAAGGAGAATGACGCCAATGCATTCTTGGGATGCTTGTGGGATGTGGCTGCTAACAACCAAAGACGAGTAGGACCTAAAATGCTGAAGAACGAAATAAAAGAACAGAGTCTAAACATTAAATGGCAATGCTCTACTACTCCTTTTTGGGAGACTTTGGGTCACAGTGGGGCAAGACCTTGTTCTGTTGGAGTGTTTTATCCTGGGATTTCCAGAAAAAGCATTTCTTTTATCGACTGTTTTGTTTCAGGTAGCAAATCCAGTGCCCGCTTTCTTGTGAACAAATTCTTTTAATCCCAGGTATTCATACATTAGGATTGGACTCTACGTGGGGAAGAATGACTGTATTCCCAGCGCACCACTTTTTGGAAGTTGGGCTAAAATGTGGCACATTAGAATAGAATAGAATAGAATAGAATTCTTTATTGGTCAAGTGTGATTGGACATACAAGGAATTTGTCTTTGGTGCATATGCTCTCAGTGTACATAAAAGAAAAGATACACTCGTCAAGAATCATAAGGTACAACACTTAATGATAGTCCGGGTACAAATAAGCAATCAAATCATATTAGGAGCCAGTCAATATAAATTGTAAGGATACAAGCAACAAAGTTACAGTCATGCAGTCATTAGTGGGAGGAGATGGGTGATGGGAACAATGAGAAGATTAATAGTAGTGCAGACTTAGTAAATAGTTTGACAGTGTTGAGGGAATTATTTGTTTAGCAGAGTGATGGCGTTCAGGGAAAAACTGTTCTTGTGTCTAGTTGTTTGGGTGTGCAGTGCTCTATAGCGTTGTTTTGAGGGTAGGAGTTGAAACAGTTTGTGTCCAGGATGCGAGGGGTCAGTAAATATTTTCACAGCCCTCTTTTTGACTCGTGCAGTATACAGGTCCTCAATGGAAGGCAGGTTGATAGCAATTGTTTTTTCTGCAGTTCTGATTATCCTCTGAAGTCTGTGTCTGCCTTGTTGGGTTGCAGAACCAAACCAGACAGTTATAGAGGTACAGATGACAGACTCAATAACAAACTCAATAGAACAGCATCCAGTAATGTTATGGAAGTGTCAAGCAGGATCAGGCCACCTTAAAGCATTTGGGGTGTTCAAGCTCTCACATCCATTCTGATGGCTTAGAAAACGGCAGCATTCTAGTCCTCAAGGCAGTGCAAAGTTTGACCTTTAACAACAAGGAACTCTTCAGTTATGGATTAAATATCTCCAAATGATCACCGGCTTTGGAACGATAGGTCCTTAACAGTTGGAAGTCAAGATCCCGCAGCGTGCAGAAGGCGTCCTCTTATTGCCAGTCCTTGTGCTGCTTGTTTCAAGTTAATGAGAGAAACCAGCCAAAGGAATGGAATGAGGATGTAAAATCTGGCCTCCATCCATGCACCTGCTGGTGCCACACCTGTATTTTCCTCTGAATCATAGTTGGCAGGGAGACAGAGAAATTGGGGAAGAAAGGGGAAGCCACATGTAAGATGAGAAGCCTAGAGTGCTGAGGCCACCTGGCACAACCCTTTGCCCTTCCAACTACACTGTTTGCTTACTTGAAGATGATTGTGTGGTTGGTCTTTTCTCTTTCCAAAAGCATTCACTAACATTTCATTGGGGTCATTTGTCCAGCTCGAAATTCACGTTCTCAAAATAGCTTCCTGTTCATCACAAATTCTTTTGCTTCAGTTTTGTGAAAAGCTGGAAGCAATTATAGAAACAATTATCTGCATTGGCTTATGTCCCAATTTCTCAGTCTGCCCAACTTTTGCGGTTTTGTCACCTCTTGCTGTTCACCTAGTTCTCTTACCATTCCTCAGCTTTTGATGACTTTAAAATGTAATCGTAATTTGGAATGGCAGTAAGGTCCTGTAAGAGCTCCAGATGTACCAGGGAGTCCTATATATGACACAGTATCACCAAGGATCATAATGTAGCATTATCAAAACATCATGTGAGTGTCACGGTGTGATTTATTGCCTGTTACATGTATATGCAGGGAGAAGCATCTCTATCTAATATAATGGTTCATTCCTGAGCACGTGATTGATATGTTCTTGTATGCATGTGTGCATTCCAATCTCCGCTCTATCCTTCTTCTGACTTCCAATGAGAGAAGTCGCATTTTATATCAGACATGTAATTAATTAGAATTTATTGTTTTTGTACCGAAATAAATATTTTAATTAGAACTTTAAACTGCGGTTTCATTTCTAATGTCTGAATTCGGGGGAAAAGATCTATATCGCCTCTGTGAGATTTATTCTCACTCCGTCAGTGAGAACCTTAATTGATCATAAAGACATGGTGAAGGCCAATATATAATGGGTCCGTCTGATGATGAGCATGGTACATGGATGATTGCAACCCGGAATGTCTTGGGATGGATTGTAAGAAGCATGAATTAAAAATGAAATGAAATAACCATGCCTGGTCCCTCTCAATCGATTCCCCTGGATGGGGAGTGTTTTCCCAGTTGCACGCTGCTCCGAGCCCGGAAGAGAAGGCAGCCGGGCGGGGCGGGGTGGCTGCGTGGGTTCTTGTTGTTTTCGACGGGCGCCACAGTAGCCATGAACGGCATGGCGAACCTGCTGCTGGACAAGGAGGAGCATCCTCTGCAGCTGGGTGAAAGCTTCGAATGACACCCTAAAGCCTCCTTCCACCTCATTCGCTGTTAGTGCCCGGCAGAGGTGGTGCTTATGGGCCAGGCCGGTGACCCCAAAACATCGGCTTGCTTTAGCTGGCCTGTTATTTTGGACATGCGATGCGACACCCAGAAAAATACGGCGTCCTTCACTTAATCCTCCAGGGCAGTGTTTCCCAACCTTGGCAACTTGAAAATGTTTGGACTTCAACTCCCAGAATGGCTGGGGAATTCTGGGAGTTGAAGTCCAGACATCTTCAAGTTGCCAAGGTTGGGACACACTGCTCCAGGGAGAGATTGAAGGCAAGCGAGGTCCAGGCAGAAGAACAACATAATGGCTTCAAAATCTAAGGGACTGGTTTGAACAAAACTCAGCAGCACTTTTTCGTGCGGCCGTTGATAAAAAAAAAAGGATCGGCAACATGATCACCAATGTCCGATGATGGATATGGCCCAAGAAGAAGAAGAAGCCACCAATATCTGGGCTTTCATTTCAGGTGTCATTTCAGGAGCTTCTTTTGTGAAGACCTGCCTTGGCTCTTTCCTAAGATAATCCTGTGGCAGTCTTAAATATTTCTAGTTTTCTTACAAGCATTTGATCTTCTGATATGTTAAGCTTTTTATCCTCATGTTTCAGTTGGAATCTTTTCTCTCCTCTTTTTCATTCTTTTCATTCCTTTTGTTATTGCTTTAGTGCTATTGATTAGGACAAGTCCTAGGAATAATTTTCAGGAATTGTAAAGTATGGGGGAGAAAAGGGGAAGACTGTTGGCTTAGGTTCTACTTTGTTGTATTTTTAAAGACATTTTTCTCAACTTGCTGTTGACACTACCATTCCTGTCCTCTCCTAGCCCTTTGAGGAGGTGTGTGTGTGTGTGTGTGTGTGTGTGTGTGTGTGTGTGTGTGTGTGTGTGTCCTTTAGTAGCTCTCTTAGGAACCAGTCAGAAGAAGATATGAGTGATCTCTCATTGTCTTCCTATGTTTGGTCACATGAATTTTACAGTCATTTGTATACAGTTGTAATCATAGTTAAGCTCTCTAGTCTAGATAAAGTGCCCATTGTTATCACTACATCTCTTTGCTGCTTTCTAAAAGCATTCCATAACTTTACTCACTCTTCTCCTAATTCACCCAACCCAACCAACAGCTATAATTTTGCTTAAATGCAGAGTTTTAGGTCTCCAATCCATTTAAATCTACTTTCTCTACTTTACAGTAAACTATTGAGAATCCCGAGCCAAAACATGGCTGCTTGTATGGTCTTAGCTCCTAATTCAAACCAGTGTATGCATATTTTAAACATTGCAATGGCTTGATTTTTTTTTTGTTAAATTTATTCCATTCCTTTTCCAAGGAATGAAAGAGACATGTTTTTTTCCTCTTACTTCATTTCTCCAGTTTTACATATTCATTAACTCTTATATATTTATTGGCGAAGCAATTAACTAGCCTCAAGTGACCCTGGAGACATCAAGCATGCAGTACATGCATTTTAACCTGGGTCTTCATGTCCTGGCAGTCTTATTATTATCATTTCCTCATACAGTATTGACTCTTTGCATATTAGAATAGAATAGAATAGAATAGAATAGAATAGAATAGAATAGAATAGAATAGAATAGAATAGAATAGAATTCTTTATTGGCCAAGTGTGATTGGACACACAAGGACTTTGTCTTTGGTGCATATGCTCTCAGTGTACATAAAAAGACAAGATACATTGATCAAGAATCATAAGGTACAATATTAGAAATATTGTGAATATTTCCCTTTCATCCCCAAATATCTAGAGGTTGATATTATTCCTTACAATTTGATTAGCAGTAGAATAAAGAAAATTTGATTGATTAGGAAACTTCATGCCCTTTCTCAAGTTTTTAACCCAATCCAACCATATTTGATACCAGGTTCAAGCAGTGGGGATCGCTGGTGGTGAATATCCTCTCCCCTCACCCCCTTTTTTTTAAATTTCTATGTCTTATCCTTTACCAACACACCAAAACCTTGTCATCTTCACCCATTTGACGCCTTTCCTTTGGGGCCGCAAACAGCAAATTCAATTTTCTGTTGCCTGAAATGCGTCTTTGCTGGGCAAAGGGCCTGCCAAGCTCAGTGGGAAGACTTCTCGGTTGCCCTAAAAGCCCATCCCCATAAGTATGGGGAGTCCATTCCCTTTGTCCTGTGAAGAGTTTGGTCCTCAGTGTCACGCAGTGATTTTATTGCCTGTTATATGTATATGCAGGGAGATGCATCCCTATTCATTATAATGGTTTATTCCTGAGCACATGATTGATATGTTCCTGTACGCATGGGTGCATTCCATTCTTTCCTTCTGTTCCTGGCTTCCATTGAAGCAAGACCTACTTTTATATCAGACATGTAGCTAATGAGGTTTTATTGTTTTTGTACCGAAATAAACATTTTTACTTAGACTCTTAAACTACGGTTTCTTTTCTAATGTCTGATGTCTGGGAAAAGATCAAACTTCTCCTTTGTGAGATTAATTATCGCCTCTGTCACTCAGATTAGGAGGTAGTTTTATCTGAGGGAGACTGGCTGGGGATACATGGAGCACTCAGGGAATGACGCCCTCAGTACATTGTGCTTCCTAGTCTCACCTGCATTGTTGCCTGTGGCTAGAATTCTTTCTAATCTGGGTATCTCAGATTCTTAAGAGGTAGATCCAAGTCTGAAAACTTTTGCAGAGGTAGGTAATAAAAATTGGCCTCTGTTTCACCTCTAGGACGTTTGATGCTTTAGTAGATACTTCAAGTTCTCAGGCAAGAACACGAAAACCTTGAAAGATTCCATAATCGCGTGTGTGTGTGTGTGTGTCTGTTTCTGTGTCTGTGTGTGTGTATTGAAATAAAATGACATTCCTCAGGTATTAAGGATTTAACAAATGTTGTAGTCAGAGGCGGGTTCCTAATTTTTTTACTACCACTCTGTGGGTGTGACTTATTTTGTGGGTGTGGCTTGCCAGCCATGTGACCGGGTGGGCGTGGGCCTCAGGAGCTTGGCAGCGGCCGGAGAAGCAGGGGGGCATTGCCCACCCGCAATGCAGCCCCCTGCAGCGGGAGCAGCAAGACCGCGGCAGCGGTTCTTCTAGGAGGTCCCGTCCGGCCTGAATGCTTCTCTCCATTTGATGATCCTAGGCTCCTGCCGCCCGTTCCCCTCCCCTCAGCAGCTCGAGAAGCCTCAAACGTGCGAAAATGCCTAGGATCATCACCGCGCGTTCGTGGCTTCTCGGACTGCTGAAGGGAGGGGAATGGAGATAGCTCCTGCCGCCCGTTCTTTCAGCGTCTCACGCGCTCCCTCAGCCATCCTCCCCTGCTTGGACTCACTGTGGGGTAGGAAGGCAGCGCATGCGCAGTGCCGGAAGCTCGGCTTCTGGGCATGCGCAGAATAAATTTTTTAAAAAAATGGCCGCACCCAGGCACCAGCAACTGACCGCACCGGTACTGTGACGTCACCAGCAGGCCGCTACCGGTGCTATAGAGTGGACCGCACTGGTAGGAACCCACCACTGGTTGTAGTGTCCCAAGGCCTGCTTTTGTGCTCAAAATTAAGAATAGAAACTTTTTGGGGATACACAAGCACACACACAGACACACACACATGTTTATATATAGAATTTTAATTTTCACTTTTTCCTGTTTTCAGATCTTTCTAAAGAGTGAAGAATTAATTGAGTAACTCCAATCAAAACAAGATCGTGAAAACCCTATTCCTGCTTTGCCAAAAAGGAAGGACAGCTTCTCCTCATGGTTCAGAACGGCTTCTCCTTCTGAGCCCACCAATAAAAGTAAGTCGTGCTTGCCTTCAGAGATTGCTTGTCCTTTTCCGCCCACGGCAACTGCCCACCATACTTTACGTGTATCATATTTTGGGACGGGAAAGTGTAAATGAAAGCCTTAATACGGAGCAACTACAGAAAGTTCCTTCCACAAATGGTGACTTGAGAAACTTTCTTCTCATACATTTCATTCCATCCAGCAGAGTGCATGAGCCTCTGGAGTAGGAAGTCTGGGAGCTGCACTCCAACTCATCTAGACCACCGGGCTTAAAGTTGCCAAGGTTGGAGACCCCTGGTCTAGACCTGGCCTGGTTGATGTGGAGGACGGAATGGGCATCCCAGATCCAACCGTCCGCTTCTTTTTGAAGCCCACAGATCACGGAGAGCACCAACCTTTTCAGCCAGATACTTTCAGTCTTGGAAACTGAAAGGCAGGGCAAAATAAGGCCTTAAGCTTACGGAAGCCATTTGACCTTCAACCTCATCTCCCAAATGAGGCGTATATCTCCGACCTTTTTGCTGTAGTGATGTGTCGTCACCTACTGTATCCCTGTGCCCCTCAAAAAGAAATTTGAAAAAGCATGGTTCTAGCCTCCAGATATTTCTCCATAGAAGGTGGGGACTTTACAAAAGTCCATGGAAACTCACCTTTTATTTATTTATTTATTTATTTATTTATTTTATTTATAATTAAATTTATATACCGCCCTTTTCCAGGGGACTCAGGGCGGTGAACAGCCAAGTAAAAACACAATATAAACATTAAAATATGTATACATTTAAAAGAGAATATTAGATGTGGCCCTGATTTAAGACAATACAATTAAAATTTGGTAAAATCTTAAAAACCCCAAAAACTTTTTCACGCCAGCCCGGCTTGATAAAAATAGTACGTCTTGAGGGCACGGCGGAAGGTGGCCAGGTCATGAATAGTTCTTAAATCTGGAGGGAGCTGGTTCCAGAGGGTGGGTGCTCCCACAGAGAAGGCCCTCCCCCTGGGTGTCACCAGCCTACACTGCTTGGCTGATGGCACCCCGAGGAGGCCCTCTCTGTGGGAGCGCACTGGTCGATGGGAGGCAGTTTGTGGCAGCAGGCGGTCTCGGAGGTACCTAGGTCCAATGCCATGGAGCGCTTTAAAGGTAGTAACTAGCACCTTGAAGCGCACCCGGGAGACCACCGGAAGCCAGTGCAGCTCGCGCAGGAGGGGTGTTATATGGGAGCGCCAATTAGCCCCCGAAACCACCCGCGCGGCTGCATTCTGGACCAACTGGAGCCTCCGGGTGCTCTTCATGGGGAGCCCCATGTAGAGAGCATTGCAGTAGTCCAGACGCGACGTGACAAGGGCATGAGTGACTGTGCACAGGGAATCCCAATCCAGAAAGGGCCGCAACTGGCGTATCAGGCGGACCTGATAAAAGGCCGCCCTGGTCACAGCTGTCAGATGGTCCTCTAAGGACAGCTGTGAATCCAGGAGGACACCCAGATTGCGAGCCCTTTCACGAGAGGGTCCTCCTATTTTTATTTATCTCTCCCAACTTTAAAGTTTTCTCCCCGCCTTTCTTCCCCCCCCCCCCCCCGCCCTTCCTCATTAGCTCCTCCAGTAATCCTCCTTTCTCTCCCCCTCCAGGCCCAGGGCAGCCACGGCCCCCTTTTGCGTTCCACCCAGGGGGCATCACAGTGGAGATGAGGAATTCAGAAGAGCAAACCACAACGACAGTTTTACAGCGTTTGCTGCAGGAGCAGCTCCGATATGGGAATCCCAACGAGAGCCGCACCCTCCTTGCTTTGCACCAGCAGGCCACCCTGCCTTTTGCCAGCAACGGGAGCCCCGGGGCTCCCAACGAAGGGCTGAGCAACCAGGACCACCCCATTGGGACCCATGTTGCTCGCCAAGAGCCCCAGGGCCAGGAGATTCAAATGGACAACTGTATCATGGAGAAGCAGCTCTTGCCAAGGCTCCAAACAGGTGAGGACCTCCCGACCTACGAAGAAGCCAAAGTCCAGTCTCAGTATTTCAGGGGTCAGCCACACGCCAGCGTTGGAGCGGCGTTTTATGTAACCGGTGTCTCCAACCAGAAGATGAGGACCGAAGGGCGCCCCACCGTACAGCGGCTGAGCCCAGGGAAGGTCCACCAGGATGAAGGACTGAAGGACCTCAAGCAGGGGCATGTCCGCTCCCTGAGTGAGCGGCTGATGCAGCTTTCTTTGGCCACCAGCGGCGTGAAGGCCCATGCCCCCGTCACCAGCGCCCCACTGTCCCCCCTCTCCTCCCAGCAGACCAATGACTTCTACAAGACTTCTGGGGCAGGCCCTCCGCAGCCTGGGGTGAAAGTCTTGGAGCACAGGGGGCCTCCTCCCGAATACCCATACAAGAACATGTCCAGCCCGTCCATGGGCTGTAAGCAACTGGATCCTGGGCATTTCTATAGTGACCACCGCCTGCCCCAGCAAGGACGCTCTGACGGGCCCACCATGAGGTACCAGCATCCCCCTGAATACGGCTCATTCCGGTAAGCAGTTCAGCCTCCTTGTGGTCCTAAGCGCCGAGGTTTAGGAATCTGCCGCTTGGGTGCCGTTTTGTCCTTTCTGTTGTCAGGTGTTCTTGAGTGGCCCTTGTCAAAGGTGGTTGGACTTGGGCTTATCACAGTTGGGCACCAGGACGGTAGTGTTGGATCTGGGGATTGGAGGCTCATCTTCCCTCAAACGGGGGGAAAGCTTTTGTTGCGTGTCAGTGGCACTGTACCACATCCCAACTCTTCACCTTTTCCCTGACCCCCACAACCAAAAATATGGCACGCCTGAAGTTCAGCCACAAAGTGCTCATTTTGAGCCAGGGCATTCAGGGCCAGCTCTGGAACCAGGGATTTTAGATATTACAGATACTTGAGACCAGAGGTGGGCTGCTGCGGTTCAGACTGGTTCAGCCAAACCAGTTGTTCCGATTCTGTGCGGGTTGAAGAACCGGCAAATTGGACCACCGGCTGGCCCCGCCCCCACATGTTTTTCGGGCCGTTTTGAGCCGATTTCAGGCCATTTTGGGGCTATTTTCAGGCCGTTTTTCTGGCCAAAATCGGCCTGAAAAAAGGCCTGAAAACAGCCCAAAAAATCTGGCTGCGAGAGGAAGAGAAGCCACATGAGCTGGACCCAGACGTGTCCCGGGTCCCCTTGTCCCAGAAGCAGCAACCTCACACTCTTCCTCTCTCTGCTAGCCCCCTTCTTCACATGGGATCGCCCAGAGAAGGAGAGGGAGAAGGGGGCGGCGTTTCTGTGTGCTCCTGTTTCTGTGTGGCACTCTCCCCTCAATGCTAGCGGTCGCCGCTGCCCCCTCTCCGTCTCAGCTGCTGGGCGATCCCGTGCGAAGAAGGGGGCTAGCAGAGAGGGGAAAGTGCGAGGTTGCTGCTTCTTGGATGAGGGGACCCGGGAACCGTCTGGGTCCAGCTTACCCAGCTTCTCTTCCTCTCGCAACCAGTTTTCCCAATCTAGCTTGACCCTAGTCTCTCTCTCTCTCTCTCTCTCTCTCTCTCTCTCTCTCTCTCTCTCTCTCTCTCTCTCTCTCTCTCTCTCTCTCTCTCTCTCATCTCTCTCTCTCTCTCTCTCTCTCTCTCTCATCTCTCTCTCATCTCTCTCTCTCTCTCTCTCTCTCTCTCTCTCTCTCTCTCTCTCTCTCTCTCTCTCACACACACACACACACACACACACACACACACACACACACACACACACACACAGAGGTTGGATCTTTCTTTCCTCCTGCCCCCCCCACCGGAGACCCCTGGATTCCCTCCCCAACCCTGCGTGGTACCACCCACACAAGTGACGTACAGTTGGCCATGTCCACTCAGTCACATGACACCCACCCAGCCACACCCACCCAGCCAGTCATTAGTCAGAGAACCGGTTGTTAAAAAAATTGTAGCCCACCACTGCTTGAGACCCTTCCTGCTTCCCGATCTTCACCACATCTGCCCTCAGAGACCATAATTTTGTTTTTAAAAATACTAGAGTGTCCCCAACATCCTGCTTGAAATAAACTTGCCCTGTACTCCAAGGGGACTAGCAGTGGGTCCTCTTCAGAATGTTCAAGGTGAGTTGTGGAGGGTGGTTTGCTTCTAGGTTGCACTGATTTCTTTTCCTGATCCAGAGGGTGAAACGTCAAGCTAATTCGGCCTTTTTCCCTGAACAATTTGATGATCTAGCAAGGAGTGGCTGCGTTTCCTTCACGTGACAGGAAATGTAGGTCAGGCGCAACAAATGCCAAAGGTTTTGCAGGGAGGCTTTGTTTTATTTTTTTAATCCCCTGGCAAGAAAATTGTGTGAATTAGCAGTTGAGCCACTGCCTGTCCAGTGCTTGGCAGAATGGTGCCCCAATATTTGGGGAATGGATGCTTTGCTTCTCCGCATCAGTGCCCGGCTGGTGTTTAGATCCTCGGTTTGTATGCATGAAAGGTCATGAAAAAGGTCTTTGATCTCCCTGAATAGCTAGGGAAGAATGCCAGAACAGGCAGGTTACGATGCCTTGTGAAAGCCTTTGGCAGATGTCTGCAGAAGAAGTCTGTGCGGGCAATTGGGAACATCTGGCCGAGTGAACAAAAGAGATGCCATTCTCAAAGTTTCCACTCAGAACCGAATTTTATTCTCTGAGCCTTTTTGAGTAGACTGTATTGTGCTGGGCTCAGCAGTCAAACCTTTTGCCTATTACAGTTTGAAACAGCCCAGTAAGCAAAGCTTACGTAAGTCAAGGGAGGGACGGATGGATCTTAGCAGAGTAAAGCTACTAGCACATCAAGATCATGTGAAGTGTTGATACCACTTTATAATGCCTTGGTAAGACCACACTTGGAATACTGCATCCAGTTTTGGTCGCCACGATGTAAAAAAGATGTTGAGACTCTAGAAAGAGCGCAGAGAAGAGCAACAAAGATGATTAGGGGACTGGAGGCTAAAACATATGAAGAACGGTTGCAGGAACTGGGTATGTCTAGTTTAATGAAAAGAAGGACCAGGGGAGACATATAGCAGTCTTCCAATATCTCAGGGGTTGCCACAAAGAAGAGGGAGTCAAGCTATTATCCAAAGCACCTGAGGGCAGGACAAGAAGCAATGGGTGGAAACTAAACAAGGAGATAAGCAACTTAGAACTAAGGAGAAATTTCCTAACAGAATAATTAACCAGTGGAACAACTTGCCCCCAGTAGGTGTGGATGCTCCAACACTGGAGGTTTTTATGAAGAGATTAGACAATCATTTGTCTGAAATGGTATATATCAAAGTTTGTTGCAGAAAAATCAATTTCCATATATATGTATATAAAGGTTTGTTTTCTCCCTTAAAATGTCCTCCTTGAAGAACTAGCTCAGACAAATATCTCTGGAGATCCTCAGTCATCCAGGTCATAGTTGTCTCAAAGGTGCGTTTTCAAAAAGGCAACTAAAGTGACTGGTTTTTTTGTTTTGTTTTTTGTTTTCCTTGAGGAAGAAGAAGGAAAAAACGTTTCGCTTCTCATCCAAGAAGCTTCATCAGTTGTGATTGGGGGGGAGGTGGAAGGATACAGTAGGTATCATTGGGATTGCGTTATTTGCTAGCTACTGCAGCTCAGATTCATAGAAGAGCCACACTTGAGGCAAAATGATGGTTCAGATTTATAGTGCATCTTGGTGTATGCGTGAGTCTGCATTCACAGAGTTAGGGAAGTATTAGATGGCAATTGTTTTTGCAGCTGCAGAAGCATTAGAGGTCTTGGAAAGGGCTCTGCTGCATACCGCCTCGCTTTTCCTACAAAATGGATTTCTCGATTTAAAATAGTTGTTGCCCTGTTTTGGGGCCATGGACATTCAGGGTGCATTCAATGATTATGTAAAAACGATAAATGGAACGAAAGCTTGCCACTATAGATGAATGATGTAGAAAAGCAGCAATTTACTTGGGGGTGGGATGTTTCCTAGTGGTCAAACTCCATTTCCCAGAAACCCCAACTACGTGGGCGATGGAGGCTGGGAGAGCTTTGAGCTTTTTGAGCCAGATCTGGAAATACTCAGATTCTCCATGCTTGAATTAACTAAGAAAGCATCTTTAGAAATCCCGTATGGAATAAAACCAGGCAGTCACTTGCAGGGAGACAAACGCAAACAACTTCATTCAATTAAATGGACTACCCCAAGGCCTAAATGAGCAGCAGAGAGCAACAAGGAGGTCTGGAGTAACCAAATTGTAAGGTTTTGACATAACCACGAGAAGGATTTTTCTACGGGAGATACCTAACTTCTGCAGACAAAGGTGTGGCAACACGGTCAGCTGTCCAGCCAGTTGGAGTAAGAACAGGGGCCCTTCAGATACCAGCCAGATCTCAGACTAGACAGAGCTTCAGGGTTTTGAGTTGCGCCTATAAACAATCCATGGATGTCAATGAAGCCTTCGTATATTTAGGTGAATTCTGCTCAGACTTCTCATCAACTTGGCTGCGATTCTCTGACCCTGTTGAGATTTTTCAGACAAAATTGGAAACAGGGTTGTATATAAGCTTCATCACATCTGTTCCATGCAACTAATTTAATTTAATGGATTTAATTTAATGGATTTCTATGCCGCCCAACTCCCTGAGGACTCTGGGCGGCTCACAACATGTTAGATTCCATTACAATATAAAATACAGTACTTAAAAAATACAAAATACAAAAGTTAAAAAGAGTATCTCATATTTACAATCAAGGGGGGAGACCCATATGTAATCTACTTGGTCTCACTTTCACCCCGCCTGCCGGAAGAGCCAAGTTTTTATTGCTTTCCGGAAGGCCAGTAGGGTGGGGATGGTCTTGATCTCCGGAGGGAGTTGGTTCCACAGGGAGGGAGCTCCCACAGAGAAGGCCCTCCCCCTCGGCCCCGCCAACCGGCATTGCTTGGTCGATGGGACCTGGAGGAGGCCGACTCTGTGGGCCCTGACCGGTCGTAGGGAAGTATGCGGCAGGATGCGGTCCCGAAGGTAACCTGGCCCTGAGCCATGTAGGGCTTTAAAGGTAACGACCAACACCTTAAATTGGATCCGGAGACTAATGGGCAGCCAATGCAGCTGGCAGAGGATAGGTGTTACATGGGTGCATCTAGGCATACCCACCACAGCTCGCGCAGCTGCATTTTGCACCAATTGCAGTCGCCGGACACTCTTCAAGTGTAGCCCCATGTAGAGCACATTGTTGTTCATACGGTATTATCACTGAAGTTGGGTCTTGTGTCAAGGTGTAGGTACTCACTTGAGCATCCAAAGCTGGGACTAGCGCCCTCCACTCCCAACAGCCTTTAGCATCATAACCCAACCGACATGAGCTCCACTGTTTCAGAATGGTCTAAGGAGAATTGGAGCCCAAAGCTCAAATGGTGATGGAATAGGAGTCTATAAAGTGTTGGGCGGGGGCACCAAGTTAGGGAAGCTGCAGGGACAAATGTGGCGTCCTTTTTAAATGAAGTTTTGGTTGTCCTTGACAGGCAAAACCCGGAGATTCAACTGCCATTCCAGCAACGTCCTCCCCACCACCACAGCCCGACCTCTTCCCTGACCTCTTTGGGGTCCCTGACGCTGTTGCAGTCGCTGCCACCTTCCAGGCTGTCCCCGTCTCAACACCAGCCACCTCTGACCCCTAGCCAAGGAGACCCCTTCTCTCTGCCCCGGACGCAGCAGCTCTTTTTGCCCAACCAGATTCACCAAGGTGACCTGTACCGATTCTGCCAACCTCTCCCTGGACAGCAGCAAGCGGACCCCTACTCGGCCCTGCCCAGGCCCCCCCCGGCCCCTTCCCCCTATCAACAAATGCCGGTGGACCCCTATGTCATTGTCTCCAGGGCCCAGCAAATGGTGGAGATCCTCTCCGAGGAGAACAAGTCTCTACGGCAGGAGCTGGACGGATGCTACGAGAAAGTAGCAAGGTTGCAAAAGGTAGGAAAAAGTCGTTTTTCTTCCCTCTCCTCTTCTTTTGAAAGCCATTGTACAGCATGCCCCATCTTCATGTCCTGATTTAATCTGCATACAAGTAGTCCTCGACTTACAGCAGTTCATTTAGTGACAGTTCAAAGTTATAACCATTTTTCATACTTATGACCATTGCAGCAGCTCCGTGGTCATGCGATCAGAATTCAGATGCTTGGCTACTATTTCGTATTTATGACGCTTGCCATGTCCTGGGGTCACGTGATCCCCTTTTGCGACCTTCTGACAAGCAACGTCAAGGGGGAAGCCAGATTCATTTAACAACCATGTTAACTAACTTAACAACTACAATGATTCACTTAACAACTGTGGCAAGAAAGGTCGTAAAATGGGGCAAAATTCACTTAACAGATGTCTCACTTAGCCGCATACATTTTGGGCTCAATTGTGGGCGTAACCTGAGGACTACCTGTACTGTGTCTAATTTTGGGCCACTTTAATAGCTGCACCTTGGGAGAAGCAAACGCTCAGTGCCAGAAGGCCGGCATTGGTGTGCAGAAAGCCCGCAGCTGAGGCCTTGGCACTGCCAGGAAGGCTGAGGAAAGGCCCCTGGCTACTTGGCTGCAGAAGGGGGTTTCCCAACCCTCCCTTAACCTTTGACTCCCGTCATTTCGAACCAGGCTGTTAGCAAATGTCTCTGGGAATGGCAGGAGATGAAAACCGGACCTAGGTTGAGAGAAAACTACACCAGCCCATTCAGAGATAATGAGTTTCTAGTTTGGGGCAAGGGCTGAGTTCATATATTATGCTAAGCCATCGTGCCGTTTCTTACTTAGCATGAAATGTCAGCCCAGTCACTGTGCTTGTTCAACGTGTTTGAAGTGAATAATACCTTAGCGCAAAACATAAGCTCCCTATGTTAACCCTGCAAATCAAGATTTTGTCAAGGTGTTGAAATGTCCCTGAGGTTGATTCGCCATTCCTTGGAAAAGTGCAAGGGAGACGCATTCCAGAGTGTGTTGATGCACGTTGTGTGACTTTTGTAGGCTGGCTCCCTCTGGCACTGTCACATCTGGCTCCCAGCTGGCATCCCCTGCAGACATCCTGGAGTCCGGCTGCCCACGTCAGGGCCAACCTGGCATTGGGTGCCAGATGGAAGGCACTGCCAGGCTTGAGTGCTTCCTCTTCACACTGTCCAAACCAGCCAGCAACCCTTCCCGGAGTTTTGCACAGAGCTGATGGGATTCAGAGTTGAATATTGGAACAACCTGCTGAATATTGTTTGTGTTTTATTCTCCTTTAATTATTTGTTATAGCTAGAAACAGAAATCCAACAAGTTTCAGAGGCCTATAAAAATCTGGAGAAGTCTTCTTCCAAGAGGGAGTCTCTGGAAAAAACCATGAAGAACAAACTGGAATGTGAAATCCGTAGACTTCATGATTTTAATCGTGATCTCAGAGGTAAAAGAAACGTTAAAGTTCTTCTTATTGCTGCTGAGTGATTTAAGATCAGGGATATATTCTGTGGCTCCTAAAAAAAAAAACCCCAGAAAACACTATAAAATAATATAAAAACACTAAATCTTAATTACATCTTGACAATCTAAGACAGTGATGACGAACCTATGGCATGTGTGCCATAGGTGGCACGCGGAGCCATATCTGCCGGCACGCGAGCTGTTGCCCTAGCTCAGCTCCAGCACGCATGTGTGCACTGGCCAGCTGATTTTCGGCTCGCACGGAGGCTCTTGGAGGGCATTTTAGGTTTCCGGAGGGCCTCAGGGGGGAGTTTCCGCCTTCCCCAGGTTCCAGGGAAGCCTCTGGAGCCTGGGGAGGATGAAAAATGGGCCTACCGGGCCCACCGGAAGTTGGGGAATGGGCCGTTTCCTGCCTCCAGAGGGCCTCTGTGGGGGCGCAGGAGGGAGTTTTCGCCCTCCCCAAGCATTGAATTATGGGTATGGGCACTCGCACGTGCGTGACAACGCACACGCACGCGCTTTCGGCACCCGAGGGAAAAAAGGTTCGCCATCACTGATTTAAGAGGTCCTCCTTCCAGGGAGGAAAGCAGTGAAGAATAATGGAGAATAAGAATGGAATGTAACTTCTGCGCAGTTCACACTTCACGTGACCGCTTTACTTTGTTAAGAACCTCTGGGTCATAAAGTCTGACATATGAGTACAGCTGACAATCAAAAATCACCTTGTGACACCCCTTCTTTGTCAGTTGAGCGAATATGAGGTATCACTCAACACACATTAAACTTCTCAAGAATTCATGTTGGGCTATTGGTAATGGTTTGTTCAAAATGTCAGCTATCTGATATTTTGTTGGCACATACTCAAATTTCACAAAACCATGCCCAATGAATTTACCACAGGTAGACTCCATTCAAGGTGTAGAAAGATGTCAGCAACGATCAAGAGAAATGGGAAGCACCAGAGCTAAATTTCACATGTTGTTGTAAAGGTTCTGAATACTTATGCCAATTTGATATTTGTTTTTTAGATTTCTTAGATATATTTAATTTCAATGTATTTAAATTTTAATGTACTTATTTTAAATACAAATAAGATCAAATTGATATTTTATGCTGGCTCGTACCCATTTGTGCGAGTACATTACTAATAGGAAAAGGTTAAAGGATGGCAATGGACCAAAGTTTATTAAAACTGCGACGTTTTGTTACTCATCCAAGTAACTTCTTCAGTCAAAATGTCAGATAGTCGTTGGAAAGGACCAACTCTTGCCATAAAGATTGCAGGAGGTTTCTCCCCAAAATGAAAAGCAAGATATAAATGGAAATTCAATCAACCAGTCCAAAAGTATCTTAAAAGATTAAATCAAGCACCAAAGTTTATTAAAACTGAAATGTTTCATTACTCATCCAAATAACTTCTTCAGTCAACATGAAAATTTGTATGGCAAGAATTGGTTCTTTCCTATGACTATCTGACTGCCTACCTAAATTTTCATGTTGACTGAAGAAGTTACTTGGATGAGTAACGAAACGTCTCAGTTTTAATAAAGTTCGGTCCAGTTGCCATGATTTCACCTTTTAAGATACTTTTGGCCTGGATGATTGCATCTCTATTCACATGTTACTAAAGAGCTGGACAGAGTTCTCAGTTGGGAAGTGGGTCTGTCTTGCTCTTCTGGAAAGAGATGTTTTTAGCTCCTCCCCTCCCCCCTTTCCGGTTTTATAATACAGCTGTGAAGCAGATAAATCTGCCAGAGAGAAGAGGGGATTGACTTATTCTCCAAAGCACCTGAAAGCAGGACAAGAAGTAATAGATGGAAGCTCGTTAAAGAGAAACCCAACCTGGAACTAAGGAGAAAATTCCTGACAGTGAGAACAATTAATCAATGTTTGCCTCCCAGACTTGTGGGTGCTCCATCACTGGAGGTTTTCAGAAAGAGAGTGGACAGCCGGTTGACCAGGATGGTGCAGGGGTGGCCAAACTATGGCTCTTTGAGGACCTGTGGATTTCAACTCCCAGAATTCCTGAGCTAGCCATGCATGCATGGGTGGCTCAGGAATTCTGGGAGTTGAAGTCCACAGGTCCTCAAAGAACCATAGTTTGGCCACCCCTGGTGTAAGGTCTTCTGCCTTCAGCAGGGAGTTGGGCTAGAAGACCTCCAAGGTTCCCTCCAACTGTATTATTCTATGTTCTAAATTTCAAGGGAAAGAGGGATGCAAGTTCATGCCAGGATTTTGTGCCCAGAGTGGGGGGGTATATAAGGGGTATATAAGGTGCAGGTCTGATGCAGAATTATGCATGGCGTGGCGGAAGGAATGGGGGGGCTGATTCTTCTTGCACAGAGGATGTCAGCTATGACATTTGGTGTCTCGTGGTGCAATAAAGGTTAAAGACGCACTGAAAAGGGATCGAAAGGATTCATGGGAGAAGCGAAGGCTGCCAGAAGCCATTTGCCAAGATGGCTGCCTTCTCTACAAGAGAGAAGGAAGGATTGCTGATTCTTTTGCCCTTCCATCCCGTTCAGGGACTGCCCAAAACATTTGGGTCCCCACCATGGGAGCAAAGTACAAGCCTTTTGGAATAGGCTGGAATAGAATACAGTCCCTTAAAGTAGGGGTGTCAAACCCGCGGCCCACAGGCCAGAGGCGTCACGTGCTGGCCACGCCCACCCCCGTTTTAGCGAAGGCGGGAAAAGTTGTGATATGTCACGTGACGACGCAAGTTTGACACTCCTGCCTTAAAGGATTCAGAGTTGGGTCACGTCGTGTGTGAGAGCCGAGGTGACATCGTTATTAAAGATTCTGGACTAGGACCAGTGTTGTGTTCCCGGAGCATTTGCAGCTCTGGCAAAGACAGGGTTACATTCTTCCGGTTACAACTGCTTGT
Source organism: Diadophis punctatus similis (assembly GCA_023053685.1). Classification (NCBI taxonomy): domain Eukaryota; kingdom Metazoa; phylum Chordata; class Lepidosauria; order Squamata; family Dipsadidae; genus Diadophis; species Diadophis punctatus. The sequence continues at coordinate 15,925,774 of JALIGW010000014.1, read as the reverse complement.
TCTGCATTCAAGGCCCTCTGCCTCTGAAACAATAGCGTGTTTTGCATTTGGGTAGCTGATAGGTAAAGTTTAGCAACACTGACCCCTGCTAGCCAAAATGGGTGCGGCATGTTCCCTTCCTTCACGAGGAAGTCTTCAGGGATTAGTACATGCTTTCTCTTTCCTGTCTCGGAGCTTCTTGTTACAAAGCACTGATAGCAAAGAGAAGGGAAGTGAGGCCATTCCGGCCTCCATCTTATTTTTTATTTATTTATTTATTTGTCAAACATGTATAGTAGTAATTTGTATAAACACAAGTAAAAAGTAACGATAAATGAGGACAATAGGACAGAAGGACAGGGACGGTAGGCACGCTGGTGCGCTTATGCACGCCCCTTACAGACCTCTTAGAAATGAGGAGAGGTCGACTGTAGTCAGTCTAAGGTTAAAGTTTTTGGGGTTTGGGGAAGAAACCACAAAGTCAGGTAGTGCATTCCAGGCATTGATCACTCTGTTGCTGAAGTCGTATTTTCTGCAGTCGAGTTTGGAGCGCTTTACATTTAGTTTGAATCTATTACGTGCTCGTGTATCTTCCATGCAGAGAAGCCACACACAGTTTCCTCGACTGCAATCTCGACCCATCTGGAGGTATCAAAAGTAAGCAAGGTATCCCTTCTTATATTTAGGCAGGTTAGGCTCGGTAGGGTGCAAGGTAGCCTAGACAGTAGACATCTTACAGCTAGGAGCACATGGCCTCTTTTATGGAACACGGCTGCTAGTTATTCTGTACATACATTCTGTACATTCAGAAAGTATTTTAGACCCCCTTCACTTTTGTCAATTTTGTTGTGCTGCCTCCTGATTCTACATTTATTTTTTTCTCATTAATCTAAATTCAGTACCCAATAATGACAAAGTGAAAACAGAATTTTAGAAATGTCTGTAAATTAAAAAGAAAAAACTGAAATATCACACTGGCATAAGTATTCAGAACCTTTGCAACAACATGTGAAATTTAGTTCTGGTGCTTCCCATTTCTCTTGATCGTTGCTGACATCTTTCTACACCTTGAATGGAGTCGCCCTGTGGTAAATTGATTGGGCATGATTTGGAAAGGCAGACATCTCTCTATAGAAGCCCTCATAGCTGACAACACAGACTGTAGCAGAGCAAAAGCCATGAGGTCACAGGAACTGCCTGAAGAGCTCAGAGACAGGATTACTGCAAGGCTCAGATCTGCAGGCGGCTACAATAAAATTTCTGCTGCACTGTAGGTTCCTAAGAGGACAGTGGCCTCCATAACTCTCAAATGGAAGAGGTTTGGCACAACCAGAACTCTTCAAAGAGCTGGTCACCCGGTCAAACTGAGCAATACATGAAAGCCCGCTTAGAGTTTGTTCCTCCCAGTCTGAGAGTCCTTCAGGTGCTTCTTTGCAAACTCTAAGTGGGCTTTCATGTGTTTTGCACTGAGGAGAGGCTTCCGTCTAGCCCCTCGTCCATAAAGCCCAGATCGGTGGAGGCTGCAGTGATGGTTGTCCTTCTGGAACTCTTTCCCATCTCCACACAGGATCTCTGGAGCTCAGTCAGAGTGACCATCGGGTTCTTGGTCATTTCTCTTACTAAGGCCCTTCTCCCACAATTGCTCAGTTTGACCGGGCTCTTGGAAGAGTTCTGGTTGCGCCAAACCTCTTCCATTTGAGAATTATGGAGGCCACTGTGCTCTTAGGAACCTTCAGTGCAGCAGGAATTTTATTGTCGCCGCCTGCAGATCTGAGCCTTGCAGTAATCCTGTCTCTGAGCTCTTCAGGCAGTTCCTGTGACCTCATGGCTTTTGCTCTGCTACAGTCTGTGTTGTCAGCTGTGAGGCCTTCTATAGAGAGATGTCTGCCTTTCCAAATCATGCCCAATCAATTTACCACAGGTCGACTCCATTCAAGGTGTAGAAAGATGTCAGCAATGATCAAGAGAATAGCAATAGCAATAGCACTTTACTTATATACCGCTTCATAGTGCTTTACAGCCCTCTCTAAACGGTTTACAGAGTTCAGCATATTGCCCCCAACAATCTGGGTCCTCATTTTACCCACCTCGGAAGGATGGAAGGCTGAGTCAACCTTGAGCCGGTGAGATTTGAACTGCTGAACTAGCAGTCAGCCTGCAGCCTGCAGTCGCAGCATTTAACCACTGCACCACCTCAGCTCAGAAATGGGAAGCACCAGAGCTAAATTTCACATGTTGTTGCAAAGGTTCTGAATACTTATGCCAGTGTGATATTTCAGTTTTTTCTTTTTAATTTACAGACATTTCTAAAATTCTGTTTTCACTTTGTCACTAATGAGAATAAAAATGAATTTCAACAACAGTAGAATCAGGCTGCAGCATAACAAAATTGACAAAAGTGAAGGGGGTCTGACTACTCTCTGAATGCCCTGTATAGTCATGCATACAGTGTGTGTGCCTATTCATGTGCCATTGCTTATTTTTTACAGTTTTACCTGAACTTGCAGCTTTTAATAAAGATTAGGTGGTGAAATAGTGTCTCCTCTGTTGAATGGCAAGGAAGGTTAACTGCTTGGACAGCTTTCCATAGATCCACTGGGTTATGGATTAGCAAGTCCAGGGCAACCAGGAACGCCCATGTTCCAACTCATCTTCAGCCATGGAAGTTCACTTGGGCTGCAGTAATTTTCTTTCTCTCGGTCCATCCCGCCTCACTAGACAGTTGTGCAAGGTGGCAGGAGGAATGATACATGTGGGATAGACTCTTAATTATTCAACCCTAGCAGTTCCATGACCCCTGCATTTCTTCTTCCTTTGCAGATCGTATGGATTCGGCCAATAAGCAACTTGCAGAGAAAGAATTTGAAGGCACTGAGGATAACAGGAAAACGATCTCCCAGCTCTTTGCACAAAGTGAGTCCATCACATTTCCTGTACCAAGAACTCTGGTTAATTGTTCTGCAAAGTGCTGAAAGCAGAAGAAAGTGGGCTTGAGAAATTCCCAGGAGAAGTTCGAGAGAGCCAGGAACAACCAGTCTTGGTCTCTGCAAGTAAAAGAACTCCTCCCTGTATTCACTTAGACCTTTCAGCTGCCATTTCTGCTCTGCTGTGTGGTTGCTTATTTTCAGCTGTCTGGAGGGGAAGGCCAGGTATATTGGGAAAACACAGGGTGTTCGGACCCAACTTATTTCCCCCTTCCTCATGCTGAGGTTCACCTGTTGGGCTAAAACCATTGTTGTAGAGCGGTCAATATACAGGTAAAACCCTTCTGCCTGTAACCTTTAACTGAGAAAAACATTTTCAATCTCAAAATGACATAATATAAAATGTCATAAAACACTTCCTTTGCTGATGCTAGATATCGGGATCCCCAACCCCCGGTCCTTGGACAGGCACTGTTTAATTTAATTTAATTTAATTAAAAGTTCTTATAGGCCGCCCAATCCCGTAGGACTCAGGGCGGCGTACAGCAAGGATAAGAACAATACAAATATAATAAAAACAGTTTAAAACATTACAAAAGTTAAAACAAAACCATTCATCCATGGAGGAATCCGATCTTCTTCACCCCGCCTGCCGGAAGAGCCATGTCTTTATGGCTTTGCAGAAGGCCAGAAGAGTGGGGATAGTCCGGATTTCTGATGGGAGTTGGTTCCAGAGAGATGGGGCTCCCACAGAGAAGGCTCTCCCCCTCGGCCCCACCAACCGACATTGTTTGGCTGATGGGACCTGGAGGAGACCAACTCTGTGGGACCTAACCGGTCATAGGGAGGTATGTGGTAGGATGCGGTCCCGGAGGTAACCTGGCCCTGAGCCATGTAGGGCTTTAAAGGTCAAAACCAACACCTTAAATTGCGTCCGGAGACTAATGGGCAACCAATGCAGCTGGCGAAGAATAGGTGTTACGTGGGTGTATCTTGGAACACCCATCACAGCTCGCGCAGCTGCATTTTGCACCAATTGCAGTCTCCGGATAATTTCCATGGCATGCCAGAAACCGGGCCGTGCAAACAGGCAAAGCCCCATCCGCGGGATGCAGGCAGCATGCAAAACCGCGTCCCCTCTCCCCTTTCTCCGTGCTGCCCAAAAGGTTGGGGGCCACTGCTATATATCTAGTTCAGCGGGGGCTACTTTTCAAGGCAGAGACGCCTTTGAAGGTCTCCCTGATTTCTGAAGAACTTTTCCAGTACCTTAGAAGCTCTGCCATGGTTGAAGGCGTTGAGGAATCTGGTGAGGAAACTTCTCTGAAAGGGGGCCCCATTGGGTCACAGGTTGGCTAGTGGTTCATTGAATGCGAAGTATGGGCTTGATTCATCTAGAAGTCTTCGTCCAGAGATGGACAATCAGGGGCCAGGGCTGCTGCCGTCTCCCCAAGTTTTAATTGAACTCCCACCCAATATTGGCTACAAAACAGTAGCTTTTAACTAAGAAGCAGGGAGTCTCTAAATTGTGGGGAGCGATACTAACAACATTTAATTAATTATATTTAAAAGGAAGTTGCATCCAGGTGAGCTTTTTCTCTGACCCCAATGACTGCATTTTAGAGCAGTGTTTCCCAACCTTGGCAACTTGAAGATGTCTGGACTTCAACTTCCAGAATTCCCCAGCCAGCGAATGCTGGCTGGGGAATTCTGGGAGTTGAAGTCCAGACATCTTCAAGTTGCCAAGGTTGGGAAACACTGTTTTAGAGGATGGCCTCCATTATGGCTTTCAAAGGCTTGGTAGAATCCTTGGCCGGAAAATAGTTGCACATCTTTACCCTAAGCCATGATTCCAAGCCAGAGGGGTTGGAGTCACACATTGCACTGACTGTGTGCAACAAGAAGCCCCTCCTCCTCCTCCAATGGCTCTGAATAGATAGAATAGAATAGAATTCTTTATTGGCCAAGTGTGATTGGACACACAAGGAATTTGTCTTTGGTGCATATGCTCTCAGTGTACATAAAAGAAAAGATACATTTGTCAAGAATGGTTGTCATAGGGTTCAAGTAAGCAATCAGGAAACAATCAATATGAATATAAATCGTAAGGATACAAGCAACAAGTTACAGTCATACAGTCATAAGTGGGAGGAGATGGGTGATAGGAACGATGAGAAAAGCTAATAGTAATAGTAATGCAGCCTAGTGAATAGTTTGACAGCGGTGAGGGAATTATTTGTTTAGCAGAGTGATGGCGTTCGGGAAAAAACAGTTCTTGTGTCTAGTTGTCTTGGTGTGCAGTGCTCTATAGCGACGTTTTGAGGGTAGGAGTTGAAACAGTTTATGTCCAGTAAATATTTTCACGGCCTTCTTTTTGACTCGTGCAGTATACAGGTCCTCAATGGAAGGCAGGTCGGCAGCAATTGTTTTTTCTGCAGTTCTGATTATCCTCTGATAATCTGATATCCCCGAATCTGCAGGGTTCACACCAGGGGTCTAAGTGATGCGTAACATTGCATTCCACCATGTCTTTTACAGCTCATGACCTATGCCCTGGGCTATTTATTTATTTATTTATTTTATTTTATTTATTTATTTATTTTATTTATTTATTTATTTATTTATTTATCAAATTTATATAGCTACCCATCATCTCACCAAAAGCATCTCTGGGCGACACACAGCAAATAATTGAAGAATTACTGTTCAGGACAATCATTTCTTTAAGGAGGAGATGTTCCTGCTGGATTTTGCCCATTTGCAGCCTTGGGGATGAAAGGGGAGCAGGGAGTGGAGAGCTGGACGGTTTGCGCTTACATCCCTTGGCCCTTCTCACATTCCATTCCTCTCCCGGTCTTTTCCTGTAACTTGGCTGGTTGTTGAAAGTGCTGGGAGAAAGAATTCCTCTTCTCCAAAATCATCTCCTCTGCCTTTTGAACGAAAGCAGTTTCGAGCTGAGACCCCTGTCTGGGGATGCGGATTGATGACAGTGGAAAGCAGAATTCTACGCACCGAAGGGCTCCAGTCTCCTGCATGAATGCTGGGGGACTTGGCGAGCCAAGCCACCATCCCGGCAGCTCCACCCCGCAGAGAACATGGAAAGAGTTGCTAATGGGTCTTAGCAATCTTAGCAAAACTAAGAAAGGGACTTACCTCACTTTTTGGAGGGAACTTCGCTGCTCCCAGACTTTAAGGAGGAATGCTAGCACAAGGGATCTGCCCACGAGGAAGTCTATATATGTGTCCCAACGACCGCCTAGGATAGGGCTGTCAAACTCCCGGCCTGCAGGCCAAATGTGTCATGCACTGGCCACACCCACGCCCGGTTTAGCGAAGTCCCAATACGTCATGTGATGCCGCCATGACAATGTGAGTTTGACACCCCTGTCTTAGGACAGGGGTCGGCAACCTTAAACACTCAAAGAGCCGCAAAGGCCCTAACCAAAAGCCCCCTGTTCAATCCTGGAGGCAACCAGAAGTCCGGTTCCCCCACCATAGAGTCTCCTCCTAGCATGGTGTCCTTTCCCCCCTACCTGTCCTAACTGAAAGCCCTATCAATTGTGGAGCTGACCAGCGACAAGGAGCCACAGCAGAGGGATGAAAGAGCCACATGCGGCTCCAGAGCCGTGGGTTGCTGACCCCTGGCCTAGGAGAACCTTCTGCTTCCCTTCCCTGGTGGTTCTGCTGTCCCACCATCTCTGCCAGCCTGGTTAAAAGGGCTAAAAGGGCACAGTGAGGTCATTGTGCAAGCAAATGCCACATTGCTTCTCTCTGATGACCCGGTGGACTGGCAGACAACAATGGGAACAGCAAGCCATTCCCCAAAGTGGCCTACCTTACTACCACGATACTGGGAAGCAGCAGGAATCCCCCTTCCATTGCCTGGAGCAGCAATTTCATCCCTTGGGACGGTGGGCCAGTTCTGGTGGGCCAGATGTTCCCATTGCATGATGTCTTCATAATGAGGGCCAAAGATAGCTCCATGAATTCTGAGGACACAAACGGCATGAACCATTTCATCTTTTAGCAATTATCTCTGTCTGGTATTAGGACAAAGGTCTCCCAACAGCCTTTGCTTTGCTCTTCCCTATAATGTTGAAACAATGTTGAGAAGCTGTTAATTTATGCCAGATGTTGGAAGCAGAATTGAATGAACTTGTCTAGAACTAAATCAGGTAATCTTCCATTTCTGCCACGATTCAGCCACATACTCTTACCGGCAGTTCTGTGGCTCTCAGTTCTTGGTGGCAAGGTTAGCAATGGCAGCTATGGGAATTTCATGGAAAATAGAGCATCAAGGACATTCTACCATCAGCTGCTGGATTGCATCGGAAATAAAGAATTCTTCATTCGTTTTGTATCCTCCTTGCAGATTCTGGCAAACAGGATTTCCTGAAATGAGAGATTTCCCAAATCATACATACGTGCACTGTGCAAACATACACAAACACACACACACACACACACACACACACACACACACACACAGAGAGAGAGAGAGAGAGAGAGAGAGAGAGAGAGAGAGAGAGAGAGTTCCTTTGTTTACTATTGCTTAATTTCCAAAACATAATTGAAGAAAATACAATTCATGCCATGCTATCACAATAAGAGCCGAGGTGGCACAGTGGTTAGAGTGCAGCACTGCAGGCTACTTCAGCTGACTGCTAGTTCAGCTGTTCAAATCTCACCGGCTCAAGGTTGACTCTGATAAGAAGAGAATTACTCTCATCAGAGGCGAAATGGATCTTTTCCTGAAACTCTGACATTATAGAAAGAAAACCGCAGTTTAAATACTAATAAACAAAATATTTATTTCAGTAGAAAAATAATAAAGAATTCTTATTAGTACTACATTTTATCGGCTAAGGAAATAAATCACTTCTACCTCCAGTAGAAATGGCGATGAGAAAGGAAAGGAGGAGACCTCTGGAATGCAGACATGCGTAATAGAATATATCAGACGTCTGCTTGACCATAAATACAAGAAACAGTAGAAAAACATAGAGATGCACAACTGGCAATATTCACATTGTGACAGACTCAGCCTTCCATCCTTCCGAGGTCGGTAAAATGAGGACCCAGATTGTTGGGGGCAATATGCTGAACTCTGTAAACTGCTTAGAGAGGGCTGTAAAAGCACTATGAAGCGGTATATAAGTCTAAGTGCTATTGCTATAAGAGTATCGTCCTAATTCTTTGAAAAAAATGTGCTTGAAACACGTTTCCCTTCATCCGCAAAGCTAATAGCTCACCCTTTGAGCTCTGCCCCCAGCAACTCTCAAAGCCATATTTTTCCCCCTCTTTCTACTTTTCCTGCACAGATAAAGAAACCCAGAGGGAAAAGGAGAAACTGGAAGTGGAGCTAGCAGGGGTTCGCTCAACTAATGAGGACCAACGGAGGCACATTGACATCCGGGACCAGGCCTTGAACAATGCACAGGCCAAGGTGGTGAAACTGGAGGAAGAAGTAAGTCTTTCCATTTTGTCCTTGGACATCACTTGAGTGTGCTGTGTTTTGACTGAATCCTTAATGCAGTGTTTCTCAACATGGGTGACTTGAAAACCTTGCTGACTGAGGAATTTGGGGGGTTGCCAAATTTGAGAAACACTGTCTTAATAGTAAGGAGGACACCAGTGGCCTACCTGAAATAGCCGGCTTAATCCATGTCGTTGCAAGCATCCAGAGACTCTTTCAGGATCAAGATTTTTTTAAAAAAACATCTGGAATTAAGAAGAAACTTCCTAACAGTGAGGACAATTAACCAGTGGAACAGCTTGCCTCCAGAAATTGTGGGTGCTCCATCACTGGAGGTTTTTAAGAAGAGTCTAGACCCGTGGTGGCAAACCTATGGCACGCGTGCCACAGGTGGCACGCGGAGCCATAGCGGAGGGCACACGAGCGTTGCCCACCGGCAAACCGGAAGTGCGGAAAAACGCACTTCCGGTTTGCCGGTGAGCTGTTTTTTGCACTCCGGAGGGTTCAGGGAAGCTCCCTGAAGCCCCAAAATGCAAAAAACTACAAAACGGACAAAACGGAAGTGCACTTTTCCGCACTTCCGTTTTGTCCGTTTTGTAGTTTTTTGCATTCCGGGGCTTCAGGGAGCTTCCCTGAACCCTCCGGAGTGCAAAAAACAGCTCACCAGCAAACCGGAAGTGCATTTTTCCGCACTTTCGGTTTGCCCGTTTCGTCGTCCCAGGCTCCGGTAAGACCTTTGCGCGGGGGTGGGGGTGTGCGCATGCGCAGGGGGCAGCCTGGGGGGGGTGTTGTGCGCATGCGTGGGGGGGAGGGAATGGGTGTGGGTATGCGAGCGCGCGCTAGCGCGTGCACCCCCCCCCCTTTTTGGCACGCGAACCTAAAAAGGTTCGCCACCACTGGTCTAGACAGTCACTTATCTAAAATGGTATAGGTCCTCCTGCTTGAGTAGGGGGCTGGACTAGAAGATCTCCAAGGTCCCGTCCAGCTCTACTCTATTCTAAAAGCAAATGATAGTGGAGAATACCTGAAACCCAATTCAGTAAGGAAGAAAAAAAATTGCAGAATGTTTTGGTGAGATCATAGGAAGGGCTGCATGCTTTGCTTTCCCCAAAGCCATAAGATAATTTAGTACTGTTTTTCCATTTTAAGAATGGGAACATTTTCCAGATTCTTGGCTTGGAGAAAGTGCAGGGCTGATGAACACAGAAAGATCCAATTTTCAGATGATAGGCACTATATTGTCGTCTCCTAGTAATGATCTGTTGCAAGTCTTCTATGCCTGGTTTCTTGGTGTCCTGTGGTTTCTCTTTCTCCTCCTTGACAGTCCCATAAAGCAGGGGTCTCCAACCTTGGCAAGTTTAAGACTTGTGGACTTCAACTCCCAGAATTCCCAAAGCTGGCTGAGGAATTCTGGGAGTTGAAGTCCACAAGTCTTAAACTTGCCAAGGTTGGAGACCTCTGCCATAAAGGTCTTTCTGGCACAAAAGAATAATTTTCATTAGAGAAAATGTTTAGCTGAAAGTATTGGCTTACTCCTCTGCAATCTTGCATGAGAATCCACATGGGTTTTCTTTGACGAAGAGAGACCAACTTGGTGCAGAAATCTACAGGATGTCTGTAATTTGACATTAAAGTACCATTACTAATATAGACACACTGGTGATCTACCCTGTTTCCCCCAAAATAAGACATCTTCTGCTACCAGTCGGGCTTTTGAGTGCATGGCAATAAAGCCAAGCGCTTATTTCAGGGTTCAAAAAAATATAAGACAGGGTCTTATTTTTGGGGAAACACAGTAATATCTGGTGGAGTCCCAGGATTGACTTTGAGGCAGATTGGAGAGGAATGAATTGCAAGCATCTGGTTCTAGTAAGATCCTGTATGAGTTTGGTTCCTCTGCAAACATGGACAGGCATGTATGTTTCCTGCAGTGCTAGATATTTATATTTTACTGCCATGAGGGCTACAAACTTCATTTGCCAGACCTCCAGAAAGTTGAATGGTCTGTGGGTAGCACTGAAGCTCTCAGTGGTTGCTTAAGTTAGTAACAGGTTGGACTTTTACTAGTACACGATACTTACCCCTACTACTAAGAAATCTTGTTATACAGACTCAGAATTTCCAAATGCTGTTTCTGTACTGTTTCTCTGCCTTTCGTTCAGCTTTCATTCCCTTCTAGTGTTCCTAACCTTTGGATTGTCCTGCACTTCTCACTCTTAGTTGATGTCTTCTGTCCCCATGGTTTGCAAGATTACCCTGATTTAAGACAAGGAACACAAAAGCCTTCCATTAACTAAAGCTCCCACCTCCTTAAACGGTGAAAATGTTCTTTGTTCCTTTCTGCCTGCCTCATTTATAAGATGCATAAAATGTTTAGCTTGCTGACTCTTCATCCCCTCTAAGGTTACAAAAATTTATCTTCATAAAGCATCATCTTTGCAGTCCTTGTGTCAACAGAAAGTCCAAAAAGAGTAGCCAAAAATAAAAACATATTTTATTTTATCTTGATCACATAAACCAACTTTATATTCCTTGCTTTCACTTCTAACAATCTTAACCTTTCATTCATTCAAATATTGTTGTGGGATTTAATTTCTCCTCAATTCCTCTTTATCCCATTGCACGGATTTCTTCAATTTGTTCATCTAATAAGAACACATTTTCCAGGTCATTCCCTTTATCATTTGTATTTTAAGTTTAATTTTTAAAACTTCAGTCAGTTTCTTTTGTATATCCAGTACAAAGTCCTTGACTTCCAACCATTCGTTTAATGACTGTTTATAGTTACAATGGAAAAAGTGACTTATGACCGTTTTTCTTACTTATGAACACTGCAGCATCCTCGTGGTCATGTGATCAAAATTCGGACACTTGTCTGTTGGCATGTTTTTATGACGGTTGCCCGGTCCCTTTTGCAACCTTCTGACAAGCAACGTCAATGGGGACACCAGAATCACTTAACAACCTTGTTATTAATTTAATAACTGCAGTGATTCACTTAACATCTGTGGCGAGAAAAATCGTAAAATAGGGCAAAACTCACTTAACTGTCTTGCTTTGCCATAGAAATTTTGGGCTCAATTGTGGTCGTAAATCAAGGACGTGTTGTGGTCGTAAGTAAAGCATCCTTCTCTTGGCCATTCATTTATACTTTCCACTTTTGGTACTTTCTCTGTCTTCTCAGATAAAATTTGTTCCACATCCGTCCTACCTTCGTTAATGTATTTTAGATCTAGTTTGTTGATAGAAGCAGACATCATTAGTGACAGTGTTGATATTACAAGTTACTAATTTCTGGCCCCCTTATTCAAAGATCGTCTTTAATATTTTTGATGTTATGACATTTTGTGTCATTTTATAAGTTCAAATATTGACTGGCATCAAGCCCGGGCTTGTATTTTTTTTTTTCTTCTGCTTAAAATATTTAGTCCCTTTTAGTGTCCTGTTCAAAAACTCATCACTTATTTTTGTTATGACTTGCAATAGTCAGGCTAGCCAAATAAATCTGTTTCCCACAGGAAACTCTTTATTTTTTATAGTTAATTCCAAAATCTTATTTGTTGTTGTTCTTAGTTGCGAAGTTGTGTCCGACCCATCACAACCCCCATGGACAAAGTTAGCAGAGTGATGGCATTCGGGGGGAAAACTATTCTTGTGTCTAGTTGTCTTGGTGTGCAGTGCTCTATAGCGACGTTTTGAGGGTAGGAGTTGAAACAGTTTGTGTCCAGGATGCGAGGGATCAGTAAATATTTTCACATCCCTCTTTTTGATTCGTGCAGTGTACAGGTCCTCAGTGGGAGGGAGGTTGGTAGCAATTGTTTTTTCTGCAGTTCTGATTATCCTCTGAAGTCTGTGTCTGTCTTGTTGGGTTGCAGAACCGAACCAGACAGTTATAGAGGTGCAGATGACAGACTCAATAATTCCTCTGTAGAACTGTATCAGCAGCTCCTTGGGCAGTTTGAGCTTCCTGAGTTGGCATAGAAAGAACATTCTTTGTTGTGCTTTTTTGATGACGTTTTTGATGTTAGGTGTCCATTTTAGATCTTGAGATATGCTGGAACCTAGAAATTTGAAGGTCTCTACTGTTGATACTGTGTTGTCTAGTATTGTAAGAGGTGGTAGGATGGGAGGGTTTCTCCTAAAGTCTACCACCATTTCTACGGTTTTGAGTGTGTTCAGTTCCAGATTGTTCCGGTCGCACCACGAGGCTAGTTGTTCAACCTCCCGTCTGTATGCGGTTTCATCGTTATCTCGAATGAGACCAATCACTGTTGTATCATCTGCAAATTTCAGTAGTTTAACAGATGGATCGTTTGAGATGCAGTCATTGGTATATAAAAGATGGCTTCCAGGCCTGACACCGGACTCAGTGCGACCAAATGTTAAAACCATCATCCCTGTGTTGGATTTGCCGTGTATTCCCAAACTGCCAGACAAATTGAAAACAAAAAATGAACTTTCGAAGATCTCTGGTTAAACTGATAGCAGGTATTAAGCTGTGATAGAAAGTTTGGTCAAAGCTTGTTTATTTATTTTTATGTTTCTGAGCTGGTAATTGTTGAGAACGTTTGACTCCATTTGGCGAGGAAGATGTGCTTAGCTAAGCTGTTTTCCGGCAGAGACACCAGCTGGAGGCCCCTGGCTTCCTTCTGTCCTGTAACATGGGCTTTCCTTTCTTTCTTGGCTCTCCTCAGCTTCCCTAATCTTTTCCAGACCCCTTTTAAAAGCAAATCGGGCTCTTGTATTGCTTAACTCTGGACGTCATTATCTCAGAGAGGAACTCGGCCATCTTGTGCTCAGGGGTGTCTCCTCCGTTATCATTTCATGGGCCTCCCTGACTCCCAACCGATTTGGAAGACATGTGGTGGGACTCAGGCAAGCAGCTTCCCTTTCTGCAGTACCTCAAAGCAGCCCAACTTCTTTTGAGCCTGGAAAAAGGTGTCACAGCTGTGCTAATTTTAATGAGGGGATTCCTTCCACTGTTCCCTCTAAGGTGCGTGGCCGCGTGGCCGCGCACGTAATGAGAGAATGCCGCGCGGACGTTTCTAACTTCCGCCCGGCATTTTCTAATGGCAGAGGCTGCGCGGCTGCGCGGCCGCGCACATGAAAAGAAAACGCCGTGTGGCAGTTTTTAACTGCCGCGCGCCTTTTTCTAATTTTACAGGGATCATTGATTCCTTCCCCAAGATACTGCCATTTGGCCTAGAAATCTGGTGTGAGGTTCAATATCTGTCTTCTAAAATCTCACAAGATCTCAAATTAAAAGCCTGAAGTTAAATGTGAGAGGCCAGTCTTACATTTGGCACAAGTTGGCACAAATCTAGGTCATTTTGTAAAAATGTACTTTGATTTCGGGCATCGTGAGTGCCTGAGGTGATTTGGCAACCACAAGGAATACGGGTAGACAACCTACGGCCACAGTTGGGAGCAGAATATCCATTGCTAAGCAAGGCAGTTGTTAAGTGAATCACATCCCATTTTATGACCTTTTTTGCCATGGTTAAGTGAATCACTAAAGTTGTTAAGCAAAGCCAGCTTCTCCCATTGACCTTTTTGTCAGAAGCTGACTGGGAATGACAACCAATTCTTGATAAGTATATCAAGCTTCCACATTTTTATTATGTTACTGTGGGGATGAGGCAACAGTTGTAAGTATGAGGACCAGTCACAAGTCACTTTTTTTCCAACCCTGTTGTAACTGTGAACAGTCACCAAACAAATGATTGGAAATTGAAGACTACCTATAGTTTGCCGCCTCCTTTACTAGGTTGGGATGGGTTGGAGCTTCAAATTCTGGGTAGATTTTGAAGTAGCTGAATTGCTCAGAGTGGCTGGAAGTGAGTCCAAGATGCTAAGAATATAACTTTGCCCTGGACAGGCGGATCTTGGTCAAGGCATGTGATGCTTTGGGTCTTGTTTTATGTCCCTGTGTCTGCCACCCAGTGATGAGCCCCAGTCCTTCCCCTCTCTCCCCTCCCCCCCCCCCCGTGCATCATGTGCCGATTGCATAATTCTAGGAAGTTTCTAGAAAACTTTCCATGGACCAATATGGATGGGGACCCTCAGTTGAGAAAGGGTTGTGCATCCATAATGACAGAAGTTGCTCGGTTATTTTTAAACTGCATTCTGGTTAGGGAGTAATTTTCAAGTGTTTTAACGTGCAAACAGAGGTGCTCTCTTCTTGGAGGGTAATGTGGCACAAATTGGTTTGGCCAGCATTTATGAACATGCACATTGGCGCCTTATTGTATCCAAATCACCCTGCTGTTTGGAAATCAGATTCTTCCCCATCCCTTGCCATTAAAGTTCATTAACCACATTCCCATGGTTGTGGAAAAATTAACAGGCATATTAAGAACTGAGTAAGGCACAGCTCTTTCAAACGTGTTCATGATGCATAATGTTCCTCATCTAATTTTATTAAGGTAAATATTTCTTAGGATGTAGTATGTTGTGCTCAAATATGCATTTTAATGATCTTCTTTGTTGAATAGCTCCCTTTTTTTAGTTGTCTCATTCGTGTTTGTCAGTTTCTATTAAAATACATTAGAAAGACTCTCAAAATACCCTTGGTGGTAGAATGTAGTCTGCATTCCCAGGAGGGAAGGGGTGCATTCCAAAGGAGCAGCAGACAGCAGCATTTAGATAGTCTATGTCAGAGAAAGAGGGTGAAGACAGTATCACGGTGTGATTTATTGTCAGTTGTATGTATATGCAGGGAGCTGCATCCCTATCTAATATAATGATACATTCCTGAGCACGTGATTGATATGTTCTTGTAGGCATGTGTGCATTCCTGAATCTCCATTCTTCCCTTCTTCTTCTGGCTTCCAATGGAGGAAGTCGCATTTTATAGCAGAGATGTAAACAAATGAGATTTTATTGTTTTTGTATCAAAATAAATATTTTAATTAGTCTTTTAAACTTCGGCTTTATTTCTAATGTCTGAATTCCGGGAGAAAGATCAAACATCACCTCTGTGAGATTAATTCTCACTCCGACAGACAGCTCCTTCTCCCTATGCTTCATGGTACCAGTAGTTTGCTTTAGATTGGCACAATTCAGTCCAAAGGCGAGGAATAATTTTAAAAAGCCTGCTTAGAAGAATCACGCGTCTCTCTCTCGGTTTTTGGAACCTGACCGATTGTTTTGTGATGTGTGATTGGCAACAGAGGTATCACTTGGAGCTCTCTTTTTTGCAGGCTTCACTGGAGAGGCCAGAGAGCAACATGGACCATCCAGATCCGATGCTGCTCAGTCTGAGACAACCAGCCCAGTTTATGGGGCGACCGAGGAATCTCTTGTGGCAGCGGAGGAACTCTTACTCTTCTTTGTCTCCCTCCTTTGCTGCAGCTGAAGAAGAAGCATGTGTACGTGGAGAAGGTGGAGAAGATGCAGCAGGCGCTGGTTCAGTTACAGGCTGCTTGTGAGAAGCGGGAGCAGCTGGAGCACCGGCTGAGGACTCGGCTGGAAAGGGAACTCGAATCGCTCCGCATGCAGCAGGTAAAGGCAGCTCCGCAACTTCTGCTCCACTCCAGCAGGATTTGGGAAGCATCTGAAAAGTATATGCAGAAGTATTTGCTTATTAATCAAATTGATGTAGCCACCCATTTCACCCAAAGCGACTCTCAGTGGGCAACACAATTGGATAAAAACCGCAAATATAAAAAGATTCAAAAATGTAACAATCTACATTAAGAAATAAATGGTATAAACAAATCTGCAGTCAAAGACAGGACCGTAAATGCCCACCTCCCCCAAACGGAGCCATCTGGTTCCCTGGGCACCCCCAGGCCTGACCACACGGCCAGCTCTTGAGGTCTGTCCTTCCGTAATGTCAAAAGTGAGAGGAGGAATCTGATTTCAGGGGGAAGGACGTTCCATAAGGAGGAGGCCTCCCCAGAGAAGACCCGTCTCCTGGGACCCCCAGATGCCGTTCCCTATAGCAATAGCAATAGCACTTAGACTTATATACCGCTTCATAGTGCTTTGCAGCCTTGTCTCAATATGCTGTTTACAGAGTCAGCCTCTTGTCCCCAACAATCTGGGTCCTCATTTTACCGACCTCAGAAGGATGGAAGGCTGAGTCAACCTTGAGCCTGGTGAGATTTGAACAGCTGAACTGTTGAACTGCAGTGCTGCTCTTTAAACCACTGCGCCACCTCGGCTCTTTGAGGCCCCTAGCTGATCTCTCTCTCTCTGCCAGATCTGATGGAAGTGGGGAGAGATGCTCCCTCAAATAAACTGACCCCACGCCATGAAGGGCTTTCAAGGTCAATATCAGCACTTCAAACTGGACCCAGAAGCTGTTTGGCATCTCTGTGGCATGTGGAGCAGACGTGTTACATGCTGTTCTGGGGACACATCTAACCGTCTTCCCTGCTACATTTTGCACCAACCGAAACTTCTTCAAGAGCAGCCCCATGTAGGGCGGGTTACATTAATCCAGTCTGGGGAGACCTAAGGGCAGGAGTTGATTGGTCAAGGGCTCTTTTTCAGACAGAGGTGAAAAACCAAACGTCGGCTGTAGTTCTTTTCTTCAGGCTGGAAAAACCGAAGAAGAACCCCATGGAAGTGCCAGCCCTTGAGATAATTACTGCAATGCGCTCTACATGGGGCTGCCCTTGAAGAGTATTCGGAGACTTCAACTGGTGCAAAATGCAGCTGCGCGTGCTGTGGTGGGTGTTTCAAGGTACACCCACGTAACACCCATACTCCGCCAGTTGCATTGGCTGCCCATTGGTCTCCAGTACAATTCAAGGCGTTGATCATCATCTTTAAAGCCCTACATGTCTTAGAACCAGGTTATCTCCGGGACCGCATTCTGCCTCATTCTTCCCTTCGACCTGTCAGGTCCCACAGAGTGGGTCTCCTCCAGGTCCCGTCAGCCAAACAATGCCGACTGGCGGGGCCTAGGGGGAGGGCCTTCTCTGTGGGGGGCCCTGTTCTCTGGAACCAACTTCCCCCAGAGATCCGAATCATCCCAAGGATTATGTCGACTGTCCCTCCTTGGTTCTCGGGGGAGAAAAATTGACTCCCTCGGAACAGGTCCGCAATTTGGGTGTCCTCCTAGATCCACAGCTAAAATTGGAGCAACATCTTTCAGCTGTGGCTAGGGGGACCTTTGCACAGATTCGTCTTGTGCACCAATTGCGGCCTTACTTGGAGAGGGAGGCTTTGCTCACAGTCACTCATGCCCTTGTCACCTCACGGCTAGACTACTGTAACGCGCTCTACATGGGGCTACCCTCAAAGAGCATCCGGAGACTCCAACTGGTACAGAATGCAGCTGCGCGAGCTGTAGTGGGTGTACCGAGATACACCCACGTAACACCTATTCTTCGCCAGCTGCATTGGCTGCCAATTAGTCTCCGGTCGCAATTTAAGGTGTTGGTCGTTACCTTTAAAGCCCTACATGGCTCAGGGCCAGGTTACCTTCGGGACCGCATCCTACCACATACCTCCCTACGACCGGTTAGGTCCCATAGAGAGGGCCTCCTCCGGGTCCCATCGGCCAAACAATGTCGGTTGGCGGGGCCACGGGGGAGGGCCTTCTCTGTGGGAGCCCCGTCCCTCTGGAACCAACTCCCACCAGAGATCCGGACTATCCCCACCCTGCTGGCCTTCCGTAAAGCCATAAAAACTTGGCTCTTCCGGCAGGCGGGGTGAATAGGAAGATCAGATTCCCCCCTTGAATGTTGTTTTTATAATTGTTTTAACTATGTCTTTTAATTTTAAATTATAATTGATTTTATTGTACGCTTCTTATTCTGTTGTACGCCGCCCTGAGTCCCACGGGATTGGGCGGCCTATAAGAACGTCTATTAAATTAAATTAAATTAAATCCCCACCTTGCTGCCTTCAGAAAAGCCATTAAGACATGGCTCTTCCTGCAGGCGGGGTGAGTTTGAGACGATTCTATATCTGATGTCTCCCCCATGTATGTATGGTGTGTATTTATATATTTCTTAACTGTTTTTAAGCTGTTTTTTAATTATTTGTTTGGAGTTTTTATAAAATGTTGTATGGAACCTGAGTCCTCAGGGAGTAGGGTGGCATAGAAAAACTACCAAATAAATAAATAAATTTTGGCTATTCCCAGAAAGCTAAATGGGGCTGGACATGGATGGAAGAGCACCAGCAATGCTCTGGGTTCTAGGCTGGAGTAGGAAGTTAAAAAAAAAGACTTGCCAGAGAAGGCAGAGGCAACCCACTTTGAAATGGTGCTAAGAAAACTTCATGATTTCACCAGGAGCCAGTCTGGAAGTTTTACTTTAACTGGAGGGGTTGCCAAATTCATGTGCCATGTGCAATAAAAATTAAAATGTTTACATTGTTAAAATAATTCTGCCACTTGCAGGATAATCAAATCTTTTTGAACTTCCTGCGATCTCATCTCCAAAATGCAAGAATGAAAAGCTCCCATGATTTCAAAACCTCTTGCAACATTGGGGTCCTCTTTTCATCCATTTATTTCACTGTGATTGTTTCATTTTGCTTTATCTGGGGTGTGACAGATGCTATGTGGCTGCTCCCTAAATAGGAATATTGTTCCTGCCTTGACATGGGACATCCTTTCATGCTTTGTCACCAGGCAGGGGATTGGATGTTGAGTGTTATGAGAGAGTTGCCACCTGGGACACCCTGTGGTCATCCCCACCTTGGAGAATGGGAGGGGTTTAACTTTCTGGCCAAGTGGAGAGAGCAAACGGCTCACTCGCTACTCAAGGTAGAATCATAAGGCTGGAAGGGACCTTGGATGCCCTGTCACGGTGTGATTTATTGCCTGTTACATGTATATGCAGGGAGAAGCATCCCTATCAAATATAATGGTTTATTCCTAAGCACGTGATTGATACGTTCTTGTACGCATGTGTACATTCCAAAGTTTCTATTCTACCCTTCTTCTTCTGGCTTCCATTGAGGGAAGTCGCACATTTTATATCAGGCATGTAATTAATTAGGATTTATTGTTTTTGTACCGAAATAAATATTTTAATTAGAATCTTTAAACTGCGGGTTTTATTTCTAAATGTTTGAATTATGGGGGAAAGATCTATATCGCCTCTGTGAGATTTATTCTCACGGCGTCATGCCCCCGAGTCCAGCATCATTCGTGTGTCCCTCTCTCCACCTCGACTCTCTAAGGAGCACCACCACATTTGTTGCCGTTCTGCCCAGTCAGTTTGTTCTGTTGCCTTTTCCTGCCAGCGCCAGGGATCCTCTCAGACGGCCAACGCCTCCTCCGAGTACAACGCTGGTGCCCTGATGGAGCTCTTGCGCGAAAAGGAGGAACGGATTCTGGCTCTGGAGGCGGACATGACAAAGTGGGAGCAGAAGTATCTGGAAGAAAGTGTCATGCGTCAGTTCGCACTGGATGCGGCAGCCACTGTGGCTGCTCACCGGTAAGAGTGTGCACACGGACACGGATACACACACACACACACACACACACACACACACACACACACACACACACACACACACACACACACACACACACACATTAAGACACCATTGCAAAAGAATCATATAAAATCTGACAGGAGAAATGTGCAGCTTGCAGTATGCTCACATAGCCAGAGCCGAGATGGTGCAGTGGTTAAATGCAGCACTGCAGGCTACTGCTAGTTCAGCAGTTCAGCTGTTCAAATCTCACCAGGCTCAAGGTTAACTCAGCCTTCCATCCTTCCGAGGTGGGTAAAATGAGGACCCAGATTGCTGGGGGCAATATGCTGAACTCTGTAAACCGCTTAGAGAGGGCTGTAAAGCACTATGAAGCGGTATATAAGTCTAAGTGTTATTGCTATTGCTATTGCCAACAAGACTTTCAATTTCATCCTGGCAGATCAAACCCAAAGAGAATTAAGGAATATTGGTAGTTGAGGAAAATCCAGTTTCCAATTAATACAATGTATTTTGACCATGTAATAGCAAAAGTATTTACCTAAGTTCTTCCTTCCCACTTCTAGTCTATAACTTATTATGCTGACTCCAATTTATATCCCCTTTCAAACATATATCCTCATTCATTGTTTTCAAACAGAGGCATCATCTATAGAGCAATTCTTCCGATAGGCAAACTGTCATGAGTCAAATGTAGGGGGAAGGCATGAAACCATATAGTCCTTTACCAATGTCTCAAAAGACTTCATCATAATGGAAGTGAGTGTAACTGGACGGTAATCATTAAGGCATGTGGTTATAGATTTTTTTGGGCACTGGTACAATGATTGCAGTCTTAAAACATGATGGAACCACGAGATTGAAGATGTCGGTGAGAACAGTGGCCAGCTGGTCAGCACACTCCCTAAGTACTCGCCCAGGGATATTATCAGGACCCGCAGATTTCTGAGTGTTGAGTTTGCGTAGGACCTTCCGAATGGCAGTTGTATCAAACCTGAGCGCCTGTTCAGCAGGAAGGGGAACAGCCTTCCTTGCTGGAACATTGTTTGCGGCCTCAAACCGTCCCAAAAACATATTTAGCTTGTTTAGAAAATCCGTGTCACCCTTACATGTTAGGGAAGCGGAATAACTCGAATACCTTGCCACATGCATCATCTTTAAACTAAAGACACACATATTTTCTTGCATCTCAGAATCGAACAAACTATTTTTGTTCTGCCTATGGGGATTTCTTTCGCAGGGGAAATTGGATTGTCTTATTTTCCCCTGCTCTCCAATGTGAAATGGCCTAATTCAGCCAGCTGCATTTTGCATATCTGCTGATGATGGGACAAGTTGGGTTCCTTCTTGCCTGGTAAATGGGAAGCTTCTGTACCTAAAAGCCAAGCAAGGATCCCTGATTCTCCATCCGCCACTCTTTGTAGGGACACCACTGTGATCAGCCCTTCGCCCAACACCAGCTATGACACCTCCCTGGAAGCTCGTATCCAGAAGGAAGAGGAGGAGATCCTCCTGGCTAACCGGAGGTGCCTGGACATGGAGGGCAGGTAAGGGCAGCTGCTTCGTTTTCCTGCTCTGCGTGGTGTGCGACTCTGAAATCCAGAATTCTTGAATTACCCAGAAATCCATGAAGTTCTTGACTGCTCAGGAAGTGTCAGGCTCCCCAAACCAAGAAAGATACAGAGAGTTACTTCTAAGCAGTTTCTTTTATTGTTCCTCACCCATAGACAGAAATCTTGCCAAATTAAAGTAACTACCGTATTTTTCGGAGTATAAGACGCACCTTAGTTTTTGGGGAGGAAAATAGGGGAAAACAATCTGCCTACCAGGTATTCATCTGGCTAGCATCCTTAGTCTGGTCAGCTTCAGCACATTATTTTATCCCCTGGTTAGGACTTAAAAAAACCTTCTTCGGAGAGAGTAACAATGAAGGAGCATGCAAGCCTGTAAGAGCTGGGAAGATAGTTAGCACCTGGTTAGGGCTAGAAAAAAACTTACTCGGAGCAACTTCAGCACATTATTTTATCCCCTGGTTAGGACTTTAAAAAACCTTCTTCTGAGAGAGTAACAATGAAAGAGCCTGCAAGTCAGTAAGAGCTGGGAAGATTGTTAGCACCTGGTTAGGGCTAGAAAAAAACATATTTGGAGCAAGTAGAGCAATGAAAAAAAATTCTGCAAAGACTTAGGGCTGGAAAAACATTCTTTGGAGAGAGTAACAATGAAAGAGCCTGCAAGGTAAGAGCTGGGAAGATCATTAGCACCTAGTTAGGGCTGGAAAAACAGCTTCGGAAAAGCTACATTCGGAGTATAAGACACACCCAAATTTTTAGCTACTTTTAGGGAGGAAAAAGGTGCATCTTATACTCCGAAAAATACGGTACTTGCCTCATTAAAGATGTGCTCTGTGAACTTGGGGGGGGGGGCTGTCTTGACCCTCTTCCTCCCAACCAAACTATTAAAACTATCTCTTGGTCCTCTGGGATGCAGCCCCTCCCTCCCTCCCTCCCTCCTGGGAATCCAGACTACATTCTACCACAGGATGTTCTGCATGGGCTACTCTTGAAAAGTGCCAAGTTGGAGTTGACACAAAGTAGAGTAATTGACCAGCGTAAGATAGAAAGAGCACAGGATTCCAGAACTGAAAGATCTACATCAGTGGCCAGTTGCTTATCAAGCACAGTTAAGGTGATTGCATTGACCTAGGACGGGGTGGGCAAACTATGGTTCTTTGAGGACCTGTGGACTTCAACTCCCAGAATTCCTGAGCCAGCCATGCATGCATGGCTGGCTCAGGAATTCTGGGAGATGAAGTCCACAGGTCCTCAAAGAACCATAGTTTCCTCTCCCCTGACCTAGAAAGTCCTTAATGGTTTAGGGCAGCCCCATGCTTGCAATGACCATATCTAGCTTTTAAGCCCCGTGAAGAGGCTCTTGGGAGGTGCTCACTTTTCAGAGGACATTCAAAATGAGAAGCTTGTCCTGCATTGCTCTCTCTGGTACACATTCTTGGGAAATTGTGGGCGTGCAGTGTCTTCATCACGTAAGTGAGTGATAAAGAACTCTTGTTCTCCTGCCTGTTTTTAATACTCAGACGGTGAAAGGCAGAATACCAGTGCCAGGAAAATATGTTGGCAACCCACATATTCTACCATTTCCCCCCCAAAGATAAAGCAAAGCAATGAAGTAACTTCTCTTCCAATCAGGAGGAGGAGGAAGGGGACCTTTGACATTTCTGCTCCTTAACTAAATTACCAGTGTCGGTTCTCCATTCTGAGAGGGATCCGGGGGGCCTTTCAGTTTGCAAATAGGAAGTTGTGGGAGGAGGGGAAGAATCGCACTTGAGAAAAGGGTTCGATCAATCTCTTGCTTTTGTAGGTGGCATTAGTGTTTAGTTTCGGTATGCCCCACTTTCCTACTAGAGTTTTTCCTAGAGTTATTTAAATTCCTCTACCACCTCTTTTGGGAATGTTGGGTTGAGGCTAATGTGGCTTGGCAGGGCTTCTTTGGAAGGCCCCGTTGCTTACACACCAATGCAGCATATTCAGGGCCTTCCACATCCTCTTTCCACTATTTGGATGTTGATGTCTGAATCTGCAGCTTTCCTGGTCTAGAGAAGCAAGGCTTAAGGCCTAGCGCACCACAGGCAGGCCTCAGGCATCTGGCCAACTAGTTGATGACTTCAACAGGTCCAATTTTTGGAATCTTTGGGACAGCTTATATACAGTAGTCTGAAAAATGAGGGGGTGACTGAAATGAGGAGACTGTTCTTTTCTCCCACCTCAGAATCAAGACTCTTCATGCTCAGATCATTGAGAAGGACGCCATGATCAAGGTCCTTCAGCAGCGGTCCCGGAAGGAGGCCAGCAAGACGGACCAGCTGTCTTCCATGCGGCCAGCCAAGTCCCTCATCTCCATCTCCAACGCTGGCTCTGGCTTGCTCTCCCACTCCTCCACCCTCAGCAGCACCCCAATCCTGGAAGACAAGAGGGAGGACAAGGGCTGGAAAGGCAGCTTAGGTGACTTGTTTAATTTTCTTTGAGTAGACAAGCCAAAGGAAAAAAACATTATCAATAAGTAGAAATTGCAAGAGTTATCCAGGGAGTGCTCTGCATTTTATTGAGGAAAGATTAACCAGAGAAGCAAAAGAGTTATTTTTAACAAAAAAAAAAGAAATGATTTTTACATGCCTTTTAAATCTCGCAGCTGAATGCCAGCATCTTCACTATTTTATTATATTAAAAATCAATCTCCTAATATGTTTGATCTTGGAGCATAAATACAATTTGATTAAAATCACCGAGCACACAAAAAATGTGCTGAAAACATTAAGTAAAATTTTAGTTTCTAACTTCCATTATCATTATTTGCTATAAAATGTTGCACCGCCCTTACCAGATCTGCCATTTGGGACATGCTGACCTCTGGCAGCCGAAGGGAAGAGCTACATGCTTCTATTGGACACAAATTACGAGATTTTGTGCCCGTGTCGATTGAGTAAATCGTTCCAAATTTACACATACTTCATTTTTTCCAATAAATGTTTATTTTTTATTAATCAAGTAAGAAAGCCTAAAAGGAGAAAGAATCGATGTATATAATTACATAGAGAGCAGGGCAATCTGTAATTCATCTATATTGCTGCTGATCTTTTTCCTATTCCCCATGATGTTTTTAATGATGCTACTTGCAAGATTTACATTTTAACAAAGATTTTGAAAGTGGCTTCTGGCAGTGGCAGTTAAAGTTAAAGATAAATTGGCAGACTATGAGGATAAAAATGAGGATTAAAGCCCGCTTGATGGCTGCCTGACTCCTTATAGGTTGCCGATGTGGAATTCAGCTCTGCTTGCCGGTTGCAATTTACACAACCGGCAGGTGCAAACCTGCTTCCTTTCTCAATCCTGCAGATGCTTCCTTGGTAAAGTGGGCTCCCTGGAGGGTTGAATGGGCAGAGTCAGCAGCCAGGCCCTGGTCCATGGCAGAGCCAAACTCCAAGTAACCCCCTGCCCCTCTTCCCTGCCAGGTGTTCTGCTGGGAACAGAATGCCGCTCGGAGTCCATCCCTTCCACCCCGTCACCGGTTCTTCCCTCCACGCCGCTGCTCTCGGTGCACTCCAAAACGGGCAGCCGGGACTGCAGTACTCAGACGGACCGGGGCAGTGAGCAGAGCAAGGCCCCTGCCGCCTCCCCTGCGCCCCCCACGCCAGGGAGACTCCCAATGGTGAATCTGGCCTATGGGGCAGACAAATCAGGTACGGAGGGGTGTTGCTCTCAGTTGGGTCTCCAGCACTGGACACGGCAGAGGTCAAGCAAACCAGCCAGTGTCTCCTCCTCCACTGCTGGGTCCTGCAGCCCAAAACTGCCTGAAGTCAGGCCCAAACACAGAGAGAGGAATTTCTTCTAAGCACTTTCTTTATTGTTCCTTACCTGTAGATGGAAATCTTGCCAAACTAATGCAAAGGACCTGCATCATTAAAGATAGACTCTGAGAACTGATAGGGAGGAGCTGTCTCGAACCTCTTCCGACCAAACTCTCTGCACTTCCCCGTCTCTTGGTCCTCTCCCTCCGGGGAATCTGGGCTTCACACTTTCGGTCGAGAAGTTCCGGTGTGAGTGGAGCACTGAGGTGATGACAGAGTTGGCCACACGTGCACTGCTCATCCCCAGGATATATTGGGACCCCAGAATTCTTGGCCTTCCTGGCTGTCTGGGAATTGTGTAGCTCATCTTTGCCTAGCAAGCAAAATTGGGACAAGCAACTCGGTCATTAAACAAAAGTGGTCACTAAGAGAAAGCATATCAGCTTTCCTTTGCTTTGTAGACCTAAGAAGATCGTAAATGTGGGGATGGATTGCAAAGTTCCTTTCTCATCAAAATCACGTGTGGTATTAGTAACGCTTTATAAAGTCTTAGTAAGGCCACACCTGAAATACCTGCATCCATCTTTGGTCACCACATTACAAAAAAGAAGAGCAACTAAGATGATCGAAGGAGACAAAAACATACGAAGAACAGTTGCAGGAATTGGGCATGGCCCGCCTAGAGGAACAAAGGACTAGGGGTGACTTGATAAGAGTATTCCGGTATTTGAGGGGCTGCCACAAAGAGGGGGGGGGGTCAAATTATTTTCCAAAGCACAAAAAGGCAAGAGAAGAAACAATGGATGGAAACTAATCAAGGAGAGAAGCAACCTGAAATTAAGGAGAAACTTCCTAACAGTGAGGACAATTAACCAGTGGAACAGCCTGCCTCCAGAAGTTGTGGGTGCTTCATCACTGGAGGTTTTTAAGGAAAGACTGGACAGCCACCTGTCTGAAATGGTATAGGATCTCCTGCTTGAGCAGGGGGTTGGACTAGAAGACCTCCAAGGTCCCTTCCAGCTCTCTATTCTGATTGAACCTCATACTAAGGGTGTCCCAAGTAAAGCCACACCCATTTTGACCGTCTCTTCCCAACAATTGGCATTCATGTTAAAAGGGTTGGCTAGATCAATAGATGCCCAGTGAAACTTGGTCATAAATGATGAATGTTTTGCCCGTTGACTTCAAGAGTACTTTTCTCACCATCCTTTTTACATTTAATCCTGGTGACAATTTGCCTTCTTCTTCTCTTATCTGCAGATGGCTCCATTTTCCTTTCCAGCACCCTAGAAAGGAAAAACCCACCTCAGAATTTGGGGCAGGACCTCAAAGATGCAGAAATGGTGGAGTATCTTATCTGAAAAGAACATGCTGAAGACACAGCAAGAATAATTTCTTCAAATATGGCTTTTTTAAAGATAGAAATTACAGTTACTGTTTCATAAAGGAACCTCTCTCTTTTTTGTTATATGTGTATATACTTTACTCTCAAAGTTATGAACAGCTTAACTTATAATTTGTTCCAAAATTATTAAACTAGATTAAGAATTGTTTTCCTTATCTTTTTATTTTAATTACTGGATCTCGTAGCAGCTGGATGAAAGTAAACCAAGGTCTTAAATGCACCACATTTTTAAAATTACAGTATTTTTTAAAAAGTTTGTATTTAAGAGAAATTTGTTAGCTCTCTGGACATCCACAATGCCTTTCCAAGCCCGAGTCACCCCTTTTTGCAGGAGACGGGCAATGGTGCTGCCATGTTTTGAGTATTAAATTTCCCAAAGTTTCCAGTTTCCTCGTAATCTTTGAGCCTCCAAGAGGTGGAAGGAAACTTTCTCTCCACTTTTTCTTTCTAAGATGAATGTCCCATTTTTGTAAAACATTCCAGAACTGGAGAAAAAATAATCCAGACAAAAAGACTTTCACAATGTGCCTGCACTTAGATGTTTTCTTTTTTTCTTCTTTAATGTTCCTGTCTTGTCTGATGAGGCGTCTTGCAAAGTTTTAGGGGGTGTCATTTTCATGCATCATGATAAGGAATAATATCCACTGTCCAGTTTTGGAGGAGGAGCCACTTGAGAGGAGCCACTTCTGCATGGATCCTGTTCAGTCCAGAGGAAGCCACGTCATTCCACCAAATGTGGCTCGATGGAGGCTTCGAGGCCCTCTCTGGACACACAAGAGAGGATTCTTTGTGAAACCAGGCTAAAAGGCCTCTCTTTTTTTCTTTTCTTTTTGCTCCATTTTCTACTTTTTCATTCCCAAATGGTTTGACTGTATCTCTGAATCCTTGTATATTATGATTTAGTGCCTTACTCGAGGCAATATTTACAGCAGGGAGAGTATTTTCAGAAATAATAAAAGGTGGTTCAAAAACACTTGTACTTTTCTGAAATGCTCCTTTCTGCACAATAAAATAAAATAAAAAATAGATATTAAACTTCAGGGTTTTCTGTTCCCCGGCCCATACTTCCAGCCACACAAGCAGACTTTGGGAATTGAGTAAATTTTGTACATTGGAGTAATCAACACCGCAGAAGTTACATTTTAGTGATTACATTTAGTTTGTAGTAGAAGTACATTTATTTACATAATAATGACTGTCCAAATAGATCCGATTGATGTATATTAAATTGGGGGACTTCACTGTAAAGCAGTGGTTCCCAACCTGGGGGTCGGGACCCCTTTGGGGGTCGAATGACCATTTCCCAGGGGTCGCCCTGGCATCCTCAGCTCCCCCCCCCACTGCCACAAGCCTGGCCATATCGACTCAACTCGCCCGAGCCCTCCGATTGGTCGGGAGAGGTGCCATTTGGTGAGAGGCGTTTGTGACGCCTGGCGGCCGAGCGTTGGCAGCATCAGCTAAGGGGCCAGCTTTGCTCTCAATTCTGGGAGTTGAAGTCCAGGCACCTTAAAAGTTGCTGAGATTGAGAAATATTGCTGTACACTTGTTGGTTATCAAGTCTAAATACAGAAGAAGACTTGTTGTGGAAGATGATATTCCTTGTGCTCTTGCAAAGACTGGCCCGAGAATTTCTGATCTGGCATAATTACATATCACCACAACATAAGGAACTATATTAAGGGGTTGCGGCATTAGAAAGGTTGGGAACCACTGCTGTAAAGTAAAGAGCAAGTTTTATAATCTTTGCACATCTGAATGGAGCCAAAGGTTCTTTGACTGGGCTTTTACTCTCTTCCCCTTGGGAAGGAGCCTTTGAATGGCTGGCATGTTGCATTAGGTGCTTTTCTTGGCATCCCCTCAGTAGTCAGAAAGGGGGAAGGGGGTCATGTCCTGCTAAGTACCCCATGTTTCTGGATTTACATTAGAGTGGAATGGGAGAGGGGAGGTAATTCTTAAATTAGCAGACATCTTTTTTTGCAGTACTCACAAAATATTAATTTGGATAAGGCCAAAGCACATGACAGCCTGCAACTCCATTAGCATTTGAAATTCATCCTCTTCCTCCCGAGTAGTGCCTTAAGCATCCAACATTCGGTGGGTTCTAAGAAAACGGAGCTTTTGCTTTGCTTGTACAAGCCACAATCGTTTCCTTACAATCATTCTTGGCTATCAGGGAGCCTAGAGGCCATATAGCTGTGCCTTTTCTTCTGGGGGACTTTTCGGGAAGGTTGCTTTACCTGGTAGGAGAATGCAGATGATGGATTATACAGGACCCTTGAAGGAGTTGGGGTGCACCCACCATTTCTTCCCCCCTGCAGAGCTAATTGGTAATGAAAAAAAATCGAGGCAGGAGGCAGGCGGTCTCCCTGTGCTGCACCTAAACTTCAGACTCAGAATTTAACACAAACTCGGGTAATAGAAACAAGGATATACAAAGTTGTGTAATGGAAAGCTATGTAGTTTTTCCCCCTGCAGTTTTTATCCAACGAGAGACAGTCCTGTGAGCCTGGAGGTGCCAGAATGCCAAGTTGTTTGGGATATTTCTTTGCTCATGAACATGTGGAACCTGGAGATGTGGCTGAGGTCTAAACATGTTGAATGTGTTTTGTTTTATTTTTCTTCGTTTTTTTTTTTGCTTGGTGCAACTATATATTTCCTCTGTACCTGTGTAGGAATGTGTGTCAATGTCTAGAATGTAGTTCTCATGATAATTGTAACTGTACTGTATTTACAGTATGAAGAAAATACTTTTCTTTCAGAAAATGCTCGGAGTGGGTTGTTGTTTTTTTTCCTTCCTAGCAGTTAAGTAGCCAAACAAAAACACTGTGTGGTGTTCTGGGTAGATTCGCCTATTTCCAGCCTTTCGGATGCATTGGGAGCAAGAGATGGACATGGCAAAAGCTGCCATCCAAACCATACTAGAGCGACATCAAGTTAGGAACTGTGCCAATCTGCATTTATTTTATTTATTTATTAGTGACATTTATATACCGCCTCACAGTGCAAGCACTCTCTAAGCGGTTTACACCAGTAAGCAATGTATATTTATATTGCCCCCAACAATCTGGGTCCTCATTTTACCTACCTCGGAAGGATGGAAGGCTGAGTCAACCTTGAGCCAGTGAGATTTGAACCGCTGACCTGCGGATCACCGTCAGCTAAAGTGGCCTGCAGTACTGCCTCTAACCGCTGCGCCACCTCGGCATGATCCATTCTAGCAGTTTACTCTTAGCTAGCGGTGCATGCCTGTATCAGGGAGACTCTCCCTTGTTAAGCGCCAAGTGGCTGGTTGACCGCAAAGGAGGAGAATCTGATTAAGGTCCTTCCAATCTTAGTATCAGCTGCTCATGTCTTCTTACCCCTATTTGGGCCAAGGCTGTGGAGAATAGCACAATTTTCTGGCGGTGGGCAGTTGACTTCACCCTCTTGTATCCTGGCAAACTGTTAATATCTGTTCTCTACCAAAGTTCTGACTGAGGAGACCCCCCCCCAAGTGCGGAGACCCCCTTCTCTCAACTTAGAAAAACACCACCCAATACTAAACTTGCATCAAAGATTCAGAAGTGGCTGAATTGTTGCAGTTTGCATTTTATGTTAAATTTTGGTTTGGGTAATAATGATTTATTGAGGAAATCACCATTAGATAGACTTGCACAGTATACTGTTCACAAAAAACATGACTCAAGATGATGTGCAAACTCGGTCGTTCGTAGAATTAAACAGGAAAGAGTGCTTCACTCCCAAGAGTAAAGTAACTGCTGCTAAATTGAGTACTTACTAGACAATTCTCCATCCTGGGGTGGAACCAGCCTTCAGGAAGTGGGTAGACCTCGACCAATCAGCTTAGGACCGAGCCAGTAATTTAAATACTCCGTAGGATCTGCCATGTTCCCCAGATCTGACTCGGTCCACTCAGAGGATGGTTGTGGCAGAACTCCTGTCCTGAAATTTTACTTTCTCCTAGATCAGTGTTTCCCAACCTTGGCAACTTGAAGATGTCTGGACTTCAACTCCCAGAATTCCCCAGCCAGTGAATGCTGGCTGGGGAATTTTGGGAGTTGAAGTCCAGACATCTTCAAGTTGCCAAGGTTGGGAAACACTGTCCTAGATCCTCCTCTCCCACCTTCCTCATTTAAATTGAGTCTGCTCTTCCAGAGATGATAGTTGTCAACAATTCTCAAATGCAGGCAGACCTAACAACTCAGATTCTATCAAATTTAATAGAATTCATGCCCATGGAGGCTATTTTCGTTCTATTGGTGCCACCACACTCCATGAGGCCAGGAATTTGGCCTAAATAAGTGTCATGGGTTCTTAAGCCACCCAAACAGTTCTTTCAGTCTTCTCCCTTCCCTGTTTGTGTACTGGGAAGACTGGATGGACTGGACCATTAAGTGTTGTTGACCACACCAGCAAGAGCCTTACTTGCCACCTGTTGGTCCTACTCTCAGTCTTGTAAGTATCCTGCGACCTAAATGTGAGACTATCTTCAAGCAGAGAAGAAGGACACAGAAACCACTTTGGAGGGACTGACTGCACTGAAATTGTGGTTGCCCCTTTATCTGTATACAGCAGGGGTGGGCAAACTATGGCTCTTTCAGGACCTGTGGACTTCAACTCCCAGAATTCCTGTGCCAGCTGGCTCAGGAATTCTGGGAGTTGAAGTCCACAGGTCCTCAAAGAGCCGTAGTTTGCCCACCCCTGGTATACAGTATATTAACTTGGAATATATCGGTTTAGAAGGGAAAACTAAGAGCTTTCCAAATCATTGTAAATAATGTTTTCTTGATTAAGCCACAGTTGGCGGGACTTGTACTTTTTATGGCTCAGTGCAATTGTATAAAAAGCATAATAGCTGGGCTCACAAGACACAGTATGGAAACTAAACCATACTATAATTTCTTTATGCATTAACCTGGTCTGTATCAAGTCTCTTCCATGTTCTGCTACTTTAAGAAATTCAGGTATTTGAATAGTAAGAGTTAATAACATTGGATAAATTGTCATGTGTGAGTGATAGCAATAGCATTAGCACTTAGACTTATAGACCACTTCCCAGTATTTTACAGCCTCCTCTAAGCGGTGTGCAGAGTCAGCCTCTTGCCCCTAACAATCTGGGTCCTCATTTTACCCACCTCGGAAGGATGTAAGGCTGAATCAACCTTGAGGTGGTGAGACCCTAACTGCCAAATTGCAGGCAACCAGCAGTCAGCAGAACTAGCCTGCAGTACTGCGTTCTAACCACTGCGCCACCACAGATGATTGAAGTCTAACTTAAACTCTGAATTAAGGAGTAGAAGTTGTAGACTTCAATTTGTGTCCTATTACCTCTGAGATAGCAAAATTAAATCATCTTAGGCCAGTCACTTTTTCTCTGACCTAGGAAGGAGACAATGGCAAACCACCATCTTGCCAAGAAAAGTGCAGACTTGTCCAGGCATCTTCGAGCATCGGACAAAATTGAAGGGAAGGGGGAAAAAATCTGTAGTGCATGAACTAAGCAGTGCAGTGTGAATCAAGGTTTATGGTAGTTGATAAGGAAAAAAATCCGACTAAGTACGAGGTTAATGTAAAAAGAGGAAATTCTACAAAAGGTGATTTTTTTTTTACAAAAACAATAGGAAATTAAAATGCCAATACAATAATACTTGCATAAATGCATTGTGTATTACCTTTAATGCTTTCAAATAATTTTAGTAGGATAGGAGAAAGTGTAGATTGAAGTTACCAGCCTTGGTCAAACCTGCCTGACATCCGGGTACAATCAAAGTCCAGTTTTACCTCAAGATACTCATACTATTCTATGCAATCTAGGATCTATCAACTGAAGTCTATTTTGCAAGCCAACAATACTGTTGCTCACATCTCATACTTTCTACCATGTTTTGGTATGCAGGTTGTGTCGTGGTTTTGGCTGATTTGCAGCAAATGTTGCATTATATGATGGAATAAAGTGTATGGATTGGAAAATGAAGTTATCAAGGACGGAAGCTGAGGGGGAAATTAAGTGAACTTAAATATTGAAAAATTAGATTAACTTTTCTTTTTATGTACCTTTTCTCTTTATGTACACTGAGAGTATATGCAGCAAACACAAATTCCTTGTCCAATCACACTTGTCCAATAAAGAATTCTAATCTAATCTAATCTAATCTAATTAACCTGTGTAGTTTCATGAATGTCTGTTGAAGATGAAGAAACATATGAAGACTTTTCAAGATATGCAAATTCTGGCAGAAAGTTAGTGGTTACTATATTTATTGTGAGGAATGAAGGTTTCTTTGTAAGAAAAATGATTTGGCATCAGAGCTTCTGCCCTCTTAGATGCACGTGTGAGATCTGGATATGTCAGCAGAAACATAAAATTAAGTTGAATACAAATGGGGTAACTAAGATAGATCCAGTATGTATTAAATCAAAAGAGATAAGGTCAAGAATAAATGGGTTATCAGTTAATGTGGATTGTATGCAAAAATGGGTGAGCATATGAAAAAGGCAGTTTGAGCTGGTTAGGGATACAAAGAGTTTATGAAGAACAAATGATCAAGATAGGGATGTGGTTGTGTAGAGTGGGAGATCATCAGAAAAAGAAGTGAGAAATTTAAAGATCAAAAGACAAGTTAGGAAGTGATGTCTGAACACGGTGGGTCAAGGAGTGGAAGCTTGTTTAAAAGGATCCAATCTGGAACTGAGGAGAAATTTCCTGACAGTGAGAACAATTAACCCATGGAGTAGCTTTCCTCCTGCAATGTGGGTGCTTCGTTGTTGGAAATTTTCAAGAATAAACTGGACAGCCATTGACTGGGAAGGTATAAGGTTCATGCCTTGAGCAGGAGGTTGGACTAGAAAACCTCTGAGATCCCTTCCAGCCCTATGATTTTGTGATTCTATGCATAATTTTGCTTATGATGAAAGGCAAATCGCATGATAGAGATGTATTTAAGGCCTGCGTGCAAATCAATGCAAAAAGATGTGCAATTTTGCATTGAGTCTGACTCTACATTGAATAGGGAAAAGAGGCAATCAGAACAACTAAGTGGGTGGAACAATTCTAACATTTCAATCTCTGTGGGATTTGGTGATTAGAACAAAAAGCCAATTTCATAAATGCCTATAAAGTTATGCCAGTCAGTAGAAATAAATTTGGTTTTTCCTTCTTGAGATGGGACCATGCAATCAAGTCAAATTGGGTGTATGGAAGAACATCACAGATTGCCTTTTAAAGCAATTCTTTAAAGCCTGGCATTCATCCACACACCATCCAATTTGGCTGGTTTTAAGAGTGGATTAGTAGAGTGGCAACCAAGACTTTCTAGAGGCAATCTGCCTTTCAGTACTAGTTACCTTAACTCCACCCTGCCCTTATGGGCCTCCTGGAGGCAGGCTCTGCCTTTTGGGAGAGCAGAAGACTGGACTAAAAGGTATCTTTAGTTGATCTGCTAGTTATAGCCTTTCCTGGCCAAAAGCCAATGAAGACAGTGACACTTGTCATTGTTAGACCACAGAAAATTGTGTTTTGTGGTGCTGTGTCAGTCCTACAAGTAGATCAGGCAAAGAAACCTATGCCATATAAGTTAGGACTATTTTTATTGGAACAGTCATAGCAAAAATTTTCAAGTCTGAATGTTCCCACTTTATATTTGTGCAAACTAGGGAGGGTTGAACCTGATGCCAGCACCCTCTCCTCACTATGAAGAACTTGCCCCCTTCCAATCAGAGTAGTCTCTCTCGTTCATCCTTTAGGAAAGGGACGGAAACAGTATTCTGCTTGAGAGCATTCAGACTTTTATTTAGGGTACAGCAATTGACATACTTTTCATTATATATTTTGTTCTGAAGTCAATACAAATTCATTATAATAGCACTGCAGGCTACTTCAGCTGACTGCTAGTTCAGCAGTTCAGCAGTTCAAATCTCACTGGCTCAAGGTTGACTCAGCCTTCCATCCTTCCGAGGTCGGTAAAATGAGGACCCAGATTGTTGGGGGCAATATGCTGAACTCTGTAAACCGCTTAGAGAGGGCTGTAAAGCACTATGAAGCGGTATATAAGTCTAAGTGCTATTGCTATTGCTATTATGAGCCATAGATAAAGTAATCTAGTAACCTGAAAATGAATCCATGTAATAGCAAATAATTTAAAGGGTTTCACAAAAGCTTCAAGAATTAAGGGTTGTTTTTCCCCCCAGCTTCCATATAAGATATATCTTGGTTAATGACCATTGCTACTTCCAACAAAGAAAGTCATTGGGGAAGCCAGCAGGAAGTCACAAATGGGAATCATGAGATGTCTTGCCTAATGACTGCAAGGGAGTCACCTAATAACTGCAACTGGAATGGCTGTTGTAAGTTAGCGCAGTTGTGTGACACTGAACTTTATGATTGCATCACTTAACGATGGAGTTCCTGTACCAATTACTATTGTTAACCAAGGACTATCTACTGTATAGGTATGATTTTGAAAACGATGGCCAGAAACCAGAAATATTGATGTTTCTTTTCTTGAGCAATATCTCTGCATTGTTAGATCTCTTTAGTAAAATCAGGGACAAGCATATTAGGACATTTGGGGGGGGGGCTTCTGGTGGAGAATTTGTGGCCCTTCACAAGTTGGAGGCGTTGGATATGCTCAACTTTTTGTTAATACTCTGGAGAGACATGATAGCAATAGCACGTAGACTTATATACCGCTTCACAGTGCTTTCCACCCCTCTCTGAGCGGTTTACAGAGGCAGCCTCTTGTCCCCAACAATCTGGGTCCTCATTTTACCGACCTTGGAAGGATGGAAGGCTTGAGCCCAGTGAGATTCAACCTTGAGCCCAGTGAGATTCAAACTGCCAAATTGCAGGCAGCCAGCAGAAGTAGCCTGCAGTACTGCACTCTAACCACTGCACCTCCTTCAAGGACCTGAAGGGCTGAAATGGAGAAGAGGCAGAATTGTTCAGAGCTGCTCCCCGAGATAGAACCAGAAACAAGGGGGTTAAAATGCATATGGAAGCCGATTTCATCCAAGTGCTTCAGGTGAGATTTTCCTACCATCTAACCATGAACCATTCCGCTTTTGCCATGCCCGCTCTTTTACCAGAAGTATTTAAACCAGAATCTTGGGTGGGCAGATCATTGGACACTCTGATTTTCAATCCTCCTTAATTCTATGAAAGGAGACGGTGTTCAAGAATGCAATAAATAATTCTGACAGAAAAGAATATTTAGCTACCATATATTTTTCTAAGCAGAAAGTATCATTAAAAGAAAAATTTGACACATTATTTAATGTTCCAGCATAATAACATTTATAGAAGTGAAGGCACATTCTTGAGAAGATCATGACATATGCTCCACATAAACTAATATTGCACACGATTGCTTAAAGTTCTTTTTAGCTTTCTTTCAACGACCTTGGAGTGTTTCCTGAAAACGGAATCAGCAGATCTGGGACTTCAGCTTTTGACTGCAGAAAGGAAAGAGGCTCAGGGAGGCAAGAACCGTTCCAGCTTTTTCAAAACAACAACAACACGCAGTTAATTTTTCAAAGTGGAGAAAAAGGGAAAGACATTTGCCTTCATTTGTGAAAGACAATTCTGATCACCACAAGGGATCTGAAGAATGACTCTTTGCTGTTTTCTCAATTTACCCAAAATGTTTGGTCAACTGGTGTCTTAACAGGACTGGGATGAGAGCAGGAGCAGTTAAAATACCTGCCGCCATGAAATGTGCAGAACAAAGATAAAAATCTTCAGAAATCCCCATCGTAAATGCAATAAAACCAACCCTGCATTATTTTAATTTTGGATTGACTGAAGTATGTTTGCATGAGATATATAGGTAATCCTTGGCTTGTGACCAACTTACAACTGTAAAGCACTTCCAGCCGTCATAAAATGTCAGACAAGTCAAATGACTTCATTTTGGGTGCATGGCAACCAACTGGTTGAAGTGTCCTATGGTCATGCATCTGCAATTTGCAATGCTTTTTGAGAAAATGTCCATTCAGGAGAATGGATTCATTTAACAACCATGTGATTCCCTCAATCACCGCTGTAAAAACTGTTGAAAAAGTGGGTTAGGTCGTATGGGTGCCTCAATTTACAATTGCAATTACTTAGGACCAAAATTCTGGTCTGAATGACAGCTGCTAAGCCGAGAACTATTGGTACATTGCTGGAGTGAAAGTCTGCTCTGGAAGCATCTCCCACTTTTGTGACTTGGGGAGCCTGCAAAAATGCTTGCATTATAACCAGCCATGCTGCTGGATGATGCCAGATGACGATGTCAGGAACCAGGAACGATGGGAAGCAAATCCGGTGCATTTCAAGAGGATTGAGGCTGGCTTGGAAGATCTAAGCAGCCAAAGGACATTAAAAGCGCCATCACGAACCTTGGCCTCCCTGAAGCACTTTTTCAGCATTTTTTTTTTAAAAAAGGGGTTCTGCCTGAAATACATACAGGTGGACACCAAAGGGAGATATGGATGCGCAATATTTTAAAAGAAGTAGACACCAGCTGGGAAGGGAAAGAGAAGGGACTTTTTAAAAGCCAGATAGAAAATGGGAAGGAATGACATGGGGAAAATCCTGACTTGCATATATGTCTGCATATACGCTTTGTCTAATAATTTAAATAAATCAGAAAAACATGTTCCAGGTACATGGAACTACCGGAAGCAAATAACAAAAATAAATACAGTTAAATGAAATGCAGAGCTTGTTCTAAAATCTGCTTTTGAAGCTGTTTAGCTGACATCTGATCATCTGAGACTCCTGATAAACAAGTGCGCTTGAGGCAGGAAAGGAACTTTTTTTACAGAAACAGCAAAATTTCAATGAGCATTGCACATTCAAAGCATAGAAGCAACTTTTGGTTCTTTGAAACAAAGTCAAGTATAAAACCTTATTCACAAACATATCAAGATAAAGACTCTAAAAATCTTACCAAGGCATGCCAAGATGGCAGAGAACTGGATGAGAGGAGAGATTTAGAAAAAAAGGGATGATTTCCTCCTGAAACTACGGAATTCAATTCACTATGTGAATTTTCAGTTTTCATACTATGTAATACTATTCACCTGGCTAAGTTGAGGCATATTACTACTTACATTAATATATAATAAGACATGCCCCGCTCTATAAACAGAATTTTTTAATATACCGTATTTTTCGGAGTATAAGACACACCTTTTTACCCCAAAAAAGAGGGTGAAAACTTGGGTGCATCTTATACACTGAATGTAGCCCCACCCACCCAGCCACCCCCACCCTTTGGCCTCTGTCTTCCAGCAATTTACCTGTTTGCAGCAAACAGGGAACAGCTGTTAAGACAAGCAAGTTCTGAGCAGTTTCCCGATCCCCAGCTGATTTGCCACGTGCTAAAATGAAAGTGAAACTAGCGAAACTAGCTGCAAAGAGGCAAATAGCTGGGAGAGACACGCAGATTTTTATTTTCTGCTGAACTGGATGCAAGGGAGTAAGTGAATAACTATAAATGTTTGTAGAATGTTCAAATTATTAGACTTATTTTTTAAAGACTGCTTTATTATTGTTCTAGAGCCAAGGGTCTCCAACCTTGGCAATTTTAAGACTTGTGGACTTCAACTCCCAGAATTCAACAGCCAGCTTTGTTAGCTTTGCTGGCTGTGAAATTCTGGGAGTTGAAGTCCACAAGTCTTAAAGTTGCCAAGGTTGGAGATCCCTGTAAATCTAGACAACTTAACAAAATAAAGAAGCTTTTTAAAATAAATGCTTGCTCTGAAAAGGCCCAATGCTATTGTATCTTCTTTTAAATAATAGAGAATAATGTATACTTCCAGAAATTTTAATTAATTTTAACAGCTCTGTACAAGTATAGTATGAAATGTAACAGTGTCCTGTTTAGTATTAGAGTTTAGTTACCTTGGAGTAGATCTATTTAAATAATTGGGAGGAGTTAGTGTGACTACATTTAAGAAAACTTTCTGGCATAATGTACATTTCTCCAATTCTTTGCTATTTCTATGGGTCAGGCACACATGCACAGAAATACACAGCAAACCGTGTATATCATCTGTGCTGTTTGCTGTTTGGCAAATTGCTTGGAGGCAGAGGCCTTTTTTCCTTGTTTTCCTCCCCCAAAACTTATACTCCGAAAAATATGGTACATTTAAAAAGCCCAAACTTACTTTGTTCCGTCTCAAGAGCATCAATGCTGCTCTTCCCCCAGAGCCTGGGCCAGCCAGTGGCCCTGCTCAAAGCTGAGAGCCGCTCCTGTCATGGGCCTCTCTCGCTGCGAGGTTTTGGCCAGCAAGCAGGATAAAAGCTGCGGATATCGGGAACCATCCGGAAAGGCCCATCTTGGGCAGGGGTAAGCCAGGCATGAGCCCCGTTTCCTAACAACCTGATCAGCTAAGAGCAGAATCTGGGCCTGGATAGCGAAAACATGCTTCCAGCAGGCTCAGGAGAAGGGGGGTGGGGTGGCTTCAGGAGGAAACGTTTAATTCTCCCTGGACACAATCTTCCTTTCCCACTCTCTCTTGGAGTCCTTAGTGGATGCAACGGGCCATTGAGCATGTTTTTTGTGTGCAACTCCCAGGAAAGATAAATAAATAGTGCAAGATACCCCTGGAAATGGATTTTCACTAACCTATGAAGAATTGTGCAGTTGTTTGTGTATTGTCAGCACAATCCCTGCCATTTTCTGAGCCCTCTCTCTTCCGGAGGCCACCCCCGGAAGGCCGAAAGAGGAGAAAGGAGTTTTAAAAGTTGTGGCTTGGGCTATGTTTCTCTAGCTGGGTATTCCAAATGGCTTTATAAGGGGTATTAAAATGCCTAAATTGTGTGACTTAAACAGAACTGAAAATTAAGTAAACAATCTTTTTCATGAACTTTGAACCTGATAGGTGCATCTCACCACTTTCAATGAAGACAAGTCCATCATCAGGTAAAAAGACGCCACTGATCTTTCAGGGCTAATTCTTGCAATTCTCACGAATTCAAAATTTCGAAAGCAACAAGGCATGTGGCAAGGCCAATTTTGTTCCGCAGACAGCTGTTCATAATCAAGCCCAATCTTGTCTCCTCTGAATCCTCTCAGCTAAGCAAACCTGAGACATTATTCTTAACATGATAGAAACCCATGAGAAAGGCCGGGAACTGGGAGGCAACTGGAAATCTCAGGTTTTTAGGGGTCTGGATGATGATCAGAGGAAAAAGGAAGAGCTGGTTTTGCTGGATTGCCACACAAAACAGGAAGGGAAGAAACTTGATGGAGTGGGAAGGGGTGGCACAACTTTGATTCCTGCAAAACAGGCAGGGGAAGAGCAAGCTGACCACAAGAGTCTGTTCCGGCATGCCTCACAAGCCACAAATGAGGGCGGGAGAGACGAGATGGAGTCCTGCTGAGGCCCAGAAGGTACCAGGGCCTGACTGGCTTCCAACAGCCTCAGGAGGAGGAGGATCCAGGCCGCAGTTGGCCAAGAGGCAAGGCATCCAGAAGAAGGACCACTCCGCTTTTTCTCTTTCCCAGTTCCAGACGTGACCTTTCCTGAGAGTGCCTCTGCTTCGGGTTAGAAGTAAGGCACGCTTCTTTGGCAAATGGGAAAATAACAACCTAGAAACTATGGGTTGGGAGCAGCCAGAAAATATCCTTATTTTGGCTTCTTCCCCAAAAAATCCACTTGAAAAGCAACTCAGTATTGTAGCTCTGGGTTCTGCTCCATTTTGGAACCTTTTGTCCCGTTCTGGCTGCTTAGAGAGGCAAAACAGTGTAGATCTCCCTGGGGGAAAAAGCCCCCCCCCCCCGAGTGCTCAGCAGGTCAAGCGCAAGAGATGCCCAAAGAGTCAAAGATCCCTTGGCCCTGCTCCACCTCTTCAGACGGTCGTGTCGTCTTCCTCCCGGGAATCCCCAATCAGAAGCGAATGCTTGTCGGGCTCGCTCAGGGCAATGTTGCTGAGGGAGTGCTTGTCGGAGAAGAGGGAGCTGATGGAGGCTTGGCTGTAGTGGATAATTCGGTCCATGAGGCTCAGTTTCGGAGACCCTGGTCCCACGTCGTCAATCCCAATATGGACGCTGATTTCTGAGGTGCTCTTGCACTTCACCTGGGTGCGGGCATGGCGCTCGTACTTCTCACAGGTAGGCTTCTTATAACTAAAGGGGAACACAGCCTAGATTGGTGTGCGGTTTCATGAAAACTCAAGCAGGGATTGCCCAGACCTTACAGCCCCGAGAGCCCCATGTGTGAGGCTGACTTATCTGGCACCTTCTATATTTGGGGGACACACTTTGTGTCAAGAGTTTGAAGAGCACAACTCTTCCACAAAACTACTCTCAGTCAAGAAACGTCATGACTTCTCTGGCTATGGCTTTTGTAGCCTCAAAACATTTTCCTACCTGCTTTAAGCGTATCATTTACTAAACGTTTTCTTTAACCGGACATTATTACAAGCCTTCCTTGCCCAGAGCCCTGTGAAGGGAGCCTGGTTCCCTTCCCCCCCCCCCCCCAAGGAGAAGGCCTCTTCTGAGCCCAGTCTGCTTTGCGTGGCTTTGCATTCAGCTCCTAAAGCTCCACTTTCATCCACCCACCAGCACTCATCCGGAGAGCAACTTCGCCATCCTCCACATCCAGCCCTCTCACTACAGGATGCGGCCCACAAGGAAGGCAGGCAACTAGAAAGCATCCTGGCTTCTCCTCCTCATTTAGCGAAAGACCAAGCCCTGGATGGCCTTTCACTAAAGGAACCCCTCTCCCTCTCCTGCACAAGTCACCTGGTGGTGCTCCTCCCCTCCTGTTTGCAGAGCTACTCACAGTTTTAGCAGCAGAGAAGACAACACAACGGACACAGAGGAGGCTGCCATCGCTGCAGAGCCCATCCAAGGCTGCAGAACCAAGCCAATCGGCATGAAGACACCTAGGGCCAAGCACACCAGAGCTCAAGGGAGCGCCAAAACTCAAATACACAAAGCGTGAAGCATTTTCACAACTACTTCCTGTCACTGGAGGGGGGGGGGAAAGGTAGGAGAGAAACTAGAACCCAAATTGAAAAGAGGGGATTTAGGAAGCCACTTGCACAGAAGAAATTTCTTAGCCCTCCAAATTTCTTTTCTCTGAGTAAACTCAAGATTTCCTCCTTTTCTCTACCTAAACTAACTGAAGCAAAATAGGAGGAAAGTCTGGAGTTGGATATCCTCTTAATGCTGCTTTTCTCAGGTATCATTTCCTGCAGGTTTTTTGCTTTAGTTATTAGATCTATAGATATAAATGTAGAGACCTTTTGCGGAGGACCCCATGCAGCAGTTCAACACCAAGAAAGGTTACGTACCTGCAGCGACAGGAATACCAATAAGATTGTAGATGAGAGCAAAGACAAAGTTGATCCGTATCCTTCTAACAGTTTTCCGTGATAAATCTATGCTTGCCACCACATCCAGCAAGTCATTCTGCAAAATATGTTGTTTCAGAGATTACTTCACAGGATTAATTCTATCAATCAACGCTTTAGATTCCTGGTAATTTAACAAAGCTGCATCCCTTTCTGGACCTCAGCTAACTCAACACCATTGGACCATTTTAGAAAGTGCATATATAATCAAAAAAGATGTAAGTGGCAGGCTGGACAACCCGTAACCCCGAGGTCTGCTTTGCATCCCTTTTCCCTTCCACTCAACTGTTGGGTTTCTGACTCTCATCTGGAGAAGAAACACACAAAAGGGATCCCTAAGGCTATATAGACTAGGCCTCAAAGAATAAATAAGCACTCTGCCAGAAAAAGAAATAGAAAATAATAGCAATAGCACTAGCACTTAGACTTTTATACCGCTTCACAGCCCCCTCCTAAGCGGTTTAGAGAGTCAGCCTCTTGCCCCCAACAATCTGGGTCCTCATTTTACCCACTTCAGAGGGATGGAAGGCTGAGTCAACCTTGAACCTGGTGAACTTTGAACTGCCAAACTGCTGGTAATCGGCAGTCAGCAGAAGTAGCCTGCAGTACTGCATTCTAAGCACTGAGCCACCACAGCTCATCTTTAGAAATCTTTTAAAATCCTGGCACTGGCCTGCTCACTTTGTACCACCTCTCTACCCACTGGGCCTTTCATCAAGATAGGATTCCTGGCCACCAAAACAGTCTATGTTCTTCATTCAAATGAAGAAAAGCTGCCAGTAAGAGCAATTTAAGAGTGGAACGAGGGGCCTAGAGGCCGCGACCCCCCTTCCCTGAAGGAGTCCTCCAACAGGGCCCCTCCCATCACGCAGAGCTTGAGTTAAAGCCCCCTCGGATTCCCTCGTAGCTTTTCCTCTCCATTCCAGAAAGGAAATGCACAAATCGATGCCAGCTCAGACTTTGGCAGAGTCTTTCCTTCCACCACACAACTTACCCTGATCAAAACCACGTCAGCTGCTTCTATAGCCACGTCTGTGCCTGTGCCAATGGCAATGCCAACATTAGCCATGGCCAGGGCTGGGGAATCATTGATGCCATCGCCCACCATAGCCACCCGTTTCCCTTCTTCCTGCAGCTGCCTCACTTTGGCAACTTTGTGGGAGGGGAGCACTTCAGCAAATACTTTTGTGATGCCAACCTAAAAGCAAGAGAGGGAAGGCTGAAAACCCCAAAGGAAGGACACTCTTGGGGGCAGCACCGGGCAGCACCAGAATCAGGGTGAGTCAAGACCCCCCCTTACATTTCAAGAGACTCTGGTCTTCCCAAGGCGTATCTCCAGTCACCAGTGAGGGTATGTAAGATATGTTAAATGAAAATATGCCGTAAGCCAACTGCATAGTGAAGCTTTGGAGGCGTCCAGGGAGCCCTCAGCAATCCAGCAGCTTACCTGAGAAGCAATCGACCTGGCGGTTTTGGCATTGTCCCCCGTCATCAGAACCACCTCCAAACCCATCCCCTTCAGAGTCCGCACAGCAAGATCTGCTTCGGGCTTCACGGTGTCAGCAATGGCTACCAGGCCACACAACTCCCCTAGGAGACAAACATGTTCCCATGAAGGCATGGATGCGACCCACTTTTCCATTATGTTCCTTCCTAAACTAGGATCTGACTTAGTCATGTTTTACAAGATAAAAACATGTGTTGA
This sequence comes from Diadophis punctatus similis, assembly GCA_023053685.1. Classification (NCBI taxonomy): domain Eukaryota; kingdom Metazoa; phylum Chordata; class Lepidosauria; order Squamata; family Dipsadidae; genus Diadophis; species Diadophis punctatus. The sequence goes on along the minus strand of JALIGW010000014.1, from coordinate 15,882,174 downwards.
TTGTTGTGAGCTGCCCACAATTTTTGAGAGTCAGGCAGCCTACAAGTTTAAAGAGTAATAATAGTGGACCACTTGGTTAGTTGCTACAAGATCACACAGACTGACTACAAACAACGGCGTGACAAAGTAGCAACAATGATGCATTGGAAGAGCATACATTTTAAAAATATATCTTGTTGCATTTATATGAATGATTTGCACTTATATGAATGATATGAAGGATTTCCAGGAGCCAGAATTACTTGAAGTCAAATATGTGGTTAGGATTAAAAGAGAAAAAAGTCTTGGTTAGGCTTGCTTCAGGCCTCAGAACCAGTCAGGGTGCCAATGAAGGCTCAAACATTACTTCATTCTTGTTGCAATTATAAATACTGAAACAAGTTACAGATCTACAAATGGCCGAGGCAATTATTCTTCCGGGGGGCTGAGACAGGGGCAGCAGTGAAGAATCAAGAGGGGGGAGAGTTCTCATTTTTAGGCAAAATAAATGTGTTAAACTTAATATTTATTTCAGCTTTTTATTGCAGGAAAAATGTGAAAAATCACACACCCATAAAATCAGACTTTAGAAACATACATTCACAAGAAATGAGAGTGTATATGTCTAGGGAGGGCGCAATTTGCACATCATGACACACTTTCACAGAGATTAAACCTACATTTGTTTAAGCAAATGGAAGCAAGAAAATACTGTGTTCATCCAAGCTGGGCTTAATCCTGGTTTATTGTGGCATTCAATTTAGGCCAATGACGGAAATATTCCAATGAAACAAAGATAATGTTTTATTTCTAAAAGAGTTTATTAAGAATCAATTTAGTTATTAAATTTATTAGCTGTCCATCTCATATTGAAACAACTCTGTTGAACATTTGAAGGCAAGACTATTTGATCATATATATATTTGCATTATTTAAGAGAGAACTAGTCAATGACAATGGTTAAGAAAGTTTAGACTGCCAAATGATTGTGCATTTATGTTTATTGTAAATGCAATAAATACTCCTAAATAGCCATTCAGAAATACTCTGGAGTTTTATTCATTATTTAGAATTGTTATGAGGTGTATCTTTGGAAATAATTCCCCATCAATGAACATTTCTATCCTGCCCAATTGTTTCAACACATCCGGTTATAAGTCCTTTTTCCCTGCACCCCTTTCGGCCTTTTTAAACTAAAATACTGAATATCCCAATCCTCAAACCTACCATCCACAGCTATAAGAACCGCCGTGCGGCCTCGGCGCTCATGCTCCGTCATGGCTTCGTCAATATCACTTCTGAGAAGAAGGCCATTCCTAGACATCCACTCTCGGTTTCCAATGAGAACAGAGTATTTGTGCGACATCCATGTGTCTGAAAGGAAAACTTCCATTATCCAAAAAAGAGGAACAATTTAACACTAAGAACTGTGTTAATCAACAGCAGCCAAAAATCTGAAGTATGTTGCACCCTTTCAGGCTAATGAATGTTATTCAAAGATATGGGATTTAGAATCATAGGGCTGGAAGGAACCCAGACCTAATTCCATCCTGGACTAATGGTTGTCCAATATTTTTTTTGCAAACTACAAGCCAGGGAGGGAATCTGTTCCATTGACTAACGGTTCTCACTGTCAGGGAGATTCTCCTCAGTTCCAGGTTGGATCTCTCCAGCCACTGCTTTTTGTTGTGTCCTCAGATTTATTTATTTAGCGTATGGCTGGTCACACACAATATTAAAACACTTCATTTTTACAAATTAAAAACAGTTAAAACAATAAGAAAAACCTAGAAAGGAAAAGAGAAATAACATTTCAAAGCTTAATATCAAGTTTGGAGATCCAGTCAGTAGCTGCCATTGTTGTGCAGAGGAAGTCCCTACAGTCTTCTGGATCTCTTCTGTTGGGGCATTCCCTCACTATGTGCTGAATAGTCTGTCGAGGAGCCCCGCAATCACATTGTGCTGAAGGTGTCTTTCCTCACTTATGCAAGGAGTCAGCACACACCCCATGAGTTGTTCTAATTCTATTATATGTCACCCACATGTATCGGAGTAGGCCAAATCCTGGAGGTATACTACTAGGGCTAATGTGCCCAGAGACATCTTGGGGGGTGCAGCTACTCCACGCTTCCATCCACTTTTGTGTGATGTTCTGATGGTCAGCCATCAGAAAATGTGTCCTCAGATGCTTTGGCCCTTTTGGCAACTGTAGCACACTACTGGCTCACACACAGTTATGGACCATGAGGACACCTAGATCCCTCTCACAGGTACTACTGGTGTTCATAAGGTATACTTCACAACAGATGCGCAAAAGAAATAATAGGCAGAAGTTGGTCATCAAAACAAGGTTTCAAAACAAGGACAAGTGGCATCGGAGCATTTCAACCCCACAACAGATCTCAAAGACACCATTATGGGGGGCGGTGGAAGAAGCTTTAATAACATAATTGAGGGAGAGGTTGCTGAACTCATGTACACTACACTATCTTAGGAAATCTCTTTATACAATAGTTAATACATAAGGTACTAGGTAATCTGCCTCACATGTATCCTGAATCTTCATAACGGAACCATTTTCTTCCTTTCTACTCCCTATCTCATCATAATTTAAATCGTACATCAGTCTAGTCATTCTATCTAATCAAGGAAGCTGCAGCTCATAAAAGCTTGTTTTTTAAATATTATTTGTTAGTTGAAAAAGATGTTACCAAACTCCTACTGATATTTATTAAATAATAAATGGCACTGCTCATGAATGGCAAGTTTGTAAGAATCTTTGTTTGTTTCTCGCTAAGGAAAGAATGAGACCTGAACTAGCCTGATTACATTATTGTCCATAAATATGCTTAGAGCCAGTGAATAAAAACAAAAATCATTGTGACCCTGGTTGGACTGTTTTAAGCTGTAAGTGATGTCGTCTTATGCCTAATTATGTATCCATGTCTTCCAGAAAAAGTAGCTGTCCCTTCCATCTGCAGAATGAAATGAAAGCCCCTGGAAGCTACTGAACATCTTATTATGCAAAGTCAATCGCATTTGCTTCAATGGTCACAGAATAAACTAGTCTCAGAAAGGTGGTAAGGAAGACTATAGCCTGGATCATCTGTCAGATTCCAGACTCTGCCATTCAAAAGGAGAAGGGGGGGGGGTCTTGGTTCTGCTGGACCAAACGGTTATAACAGATATCCGGATCTTAGACACCTGGGAACCTTCTCACCTTAAGATAGGGTTTATGAGGGGCAATGCAAGTCAGTTGAACGGAAGGGTCTGTGGGAACGTATAGCCATCTGTACTCCCAGGAAAGAACTTTCACACTTTGTGGATTGCCTTACTCTTGCATCCTGCCTAATGGGGAGGGGCACTAAGGTTAAATATGCTTGCCTTGCCTGGAGGCATTTAGATCTTGCTTTGAATGAATGGATTGTCATACAACTGCTAATAAAGGAATCCTTTTGAAACACTGACTCAGAAGTTCGTACTTTGAATGTGGTTGGGGAGGCAATCCTTACATCATCATTTAAAATTAAAAAAAAGAGAGAGCCCCAGTGGGCCTGGGAATTGTGCATTTATCCCCTTTGCCACAGGGCTGAGCACACCTCACTTTCAATTCTAACTAGGAGTAATCTTCTTCTACATGAGAATTGGAAAATGGTGGCTTCTTTGAACCCCAAAGCAAATGAACCTAGACCCGATTCCATTCTCAGAGCATCCCATGTGGATCAGTAAAGCCCAGGGAAAGCTACAAGATAATCCTGCCCAACTGTCCTTTGCTTTCTGGGTCTTCAAATTGGACTGTCATCCCCCCCCCAAAAAAAGAAAAAAAGGATCCCAGGCTTCATTTACAAACTCTTGTACTCCACAATTACATAAAGCAGGCTATTTAATGGGCATCATTATGTAACATGTGCCAACTGGAAATCAGAATCTCTCTGTAGCAATGTAAATCCCTGCCCACTAGGCGGCTTCCTGTTGGGGCAACAAAGGGACATTTTATTCACATGGTTGTGTTTGGCTGTGAATTAACACAGAATGAATGAGGAAGCATACCATACAATTGTCGTACAATGCACGGTAACATGCCAATCCAGAAAACGGAACCCCTCTCCACTCTCCAGAAGCTAAATCCTTGCCAGGAACACAAGCTTCCAATTACCAGACACACATGTCACATGTCAACTCACCTGGCATCTGCTCGTTGATTATCAAAGCTGGCTGCATGAGGGGCTCAGCCTTCTCATCCATGCTCACTAGAGCAGCGTTCCTGACATTGGTCTCTTCCACGGTTTCACTCTTGCTACGGAGTAAGGCTTCAATATTGGTAACTTTACAGCTAATACCACAGCCAGGCACCACCTGGAAATCAGTGCATGTCCCAAGGGTATCTGCATCCAATTCCTAGAGAAACGAAAGGACCACACAACACATTCACCTGGGCAAAAACAGAACCATCATCTGAAACAAGAGTTCCAAATCCAGATTCCAACAGCAATAGCACTTAGACTTATATATCGCTTCACACTGCTTTACAGCCCTCTCTAGGCGGTTTACAGAGTCAGCATCTGGCCCCCAACAATCTGGGTCCTCATTTTGCCAACCTCAGGATGAAAGGCTGAGTCAACCATGAGCTGGTAAGGCTCGAACTGCAGGCAGTTGACAGTCAGCAGAATTACCTGCAATACTGCATTCTAACCACTGCGCCACCACAGCTCCAATTTGGGAATAAAATACAGCGGTGTTTGAAGCAATAATACATCTTCCCAAATCTGGATGACGTGAGGAATAAAGACCTCCAAGAAGAACATTTGCAGGCAATTTTGAATTATATGCCTCAAGTATCTGAATACTTTACTAGCAAAGTACAGATCTTGTACATTCTGCCTGTGCTTTACTTATATTTGAACCCATTTTTTTTCCTAAGGAGCAAAGGTAGCACATTTAAATCTCATTTTACTTCCTGCATACTCTTATCACTCCTGAGGATTAAGGATTAAGGTTAAGAATGAGAAAATGGGAGAATGACTCAAGATCTGCCAGTCCTCAGACATCTGAATAGGATCTGAATTCATTTGCCCCTCCTAGATGGAAGAATAGAGGACAGGGTTCAAATCTGCAATTCTCCTGCACAGGACACTGGCAATGTTTCTGTGTAATGGTGAAGTATCCACTCTGACTTATTTTAGCAGTTATCTGCAATGTACTAGATCTCAGCATCCATCCTTTCAGGAGTACAGAAGTGCTATGCCAGCAAGAGGTGACGGGAACTGTTCACCAGGGCATGTTGGTGAAGACAATTTCTAACATCATAAAAGATCCGCACCAAATGCACACTCGTTGGATTGCTAAAGGAGATAGTGGAAGGTTTAGAGAAGGGATCCCCAACCCCCTGCCTGAATTAGGCCGTGCAAGTGGCTGGCTGGAGGGCACTTGCACATGTGCATGCCAGCCCGTTGCTCGTGCAGCCCAGTTCTCCTCTCCACCTCCCCCCAGCCCGACTGCCAAGCCACAAAGGTTGGGGATCACTGATTTAGAGGCATGTCTAGCCCCTCTGAGTCTCATTCGTGAGAATGAGGAATTCTTTGGATAATCTGTATTCAAAATAAATGCAGCAAAGAAGAAACAACTACAAGGAAAAACGAAACCCTAAAAGAAGACCAATGGCGTCATGTCACTCAGAGGACCAACCCCCCCCCCCCCCGCCACTGGAGTTGAATAATTTCATATCCTCCCCTGGAAGAAAAGACAGACGCCTGCAGTTGGGTCTTCATCAAGTTCTCCGTAATAGGAAGAAAAGTGGCTCAAACTGTCACAAAGAGGAAGAGTCCACCGAGTTCCCCAAAGAGAGAAAAGAACATGGGGCTGATTGGTGACTGACTTCTCAGAGGAATAGAATCAGCAATTTGTAGACCGGACAATCTATACCAGTGTTTTCCAACCTTGGCAACTTGAAGATGTCTGGACTTCAACTCCCAGAATTCCCCAGCCAGCTTTGCTGGCTGGGGAATTCTGGGAGTTGAAGTCCAGACATCTTCAAGTTGCCAAGGTTGGGAAACACTGATCTATACTAAGGGTTGTCTCCCAGGGGCAAATATGTAACAGAAAAGTTTACTCAAATAATCAAGCCCACTGATTATTATCCCTTTCTCATCTTCCATGTTGGGAAGAATGATACAGGTAAGAGCCTGAAATCGGTATCAAAGGACTAGGAACAATTAGTGTAAGCCAAACCAAACCCTTGTGCCTGGCCAAGACTAACTCCCCACGGCTTCTCCTTAAGTCCCTCCACTCCAGGTGTTCCTTGGGAGGAGGGGTGGGGCAACCTCCTTCCCAGTAGCCTTGCAACCCTTCTCTGGGCTTGCCTACGCTCCCCTCTCTGTGCCCTTGGATCAAGCGGGGGAGGAAGCTGTTCCTCCTCAGAGGGGATCTGCTGCCTCTCAGCACCACTGCCTGTCAGCAGCCGATCCTCCCCTGGGTCTGTGAGGGCAGGCAGCTCTCCGTCCGGTCAACCACTTCCCCCAATGCCTGAGGGGCCTGGGACAGCATCATCCTCAGCCCCTGGCCTCTCCAGATATGCCAAGGGAGATGAGCCATCCCCGTCAGGTGGGACATAAGAAGTCTTCCAGTACTTGAGGGGCTTCTGACAGAGAAGAAGGGGGTGACCTATTCTCCAAAGGACCAGAGGGCAAGACAAGAAGGGATGGGTGGAAGATCATTAAAGAGAGATCCAACCTAGAACTAAGGAGAAATTTTCTGACAGTGAGAACAATTAATCAATAGAAGACTTGACTCCCAGAGTTGTGAGTCTTTTCAAAAAACAGATTGGGCAACTCTTTGACCGAGATGGGATCAGGTCTCCTGCCTTAAGCAGGGGGTTGGACAAGAGGACCTCTGAGTTCCCTTCCAGCCCTGGGATCCTATGTTCTGCGATCTGCTCTTCTACCTGTTTGCAGTATTTTGTGATTGCTGCTCCTAAAGGGTGCTCACTGTGGCTCTCCGCTGTTCCCATCAGTGCCAAGACTTTCTTGCGTGGTATCCGGTTACTCTCCACTAGCATCTTCATCTGCATCACCACTGGACTTCCATGGGTGATGGTTCCTGTTTTATCAAACATCACAACTTTAACCTGCAAAACACCCAGATGGCCACAGAACTTGAGAGTTGTAAACAAGAGCAAATAGTTTGGGGAGGGGGGGGGGCAGGATTCATAACATTCTTGGACAAAGGTAAGACGTAAGATCTTTTTGCCTCTGCCACTCAACCAAAAAGGACATTCCCTTTTCTCACCTTGTGTGCCATCTCCAGCGGTTCTCCGCCTTTGATCAAGATGCCATTTTGTGCTCCAACGCCAGTTCCCACCATCACCGCAGTTGGAGTTGCTAATCCCAAGGAACAAGGGCAGGCAATACAAAGCACAGTGATGGAGGCTTGAAAAGCAAAGCGGATCACGACCTCTGCTTTGGAAATGCTCTTGTTATAGCCCTGTTGGCACACAGAGAGGACGGGATGAGCCCTTGTTTTAAAGAAAGTCACAGTTCGATGAGGCCACGCACTGCTCTAAATCTGGTTCCTTTGGCTTCAAATTAATACAATAAGGGAACTCGTCAGTTGTGGCATATAAATAGGGTGTATACATTAACCCAGCCATAATTGTAATGTATTCAATTGACCACAGATCTGTGTGCAGTGTGAATCTAGTCATCTTGGTTTTATATATCATCTGTGTATGTGTGAAAGAATGCAGTTCTTGGCATGGGAAGCGGGCAGAAGGTTATAAAACAGTAAAGGGAGAAGTAACAGCAACACAGAAAGAGGAAAGTGGGAAACAAATTCAAAATAACTCCGCTTTGATTTTGTCCGGTGGAAGATGTGGCAGAGGAAAATTCTGACAGACTTTCTGGACTCTGCTACCTCCCCTACAGCAAAGGCCTATGAGGACCAATGTGGCCTGGGAGCACCTGACCATAGGAATAGCCACTAAGAGCCGAGGTGGCGCAGTGGTTAAAGTGCAGCACTGCAGTTCAGCAGTTCAGCTGTTCAAATCCCACCAGGCTCAAGGTTGACTCAGCCTTCCATCCTTCTGAGGTGGGTAAAATGAGGACCCAGATTGTTGGGGGCAAATATGCTGAACTCTGTAAACCGCTTAGAGAGGGCTGTAGAGCACTATGAAGCGGTATATAAGTCTAAGTGCTATTGCTATTGCTAAACTATCTGGCTAGAGTCAGACACCAAATGCCAGCAAAGAGAACCTTTCAAGGAGTACATTTCAATTGCCTGCTGTAACCTCCAAGGGCTGCATAAAGGAGGGCACAATACATTCACTAACCACCATGAATACGTTGAGATCCGGCATTAAAAAATATTACAGAAAGTATGAACTTGCATTGCCTCTGAACACAATTTATTCTTCATTAAGCAGGTGATCAACTGATGGTCAAAATGGCCCTTTCCCACTCTGAGACCTATAAAATAAGAGTTCCTTTGTGCAAGCACAGATCATTTTCTTCTTGACTCCTTTTAAGCGTGGTGTCTTTCATCCGCATCTTCAGGGATCTTTATTAGCAATTATTAGCATTTAGAACAGTGTTTCCCAACCTTGGCAACTTGAAGATATCTGGACTTCAACTCCCAGAATTCCCCAGCCAGCGAATGCTGGCTGGGGAATTCTGGGAGTTGAAGTCCAGACATCTTCAAGTTGCCAAGGTTGGGAAACACTGATTTAGAAGATAATCATAAATCACATTTAAATATTGGGCAAAAATCAGCAAAAATGTAAATGTAAGTAATGCAGGCAAAGCAACATTTTAAAAACACCACTATATGAAGCAATGCATCTGAATGTTTCCTCTTTTTTTTGCTGTTTTAATTCAAATTAATCTATCATACATAATATAGGGAATATGAACAATAGTCAAGAAAGGAAACCTTTTGGTTAATTAGATTTTGTAGGTCATTTCTTTACAAAAATTAAAAACAAAAGGAAAGAGACTTACAAGAAAATAGGTTTCCACCACTTGAAAATTGACAAAGCCAATCACAATCCAAGCAAGGAGTGTAATCACAGAAACACCAACAATGAAAGGAACAAAATAGCCACTCAGTTTGTCAGCAAACTGCTGAATTGGTGCCTAAAGGAAGGGAAGGCGAGAAAAAGAAGCCACGTTAATTCTAGAAGTCTTGTTTGAGGCTGAGCTGCTTTGGGTTTTAGCCTGCAGATTTGTCATAAATAATAAGACATGATTTTTAGTGAGAAAAGGTCTTTAACTCATACTTTTCTGATGCTATAATTATTGGCAAAAAAAAGGAGACACAGAATTTTGCTGAAATCTCACTGCATAGACCAGTTTGGCATATTACATAACCATATACTGCAGCTAATTTTCAGCTGTCTAGAATCACGGCCATCGGACAGGAGAGAAACCTAAAGGTGTTAAGTCTAAATACCTTTGATGTCTGAGCTTCTTCCACAAGCTTTACGATCTGGCAGAGGGTAGTGTCAGACCCAACATGGGTTGCCGAGATCAACAGGGATCCATTCTGATTAATCGAACCTGCTATGACTGAACTTCCAGGTTTTTTCATCACAGGCATCGCTTCACCTACATAGATCAGAAACAAAACCAAATAGAGGCCACTCTTTGACAATTTCCCTCCCCCCCAACCTGGAGTCTAGGGCCCATGAAAACCCATTCCGGCTTGCCTGTGATAAGCGATTCGTCTACCATTGAGTGTCCTTCAATCACTCGGCCATCCACGGGAAACTTGCCACCTGGGACCACCTTCACGATGTCACCCCGCTGAACTAGTTCGACATCCACTTGCTCTTCGCTGCAGAGAAGTCAGAACATTCAAGACTCAGCGATGGACGCTACGACCAGTTCAGATTGTCACATCCTGCACAACAGAACACCCTTTTCTTTTAAATTCCTGTTCAAAGTCTTTTTCATCTGCAGGAGGCCGGAGTAATGTAAAGAAATCCCCAGCTAAAATTATGTTTTGGGGAGTTTATTTTTTTATTTTTTTGTGAAATTTATATACCGCCTCACAGCGCAAGCACTCTCTAAGTGGTTTACACCAGTAAGCAATGTATATTTATATTGCCCCCAACAATCTGGGTCCTCATTTTACCTACCTCGGAAGGATGGAAGGCTGAGTCAACCTTGAGCCGGTGAGATTTGAACCGCTGACCTGCGGATCAGTGTCAGCTAAAGTGGCCTGCAGTACCTGCCTCTAACCACTGTGCCACCTCGGCTCTTGATATATGCAAATTCATGTCAGGTTGCTACTCTTGTCTCATTGACAAACATTTATAATTTACACTGAACTGCATAGGCAGAATGTTACCTGGTGCAATACAGAAGTAAAAACTACAAGGAAATTACAGGAAGCGAAGCAACGAAGCATATCAATATTTCATTAAAAAGCCACCACAGAACTGGAAATACCTTATGAGGATATTATCTGGACCTAAAGTAACAATAGTTGCTTCTGTTGCTTGTAGCGAAATTAACTTTGCAAGGGCCTCTGATGTTTTACCCTAAACAAGATTGAAAAGTGTTTTACGTTCAAAGCACCATAGAAATTCATTGCAAGCATCAAAATCACAGGTTAAGCAAGAGGCCTTTTAACCAAGAGACTTTCCTCAAAAGCTAGCAAGGAAAGAGAAAATCTAAGCTCCAAGGAAAGCATCATCTTTCCTTTTATTTGGCATGTCAGATAGGAATTTTCCTATCAAGAGGCGATTTAGAATCTTGCTTCCCTGAAGTCATTCGTATTTAGAAAATAAAACCGAGATTCAATTCTAATTAACAAAAGAATAAACCCTTAATAAGCTACATCTTCTCAGCTAATGGATTCACGTCTGCCTCGGGCGAGGCATCGAAGAAGAAGGGAAGTAGGTGGAGACATAACTCCTGGAATGCACGCATGTGTAGTAAAACATATCACGTCTGCTTGATTAGAAATACAATAAATACAAAAATAGTAGAGATGCACAACTGGCAATTATTCACATCGTGACATGGCATTTGTTTTTAGGAGTGTGACATTTGTTTGAAATACATTTGCTTATTAAGAGTTTGCAATGCCAGCCACTGGTAGATTAAAAAAAAACTTTCATTAACCTGCAGGCCTCCAGCTTGAGCAAATGTGAGGGCTGAAGTTCCTAGAAGGTGGCCACCCAGGGAGATGGCCTGATCCCTCACCTCCCTTGTTTTCTTTCACTTCCTGCTTGATGGAAGCCCAATTGGGAGTCGCTTGAATGCATGGAAATGCCACTGAGTTCCCTTCCAGGCCTTCTTCAAGGCAGAAAGGGTGCAGGAGAGGGAGGCAGCCAGCTTTGTGAGGTTTATTATAGTATAGTACAGTGATGGCGAACCTATGGCACGCGTGCCACAGGTGGCACGCGGAGCCATATCTACCGGCATGCGAGCCGTTGCCCTAGCTCAACTCCAGCATGCATGTGCGTGCCGGCCAGCTGATTTTTGGCTCGTGTGGAGGCTCTGTGAGGGCATTTTAGGTTTCCAGAGGGCCTCCGAGGGGGTGTTTTCGCCCTCCCCAGGCTCCAGGGAAGCCTCTGGAGCCTGGGGAGGGCAAAAAACGGGCCTACCAGGCCCACCGGAAGTCGGGAAATGGGCCATTTCCGGCCTCCAGAGGGCTGCTGCGGGGGCGGGAGAGGCCGTTTTCATCCTCCCCAGGCATTGAATTATGGGTGTGGACACTCACACGTGTGTGACAGCGCGTGCGCACGCGTTTTCGGCACCCGAGGGAAAAAAGGTTCGCCATCACTGGTATAGTATATGTGCGTGTGTTTGTGTGTGTGTAGTACTATATTATTGTTACATATATTCTCTTTGATCGAAACACACATTTTTAATAACACCCAAATTGTAGTTTAAACACAGGTAAGCACAGAGCATGGCAGGTAATTTGAAAGCATGGTTTCCCTCCACCACCACCCTGAACCAGAGCAAGAGCTCTTTTGCCCTGACCTTAGCCACGTGCTCCAACCAGCGCCCCAACGCAATGAAGACGAAGAGCATTGGTGGTGTGTCAAAGAAAGTCACCGGATTGACCACTGCCCGCTCGGCCATCGCAACCAGAAGAACTACAAAGGAGTAGACAAAGGCGATGGTTGTGGCCAGAACAATCAGTACGTCCATATTGGCTGCTTTATGCTTCAGGGCTTTGTAGGCTTGAATGTAGAAGTGCCAGCCTCCGAAGAACTGTAAGAAGAGCAAATGTCAGCAGCACATTTACACTGAAACACAGAAAACAGGGAGCAAAATGCTCGCTCATTGCCAAATTTCGGGTGCTTCCCTCTTGGCATGGGCATCTCAAGAAGACAACCTCCCATCTACCCTGGACTTGGCAGGCAGGCAGGTAGCAGGTTCCCAAGAGGCATCCGACAAGCAACCAGGGAGTTCTAGAGGTGTTGTAGTCTGCCAGCGGCCTGTGGAGCTGGCAGCAGAGTCGGACAGCGAGGAGGCTGGGGAGGAACATGGGCCAGGCCTGGAGTCTGGAGAAGGCTCGGTGCCAGAGGCAGGGATCCAGCCCGGGCCATTGGGGAGGTCTGTGCTGACTCCAGAGGCTGACATGAATGAGACAGAAGAACAGTGTATGCATGCGCAGAGCTGCCAGAAGGCAAGAACAGTTACAGAGAAGAAGGACTACTTGGGAGTAAGGCTTGGAGATAATTGGCCCCTCCCATAGGCTATATAAGTGGAGCACACGAAAGGGTTCATCGCAGGAAGCAACTTCGTTCAACTCTAGCTCTAGTCATTCTAGCTCGGACTCTGTTTCCGTTTCTGTTTGGCCTTGCCAAGTTTCTTGCTAATTGGTCCTTGGCAGTTTGTCAAGGAAGATCAAGGTTCGTGTGTTTTCCTTGAAAGACTGTTGTCGGACTTGTTATCATTTGTTTGGGACTTATTACAGCTGGCAATGAAAATAATTACCAGCCGTTAAAATAAAAGAGGTTTTTGGGACGTCGTTTGTGCCGTATTATTTAATCAGAAAGCCTAGATCAGAACAAGGGGAACCTCTTCTTGTGCAGTTGCTCTGCCTCACCAGCAAAATTTAACAGGGCCACCCTTATTTTCCATCTTCTCCTTGCTTCTTCCATCCTTTCCTTTACCTTCCCCCCAACAAATGTTCGGTTTCGGAAGAAAATTCAGAACAATTGTGAAATGCATTTTGTTTAGTAATGCTAGAGGTTTTCCACCAGGAAGCAAAGTCTCCCACTGTATGTCAAGGGAAAATGATACTGAAAATAACAAAACCTTAGATAGAGATGCTCGAAATGCCAAGATAAAAACATTACTCTTGACTTTCTTCCAAAAGAATAGAAAAGGAAAACTATTTCAATAAATGAAGTTTACCTCTAGGTTAGTCTTTTGGTGGGAGCAATGAAAGAGTAGAGTTAAATGTTGACTTTAAAGGACGACGCCTACTGGACACTTGGCGCTTTCTGGTGACAATCCACACAATCACATGCTCTACCTAAGCACTAAAGAGGTACTCTGAATTTTACTCTCCCAAAGAGACATAGTCAGTGTTTCAAGATTAAGTACTGCGATTAATCCTTAACCCTAACCCTGAAAGGAATTGGGGCCCTCCATCTCTTTCTACTTGCCTGAACAGGAACACACAATAAAAAGGAGAGCAAATTCATAACAGACAGCCCGGGAAGAATCTGCTGCTCCAGGAACATTGATGGGTGGTGAGCTTCTATTTCTTCTTCAGTCAGGTTAGAAGCCGTGGACATGGCCGACATGTGACTCTCCATCACCATCATGTAAATCATGAGCCCCATTACAGGGATGCAGAAAATGAGGCTTACAAGGAAGGACTGTTTCCACCTAAATAAGAAGCGGACAAGATAATATGGAATAAACCATCATAACTTAAGAAGTTAGGTACAACTTCAAAAGGCAGTATGTAGTTATGGGGGAAAAACCATGTTTCAGGAAACATGTTGCAAAGTTATAAATAAACACAAAAAAGGACTTACTGTCTTATTTCCTGCTTGTGGTCTAAGTGGCTAGCAGATCGGTCTTTCTTTACCAAAGTAGCATTAAATCCTAGATTCTAGAAAGAGACATAATGTGAATATGCACATTTCCACACAGGTCTTAGCTAAAAATCAGTAAGACATATACTACCAGCAAAGGGAAACTGACTCTTCATCAGAGTTGCTTTATAAGTTTAGATATTTCTGCATATTGTTTTAACAACCATTGTCCAAAAACATGTTGCTTTAGAATGAATGATATAAATTAACAATGATAGAACACTGGCAACAGCTTAGAGCCTAAACAAACAGATATAAGAAATAAGAAAATATAAGGGTGGGGTGGGGAGAATAAGAACATAAAGTAAAATGAGAGAACCTAAGTTTCAGTCTTAAACTTAGCACTTTGTTATATCTACATATTGGGATCAGAAAATTCCAACTTCAAACCAGCTTCCATATTCAGCCTCTTCACTCAGAGTTTCCTCTACTTAGTTACAATGACTTTTATGGAAAAAATAAATCTAGTAAATAAAATAAAATAATAAAAAAAATAATAAATAAAAATAAATAAAAATAAAATATAGCAAGCTCACAAAAAGAGAAACTGTGCTGGCAAAAAACCTTACCTGTATAATCTGTATAATATCTCGAGGGCCTATGATCTCCAGATCATACTTAACATGGGCTTTGTTGGTTGCAAGAGCCACTGAGCTGTACAAAACCCCTTTTGTTTTCATAAGGGTAGATTCTATTTTATGAACACACGAGGCACAAGTCATCCCTCTTACCTATGAGGAAAAGAAACTTTGTTTGCAGAATATTGTTTCTTAAAGAATAATTTTGCCTGCATGATGAATAATGAATCAGAAAATAACATGATGAAAGGTGATAGAATTCTCTAAAAAACCTCTAATCCTAGCTCAAGATTTGTGCTAGCTTATCCTTGCTTTTGATATGCTTCTGTAATTGTTCAAATGGGTAAATAGAGCCAGTTGGTTTAGTGCAGTGTTTCCCAACCTTGACAACTTGAAGATGTCTGGACTTCAACTCCCAGAATTCCCCAGCCAGCATTCGCTGGCTGGGGAATTCTGGGAGTTGAAGTCCAGACATCTTCAAGTTGCCAAGGTTGGGAAACACTGGTTTAGTGGTTAAGGCACCAGGTTAGGAACCAGGAGACTGTGAGTTCTAGTCCTGCCTTAGCCATGAAAGCCATCTGGGTGACTTGGGCCAGTCTAATTCCCTTCCCAGGGTGGTGGTTGTGGGGACAATAGGAGGAGGAAAGTATGTGGGATATGTTCGCTGCCTTGAATTGTTCGTAAAAATAATAAAGGCGGGAAACAAGCAAAACAAACAAATCACTCCTTCTACTCCTGCAGAATGGAAACAAGGCCCAGATATGATGAAGATTTTTAACAGTCCACCAAAGAGTAAAACTCTAGGGGAGTTGGGAAAGTCTGCTGTTTGCTCTGCATTTCAACACCCACCCATTCTGTCCGTTAGCAGTTGTGTTTCCCAGTCTGCATACAGCCCTATCCTGCAAAGTGCATTCTTTGCCTTCCTGACCAACAGGGGAAAAACTGATATGGACACTGACAAAAAGGAAACAAATAAAGATATACAGAAGCACACTTCTGTTTGAGTAAAGGGGAAAAAAAATCCCACGAAAACAAGAAACTTGGAAACAGAAACAGAAACATTCTCAAACTTTTTGGTACACAGGCAAAAATAGATATGACAGCAAAATGAAATGGTTTTTTGTTATAATTTTGAGGGGAATGGTCACTACATTCAAGGACATGTCCACCTAAACATGAGGAGCAAGAAGTGAAGGTGGCATTGGAGGGCTGTTGTGGCACCTCAATGTGGTCTCACTTACCGTATTTTTCGGAGTATAAGACGCACCTTAGTTTTGGGGGAGGAAAACAAGGAAAAAAGGCCTCTGCCTCCAAGCAATTTGCCAAACAGCAAACAGCACAGATGATATACACGGTTTGCTGTGTATTTCTGTGCATGTGTGCCTGACCCATAGAAATAGCAAAGAATTGGAGAAATGTACATTATGCCAGAAAGTTTTCTTAAATGTAGTCACACTAACTCCTCCCAATTATTTAAATAGATCTACTCCAAGGTAACTAAACTCTAATACTAAACAGGACACTGTTACATTTCATACTATACCTGTACGGAGCTATTAAAATTAATTAAAATTTCTGGAAGTATACATTATTCTCTATTATTTAAAAGAAGATACAATAGCATTGGGCCTCTTCAGAGCAAGCATTTATTTTAAAAAGCTTCTTTATTTTGTTAAGTTGTCTAGATTTACAGGGATCTCCAACCGTGGCAACTTTAAGACTTGTGGACTTCAACTCCAGAATTCCACAGACAGCAAAGCTAACAAAGCTGGCTGTTGAATTCTGGGAGTTGAAGTCCACAAGTCTTAAAGTTGCCAAGGTTGGAGACCCCTGGCTCTAGAACAATAAAGCAGTCTTTAAAAAATAAGTCTAATAATTTGAACATTCTACAGACATTTATAGTTATTCACTTACCCCTTTGCAGCCAGTTCAGCAAAAATAAAAACCTGCATGTCTAATCTCTCCCAGCTATTTGCCTCTTTGCAGTTAGTTTCACTTTCATTTTTCCAGGTGGCAAAGCTAATCAGCTGTTCGTCGGGAAACTGCTACTGACTTGCTTGGCTTTACAGGCTCTTCCCTCTTTCCTGCAAGCAGGTAAATTGCTGGAAGACAGAGGCCAAAGGGTGGGGGTGGCTGGGGCCACATTCGGTGTATAAGACGCACCCAAGTTTTCACCCTCTTTTGGGGGGTAAAAAGGTGCGTCTTATACTCCGAAAAATACGGTAGATAGAACAGCAGCAGGACTTCCCCTGATATCCTGCAGTTCCCCAAGGGCTTCCCTCCTTTTCATACGGGGTATAAAAATGATGCATATGTGTTGACAGTGAAACAATCTGCTTACAACCAGCTCCAAGATGCCATCTCCTTCATCATAATCCTCCAGCACCACAGCCCCAAAGCCCAGTTCTCTGATCCTCTCTGCCACAGTCGGGGGCTGGATGACAGAAGGGTCGTATCTCACTTCAGCCTTCCCAGCCATCAGGGCAACGAGCACAGAGCAGATTCCTAGAAAGAGGGAATCACACTTGGCAACATTTAGGGGAAAACATCTTCAGTATGCTGTACAATCAAGTGTCCTGAATAAACACATCATGCGGCTATTTTCATCAGTGTAAACCTGATTTTCTTAGGACATCTCATGGCCCAGGTCCAGAGGTGTGGTGCTGCTACTCCCCAAAACCTTGATTTGTGGGACTCCTTTTACAAGTGATTCCTTTTATTCCCCACAAATATGGAAAATGAAATTTGAAAAAAACTCTAGCATAGTAAAAACTCTGAACTCTGTTCAGAGCATCCTGCATCAGTGACCATCTTCAGTGGGAAAAAGGGTCCAAGTGAATCAGGTAAGATCCACCATCCAAAGACCAAATGTTAAAACCTGCAAGGGGGGGGGATGAACACACACACTCCATCTCCTTGAACCACATGGGCCCCTGCCTCATCCATGAGCAGCAGCTCAAATCAGAATAGCTCTCCTTCCGCCTTTACCTGAGATCTGGTCAACATCAGGCATATACTCTGTGACTGCAAATGTTAATCAGCCTCATGGAAGGGTTTCTTACCCTCTTCTCTCTTCAGGTTCCTCTCAATGTTTGCCACGCAGGAAGCGCAGGTCATGCCAGTGATCTGAATGTAGCATTTGGATGGTGCCTTCAAACCCGATCTGTTCGGAACTGGCGACAGGTTGGGATGAGCGACTGTTTTGGGCAGCTTGCTTTCTTGAATTCTAGGCAGCCTCTCCTGGGAAGGCTGAGTGATTAGCACCACGGGCTCTGGGCTTGGCGGCACTGGAAGCAGAAAATTATCATCAGAAAACAATGTTCCAGCTCTTCAACTAACTGCATTCTCATGACAGGAGTAGATATGCTGATCTTTCTGGATGCCTAAGCTCCCTGCCCCACCTGGCTTTAGTTTTTAAGGATTTTTTTCTTTTAATTAAAAAAAAACTAATACAGTAGATAAAGGTAAAGGTTTCCCTTGTCCAGTCCAACTCTAGAGGTGGTGCTCACCTCCGTTTCCTAGCCCAGGGAGCCAGCGTTGTCCAAAAATATTGCCATGGTCATGTGGCCAGCATGACTATAAGCCAAGGCACTTGGGACGCTGTTACCTTCCCACCAAAGTGGTACCTATTAATCTACCATGTTTCCCCGAAAATAAGACCCTGTCTTATATTTTTTTGAACCCCGAAATAAGCACTTGGCCTTATTTTCGGGGAGGTCTTATTATTTTGGGGCGTGTGGAGCAAGACGGGGCTCCTCTTGCCATTTTACCTTATTTCCAGCTCTGTCTCCCTAACCTTAACCAGAGGAAATGGTATTTTCGGGGGAGGGCTTATTTTTGGGGGAGGGGGGTTATTTTTGGGGGAGGGCTTTTTTTTCGGGGAAACACGGTATCGCATTTGCATGCTTTCAAACTGCTACGTGGGCAGGAGCTGGGGCAAGTAACGGAAGTTCACTCCATCATGCAGAGCTCAGGTCTTGAACCTGGGATGTCAGCTGTCTTTGACCGCTGAGCCATCATGCCCTTCTCAATACAGTAAAGGTAATGGTTTTCCTGTCAGTCGTGTCCAACTCTAGGGCCCAGTGCTTATCTCCATTTCTTGGCCGAGGGAGTCAGCGTTGTCTGAAGACAATTTCTGTGGTCATGTGGCCAGGATGGCTATATGCCAAAGGACACAGAACGCTGTTGTCTTCCCACCAAAGTGGTACCTATTAATCTACTTGCATTTGCATGCTTTCAAAGTGCTGGGTAGGCAGGAGCCAGGGCAAGTAACGGGAGCTCACCCCGTTATACAGAGCTCAGGTCTCGAACCTGAGCTGTCAGCTCTCCAGCTGACAAGCTCAGCAACTTTAACCACTGAGCCATGGTGCCCCCATCTTAATACAGTAGATAGAAACAAATAATGGGGATGGAGATGCTCCTCCTTTCTTTCCAGAAGTGCAGTTGGGTGCCACATAAACAGACACCCTGCAGGATTAGGGGCAACCTTGAAACTGGCCAGCCTATCATGGTCGTCATTATATTTATCAGTTAATGCGTCACTGTCTTTCCTCCAGACACTCAAGGCCTCTCCCACAGCCCTCCTTCCTCCAATTTTCTCCCATAGCACCAACCCAGTCAGGCAGGCTGGGCTGAGAGAGCGCAACTAGACTAGACAAAAATCAGCCAGGAAGGTTCCGTGGCACAGGAGGAGTTAAATTTGGGACTCACTCGTCTTAGTGAGATGATGATGATGATTTTTTGCAACATCACACTGATTTGTCTCAAGAATTTCCCCAAACTCCAAATGTGTCCCAATGAGCCCAAAAGATGCCCATCTCTGTCCAGGGCCCCTTGCTACTGTCTTTAAGTGCGGATTGCAGAATGAAAAAAGCTCCCGGAGAATGTTGCCTGGGAACGTTAGCTTTTGTCAGAGTGCAAAAGGAAACTGCAAAGAGCAAGGAAACTGGACTCGCTCCTACATTCCTTTTCTTTTCCTTGAGTTTTCTCAGAAGATACTGAAATATGGAGAATTTCTGCATTTCCCCCCACAAATAACCAGTGCTCTATGATAGCTGAGAGGAGGTTACCAATCACCCTTCACCACATCTAATCCTAAAACAGGGCAAGCAGAGCAGAGCAAAATCATGGGGATGCAAGTCATTTTCAGGACAGCCGGACAGCACAACCAGAAGGATGCTGTGCCTGACCCTGCACCTTTCCCAACCGGCCTCCCTTAAAGGCACCAAGAGGGATTTCCCTACAGTGGACTAAGATGACAAATCAGCTGCTCAACAGGAAAAGAAACAGCCACTTCACGCTCAGAAAGTTGTAAGGTTGACCTTTAAATGCGTTTTAAGGAAAATGCAGGTTATATGAATTGGGCACAGTCAGTGCAACACTATGCTGTAGACCAGTGGTTCCCAACCTGGGGGTCGGGACCCCTTTGGGGGTCGAACGACCATTTCCCAGGGGTCTCCCCGGTATCCTCAGCTCCTCCCCACTGCCACAAGCCTGGCCATATCAACTCAACTCGCCCGAGCCCTCCGACTGGTCGGGAGAGGTGCCATTCGGTGAGAGGAGTTTGTGACGCCTGGCGGCCAAGCTTTGACGGCATCAGATAAGGGGCCAGCTTTGCTTTGAATTCTGGGAGTTGAAGTCCAAGCACCTTAAAAGTTGCTGAGATTGAGAAATATTGCTGTACACTTGTTGGTTATCAAGTCTAAATACAGAAGCAGACTTGTTGTGGAAGATGATATTTCTTGTGCTCTTGCAAAGACTGGCCCGAGAATTTCTGATCTGGCATAATTACATATTGTTTTTGTGATTAATCGCTATGCTTTAATTATGTTCAATTTGTAACAATGGAAATACATCCAGCATATTAGATATTTACATTGCGATTCATAACAGTAGCAAAATTACAGTTATGAAGTAGCAACGAAAATAATTTTATGGTTGGGGGTCACCACAACATGAGGAACTATATTAAGGGGTCGCGGCATTAGAAAGGTTGGGAACCGCTGCTGTAGACCCTCTCTAGCAGTGCAGGATTATTCCTGCAGGAGGATCATTACAAAAATTGTGAAAACAATCTGGAATCCCCCATTCCCCACAAAACAAAACAAAACAAGCAAAAAGCAAAGCACTAATGTATTTACAGTAGGCACCAATCCTTCCTGGAATGATCCTGCCATTGGCTAGATGAGCTTCCGGGTGGCCCTACTGGCCTGAAAACCCAGGATTTGAAACAAGCAGCCACTGCCTCTCCGCTTGCTTACCTACCACCCCCTTCAGTCTGTTGCTCGCCTTGAAGCACAACTCATGTGCATGCACTGCAACCCTCCCCCCCCATAAACCGGTCCCGTTAAGAAAATTAGCACATTATCCCGCATAATACGCCCCCCCCCACTCAAGAAATCTTTCTCCTAAAGAAACGGCTCTGGTTGTCTTCTCCAGTCTGCCTGAAATCTAAGGAATAACTTACCAGCTATGGATGCCTCAAAGCCCATGTCTTCAATTGAGTTTTTTAAATCGGCTGGAGAGGTCAGTGTTGGGTCATATTCAATAGTCCCATTACGGTCCCGCAACGACACACAGACTGACTTCACACCAGGTTTCTGTGAAATGAGCCCCTCAATTGACTGCACGCAGGAGTGGCAAGTCATTCCTTCGATGCGGATGACGGTCACCAGCATCAGGGGGTGAGGCCCAATGCTCTGAACAGCTGCTGGAAGAGAAGACTTTGATGGAGATCTGGAGTTGTTCAGGTGCTCGGCCATTTCGTGTGCGTCCAAAACACAGACCTTGAAAGTCCCCGGGGAGACAGCTTCAATTGCCCTTTTGAGCGCACTGAGGCTGATGAGGCTGGGGTTATACTGGACGACGGCCGACTTCTCTTGCAAAGACACCGTGATGCTGGTCACCGAAGGAAGTGCCAAGAGGCTGCTCTGAATGTTGGACACACACGAATTGCAGTGTATGCCATCCACGCGGAAGGCGGTGGTCTTCACATTCAGCTTGCCTTCTGAACTTTCCTGCGGGGTCCTTTCCGAGTGTTTGGTTTGGCTGCTCTTGAGCCGCACTAGGTCAATAGAACCGAGCTGGAGCGGTTTAGGCATTTTCTTTATGGAGGCAATGAATCCTGCCGCTTCTATTTGCTTCTTTATTTCTTCTGATGTAATGATGTGAGGCTGGTGAGTGACCACGGCTTCCTGATTATCCAGGGAAACTGGAAGATAAATGAAAAGGGGTTGGCATGATTCCCCTCTTGGTATTCCATAAAATATTTATCCATAAAAAGACTTTCTGTAGGTTAATGGTCTAGTTAACTCGAGGAGCTGGAAATCAGGGACTCAAAACCTAGCCCAGAGGCTTCTGTTTTCTGAGAGTGGGTGGTTCTGAGTAGAGGCGTGAGAAAAAATGAGGGGAAAAAATGTGCCGTCTGTTCCTCTCCACCCCCCTTCCTCCCCTCAGCAGCTCTCCGCATGTCACATCCCACCAACCAGCCAGCCACTACTTTTCTGCTCCTCCTCTGCTCCTCTCTCTCCGTAGTCATCCCCGATATCCTTGGGCAGTGCTTCTTAATCTTGGCAACTTTAAGACCAGGGGGATTTCAATTCACAGAATTTCCCACCAGAATGGCTAGCTGGGGAATTCTGGAGTTGAAGTCCTCACATCTTAAAGTTGCTACAGTTGAGAATGAATCTCTTTGGGGCTTTTTGCCAGACTTGTTCATTCCATGCCTGGATAAAAAGCACAACAGCGGTTTCATTCTGAACATGGCTGAAAAAGCTTGATGGGCCACCTAAAGCCAGCTGGAAGAGTTTGCGTGCTGATACTTCCAAGCAGTCCGAAGGCTTTTCAAACAGGTGACGCCCAGAGTACTTGACACAGGCAATTTTGGGGTTAGACTATTCAGTCATGGAGCATTTTGCACAGCTTTACCTGGAAAGCATCCTTTTGTTCAGCTAAAAGACTATGGAGGAACTTGCAGACTCTATCACTGCTGTGACAGCAGGCAACAGAAATGAATCCCAGAGCAAAGTGGAATTTAGCTTTTGGAGTGGAAGTGCCAGGATCTGGAGCAGTTACATCATGCCATGAAGGCTGGATGAGTCTCTGCCTACTTCTTCCAGTTTTGAAAGAACCCCCATCCCCTCTCTTCTTGCTAATCCTAGTGACTTACTAGAATGAGGGGGAAAATTATTTCAAATCTGTATGGTCTCAGCATAGGTTCTGTTTGAGAATAGAAAAGGTTGGATGTTACCTTTTAGAAATACTGTAGCTTTCTGAATGGTGGCTTTATGAGGGACCTAGAGGTGGATTTCTCCATAAACAGAATTGTCATCCATATTTTTGTACCTCTTGGAAATTAACTTAACTATTCAGGTTATACTGGAGAATGGATGAAAACGGTTTAAAAGGACAAAAGCTCCAAAGTGCTCTATTTTTAATTACCTTTAATTCGCTTGACCCCTTGCAATTTGCCAATTTTTCCTTCAATGGTGCTCGCACAGGAATGGCAGGTCATCCCCTCTATTTTCATTCTTAGCACCATGTCATTTATTTGGTTTAAACTTACATCTTCCCATGTTCCTGCATTTTTATCATGCATTGCATTGTCCAAATTTAATCCCGGTACTATTTGATTAATCTGTTTGCTATTTAGAATAGAAGAGATAAAGGTTACAACTAGAGTTGTTTTGTCAGAAGAGATTTTCACATCCAGAATGCCTTTAATCTTTAGGAGGTCGGCACGAATCTGTTCGCAGGTTAGAGTTGCCTGGGCGGGAATTGTAAGAAAAGCGGTGTCATGTGGAACGAACTGTGGGTTGGTGTCGCCAAGAACAGCATCAAACCCCATGTCTTCAATGGCTTCCTGGAGTGACTCTGGGATTTGCTCTTTGGAGTTGTAAACAATGGTGGCGCTCTTCTCATCCAGAGAAACCTTGCGGAGGAAGAGAAAAGGCAACTGAGCCAAGCAAGATTAAGATGGTCTTAAACTGGCATTAACACGTCAAGGAGCTTTGGCTTATTACACTGACACCCTGAATGGCAATTTCACTCACCTGAGAAGGAAGTGTAAGACGGTACCTATGAAACCATAAATTAACTCGGATTTATTTGTAAGACAAGACGACTAGCTACAGGGTGAGCCACAAAAGCAGCAAAACGATTTCAGAAATCTCTCACACAATAATACAGGATACATTTCTCACATGAACTTTCTACAGCGTCTTAAGTATACATTACAATCTATATACAGTACCGTAGTGCCAGATAAAGATTAGCCTAATCTTCAACTGTCATGCCCAGAAAGTTAAATAGCTGGCTGATGTGGAACATGACGTTACATTTAATGCTACACCGACTTGTGGTGGGCTGTGTATAGGGCCATAGGTTGGGATGAACAGAGCAAACCCCCCCCCCCCCGCTCCTCAATTTTTAAAAATATTCTGTGGCATCTAACTGGTGGGTATTTAACTAGGAAAATGGACTTTGAAATTTCACACACATCGAAAAAAAGGAAAGCGTACTTTAAGGGAAGGAGTGGCAGAATCTGGGGAGGGAGTTGAAGAGAGATAGTCAGAATCTCAACGTAGACACAAGTGGACTAAGTCCAACCCCTCTTTAATTCTGTTGACCCATTTCTACTCCAAACAGGGGCTAACGTAGTTGAGAATATCCCTGGGCATCAGTCTAATTGGACCTTCATGTGTGGACCTGATTTTTCATGTCTGATACAAACTGCCATGTAGTTTAATGTTAGTATGTTAATGATTGTTTAATGTTAAGTATGTTCATCTTTTAATAAAAAGTTACAAACACACCAGAAATAAAGAACTAAACACTGTCAGGATGGAATGGCAAGTAGACAAATATACTGTACATGCAAAAAGGAAAAAGGGAAATGGTGATGAAGCCCGCAGGAGAAACTAAAGGAGCTCCCTAAATAGCTTGACTTATGATTCTGGAATCTGGGGCAGCCGAGTGAAGGGTTCCCCTCAGGTGGAAAGCTCAGGATGGGTCCCACGCCAAGTGTCCAAAGGCAAAAGAAACTGGGCCAGGGAGGTGGATAATCAAAGCCCTGCGTAGCTTCCCTTGCAGGACTCCTCCCAAAACAACCTTATTACTACTCTGCTTTTCTTCCATTAACCCATAGCAAAAAGAGACTTTGACGGTTTGAATCTTAAGCAGGGAACAACAGTTCCCAACCTATAGTCCGGAGATCACAAGTGTACCAGGAAGGTAGCAAAATCAAAATGTTTTTCAAAGGACCTCAATCTCTTGACAAATCTCAGAACACGTTGGCATTCTCACCCAAACTCTTGCATCTTGTGACATTTGGTAATTTCAGAATATTGCAGCTATTTTAGAAACTTAAATGAATGTTATTTTATGTGCCATAGATACTGTAAGGGAAAAACACATGCCAGGGCACACATATAAGCTCTAGGCTGGGTTCCATGAGGGAACTAGGACAGGATACAGGCTTTCCCAATCTAAGTTTAGACTCTAATTGCTGGATTGCTGGGCTATAAATCCCAGCAAACCAAAAATTTCCATTTAACACCTCAAGGTTCCTGTCATACCAGTGATTTCTCCATCCAAGCCGTAGAAAAAGCCTCTCCCTCTTCCTCTCCTGGGTAGAATGCCTGGCTGGGATTAAAACGGATATGCTGCTCCTGAGAGCCTCTTCTAGCGGAACAAGCACCTACTCCTCTTAGCCTCTTTACTTTTGTAAAATACACAGCACAGGTAAGTAGGAACTTGGGCCCCGATTCTTTGGCAAAAAAGTCAGGCTTCTGCTGAGATACCAAGATTGCAACAAGTAGGAGGAACTTTTCTGAACTTTTACCCCTCATAGATTTACTAACGTCAGGAACTCTCTCATAATACCTAAAACCTGATTTTGTTTTTCAGCAGACTGTCAACATATCCTGCTGCTTCAATTTCTAAAAGGGCAAATGGACATTACTGGAAAGCCCATTGAATTAACAGCAAATTTTCCATTTGCCATAGGCAAAACACAAGCTAGAAGCCCCCGTGTAATCTAATTACACAAAGGTAATCATTTTTAAAATGTTGCAGTTTCTTTCTTCCGCCTTCAGCTATAGTATCATGGATTGATTTACTGCCAATTATATGGAAGATAACCAAATTCAGGCTCTCTGAATTGCACGTCCTCCCCCCCCCCGCCCCCTCTTAAGAATACTGAATTTAAAACCTGTCAAGATTATTCTGCTAAGCTGCGTGGAAAAGCAGTCCTCCCCTACTGCCCCCCATCTAGCCTCTGATCTGTAATAAAATCAAAATTACTTACTTTAATGACGTGAACTCCATTTAGTTTCCCAACATGCTGCTCAATTGTCTGCACGCAAGAACTGCATGTCATTCCCTCCACCTGAACAACAATTGATCTGGCCCCTGATGATGGATCCATTCTTTTATCCTTTTGCATTCCTGAAAATTAGAAAGAAAAAGATAATGGCACAAATCAAACAAAGACACAAATCAGATGCCTCATTTATATGGAAATGACAGAACACCTACAAGAAAACCTCCAGGAACAATGGAGACCAGATATTCTTTGCCTGGCCTCATTCACGGGGCTATTGGAAAATGAAAAGAAAAGGGGGAGTTGGTTGCCTTGAGCTGCTTGGAGCACAGAAAGAGGCAGAGCAGAAATGAAATGAGTATATAAATAAGCAAAGCAAAGGGTGTGGCAAGGGGAGTGTAAACTGCACCATCTATTTCCGAAAGCAAAGCATTTACAAATGCTAATGAGAAGTAACCGGGGTTGCTCAAAAGAAGCAACAGGAATAGGTACAAGACTGACAAGTTTATTTTCACTGGTATGTGGGAAACCCTTCAGAGTGACCCAAATAGCAAATGTGGAATATGCAATTACTCCATATGACTAAACCCTTGTTTACATTAATTCTCAAAGTGACAGTACTCGATCATCCAGAATGTGCACAGATTTTTATTTACCTTTTGCTTAGTAGAGTTTCCCTGTAATCTCGCAGAACTGAAGGCCGACCTATTCCGTGCTTATTGATCAACCAAATAATGAAGGATCCTAGATAACATAGTGGGTGCTTGAAGTGCAGACCTGTCTAGGTGTGTCTGGATATAATTCACTGCAAACCACCTTAGGAACCAACACATTGGAAGTCATAATCTGGATTGAATAAAACCAGATCCATAACTAAATGTGAATGTGATATTAGGGCACACTTTCAAACCTCTCCATTAGGAAGCAGATGAAGATACCCCATCTTTCCTTTTGCTATCACAAAAAGTAGGCAGGAGCATCAAGAGGTGTTCTCTCCAAACCCCCAAACAGGGTTCTGATTCAGTAAATAAGGAATATTGCCTTGATATTTAATAGTACAGGGTACATTATAAAATTACTGGAATCAAGTTTCCTACTACCGTAATCTATGGCTGGTTTCTAAAATTAGCTTGGGTATTATTAGTACTATAGCCCAAACTCTCCCACAGAACACAGAAATTATAGCAGAAAAAGTGTGATTCCTATTCTGGATTAGCCATCTCAATAATGATCTAAATAATTGTCTGTGTCTTTCAACGTTAATTTTTCACAGTTAACCACAAAGACAAAGTTTCTTAAGCATTTCCCCTTCACCTGCTGTTTACAGTTTACTGAGTACAAAAGCATCTGTTATTGCATAACAATGAGTCTAAAATTTTTAAATGCATTTTAACAGCAATTAAAGATTTAGAATTTTAGGTGGCAATTAAGTAGCAGGTGCAAATGAAGCTTTAACAAAAGAAGTTTCCATGTAAATAAACCTAACTGGGGGGAAAAGTCCAGCTAAAATGCACCATGGCTGAATGTGGTTTGCGCATGTTATATTCAAAAGAATGAGAGCGAGGTGGTTTTAGGGCTGACATCAGCGGTGGGTTGCTCCCAGTTCAGCCCGTTTCTGCGAACTGGTAGCGCCGGCGGCAGAACGCTCCGCCCACCCGCTTCTGAGCATGCGCAGAAGCGTCGCGTGCGTGAACCGGTAGCAAAGGGTTTTAGAAGCCACTACTGGCTGACATGCTGGGCTGGCCCTGCTCAGAACCCTCTTTTGACCCAGCCAAGGGAGATTCTTCTTAGCAGGACAAGCAGCAGGGGGAGGGCTGAAATGAATCTAATACAGGTAGCTTTCACCTAAATGAAACTTATTGGGACAGGCATTAAGTGATGTGGTCATAAATGCTGATGTCATATGACCACACCACTGAGTGATAGCAGTCGCTGTTGCCATTATGAAATGAGGACCGCACAGGTCATTAAGCAAAGACCTCGCCTGACTCCCTCGCCGATTATGCTTATGGGACGCTGGCAGGGAAGCCTGTAAATCATGATCACGTGACTGTGAGATGCTGTGACAGTTGGATACCTGGGCTGATTGCCAAGTGATCCCGAAGGCAGTGGTGCTGCGACAGCTGGAACTTCAGGGACTGGTTGTAACTACCTCTCATGAAGCATTATCACAGATTTGGTCCCTAAAACGCGGTTCAATGAGGACTACCTGTAAATAAGCTGCTGTAAATAAGGTTCCTGGGAGCTAAAGACAGCACACCATAAGGTTGTTGAGGTTCAGAGCAGAGCCAGGTTCCTTTTTAAAAAGTTTAAAAGGACTGAGGAGCTGATAAAAACAAAGGCAGGCTAGAGATAAAATTGTAAGAATGGTTCAAGTATTTCCAGGACTTGAAGAATGTTAGGCACAATGTAATTATACATAATTCACTAAACTTAACTAGGGACCATGCACATATTTTCAGAACGCTCTGGAGAAAAGAGATCACCAGAGTCAAATCTAATCAAATAACAGGGGGAATAAATCAGAATTTCTTCAATTTAGACCTGCACAAATAATATTCCAGCGAAGACCCCCTGCTTTACTTCCTGTTTTACTGTCATCCTAGAATCATATTCAACTTACTTTATAACACAACCTCATCTTCTGCAGATTTTACTGTTGTTTGTTATTGGTTTTATTGTTGTTATATACCGTATTTTTTGGAGTTATAAGATGCACCTTTCCCCCCCCCAAAAGAGGGTGGAAATGTTGGTGTGTCTTATACACCGAATACAGCCATTTTTGGCCTCCCAAAGCCCCGCAAGTCCCATTTTTGCAAAAAATGGGCCCATTTTTTGCAAAAACAGGGTGCACAGAGGGTTTGGGAGGCCTGCAGAGTGCTTCTGGGGGCTGGGGGAAGGCAAAATCGCTGTTTTTGCACAAAATGGGTGAAAAACAGGCTGTTTTTCGCAAAAACGGGGGCGTTTTTGCCTTCCCCCAGCCCCCAGGAGCTCTCTGCAGGTCTCCCAAACCCTCTGCGCGCCCCGCTTTTCGCAAAAACAGGCCTGTTTTTCACACGCTTTTGCAAAAAACAGGGAGCACAAAGGGTCTGGGAGGCCTGCAGAGTGCTCCTTGGGGCCGTGGAGGACAAAAACTTTTTTTTCTTACTTACCTCTTCGAAATCTTGGTGCGTCTTATACACCGGTGAGTCTTATGGTCCGAAAAATACAGTACTTGCCCAGAATTGCTTAAAATGGGTGGTCATGTAAATCTTTTAAAGAAATAAAAATAAACAAATAGGACCCCTTAATCCCAGGTCTGGGAATAAAGTCAAGTTTCCTACCTGATATCAGGCAAAAGTTGTCTGGGTCTCTGGGGGCATGCAGTACCAAAGGACAAGTCTGGCAATGGAGAAAGCCGACTTCTTAGGTCCCAAAAGATGAGATCATTTGAATGGACCTTCTGGTCCATTCAGGCCCATTCTACCTAATTCTACTGGGCAGGCAGAAACCATAGGAAATAAACGGTCTCTTGAATAACCAGGCCCTGTACTGCGAAGGGCTTCATAGGTGGTAACCAATACCTTGAATTGCGCCCAGAAGCCAACTGGTAACCAATGCAGGTTGCAGAGCAGTGGTGGCACATGAGGGTATTGTGGTGTGCCCGTCACCCCCCCCCCCATGCCTTAGGGGCATGAATAATTTTTTTGAATGACTTCCCAATCTAGCAGTGGCCACAACCATATTGTGCAAAAGCCCTCCTGACATCAGCTGCCACCTACTCTTTGCGCACTTGGCTTTGTGTTTGGTATTGTTGCACAAACAGAATTAGACAAAACAAGTTTTTCAGAGCAAGAGGTTTGGTGAATGTATTATCACAGAAAATGAGCTTTTGTGGCTTCACAAGTGTGGCAGAAATAACATTTACAACTTTTATTTTTCTACAAGTCAGATATGAGCCATACATCTTATGATTCTTGACAAATATATTTTATTTTTTCTTTATGTACACTGAGAGCATATGCACCAAAGACAAATTCCTTGTGTGTCCAATCACACTTGGCCTATTCTATTCTATTCTATTCTATTCTATTCTGTTCTGTTCTGTTCTGTTCTGTTCTGTTCTGTTCTATCCTATCCTATCCTATCCTATTCTTGATGATGATGAACAATTCAGGACGCCTGTTAATATGAAGTTCAACATTACACCCCCAACACATTTGTGGTTGTAGCAAGAAAAATGTGCAGGTGGAAGCAAGGTGGGGAAAGCATTAGAGAACACAGGGTTGGGCAGATCACACCCTTTTTAGCTACACTTTCTAAGATTTTGGGTGAACAAGAAGAATCCCAAGGGGGGGGAGAAATGCTCATTTATTTTAAAAGGGGGCCAGCAGCACTTCTGCCATGGGCACCTGCAAGGACAGATGGAAGATAGTGTCCCTCCCCAGACATTTGTCTCTGCTAATATGGAGGAGAGGAAGAAATATTAACAAAAATCAATTATCTATTTATGCCAAGATTTGATATTCCTTAAGGGAATTAATATGTCAAAATCACCCCATGCTTGCTACCACGCATGAATACTAACGAAGTACATACAGAGAAACAAGATTGGGGGGGGGGGAAACAAACAAGTGAGACCCTTGTCTGCTTACTAGCATGAATGTGGTGGAAACCCCCACTGCCAATCTTGGATTAGAAACACATGGAAAATGGGAAGGAGGGAATTAATGCTTTGATTTAGGACAGTGTTTCCCAACCTTGGCAAGTTGAAGATGTCTGGACTTCAATTCCCAGAATTCCCCAGCCAGCGAATGCTGGCTGGGGAATTCTGGGAGTTGAAGTCCAGACATCTTCAACTTGCCAAGGTTGGGAAACACTGATTTAGGAGGTGGTTAATGCTGCCTTACTTGAGGGCAAGAGGCCATTGTCCTTGAAAAAGCCAAGACTGCCCTCTCCTTGGTTGAAGGCATCTCTTGAAATGTAGCTGCCTTGGGTGTCCTCCTGGATTAACAGCTACTCCTAGGAGTCTTTGCCCAGTTTTTATTTATTTCTCATACATCTTTGCAGATGTAATCTCAAGACTCTCAGCAGCTAACAAAGTATAAAGAGACAATAAATATAAAAAGATGAAATGCAACTCAGGTGCCAGGTGTGGCCCCAGATGAACTAGGAAGCCCCAAGGACAGTGACTGACTCGCATCCTCATCACCACCAGCTTCGCCACCTGAACACCCTGCCTCTGAAGCCGCCTTCGCAGACAACCTGGAAGCTGCAGTAATACAAAATGGATCCGCCACAATGAGAATGACTAGGCCAGTGATGGCAAACCTTTTTTTCCTCAAGTGCCAAAATAGTGCGTGTGTGCGCTATTGCACGCGCATGCGTGCCCACACCCATAATTCAAAGCCCCCCACTCACCCCACCCCCCCTGCACATGTGTGCACAACCCCCCCACTCACCCATTTCCCGACTTCCAGTGGGCCCTGTAGGCCCATTTTTTGCCCTTCGCAGGCTCCAGAGGCTTTCTTGGAGCTTGGGGAGGGCAAAAACGCTCCCCCGGCCACCCTGGAGGCCCTCTGGAGGCCAAAATCGCCCTCCCAGACCCTCCGTGCAAGCCAAAAATCAGCTGGCGGGCTCACACATGTGCGCTGCAGCTGAGCTAGGGCAATGGCTCGCGTGCCGGCAGATATGGCTCCGCGTGCCACCTGTGGCACCCGTGCCATAGGTTCGCCATCACTGGACTAGGCCCATTCTGGGGTCATGGCCCTTGCTACCAATAGGTTTCTAAGTCAGCTCCAAGGTGCTGGGCTACCATTTCTAAAGCCACGCAGAGCCTGGCTGCAGGAGACCGACTCTCCTGAGGGGAATCCACCCAACTTCTTTGCAGACCCACCCTGTCAGTACTATGTTTAAAACTGATTGGGTTACTAATGTATAAATAAACCACTAATCTGTTTGTGTTAAAAGGTGGTATTGCTTTAAATTGTAAGCATTGTAGGCTTGCTGATTGTTATAAAAGAGAACAGGTTAGCTTGAGTAATTTGTGCGTCTGTGTGCTTAATGGTTGCTTCTACTCATTGCTCCTATATCTGGTTACTGAAGATTTAAGACGCTACCAAAAGAAGTTCAAGGTTTTTGATGAACTGTTTGTTGAGTGAATACCTAAGTGCTAAGAGTTTGGCTTTGTGTCTGTATATTAAATAGCTACAATAACTGTTTGCTATTGCCAAAAGAAGATAAGTTCAAGAAAGATTCTTCGTGGACTGTTTGCTTTGAAGTTTTACAAGTTTATTTAAGTAAATTATATTTAACACTTTGAAGACTTCTGCTTATTGACTCTATAGTATCGAACAGCAACACCACATTCCGTTGCGTATACTCAATTTCAAAAAATACATAACCTCAACACACCCCTTCTCTCCATTGGTCTCCCACACTACAAAATGAATGTATGTGAATGTACTCTCTTTTCTGATTTTCAACAAGATTGTTAAAACAGGCCTTTGAAGCTTGATGAAATAAGGATTTTTATGGTGATAGGATTTATGTTTTCTTTGGGGTTGTTGAAGTCTTGTTTTTTGTTGCTGCTTTGATTGCCATTACTTCCATTTATATCTTTTAATCCTACATAAATGTATGCAAATAATAGCACTAGCAATATTATCCCTCAACAATCAGGATCCTCATTTTACCAACCTTGGAAGGCTGAGTCCAACTTGAGCTGGTCAATAAATATATGCATTTAGTAACATAAGTATATGTACAAGGATTTTCTCTTCAAACACAAAACACCTATAGCAAGTGTAAAGGAGTTAAATGATGCCAGTATCAATTAGATTGGTTTGTTATGAATAGATTGAGTTCAAAGCTGAAAGGATATGCATATATGAAAGAAATATATATACATGAAAATTTATTTTTCTCTCTCTCTTTTTTTCTCTTTTTCTCTTTTTCTCTTTTTCTCTCTCTTTCTTTCTTTCTTTCTTTCTTTCTTTCTTTCTTTCTTTCTTTCTTTCTTTCTTTCTTTCTTTCTTTCTTTGGCCCAATACTCTTCAATATCTTCATAAATGACTTAAATGAGGGAATAGAAGGGGAACTCATCAAATTTGCAGATGACACAAAGCTGGCAGGAGTAGCCAACACCCCAGAAGAACTCAACTTGTGTGAGCAGCGGGTTGGTAGGTATTTGCGCGCATCTGCACCAGCTTGCCACTTGCACATCCCAATTTCCTTCCCTCCCCCCCCCTCAGCCAGCCACCAAGCCGCAAAGATTGGGGATGGCTGAACTGAAGACCTCCAAGGTCCCTTCCAGCTCTATTCGGATTGATTGATTGAGACATGAGTCTACAGCTGAAACAGGCTGTATTTCTCCTTGCAATATTGCATAGATGAAAACCAAATAAAAGATTTAAAAGCAGCAACTTTCAAGGACCCTGAATTCCAAATAAGTGCATTTGCATTTCAACTTTTTGCTAAGATTTTGTAAAAATGCATTACATGTTACGTTGCAAATCCCATTGCTTGCTTATTATTCACACAAGAAAAACCCTGCAAACAGGGTGAACGTAGGAAAACCTAGGTAAGTCTTATTTCCAGCTAAACCAACAACTGATTGCCTTTCCCCATAAATGTAAAGAAAACCAGGTATTTAACCTAATTTCCAATTGTACCACACTATTTGCAGCTTTTATAATCCAATTTATAACTTAAGATGATTTAAGAAAAGGAGAAAGGAAAGGAAAGCCTTTAAAATAAAATCATAAAAGCACAATAAACCAAATCACGGAAGTAAAGCTATCTTAAAACAAGTAAAGATTGAAAAGAGTTGGATTTTTTAATACAAAAGTATTTTCCTGGTAGGAAAATAATAAGCACAGAGGATATTCTGCCTCCATCTCCTGCCCTTTGCTCAGCAAGGCCATTTAGCCATTTTAGACCTCCACCTGGATTCTACCACCTGGGAGGGGGGTCCTTGAGATTCCCAGCCCCAGCATAACCTCAGGGCCAAAGGCAGACAGCAGTCTCCCAGTCTGAATTGATCTGCATTCAGAGGTGGCATTCAATGTAAACAGGCCACAGGAACTGAGAGGGTGGGATCAAAGGAAGAATTAATGGCTTTCTCCATGGAGTGGGGCTATTGGAGGAGATACCCAAGAAGTTTTCTCAACTTTAGCAACTTTAAGATGTGTAGGCCTACCTACCTACCGGTAATTGTTTTGCGACAGACAATATAATCTAGAAATGTCCTTAAAATAAAAAATATTCTCCTCTAATTAACTTTAATAACCTCTGAAGCCCTGTTTTTGCAAAGCAGGGTTCAGCCTCAAATATGATGCAATATTTCATTAAAAAAAGGAAGAAGTAAAAAGCTCCTTCAAAGTTTTTCTTCATGCGAGCATAAAGAAGGAAAAAAGATGTTTCCTCTGTCTTCCATTGCACATGAAGGCAGATTGGCTTCCTAAATTAAACTTTATGCTTTAGAAATGGTTTAATGCTTCTTTTATTTCAAAGCACTTTCCTTACATATTGCTGCATCCATGTAGTCTGAAAAAAGAAACACGGAAGGAAGGAAGCAAACCAAGGAACATGTTTAGGAAACGGAAGGAAGGTAAAAAGCGGCTGCAACGGGCAGAAGAGGCGCCGCAAAAGGGAGCTCAGGGCAAAGGACAGGACTGGAAAAGCAACACCGGGCAAGGCAGGAGGGATTTCCTTTCTTCCCCTCGAAATAAGAGACCTCTTATCTCGGGCTCCTTTTGAAAACACCCTCCACAATTTGTCCCTTGGAAGGAGGGAGAAGGCCGAAAAGCGGAATCTCCCCGCCCAGGAGACGCAGAGCCCGAAAAGAAAAGAAACGTCCCCGGCAACTTTGAGGCTGGTGGACTGCAAGTTCCAGGCTCCGCAGCCCGCATGGGGAATTCTGGGAGTTGCAGTCCCCTCGAAAGAAAAAGAGAGGGAGAGGGAAAGGGAGAGGGAAAGAGAGAAGGGAGGGAGGGAGAAGGAGAAAGAGAGAAAGAGAAAGAAAGAAAGGAAGGAGGGAGGGAGGGAGAAAGAAATGTCCCCGGCAACTTTGAGGCTGGTGGACTGCAAGTTCCAGGCTCCGCAGAACGCATGGGGAATTCTGGGAGTTGCAGTCCCCTCATAAGAAAGAGAGAGAGGGAGGGGGGGGGAGAGAGAGAGAAAGAAAGGAGGGAGGGAGAAGGAGGGAGAAGGAGAGAGAAAGAAAAGAGAGAGAAAAAGAGAAATAATAATAAAAAGTAAGAGAGAGAGAGAGAAAGGAGGGAGGGAGGAGAAAGAAAGAGAGAGAGAGAGAGAAAGGAGGGAAGAGGGGCGCGCTTCTCTCTTCCGTCAACGGGACCCCCAAGCCCCCCCATCAGGCTCCTTTTGCTAAGGGAGGTGGGGGGTCTTCGAGACAAGCCCTCCCTCCCCCCCTCACAGCCGGTCAGACTGAAGAAGCCGCCGAAGTCCCCGCAAGACAAGAGGCTCCTTTGCCCCACAGGGCAGGACCCCCTCCTCCCTCTCAGCTTCCCGCCGACCACGGGGCCAAGGAAGGCGACCCGGAGCCCGGAGGGAAGAGCCTTGGGGGGGGGGGTCTCGCTTCCTCAGGCGCCGCGCCTCCGCCCAGCCCGAGCCCGCCGTACCTCAGCCGCGGCCCATCCCGCGCGCGCGCCGCCGCCGGACTTCTCCCTCCTTCCCTGCCCAGCGTCGTCGGCTCGGCCACGCCCCTCCGGCCACGCCACGCCCCTCCCGCGCGACGGTTGCTACGCTCTACACGCCGCCCTGAAGGCAAGCGGAAGGGAGCGGCGTCACGTGGACGGGAAGGTAGTCAAGTGACCTGGGTCACATGATGCAAGCCGGATGCGGGGCGAATCTACTTTAATCTCCCGGGCTTTGGACCCCTGCAAGGCCGGGGGGGGGGGGCTGCGGGTGTAACCCACGGACATTCCCCCCCCATCCGTCGTGGTCGTCATGGCATTGGGCTGACATCACGTGATACACCAAGTTGTGCCCCAGGTTCTGGCCTCAATGCAAGCAAATGACGTAAAGGAGCCCCCCCCCCTTCGACCTGTTGCAACGGCCCGGAGTCTTTGGAGGTTTTGGCGGGAAGCGTGTTTTAATCGTAAGGGAAAAAAGCACCAGAGGGGCTAATTCAAACTTGGAACGATGGGCCCCATCCAACAACATGAATTTTAATATGGAGAAAAGCAAAGCTTTACATAAGGTACAAGTACAAATTAGGCGAGACCTGCCTCAAAAAACAGTAACTGTGAGAGGGACCTTGGAGTCCTAGTGGACGATCACTTAAACATGAGCCAGCAGTGTGCAGCAGCAGCCAAAAAAACTAATACAATCCTGCATAAACAGAGGCATAGAATCAAAATCACGTGAAGTATTAGTACCACTTTCTAAAACCCTAATAAGGCGCCACCTGGAATACTGCATCCAGTTTTGGTCACCACATTACAAAAAAGATGCTGAGACTGGAAAAAGTTCAGAGAAGAGCAGCTAAGATGATCAAAGGCCTGGAAACTAAAACAGATGAAGATTTGGGTTTGGCTATATGAAGATTTGGGTTTGGCTAGCTAGTCTAAAGAAAAGAATTAGGGGGGGGGGACATGATAGCAGTATTCCAGTATTTGAGGGGCTGTCTAGTCTATTGAGACTGGACATTCACTTGTCTGGAATGGGATAGGGTCTCCTGCTTAGCAGGGGTTTTTATTTATTTTATTTTTTTATTTATTTGTCAAACATGTATAGGCTAGTAGTAGTTTGTATAAACATAAGTAAAAAGTAAGGATAAAAGAGGACAGTAGGACAGGGACGGTAGGCACAGTGGTGCGCTTATGCACGCCCCTTACAGACCTCTTAGAAACGGGGAGAGGTCGACTGTAGACAGTTTAAGGTTAAAGTTTTTGGGGTTTGGGGAAGAAACCACAGAGTCAGGTAGTGCATTCCAGGCATTGACCACTCTGTTGCTGAAGTCGTATTTTCTGCAGTCGAGTTTGGAGCGCTTTACATTTAGTTTGTATCTATTACGTGCTCGTGTGTTGTTGCGGTTGAAGCTGAAGTAGTCATTGACAGGTAGTACATTTTGGTATATGATTTTATGAACTACATTTAGATAAGATCGGAGACGACGTAGTTGTAAATTGTCTAATCCCAGTATTTCAAGTCTGGTGGCATAAGGTATTTTGTTGTGAGCGGAGGAGTGAAGGACTCTTCTTGTGAAATATTTCTGGACTCTCTTGATTGTATTTATGTCTGATATGCAATGCGTGTTCCAGACAGGTGAGCTGTATTCCAGAATTGGTCTAACAAATGTTTTGTATGCTCTGGTTAGTAATGTAATGTTGCCAGAGAAGTTGGACTAGAAGACCTTCAAGGTTCCTTCCAACTCTATGTTAGAAGGTAATTCTGCCTGCACATGACCAAACCTTAAGATCAATTGCATACCAAGCCAGAATTGAGAAGACAGCATCCTTGGGCTCTGTCTGACCCTCGGTCACTCTATGGATCAGCATTCTCCATGCCTCTCTGTCTTGCACTGCCCCCTTCAGATCCGCCAGTGTCATCCTTTATAGTGTCAAGCCAGCAGGTACTAAGACAGTGTTTCCCAACCTTGGCAACCTGAAGATATCTGGACCAACTCCCAGAATTCCCCAGCCAG
Source organism: Diadophis punctatus similis (assembly GCA_023053685.1). Taxonomy (NCBI): domain Eukaryota; kingdom Metazoa; phylum Chordata; class Lepidosauria; order Squamata; family Dipsadidae; genus Diadophis; species Diadophis punctatus. Next base: position 15,844,585 of record JALIGW010000014.1, on the reverse strand, counting down.
CGAATGCTGGCTGGGGAATTCTGGGAGTTGAAGTCCAGATATCTTCAAGTTGCCAAGGTTGGGAAACACTGTACTAAGGCAACCTCTTCTCCTTTTTCTGCTGATCACTCCCAGCACGATTGCCTTTTCAAATGAGTTGGCTCTCGTGATATGACCAAAGTATGACATTCTCTGTTTGGCGATTTGGCTTCAAGTGATATCTTTGCTTTGTTATTTTTGCAGTCCATGGGATGCATAATAGTCATCTCCTGCATCATAGTTCAAAGGCGTCCAGACTTCTCCTGTCTGCCTTTTTCGGAGTCCCAAGTTTCGCAGCCATAAGTAGCAATTTGAAAAATTGTTGTATTAACTAATGTTAGCATTTGGTTATGAGACTGATGTCGTTACTCTTCCAGATGTTATTCATGCCAAATATTGCAGTTCTTCCAAGTGTTATATGCCTTCTGATCTCAGACAGCAACAGACAACTGCTGCCTCTGAAAGAAGCTGAAGAAACAGTGGACCAGCTGGTTAGTTGCTGCAAAAAAATCACACAGATTTTCTTGCAGCAACAAGCGAAAAGTCATGGCAAAGTAGCAACAATGGTGCATTGGAAGATCTGCAAGAAATACCATTTGCCTGCAAGCAAGAACTGGTGGGACCCTAAAACAGAGAACGCAGTAGAAAATGAGGAAGCTAAAGTTCTGTGAGACTCTAGAATTGAAACAGATAAGCACTTGGATAGTGAATTTTCGCAGTAGCTGGAGAGAGAAGAGAAGAGAGAGCTGAAGAAAATCACAAAATACAAAGACCTGCAAATAAAAGAACAATTATGGCAAGAGAAAGCAAAGATAGCACCAATAGTAATAGATGCCTCTGGTGCAATTCCAATACCTCTAGAGCACTTGAACACCATCAGCATTGACAAAATCACCAGGAGACCTAACCTTAATTTTCCTATGAAATGTAGATCAGGCAGGCTCGAAAATTATGCTGCTTCTACTCTGTTGTGGCCTCAACCGGTTGTCGGCCAAACCAGCTGCCAAGCTTTCGGGCCCTTTCTAAAGGCGAGGAGGGAGGGGCCAATCTAAATTCCAGCAGAATGATGCTCCAATTTGCTGATTTATTTATTTGTGAGATTTATATACCGCCTCACAGTGCAAGCACTCTCTAAGCGGTTTACACCATTAAGCAATTTATATATTTACATTGCCCCCAACAATCTGGGTCCTCATTTTACCTACCTCGGAAGGATGGAAGGCTGAGTCAACCTTGAGCCGGTGAGATTTGAACCGCTGACCTGCGGATCAGTGTCAGCTAAAGTGGCCTGCAGTACCTGCCTCTAACCGCTGCGCCACCTCGGCTCACCTGATTCCCCAGGGTCCTGAGCCCATGTAGGCAGAGCTCGTGGGGGCAACCAGGGCAGCATTTTTCACAAATCTTATTAAAAGACAGGAACTTTATCATTAAAATCTAATGTCTGTTTTCTTAAAAAAAAGTGGTACCAGACTCCTGATTTTATGGAACACGCTATTTCTTATCAGTCAAAATCTACGAAAATATCTTCTGCTTAGTCTTGAGTCAACGGTAAGCAAAGAAAATTTGTTTTGTGGGGCTGCTTTTCAAGACCATTTGGAAAGTCAAATTATTACTTTATCCCACCTTTATTATTTTTTATAAGTAACTCAGGGTTGTTAACATAATACTCCTTTCTCCTATTTTCCCCACAACCCTGTGAGTAGGTTGGACTGAGAGTGCCTGGCCCGAGGTCACCAGCCATGTTTCTTACCCAAGGCAGGACTAGGACTCACTGTCTCCTGGTTTCTAGCTGCTTGACTTCAGCCCTGCTTCGCTTCGATGGCATCCTGATATAAAGAGAGAGGGGAGAGGGAAGAGTAAGGAGATATAGGGAAGGGGGATGACAGGGACCAGAGATGCCAGCCTGGAACAGAGCCTGGCAGATCCAAGGACTCAACATGAGAATGTAATGCGAATGCCCACTGTTCTGTCCTCTCTACATGTTACTCTCTGGGCAGCTGGACATGCAGCTAAACCCACCTATCCTCCAATAAAACAGACCATGTACGTAGATCTGGATGCTTTATTAAAGGATGGGTGAAACTGGGAAAAATAGAAATACACACAATAAGAACCCAAATGCTAAACAAGCACAACACAAACACAGATAAATCTAAATCTCAGCAGCGATGCTGTGTGTATGGAATGTGGATTTTTGTCCTCAGATGAACATGTGCCACAGATTAGGCTGGATTCCTCCTGGGGCTTCTGTTTCCTTCTGAATGCTAAAGGAAATGGAGTCTGGCTACCCATAATGCACTTGTTTTGGGGCTGAGGGTTTATGGGTAATGACCCTTAAAGTGCCGGGTCAGCTTCCAAACAATATAGATTGGTATTTGGCCCCGCCCACTAGATGGGGCCAGAGAACAATAGTATATACATAAATTGTATCTGGGGGCATGACACCAGAGGTGGGTTCCTGCCTGTTCCTGCCAGTACGGTTAATAGCTGTTGTTCGGCGCAGAGCCGTAGACACTGCTGCCGTTCGCGGTGCGGGGGCTTTCCCCAGGCACTGCCGCCGCCCGCATGGACACCGCCAATTGCGTTCTTTTGCCCTCTGCGCATGGAGAACGCTTTGCGCATGCAGAACGCTTTGCACATGCACAGAGGGCAAAAGAACGCAATTGGCATCGTCCATGCGGGCGGTGGCAGCGCCCGGAGAAAGCCCCCGCGCCACGAACAGCAGCAGCATCTTCGGCTCTGCGCCGAACAACAGCTATTAACAGTACCGGCAGGAACCCACTACTGCATGACACCCAGCAAAGATCAAGGTTATGACTAACCAGATTGGGTTTCCTAATATAAAAAAGTAAAACTGTAAATCCAAGCTTGTAAAATATGTCAATGTTGCTTTAAATGAATCCAGGTTTGTTTGCTAATGACTATAAAGAGAGCAAGAAAGCGCATATGCAGAGGAGTGCACTTGGCTTGGCTTGACAGAGAGAAAGAGAGAGGTTTGCTTGATTAATTGTTGATTGCTCACTGTGTGAAGGACTAAAGATTTCTGAATCTAGCGTACAAAAGAAGTTCAAGGTCTTCTACTAGAGATAAGTAAAGAACGGACTGTTTATGTCATTGTGCTGTTTATTTTAAGTAAAGCTTATTTTCTACAACACGTTATCACTTATTGACTATATCAAACCACAACCACCCATTCCGCTACATAAACCCTGGATACTGCAATTAATTCCTTAACAAGAGAGATGCCAAACTTTAGGACTGTTACCAAAACACCTAGTTTGAACCCCATTGGACATTTACAAAAGTACCAAGTGGGGGGGGGAAGTAACGGGTTTACGCAGGTATATTCAGATCTGGCTTTGCTACGCTGTAACCACTTGGCTTGTAAGTTATACCTTTCACTACAAGGAGTCTAGGGTCTTTCTTTCCTGAACATCCAAGCTGGGAGAGGCCTGACACTGAGTGCCTTAACCACTAGAACAAACTGCCTCTAATGGTCCCGAATGCAGTACGAGGATGTTAGGCCTCCTTGCCACCAATTCTCCATGACTGCTTCATCCAGTGGGATTTGACCCCTTCTACTGCTTCCTCCCATTGAAATTTTCAGCACTATCCCATTTCTGAGAAATGGCAGCAAAGTGGAAGGGGTGGTGGTGGTATTTTGTTTTTCTGCAATGGTCTTCCCGTAGAGGTGAAATTGCTTCCCTTCATAGTCTTCCTGAAAAATGCAATGTCACTAAGTGAAGTGTTATGTAATTTTAATTTAACTTAATTTGAATTTTAACAATCAACATTTTATCATTGGGTTTTATAGTTGTAGTGAACCAGCCAGTTGCAAAATGTGACAGGACGTAAAATGAACAAGCAAATATTGTTACACGGCTTCTAGGTTCAACTTGTGGTCGCTCACTCAGTCTATTGAGGCAGATTTGGCAAGCCCCCACCCCACCCCGCTTTCCCACCGGGCTTTCCAGATAGATGTGGATAGAAAAGGGAAGAACCAGTCCTGGTCAACAACCAAGAAATAATTAGGGAGAGGCAAAAAATAAATTCCAACTGGACATCGAGGCACCCCAGGTTCTTTGGAATACCAGTGAATTTGAAGTGAACACCAAAATTTTACTGCTCATAATGTATATTTGTTCTTTCTCACACGCACACTCATCCATACAAACCCATGTCAAATGACCAAGGCTGGATTAAAAAATGATTCAAGGAGGGGTGGACTTTAAGGTCCCTTTTTATCCCCAGGTTTTTGCTTTGTTGATTAGCTGGGATTGGATTTCTCCCCCCACCCCATGTGCTGAGACCCAATTTACTTTGACTGGTTCAAGTGATTTGTTTTTCCTTCCATGACTTGTTTCGTTCTTATCTACCTTCCCAAAGGGATTTTTTACACATATTTCTGGCATTTTGTCCTCTCTGCTTATATGCTTGCTTCATCTTTAGGTTACAGTAGCTTCAATCTCATCTCAGCCTCACTCACAGTCTCCTTTCCTGCATGATTCCACCAAGTATCCCCTTTTCATTCTTCCAATTGTCCCAATTTCATATATTTCTCAATTATTTTTGTTCTGTTCCGAGCAGTTCAGGTAGGTCACAATTAGTGCAAGTGCAAAATTTGATTTAGTGCAATGTGTCAATTGATACCAGGTCACGCTGGAATAAAAATTCAGTTAGTGCAAGGCTAGCAACAGGGACAGTTGAGACAAGCACCTGCAGTTGTTGTTTGTGCAAAAAGTTCCAGGTGAGGAAGGCCCAGCAAAGACCAGGCTCCTTTTGAGAAAACAGGAGAACAGATATGCTTTGGATATGGGTTTATCCTCTTTTACTGTAATAGTGTGTTTTGTTAAAATAAAAATGTCTGGTTAAAATTTTGTCTATTTCCATCAAGCTGAAACCATTACCTTATTTTCCATAGTAGTATTACTTCAAATAGAGCAAATCCAAATAATGTGAACCTTTTGTGGAATTAATTAATCACAGTAATCAAAACACATTTGTAATCTTTTCTTAGGTCTGCTTTCCATTCAGTCTTTTGGGAAATGATGTCAGGTTCCAAAAACCAAAAAGACACATTCTGATTTTTCCAATCAGATTTTTTAAAGTTGTTCTTACCTCAAAAATCTTGCAAACTAAAGCATGCTACCACCCCCATAAAGCCGTGATGGCGAACCTATGGCATGGGTGCCACAAGTGGCACGCGGAGCCATATCGGTGGGCACGCGAGCTCAGGTCCGGCATGCATGTGTGCACCAGCCGGCTGATTTTCGGGCCTTCTGGGCCCACTGGAAGTCCGGAAACAGGCTGTTTCCAGCCTCCAGAGGGGGTGGGGAAGGCTGTTTTCGCCCTCCCCAGGCTCCTAGAAAGGCTCTGGAGCCTGGGGAGAGCGAAAAATGGGCGTGCCATTGCATGCTGGGAGCAGGGGGGGTCATGCGTGCATGTGCGGAGGTGCATGGAATTATGAGTGTGGGCACGCACACACGTGATCCCCCGCATCCCCCCCCTTTTGGCACGCGAACCAAAAAAGGTTTGCCATCACTGTCATAAAGCATTTCCGAACTATGAAGCAAGGGTGGTTGTCACTCTCTTTCTCTCACACAAACTATCTGAAGTGAGTTGTTTCTTGCTTCTCTGGAATGCACTCCGCTCCCTCTTGTGAATTTGAACTACATTCCATCACAGATGTCTGGATAATGCATGCACATGTAACATCCTGATAAAAACCCAACTTCCTTGACTACAAGAGTATGTACAACATTATGATCCCAAATTATTTATTTTCAATACTTTTATTATATTACAAGTAGCACAGAAGAGTGCCAGATAAGGGTGGCACAAATACAGCTCAGATTACTTCCCCATTCCCAGAGGAGTCCCAAAGTCACTTCTAGTCTCTCCATTCTTTTGGAGTAAGTCGACCAACTGGAGAGAAATTCCATACAAGTGGAAGATTAAGGCAAGCCTGCAAGAGTGATCAGAAATAAAACCATAATCATTGCAGCAATTCTCTTCACACAACACATTTACCCACAGCCCAAGTTTACCCACAACCCAAGGACTGATACCATAAAGCCCACTTTAACAGGCAAACCCAGCAACTGAAGGAAGAAGGGTAGAATTCTTACTACTGCCCTGGCCGCAGTGAAGTCTGCCAAATACTTACATAGGTCCAAATGCCAATACCAAACGCCACCCCAGAAAGGAGAACGAGGTTGCCATACTTGTCATGGAAATCAGGTTCAAGTTTGCGGTGAGCCTGTCTCGTCACCGTATGTTGAATGCCACGGGCTGGAATACAAAGCTCTCTCTGTTGAAACGTCAGTTCATCAATCAACCAGGCAAATTGACATGAAGCACATCTTATCATTATCCTGCTTTTGCTGCGGAATATACTAAGCTCTGGAATTCAATGAATGGCAATCATGGCAGGACTGGGTTACTCTCCTCCTTCTCTGGCATTTTTTAACTGAGGCTGGCAGCTTATTATATTTTCTAATTTTGAAGTGGAGTTTCAAAAGGCGAGGTGGCGCAGCAGTTAGAGTGCAGTACTACAGGCTACTTTAGCTGACTGTGATCAGCAGTTCAGCTGTTCAAATCTCACCGGCTCAGGGTTGACTCAGCCTTCCATCTTTCTGAGGTAGTAAAATGAGGACCCAGATTGTTGGGGGCAATATAAATATACATTGCTTAGTGGTGTAAACCGCTTAGAGCAGTGGTTCCCAACCTTTTTGTGATCGAGTACCACTTGGAGGTCCCGTACAGTCGCCGCGTACCACCTGGTTCCAGAGAAACTAAATTCGATCAGATATCACTTTATTTCCATAGAATTCAGAACAGTCACCATTCCTTTTTTGTCTCCGCGCATCCAGCAACTGGATTCTTGGGCCACTGGGACCAGGTGGGTGGCGTGTGGCAACAGTTGCAAATCGTTGCCAGATTATCTTGTGTTAGGCAGTAAACATTTTTGTGAAGTAAAAAATAACTAACTAAAAATCGTTCATGACCCCGAAAGTGTTCGCGTACCACCTGGAGGGCCCTCTCGTACCACTAGTGGTACACGTACCACAGGTTGGGAACCACTGGCTTAGAAAGTGCTTGCACTATGAGACGGCATATAAGTCTCACAAATAAATAAATAAATAAACAAACATTTATAATCAGACCTAAGGTTAGCTGACTTCCTACTGTCACAGGCACATTCACAATATTTGTGCATGAACCTTAACACACCTAATTATGCAAACCTATTTCTATTAAACATTTCAGTGGAAAATCTCTGTGTTTTCTTGAAGAAACGCCTGATTTTTGTGGTCAGCAATTCCAGGAGGAAAGACCTAAGTCCAGCTTCTAAGCCTCAGCCTGGCATCCATTTGGGGCATGGACTGCTTCATAAACAGCAGGTGCCAGGGAAGGGGGTGCCCAGGTCTTCTTGAATTGAGCAGGCTAAGCAAACACAGACCGCAGTTGATCCCAAAAGCTCTGCGCCTTTTTGTACCATGCAATGGACTGAGCTGTGGTGAGAAGGTGTTTAGGAGGCCCAACATGTAATATCTCTCCTTTCAAAGTTGGTTTGTAATCTTGGGGGTGGGGTGGGGATGTGTGTAACTTCGTGGACTGGCAGCTCCTGCTTGAAAAACAGATGAGTTGTGGCCAGGAAGACCGTTGCCCAACTCCACCTGGAGCACCAGTTGCATCTTCTCTTAGATAGGGGAGAGGATGCCTTCACTCTCATGGCCTAGTTACCTTGCAGCTTGACTACTGCGACAGGTTCTACATGGGGTTGCCCTTAAAGGCCACTCAGATGTTTCAGGTGGGCCAGAATCCAGTGGCATGGACAGTAATGGGCATGCGTTGGTTTTGTGCCCTACGAGCCACACGAGGGATGGCTTCTACCAACTGTAAAGCCCTCCAAGGTGTAGGGGCCCCACTAGCAGAGGGGCTGCCCATCTCCCACAGTATCTCAGGGCTGGTTTGATCTTGCAAGGTTGGTGCATGCTAGGCCCCTTGGAGTCGACAGTGCCATCTATCCGACCCCTGACGCATGCCTGCCCAGTCCCCTGCAGAAGCAGCTCCCCAGGGCCCAGCTGGAGCCCCTCGGCGGGGCATGGAAGGGCCATGAAGGGGGCTCCTCCCTGGCGCTCGGGCATCCCCCATCTTCACCCATCGCGCTGGGCATCTCCTACTGGTCCTGTTGCCATTGTTTTGATTGTCGGTCCAGAGTTGTCGAGCGGCATAAAAGCCGAATACGTTTATCATCATCTCCCGGGTTGAGAAGCGGCTGACTCAGAGAACCGCAGAGGGTTGGAGGCAACCAGGGCAGCTGAGCTCCCGATGAAGCCGTGCCAAACCCGGCAGGTTGACGGGGAAGGTAAAAGTCCCCTTTGCTGGATGCCCAGGAGGCAGGAAAGGCCCCACCCGGCAGGCTGCAAACCAGGAGAGTGGCACCCCAGGCAGTCCTCAAATTACAACCACACTTGGGCCCAGCATTTTGGTTGCTAAGTGAGGCACTTAAGAGTTTGCCCCATTTTAAGATCTTTGTTACCGTGGTTGTTAAGCGAATGACGGCAGTTGATAAGTTAGTCACCCGGTTGTTAAGTGAATCCGGCCTCCCCATTGACCTTACTTGTCAGAAGGTCGCAAAAGGGGATCACGTGACCCCAGGAGGCTGCAGCCGTCATAAATATGAGACACTCAAGCCTCTTAATTTTGACCACGTGACCCTGGGGATGCCGCAACGATCGTTAAGTGTAAAAAACGGTCCCAATGGCGTTGTAACTTCGAGGGATGCCACTAAAAGTACTGTCGTAAGCCGAGGGCTGCCTATAGTCCTCATTGAGGAGCACCCCCTTCCCCTCTCCACACGCGTCGCAGATGTTTCTCCCACCTCCACCAGGCCTGCCGGGGGGGCTCCGGGCCAGCAGACTCACCCGAAAGGCCCAAAGCTCTCCGCGCCAGAGGGAACATCGCGCCGCGTCTCCTCGCAAGGCCGCCTCGCTTCTCCTGTCACCTCGCCGGGCAAGAGGGGAACAAAATGGCCGCTGGCTTGGACGTCACACTCCTGCGCAGGCCCAATGCATCCTGGGAGATGTAGTTTGGGGGGGAAGGAAAAAAAAGGCGGGGAGTGGGGCGCCGCAATCGCAAAGGGGAGCGAGCGGCGCCGAGTGAGGGGGCTCTGACGGGGGCACGTTTCGGTCCCGGCTGTCCGTCTCGCCTCAGGAGAGCCGTATGGTTCGCTGGTGCGGTGTCCCTCCGCCGCGCAGCTCCGGCGGAGCCTTGAAGGGCCTCTGCGAGCGCTCTTTTTTCCGTACTGTCAGGATGGCCGAGTGGTCTAAGGCGCCAGACTCAAGGCGAAGAGCTTTCCCTGAAGGCGGGGCTTTCTGGTCTCCGAATGGAGGCGTGGGTTCGAATCCCACTTCTGACAGGATTTGTTTTTTTGGCAGGGTCGGCTTTGCAAAAACGTTTGGCTGCCTCAAATGGAAAGAAATCCTTGGGAGGGCCGGGGGGGTCTTTTCCTGGCACGCTCTGCCCCTCCCGGACCCTGATCTCCCCGCTGCGTGCAGAGTAGCCCCGGCGCCGCCCCGCTCAGTCTACAGGCGCTATGGGGCAGGGAAAGAAAGAGCATCTTTTGCAGAAGGGCGCAATATAAGTCCTTCCAGGAAGGAAAGACAAGCAGGCTCCCCGGCGTGGTTGGGCGGTGGGGGTTTATTTCTAGCGGAGGGGCCTCCCCCAGAGACATGGGGGCTTCTCTCCCCAAATGCATCTCCTGAGACCCCAGGCTAAATAAATAAATGAACCTGCACAAACAATAGCAAACCAGGGAAAGTTCTTTACACAAACTTCTTTGAACCCACAAATGAGTTGCCCCAACCTAGCTCATACAACAAAGAAAGAGATCTGCCAACCTAAGAAAAGTTTATTAAAATATTTTCCAAATATTTTCACCAAATTAAACATCAGAGATGACCAGTACACACTCATACCTTACACTCCCAAGGACTACCTGCCCCAGTGTTTCTCAACCTTGGCAGTTTGAAGATGTGTGGACTTCAACTCCCAGAATTCCACAGCCAGCAACGCTGGCTGGGGAATTCTGGGAGTTGAAGTCCACACATCTTCAAACTGCCAAGGTTGAGAAACACTGAGGTCCTGCCCTATATTTATTTCTAGCCTCTGTATCCCCATTTGCACCTTCCTATCACAGCTATCTTCATGCTCCCAAATAATTTTCTCTCTCTTTCAAACAGCCTGCTATGGAAAATAAGTTGAACTTGACCCCCTCTTCGTTGTGGCGGCCTCTCAAATATTGGAAGACTGCCATCATGTCATTTCTAATCCTTTTTTTCCCACTAGACTAGACAAACCCAATTCTTGCAACTGTTCTTCAAGTTTTTGTCTCCAGGCCCTTAATCATCCTAGTTTATTTTATTTATTATTTTTATTTTATTAATGGTTCTTATAGGCCACCCAACTCCTGTGGGACTCAGGGCGGCGAGTTGCTCTTCTCTGCATTCTTTCCAAAGTCTCAACATCTTTTTTGGTCCTATCATTGCTTTCTTTTGCCACAGTTGTTCTGCTTTTATTTATCTGGTGCTTTGGAGAGTAATTTGACCCCCTCTTCTTTGTCCCTCAAATACTGGAATACGGCTATCATGTCACCCCTAGTTCTTCTTTTCTTTAGACTAGCCAAACCCAAATCCTGCAGCCGTTCTTCATATGTTTTGGTCTCCAGGCCTTTGATCATCTTAGTTTCTCTTCTCTGAACTTTTTCCAAAGTCTCAACAACTTTTTTGTAACGTGGTGACCAAAACTGGATGCAGGATTCCAGGTGTGGCCTTACTATAAGGTGACCAGATATTTTTTTTTAAAGCGGGACACCATTGACGGGGGGTGGGTTTCTAGGGGAGCAGCCATTTGAGTTTTGCCCTCTGTGCATGCGCAGAACGCTGTGCGCATGTGCAGAGGGCAAAAGAGCGCAAATGTCGGCATCCAGGTGGGTGGGTGGGAGGCGGGAGGCCTTTCCTCGCCTCCCGCCTCCCCTTCGGGAGCCGGCAGTGGCTTGAGCTGGCTGGCTGGCAGACGAGCGAGCGGGGCTGGCTTGGGAAGGGGAGCAACCCGGAGATGGTGCTCCAACCCAGCGTCTCTTGGCTCTCCTGCTCCCCCTCCGCCAGCGCTGGGCTGCTGGAGTGACAGGGGGAGAAAGTCTTGAGACAACCCGGGAATCGCCTCTGCCTCGCTTGGCACTCGAGCCCCCTTTTCCACGCACGTTCTCGCCCCCCCCCCCCGCCAGGCTCTCGGGAGGAACCGCCCCTTCCCACCGGGCAATCTTTTCTAGCCAAGCCCACCCACCCACCCTAATAGCGGGGATATCCCCCCTCCCTTAAATGCGCTCCCAGGTGTGGGTATAGACTCCGGCCAGGTGCGATCCGCGGTTGGTCGGGACGGAGGGGGGGGCGCACGGTTGCTGCTGCGGGTGCGCGGCTCCTCCTCTTCCTTCGGAGCACTCCCACCTCTCCGCCGCCGCCCCTCCGCAGCCGCAGCTTAGTCCTAGCCCACCTAGCCCACCGCCCAGCCCAGGAAAAGCCATGGAAACACTGTGGGAACCGAATTTTCAGGTATTTCGCGCTCCTGAGCACACCCTCGTCGCGATCAAGAGACAAGAAAAATGAATGAACCCCAGAGGCGCTCCCTGAAAGTGGGACGCTCTAGTTTCTGTGCTTCCGCCTTTCGGATGCCTCAGGCGGTCCCTTCTAACTGGGCTCCAGGGCGCATGCGCTGAGGCTTATTTATTTTGATGGGTGGGGAAAGTCTAAGTTGACCAGACGTCCCGCTGTTCGGGCATTCTTTCCAAAAAAGCGTGACTTTTTGGAAACAATGCGGGACGCGGGACACATGCTTGAAAAGCGTGTCTGTCCCGCCAAAAGCGGGACGTCTGGTCACCTTACCTTACTAGGGTTTTATAAAGCTGCACTAATACTTCACCTGATCTTGATTCTATGCCTCTGTTTATACAACCCAGGATTGCATTAGCTTTTTTGGCGGTGGGTGCACATGGCTGGCTCATATTCAAATGATTGTCCAATAGGACTCCAAGGTCTCTCTCACAGTTATTTGTTTGTTCAAAGTTCTTATTGTTCAAAGTTATGACTTATCTGAAAAAGCATAGGATCCAACATTCTGATAGTGGACTCCACTTTGAGCACATTTATGGCTGTTTGCAGAGTTCCATGGTCATCTGACTGCATTTTGACAGTTTTGCCAAAAACAGGCACTTATGGTTTTCAGTAAAACTGTGCCTTAGTGAACAATGGACTTGTTTAAGGACCATGGTGCTTGCTTAATGACTGCGTTTGTACTTAAGATTGCAGCATTTGCTTGACCACTGCCACAAAAAAATGCTTTAAAATTGGATGAGTCACATGACAGACCCAGTTTATCATCGTTATGACTTACAATTGTAATGGGCAGGTTCCATTACAATTGTAAATCAAGGACTGCCTATATCAGTGATGGTGAACCTATGGCACGCGTGCCGGAAGTGGCACATAGAGCCATTTCTCTCAGCATGCTGAGCCGTTGCCCGTTGCTCTTCCAGGTTCCGGTGCGCCGGCCAGCTGGTTTTCATGCGCATGGGCATGCTGGAAACCGAAAGAGCAGCTGCCCATTGTGCCTGCGTGCTCCAGGAAGATTATCTTCCTGTTTCCAGAGTGTGCATGGTCTGGTTTGGGGAACCCGGTGGTCGCTTCCTCAGGGAGCAGAGCAAGGTAAGTTGGGGCTTCCCTCCCTCCCTGATCAAGCGAGCTTCTTCCGTGGTCCCAGGCAGTCCGGAGAATTGGTGGACCAACAGCCAGTGAGGGCGGGGTAGGGGCGGTGGGCTGCCTGTGCAGATGACCACATGGCCTGGGCTCCTCCCTGCTGGGAGCCGCTGTTCCCTGGCCGGCAGCAGCACTCTTGGCCCCGCCACATTGAGTGGAGCCTCTTGGCTCGTTTCACCGGCCGTGCGGTTCCCCAGGGCAGGCTCTGTTTTGGTGGGTGATCACTGTCAGGTCGCGTAGTTCAGCGCAGAGGCTACCTTAGGGAGACCTGTTTGGAGGCACCTGGATGGGGCAAGTCCCGCCTAATTTGGCTTCATTTTTCCTTTCCAGACCAGCTCCAAGCAAGAGGTGCAGGCGGCAGCGCAAGAGCTGCTGAGGTTTGTGCACCTCTTGCTTGGAGCTGGTCTGAAAAGGGAAAAAGGGGCAGAGCTGCTTGTTTTTGGTGGCAGGCAAGCGGAGGGGGCGGCCTCCCACTTGCAGTCAGGATTCTGGAGGAGAACCACCACCACCACCACCCCTCGCCAGCCACCAAGAACAAGCAGCGTTACCACAGGAGCTGAGTCTGCGCCGAAGGAGCATCCGGCATCAGGGTAAGAGACGTGCCGGCCTGAAGGGAGGCTTGCCAGGCCCAAAAACGGGCAACGTGTGTGTGTGTGTGTGCAACGCACTTATGTGGGAGGGGTGTCACGCACACATGCGACGGGGGAGCGTGGGGATTGTATGCGCATTTGCGGGGGGATCGTTAGTGGGGTCACATGCGCATGTGCGTGGGGGTGGGGCACGTGGGGGGCATTGCATTGTGGGTGTGGGTACACATGTGCACTACCCCACCATGCTCCCCCCTGCTTTTGGCACGCGACGGCGAAAAGGTTCGCCATCATTGTCCTAGAGGCTTGAATGGTCTGTATCACCCGGCCAGAGAAGTTGTCCAGCTTCAAAACTCTCAGCTCAAATGCCTGTTGTTTCACCCCCGCTGTGCTTAACTTCTTCCTTGTAGAGGTGGGGGGTCTTAAGTTCTCGGTTCTGAGGTTTGAATAATCGGAGTTGAGGAAAATGCGTTTGTCGAGCTGAAGACTGAGTCAAAAACTGGGGAAGTAGACACGAGAGGCGTGGCTACAAAGACTTGATTGACTCAGTCTAATGAGCAGGAAGGTAGAATTAACCCAGTCCTTGGATTCTCCTCAGCACACTCGGAGAACAGAAGCTCCTGAAAGAAACGCCACAGAGATCTGATCTGGGGCAACGACGTGCATGCCAGCAGAGGGGGCTCTGCGTGTCACCTCTGGCACACGTGCCATAGGTTTGCCATCACAGATATATAAGATCACTTTGTTAAAATTCAGTGATGGAATGATGCTATTCCCAATGTTTATTTATTTGACTGGATTTACACAAAATTGTAATTTTAGTAGCAAAGGCATTTTAAAAAGAACTTCCCAAGCATGTTGTCATGCCTCCATCGGAGTCTGAATCGGATCATGCCAGAGAGAGTGGCTCCGTTGGTTGTGGAGGAAACTGGGGAAGGGCAAAGTCAGGCTGGGCAGAGCAGGGAAGAGGTAGAACAAGGGAGAGGGGGTTCAGATGAAGACCAAGGCCCAGCCCCTCCTCATCCTAGGGCACGCAGGGAAGAACGCAGAAGAGAGCAACGTGGGTTGCGTGGCTTACGAGGAAGGAAAGGGCCCCAATTCCCTTCACAAGGCACACCTGGGGATGGAGTTTAAAGGAGAGACAGTTGGGAAGGGCATTTGTTGGGAACAAACGCTGAGTTCCTGGAGTGTTGTGTGCCGACGTTTGAACTTGCCAAGGATCCTTGCATTCCTGTGTGGCGTTCTGGAATGATTATCTGTATCTCTTGCTCCCTGAACTCCTTGCTTTGTTCTGTGTTTTGCTAGATAAATTTAGGATTTATTGCCGTGCAACCTTGGTGCAGACAGCACTGGGCTGGACTAATTGCGACCAGAAGCTGTTTGAGGTTTGTTTGGGGGAGATTTGGAGCATTAAAAGGCCAGTTTGAATTGCCAGCTGTTTGTGTTATCTCTGTGCCGTGCCCTGGGTCATCACACACGTTAAAAAGTTTTAATATTCATGGGGTTTATTTTCACCGTATCATTTTAAATATACAATTAGACAACACATGATCTGATGTGTACCCTTTCAGAGATATTTTCTTAATAGATTCCTCAATCTCTTCAACCATAGCAGAACTTCTAATGAAATCACTTCTAATTTTATTATAATTTTTATGTCATAAAGCAGTGGTTCCCAACCTTTCTAATGCCGCGACCCCTTAATATAGTTCCTCATGTTGTGGTGACCCCCAACCATAAAATTATTTTGGAGACCCAGCGAACAAAGAGGCAAACAGGGAGGGAGGGAAGAGAAAGACTGAGAGATATTAGCACAGGGCTAGCCTGATCATATGGAGCAGGGCGGCGGCGATGGACCATGCTCCGGCACCACCTCCTTCTCCAGTTCCCTCCAGCTTAGCTCCTCCTGCCCCCGGCGGTGGCACCCTCAGCACCAAGGCTGTATGATCAGGCTAGCCCTGCGCTAATATCTCTCAGTCTCTCTCTTCCCTCCCTCCCTGTTTGCCTCTTTGTTCGCTGGGTCTCCGCGCCAGCCGAGGGTGAGAGGGCAGACAGACGATTCTGACCCAGCTGTCCTCCTTCCCACTGTCATGTGCTGTGAAACTTAAGTGGTCGTTGGCTGGCCATTCCCTCCCGTGACTCCCTTTCCCTTCGACACCAGGGGGAAGAAATTGCCGCTGCGAGCAGGAGACAGCGGCGGCCAAAGATGTCTCAAGCACCGCCTTGTACTCTCCAGCGCGCAATCTTGCGACGCCCTGCCCCTTAGCTGATGCCATCAAAGCTCGGCCGCCAGGCGTCACAAACGCCTCTCACCGAATGACACCTCTCCCGACCAATCGGAGAGCTCGGGCGAGTTGAGCCGATATGGCCAGGCTTGTGGCAGTGGGGGGGCGACCCCTGGGAAATGGTGAGGATGCCGGGGCGACCCCTGGGAAATGGTGAGGATGCCGGGGCGACCCCTGGGAAATGGTCATTCGACCTCCAAAGGGGTCCCGACCCCCAGGTTGGGAACCACTGTCATAAAGCATTTTATAAAATTTGTCAAATTTCACTCCTTTGCGATTCATGGATCCTGGATTTTGGACACATTGTGTAAGTTAGCTCATTTGAGTTACGTTGGTTCAAAAATTATTGCATTGCTATATTTCACTGTTCACTCAAATAAAAATTATGGGAATGAGAGTTTTTGTAATATATAGATTGCTCATAATTTCATTGTATTTTTGTTGTCTGCAAACCAGATTTAGCCTGGCACAGATACCAATCAGAACCAGACAGGAGAGGTGGTTCAAGGAACTTTTATTGAAGTTCTTCAGCAAAAGGGTCTCAGCAGCTAAAGGAACCAACAATACACAAATTCAAATTTTATAGAGTTATGATTAAGGGAGCAAACTTTCTGCCTCGGCAATTCCTTTAAACAAATTTCCCTAATTCCAATCTGAGACCTTCATTTTGGAAAATGATCAAGGCTGATTGGAAGTTTTATTCTTAACTCTATTTTAATAGAGCCCTTTGGCACAACAGTCACGTCTTTGGAGATTCTCTACGGTAACCGTTCCGATTTTATCAAGCTTGCTAATGGACTCTTGAACGCAATCGCCCTCAAGATATGCGTCAAAGCAGCACCCTTCCTCAGATAGTACAGGTAGTCCTCGACTTACAACAGTTCCTTTAGTGACCACTGGAAGTTACAACGGCACTGAAAAAAGTGACTTATGACCATTTTCACACTTACGACTGTTGCAGCATCACCGAAATCACATGATCAAAATTCAGACACTTGACAAGTGACTCATATTTACGACGGGTGCAATATCCCGGGGTCACGTGATCCCCTTTTGCAACCTTCTGACAAGGAAAAGTCAATGAAGCCAGATTCACTTGACAACCATGTTCCTAACTTAATAACTTAACAACTGTGGCAAGAAAGGTCGTAAAATGGGGCAAAGCTCAGTTCATGAATGTTTCACTTAGCGAGAGAAATGTTGGGCTCAGTTGTGGTCGTAACTCGAGGACTACCTGTATTTGCATTCTCCCTCCCATTCGGATCCGCAGCACTTCCTCAACCCCCCAAGGTCTCCCGGCCGCCCCTGCCTGCAAGAGCTCTAGGCGAGGCCAGAGCGATTTGGAAGGCAACTCCGCCTCCGCCCTCCAATCACATTGCACCAGATCGCTCCCTTCTCATTCGTTGCAGAGCGCCTCCTGCACCTTAAGGGTGAAGGTCGGAGG
This sequence comes from Diadophis punctatus similis, assembly GCA_023053685.1. Lineage (NCBI taxonomy): Eukaryota > Metazoa > Chordata > Lepidosauria > Squamata > Dipsadidae > Diadophis > Diadophis punctatus. The sequence continues at coordinate 15,827,436 of JALIGW010000014.1, read as the reverse complement.
CTGAGCGGAACCGGAAGCGCAACGGACCAATGGCGGACGGCGGAGTGGCAGCTTGACCAATCAGAAGCTGGCCCAACTCCCCGTCTGACCAATGGGAGCCGGGCTGCCGGCGTCGGCCGTCTCTCTCTCTCTCTCTCTCTCTCTCTCTCTCTCTCCCCGGTTCTGGCGGTCATGGCGGCACTGCGGCTGCTGCTCCTGCGGGCCTTGATGTTGGGCGGGCTGGGGCTGCTGGTCGGCTGGGGCGGCTCCGGAGTGGAGGGGCAGAAGAAAAAAGAGGTGAGCGGCGCGGCAGCCGCAGGCTCGTGGGGTAACCCGAGGTCATCCAGCCGTGCATCCACCCGAACGACAGAACCGCGCCTGGCCAGGGAGGCCCTCTGAGCATGCGCAAAGGAGGCCAGCCGGGCCGACGCGCGGAGTGGGGGAGAGTGGGAGAGAGGGGAGGTCGGTGGCGGCGTTTCGCACCAGACCGGGCGGCCTTGTCGTCCCACGCGCCTCTTCGTCCTTCCGCCTCTCCGCGGGAAGAAGCGCTTCAAGCGTCCGAGCCGAGAAGAGGGCCGGCGCCTCTGCGGGCCTTCCTTCCGGGCCTTCGCTGCTGCCTCGTCGGAAGGGAAGCCGAGCCGCCAAAGTTGGCGGCCTGGGCGGGGGCCTCTCAGGCAGCCCGATATTCGCCAGGGAAAGTCCCGCCAGCCCCAGGGCGGCCCCGGGACGCAGCCGCGTCTGAGCTTCCCCAGGAGCCTCGTCCGTCTCCCAGGCGGAGTTCCGCCCAGAGGGGCAAAGGCTTCTTCGGCCGTTCTCTTCGTTGGGGCCCTGCAGAGTTCTTTCTGCCTTGCACTGGACTGGCCGAGGCGTAGAACAAGTTTGGTGTCGCTTTGGATGTAATCCGCATACAATACATTGAAACGATGACATTCCGTTGCATGCAGCTCTCAAAGGGTCTCCACCTCCAATTTACACTCCATGAACACGGGAAACATGCTGAAAAGGCAGGGAGGGAAGACGCGGCTGAAGGTCTATGGAGATTGTCAGTCCTTCAGGCCAGGGGTCTCCAACCTTGGCAACTTTAAGACTTGTGGACTTCAACTCCCAGAATTCCTCAGCCAGCTTTGCTTTGCTGGCTTTGCTGGCTGAGGAATTCTGGGAGTTGAAGTCCACAAGTCTTAAAGTTGCCAAGGTTGGAGACCCCTGCTCCAGGCCATGGTGGTCCCAAAGGTGCTTTTTCAAGAGGCAACTGGACTTTCTGCTTTTTCTTTGAAGATGTTTCGCTTCTCATCCAAGAAGCTTCTTCAGCTCTGACTGGAGGGTGGGGAATGGAAGGATTTATACTCCTTGCAGTCTTCAAAGAGAAAACAAGAAAGTCCAGAAGTGCCTCCTGAAAAAGCACCTTTGGGACAACCAGGTCCTGGATGACTGAGAATCTCTACAGACTTTTAGCTGTACAATTTGAGATTAACACCCTTCGAAAGGTGGGGCAAATTTCCAGAGGAAAAATTGCACACTACAGGAACTATTTCAGTGGTGGGTTCTGAATTAGTTTGCCACCAGTTCGCGCGCGTACTTGCGCGCGTGACGCTTCTGCGCATGCACAAAAGGGTTCCTGGCAGGTTGGCGGAGCCTCCTGCCGCTACCGGTTCTAAGAACCGGTCCGAACCAGGAGCGGCCCACCGCTGAACCATTTGCACCACTCAGGTGACCCTGAGGACACAGATAAACCTCCAAGTGCTTCAATGACTCTCTAAAAGAGTGGTCGCCAACCAGTGGTCCACTGGTGGTCCACGAGAAAATTTTGGTGGTCCACAGAAAACTTATTTTCATTTTTTATATTGCACTAAATGCTATTTATCTTTAAAAAAAATCATATTGGTGGTCCGCGGGATTTAAAATTATGAATTTAGTGGTCCCTGAGGTCCAAAAGGTTGGTGACCCATGCTCTAAAAGGATGCAAATGACCAGCTGTCTGCAAAGAATATAAATCCTTCCATTCCCCACTATCCTGTCAGAGCTGAAGAAGCTTCTTGAATGAGAAACTAAACGTCTTCAAAGAAAAAACAAGAAAGTTCAGTTGCCTCCTGAAAAAGCACCTTTGGGACAAGACGTGGCTGTGTTTATGTATTTATTTATTAGTTGCATTTGTATGCCGCCCACTCCACAGAGACTCTGGGCGGCTCACAACAATAAAAATTCACATGCAACAATAAATATAAGAAAACATTTAAAACAATAGATATTAAAACATTAAAAAACATTAGAAACCACAATTTAAAAAACCCATACAATAAATCATTCATGGGGCCAAGAGTGATCGGTGGTGTATTAAAATCATTGGCCCGGGGCCTGTCGACAAAGCCATGTTTTTACTGCTTTTCTGAAGGCTGGCAGGGTGGGAATAGTGCGGATCTCGGGGGGGTAGTGTATTCCAGAGAGCCGGTGCTGCCACAGAGAAGGCCCTCGTTCGTGGGCCCGCCAGCCGACATTGTTTGGCTGACGGGACCACCAGCAGACCAACTCTGTGGGCTCTAATCGGTCTTAGGGAGGTTTGTTGGAGAAGGCTGTCTCGGAGATAAACTGGTCCTAAGCCATGTAGGGTTTTAAAGGTAATCGCCAACACCTTGAATTGCGCTTGGAGACCTATGGGCAGCCAGTGCAGTTCGCGAAGGATGGGTGTATCCAGGGACACGCATCACCACACGCGCTTCCGCATTCTGCACTAACTGCAGTCTCCGAACGTTCTTCAAGGGTAGCCCCATGTAGAGTGCGTTGCAATAGTCAAGACCTGAGGTAACAAGGGTGTGAGTGACTGTAAGTAGTGCCTCCCGGTCCAAGAAAGGACGCAACTGGTGCACAAGAAGAACTTGTGCAAAGGTCCCTCTGGTCACAGCTGTTAGATGTTGGTCCAATTTTAGCTGTGGATCCAGAAGGACCCCCAAGTTGCGAGCCCGTTCTGAGGGGATCAAATCCCCCCCCCCCCCGAACCAAGGAGGGACAGATGTCAAAGTCCTTGGGAGGCAGCATCCAAAGCCACTCGGTCTTGTCCGGGTTGAGTTTGAGCCTGTTAACCCCCATCCAGTCCCTTACAGCGTCCAGACACCGGCACATCACATCAACTGCCTCACTGAATTGGCATGGGGTGAACATGTACAGCTGAGTATCGTCAGCGTACTGTTGGAACCTCACCCCATGCCTACAGATGACCTCACCCAACGGTTTCATATAGATATTAAAGAGCATAGGGGAAAGAATCGACCCTTAAGGAACCCCACATACGAGGGGTCTTGGGGTCGACCTCTGTGTATTTAAGTGAATTAATTAACATTTAAGCTGTGACCATTTAGGTGCCTGAAAAATGCCATGCATTTAACCTTGCAGAATTTATTTCTAACCTAGATGGTGCTTTCCGAAAAAGTAAGCCAGTTACTTGAATGGACTAGCAAAAGATCAGTTATTCGACTGAATGGGGACAAATTTCGACGTCTGATAAAGGCACCACCAAGAAATTACTCCGTGATAATAATGTTCACTGCTCTTCAGCCTCACAGACAATGCGTTGTGTGCAAGTAAGAATTTCAGTTATTTAGAAATTCACCATATTACCAGAAGAGTATACTCATTAGTGCATTTTAAGAATTTTCGTGCTGGGATTTTACTTGTTAGAAGTTGATAAAATAGCCATTTGTGAAATGGTAATTTAGAAATATTCCTCTTAAAATGAGCTCATGTATGGGGATGAATATTATGGTGAACCTGCTATAATTGCAGGTTATAAACAGCATTTCTTTGAACAAGTTGTATAAGTTCCTAAAGTTCCCAAAAGCAAGTGATTTTATAAACTAACTGATCAGTTGGTGAAAACTGACACTTCAACTATTTGGGTAGAAAAGAACATACAATAATCACTTATGAACATCCTAATCTTTGGAGAGGATCCAACGATTATTTTGTTAAAAGTAGCAAGTTAGAATGGTCTGCTGTTAAGAACACAAAGGATCAGAGACGGTCAACCAAGTTTTTAAATAGCACAACAGAGATTGGAGGCAGGCAGTCCTGGACGTTCAATCACATATGGGACCAGAACTTTGATCATAAATCATTGCGGTTGTAAGTCAAATCACCACATGACCAGTCTCAAGTTTACAATCATTTAGGCCAGTGGTGGCCAACCTTAAGCATACCATGCGCCAATTTTTTCACAGACGAGTTCAGATGCGCCATACAACTCAAGCACGTTTTTTACCTTCTTACTTTCACGTTTGGGGTTGTAAAATAGGGATAGGGGTAGGATCTGCTTTGCTTAAGGGAGGAAAAGGAATAAATCACGCAATTCAGTTAATTAATTTACGCCATTTCAAAAGACACATGTTTATTGGAGCACCAATATACAATAGTTAGAAATAATCTTTTGGACGAGAGGGTGATCGCTGTCGTGGACCCCACTGGTGGTGCTACAGCTGCCAGAGAGTCTTGTTTGGTGAAGATAACTCTTCAAACCAGGGTGAAATGCTCCCGGTTCACTTTTACCTGTCGGTCGTCAGAGAGCCGATCGCGAAGGCAGCACAACGCTCTGCCCACCCACCGGAACGCCGCCATTTGAGTTCTTTTACCCTCTGCGCATGCACAAAGCGTTCTGTACATGCGCAGAGGGTACAAGAACTCAAATGGCGGTGTCCCGGCGGGTGGGCAGAGCGTCGTGCTGCCTTCGCGATCGGCTCTCCGACGACCGACAGGTAAAAGCGAACCGGGAGCATTTCACCCCTGAATTGTAACAGTAAAGTAAAGCATCCAATTAAAGTATTGAATGTGCCACTTGTAATCATCCAATGTGCCACATTTGGCGCATGCGCCACGGTTTGGCCACCCCTGATTTAGGCGATGGTCATTAAATGAGTCACCCTGCTTGTTAAGTAAAGCACATGGTTGTAAGTACCAGCCTATTTTATTCGATGGGCATTTCCCCCCCCCCCCGAAAACAACAAAAAATGTTGCAAAACGCAATCACATGACTGAGGGACACTGTCAGTGGTCCTAAATGTGATTTAGTTGCTAAGCCTGAAGTGCAATCCCATGGCTGTGAGAATGAAGTGACCGTCATAACTTTGAGGTCTGGTAGAAAGTAATCTTCAAGTCCAAGTCTGAATGGTCATTAAGTGGCCATTGTATGTAATCTCACACTGGTTGTAAGTCGAGGGCCACCTGCACATCTGACCACTGACAAAGGACAGGAGTGGAGATTGGGGCTCACCTAGGTACGTCTTTGCTCAGAGAGACACCGCGGGGCCCTTCGACTTGGACCAAGCTCTTGTTCTTCCCTTCTCCCACTTTTAAAGGAGAGGATTTTAAACACCCCCATTATTGCACCTTACAGTCTGTAAATGGATGTAGCGCTTCTGGGTGGAATTCCGTCATGAGGGAAGAGTTGTAGCATTTATAATGTGGTTTAGCAATCAAGATGACTACGGTATGACTGGATGGGTTGTCTCTATACTAAACAGGGAAGTGAAGGCCCAGATATTCAGGAGCCATCACTAACCTTGAGATGAACCTATAGAAGGCGGTAAGAATTCTTCCCACGCCATTCTGAAATGAAATTCTAGTGTTTCTCAACCTTGGCAGTTTGAAGATGTGTGGACTTCAACTCCCAGAATTCCCCAGCCAGCGTTGCTGGCTGTGGAATTCTGGGAGTTGAAGTCCACACATCTTCAAACTGCCAAGGTTGAGAAACACTGAGCTAGCTTCTCAGGCCTGAAGCACATTTGTTCTCCTGTGTGCATGAGTGCAAGTACATTCACAGATGTGATACGGGCTTGAGGAATCCAACATAAGGAGCTGCAAGAGCTTTAGTGAAGCTCTTGCTTTTGTTTTAGTGAAATTTAAATGGTGCCTAATTTTGAGCTTCACCAAACAGCAATCTGCCATCTTTATAGAATCTAAAGTCACCTGTGACCGTGAGTATTTTGGCAGTCACATTTCAAACTGCAATCAGGTCCAGGATAGAGACAGTGATGGGGGGGGGAAGCTTAATTTGATTAAATTCAATTTTAAATTAAATATAAATATGAACTAAATAAGTACATTTAGGTGGATTTCTATACAGTTCCTTAGGTATATTTGGTGGCAAATTTTGGAAGGGCTCTAGGTGCTAATCTAAAGCTTTGGGGGATCCAAATGAGGCGAGCAACACACTTCCTGGCAATTGCTGATGCTGATGCAGGGCTTGTGGCCCTGATACCACCAGTGTCCGTTACTGGGCTTCCTTCCTTCAAATCTGACCTTTCTTCCTTAATGCCTCCTTTCATTTCTGACAGACAAGCTGATGAGGAGTACCAGATTCTGGCAAACTCCTGGCGATACTCAAGTGCATTTACCAACAGGATCTTTTTTGCCATGGTGGACTTCGATGAAGGTGCTGATGTATTTCAGATGGTGAGGAGTTTCTGATGTCTTTCAAGTAGTGAGCTTATAGGAAATGCTTACAGGGGTTTTTGTATGACAAAGGATAGTAAAAGATGTTGCTTTTATTTTGAAAAAAAATCTTAACATATTTAGAAAATAATCTGAATTATATTTATTCGAAAATTGTCCCTAAATATTGTTTCTCTTCATTAAAAAACATTTTGGATTGTCCTAAGGCCAGCAGAGGTAAAGATTAAGATTGTAAGAATGTGAGCTGCAGGTTGCTTGTCTATCTCAGTGTTTCTCCACCTTAGCAACTTTAAGATGTGTGGACTGCAATTCCCAGACTTCCTCAGGCAGCATCTGAAAAGTTGCCAAGGCGGAGAAGGTTTCTTTTGAAGAGCTGAAGAGAAGAGTTCTGCAGCATCCACATTGTGCCCAGGTTGAGAATCGCTGGTCTACGTAGAGTAGCTGGAAGGCTCCTGTGGACAAAAGGCTTTTCCTATCTTGTACAGGCATCCCTTCACTCACAACCAGAGTTGGGACCAGAATTTTGGTTGCTAAGCAAGCCAAGTGTTATGTGAGTCAGGTCCAATTTTTTAAACTTTTTTTTTGCCACAGTTGTTAAGAGAATCATGCAGTTGTAAAGCAAATCTGGCTTCCCCGTTGACTTTGGTTGTCCAAAGCATGCTGTGAAGGTCTCAAAAATCACATGGCCCCAAAATGCTGCACCTGCTGCTTGCTAAGCACCCAAATTTTGATCACGTGACCATGGGGAGGCTGCGTTGGTCGTAAGCGCGAAGACCCATCATGTCAGTTTTTTCAGTTGTAACTTTGAATGGTCACTAAGCGAATGGTTTAAATGGACTACCTGTTTAGCCTGATGGCCCAGGAGCTAATGTTATCAGTTATAAACTAAATATTGCTCCCATAAGCTGAGAATCTGGCTTCTTCTGACAGCATGGATTTTGGCATTATAGACTATGTTTTGAATTACATATTTTTGTATATTTTGCTGAAAAATAAAGCTCAACATGAATTCTGCTCCAACCTTCATTAATTTCCCACCAAAAGGGAAGCCAAAAAGAGGAGACACTTATGAGCTGCAAGTCCGAGGTTTTGCTGCTGAACAGCTTGCCCGCTGGGTGGCTGATCGAACAGATGTGAACGTAAGTAAACACCAGATTTTGCCTCTGATGTGATGTTTTTAACTGACTGCCTAAAGAGACGGACACTTATCCCATGGTTGCTTTGGGGGACCACTGCTGATCTCCTGGGCATCTCTTTCAGCTTCAGAGAGTAGGACTGCTATGCAAAGAGACTGAACAGTCAGCTGCTCTAATGTGGGTCCTGACAATTAGTTGGTCAAAAGTAGAACCAACTTCCATCTTACCTGCTGTATTCATACAATGCCGAAACTAAGCAAAACACACTATGTCTTAGAATATTGGGACCACAATTTGGACAAATTAGAACAAATTGTAAACCACAATTTGCCAGATCTGGCCTGCAGGTTTTGAGTTTGACACCTCTGGTCTCTAACTGGATACATGAACGCATATACGAGTATATCGTAGTTTGCATGAAGCAATTGAAAACATGAAAACAATTATTTTTTTAAATTCCCAAAGTGGAAATGTAGAATGGTTGAGGGATCAGATACTTTAAAAAAAAACTTGCTAGTTTTCAGATGTGCTCAGCTGCTGCCAAAGCTATCATGGCAATGTTTTATAAAAATGAGCTTTTTGTCATGGGTTTAGTATTTGTCTTACAACTCAGGAGTGTGCTAGAATGTGCTGTGATGCAAGTCAGTGCTCTTCCCACTGATTTATAATTGAACCTCCTTAGAATATTTGCTTTTTGAATGAACATTTTTTGTAAAATTGCTTGGATATATTTGAATAATCAAGTTACTTATTGTAATAGTAATTAAAACATGAAAGTAGCTTGAATATCGTAACTTTAGAAGTTAATCAGCATTTTTCTCTGTGGATCATTTCTAATAGTTTAAAAAAATTATTACCTTTCTTAGTATAAATTTTTCTTTGGTGGAAAATTGATCTGAAGACACTGCTGGGAACCTGCTTTGTACAGATTCTCCTCCATCATCACATTAGGAGAGCAGTGAAATAAGCAGCAGCTATTTTCATTGTTGGAATTATACTATTTATTACTCCTTTTAATTATTTCTGTCCTGTCCCTCAAAAGATACAAAGACACATAATAAACAAGGCATGAAATAATCTTTGTTTTAAAATATTATTTTATTATCCAAGAATTTTAATATCCAAGAATTCGATGTGCTCCCTTTCCATAAGTCATGCAAACATTTAAAAGCCATGTGGGAGACATCCAAGTCAGGTAGCATTTTAATGACCCCAATGCGGAAAAGTTACATCTCATTGATGGCAGTGAAATAATGACGCTCGGTAGGTAGATTCGAGATGACAATTGCAGCCTGCCTTTCTCACAGATCCGAGTGATAAGACCACCAAACTATGCTGGACCTTTGATGTTGGGGCTGCTGCTGGCTGTCATTGGTGGCCTCGTCTATTTAAGAAGAAGCAACCTAGATTTTCTCTATAACAAGACAGGCTGGGCATTTGCTGCTTTGGTAAGCAATCTGACATTTAAAAAACCTCTTTTGACTCCTTGCCCTAATCAGGCACGCAACATGAACTATCCCGAAGAGCCTGCATTGGGCATTCTTTCCCCCTTTTAAAAAGAAAGAACTTGAGGAAAGAAGGTTTCTGTATTCCTATTTGGGAGTTATTTTTTGCAGGAAACGGGCAGATCTGAAATCAACATTTTAGACCTCTCTGGTTCCTTTGAGAATAAATTTATTATTGATAGATATAAATTATACCTGATTAAATCATACTATTGTGTAATTAACGTGTGAATAGTTTGTAAATGCCAATTTTGAGGTTTATCCTAAGAATAAATGTTTGAAATAAAGTGTGAAAAAAGCCCTGTTTGAGGTTAGTTAATATATAGGCCACGTTCCTTTAGTAGGTTTGTTGGTGCCACAGGCATGGCAGCTGATTCACTCTCTGGTTTTTTAGTGCTTTGTTCTGGCTATGACATCAGGACAGATGTGGAATCACATCAGAGGACCACCATACGCTCATAAGAATCCTCATACAGGTCAAATGGTGAGTTAAGTTTTCCTTGGAACTGGAGATCATTTTCCTTGGCTCCAGGCCCTCATCTGCTGGGCAATTTCCAAGTTCAGTGGGAGGTAGTGGGGGAGGGGTAGTGTTGCTGAGAGCATTAATTGCCAGAACTTGCCATCAAATTGTTCTGAGCTCAGCTTCACTTTCTAAAGAACTGATCTGGAGTGGGGAGGGGGGGATTTTCTGCGCACGTGCAAATGCAGGTTCTGAGCTTTGCTTGTCCCACTGAAGTAATTTCATGTGTTTGATCTCTTTTTATTTTCCAGAACTACATCCATGGGAGCAGCCAAGCACAATTTGTTGCTGAAACGCATATCGTTTTACTGTTTAGTATCCTTGAGGATAAACAGAATATGCAAAAATACAATCATAAATAGTGTTTTCGCAGCCTTGTGCTGCTATGTGATGGTTTTACAATTTAGGAAATGACCTGCATTGGGCCGAGGGAGAGCGTGCTGCAAATTTACTCCTATCAATCTTGGCAGGAGATCACTAGGACGAATCTACAGACCCCTCACATCCTGGATACAGGGTCAGGATGCTGCTACAGGGCAATGCAGGCCAAAACAACTAGGCCCAGGGACAGTTTCTTCCCCCGTGCCATCACTCTGTTCAGCACCTAATTCCCACAGCACTGTCTTACATATAAAGATATTCACTCATATCGTAGGGTTGTAGTATTATCTTATCCCCCTCTTATTGGTATTATTATGGTTATTATTACTCTGTCGCTTTGTATGTACACAGAGCTTCTGCACTGGAGACAAATTCCTAGTGTTTCTAATCACACTTGGCTCAATAAAATTGTTCTGTTCTATTCTATTCTATTCTATCCTAGTCTAGTCTAGTCTAGTCTATTCCTATTCCTATTCCTATTCCTATTCCTATTCCTATTCCTATTCCTATTCCTATTCCTATTCCTTTCTATTCTATTCTATTCTATCCTATCCTATCCTATCCTATCCTATCCTATCCTATCCTATCCTATCCTATCCTATCCTATCCTATCCTATCCTATCCTATCCTATTCTATTATTCTATTCTATTCTATTCCCATTTCCATTCCCTGTAGGAGCAGGTAAGAGATAAACACAGTCGTCTGAAGTAGGCTTATTCTGTTCTAGTTGCAACTGGTCTCAATGTTGTAAATGCAACATTGCTACCTTGAGTTACTTCAGGTAGGCCTTGCTTACTGCCTCGTTTACCATCCATTTGAAGTTATAGTGGTGTAAAAAAACATATTTGCAAGTGGGCCTTGCGTTTACAACCATTGTAGTATCCCCTTGTGATAAGATCGCCATTTGCACACTTCCTAGTCAGCTTCTGACAATCTTGAGTTAATGGAGAAGGCAAATAATGTGATGTCTTATTTAATCATTGTGATTCACTTAACAGCCAAAGAGGAAGCCAGCTTTTAAGCCCATTGCAGCCACGTGATTTTCCACTTAGCAACTGTGGTGTTTAGTGATTGAGTAGCCAGTCCCAGTTGTGGTCGCTAAGTGAGGAATGTCTGTGAACATAACCCTGCACCCTATTTGGAATTACCGTTCTACATTATGTTCAAATGGCACACTAAACTTTGGGCAGCTGTTTTGTTAACTATTCCTGTAAAAGTGTAGAAAATGGAATGTTTGCCATAATGATGTAAGCTGGGATGTCTCAAAGATGAAAGGCTTCGTTCTGTCCATGGCTGTGGCCTTAACCTGCCTTCTCCCAGATGCAGGTGTCACTCTGGGGATTGTGCTTCTTTATGAAGCCGCTACGTCTGACTTGGAAGTGGGGAAGAGAAAAAGTAAGTATCAGAACTGACAGCAAAATGCTTTCGTTGGATTACGTGGCTAGACGCAGGTGGGGAAGAGAGGGAGTGTTTAAACAGTTGCTCAGCATTTCTTAAGAATGCCAGCATAAAATACGTCCGCCATCCCTTTGAGGGGCCCTTTTTTAGTGTTCCTGAAGTTTTTCTCACAGACTTGCCTTCCCAGAGCACTGCTGAGCCAAGTGGTGCCAGTCGTTAGAAGGGTAGCTTTGCAGGCCTTTAGGGTACCTCTGCTGCTGCTGCTGCTGCTGCATCCTGTGGGGTCTGCAGGAAGTTGTTTGTTATATACCATATTTTTCGGAGTATAAGACGCACCGGAGTATAAGACGCACCTTAGTTTTTGGGGAGGAAAATAGGGGAAAACAATCTGCCTACCAGGTATTCATCTGGCTAGCGTCCTTAGTCTGGTCAGCTTCAGCACATTATTTTATCCCCTGGTTAGGACTTAAAAAAACCTTCTTCTGAGAGAGTAACAATGAAAGAGCATGCAAGCCAGTAAGAGCTGGGAAGATAGTTGGCACCTGGTTAGGGCTAGAAAAAAACTTATTCGGAGCAAGTAGAGCAATGAAAAAAAACTCTGCAAAGACTTAGGGCTGGAAAAACATTCTTTGGAGAGAGTAACAATGAAAAAGCCTGCAAGGTAAGAGCTGGGAAGATCTGTTAGCACCTAGTTAGGGCTGGAAAAAAAAAGCTACATTCGAAGTATAAGACGCACCCAAATTTTCAGCCACTTTTAGGGAGGAAAAAGGTGCGTCTTATACTCCGAAAAATACGGTAAATGCATGGAGGCAGTGGCAGCCTTCAGAGTTTGCCAAGCGCCCCCTCCCCTTTCCAATGCTGTGCTGAGCACCCTGTTCTTTACAGTTCAGTCTCACGATAGTTTTCGGGTAACATGAACAGGCTTCTTTGCTCTTCCCTAGTAATGTGCGTGGCTGGCATTGGCCTTGTGGTGCTGTTCTTCAGCTGGCTCCTCTCAGTATTTAGATCCAAGTATCATGGCTATCCATACAGGTATGTGTGTTTTCTATCTTTTAAATTACTCTGCTCCAAGAAATAGATGCTTAGTAGAATTAGGAAATGCACCCGCCAACTCCAGAGTTTATGGCACACCCAATGTGGGCAGAGTTTGGATTACCCTAAGTTATTTATTTATTTACTTATTTATTTATTTATTTAAAATTAAATTTATATACCGCCCTTCTCCAGGGGACTCAGGGCGGTGAACAGCCAAGTAAAAGCACAATATAAACATTAAAATATGTATACATTTAAAAGAAAATATTAGATGTGGCCTTGATTTAAGACAATACAATTAAAATTTGGTAAAATCTTAAAAACCCCAAAAACTTTTTCACGCCAGCCCGGCTTGATAAAAATAGTACGTCTTGAGGGCACGGCGGAAGGTGGCCAGGTCATGAATAGTTCTTAAATCTGGAGGGAGCTGGTTCCAGAGGGTGGGTGCTCCCACAGAGAAGGCCCTCCCCCTGGGTGTCACCAGCCTACACTGCTTGGCTGATGGCACCTCGAGGAGGCCCTCTCCGTGGGAGCGCACTGGTCGATGGGAGGCAATATAGATGGAGAACCCCACTCACTGAACAGCCATGTTGCACTTCCTGCTCCCTGCTTTCTATTGTCCAGCATCTTTTCATTTGGTGTGTTTGATGCTTGAAAGGATGAATGCTGCAAAATACATTTGTTTTTGCTTGGTGCCATTAGGATTAGGAAGGAGTCACTTTTTTAAAAAATCAGATAATGATCCAGGTGCATCCAGACAAATATATATATATATGTATATGTATTTCCTTTCAGCTTTCTGATGAATTAAGAACGTTGCTGTGTTGTGATTCGCCAAAGTGGAGCACCGGCGTCCAAGATCCAGATCATGCTACCTCTCTTTGAAATGAACGAAATCCTTGCACACCTAACCAAAGATCCCTGGTGCCTTGGCAAGACAAACCCTTTGCTCTAAACATCAGGATGCATATTACAGCACATTACTCTTTCCCATTTACCTGAGGCCGAGGGGTGGCTTCTTGTCCTAAAAGCAAGGCCACAGTTCCAAAAGCTTCACTCGGCGCATCTCTTTATGCCTTGCATGTGTACAGCCGTTTTCCATTCGCAGTTCTGCACGCTGCAAGATCTTCAGCAGGGGCTCACCTGGGTTGATGGGCTTTTTCAGACAAGGATGGTCCTTTCATAGGTAAGCTCCCATCATGGCCGTTTTTCCAGCACCTGCAGGGATTTTATTTCTCAGCAAGATTCCTTACTCTTGCAAGACTCTTGATATGGGAAGAGAGTCCGATTTTGGTGTTTTGGTTCTGTGCAATAGGTGATTTGCTTTCGCCTAAAGAGTAGAACCCCCAGATAAACATTAAGGGGGAAATAACGGTTGAACCTCCTAAGTGTTTAATCAAATGGCCTTCTTGGGTCTTTACTTTGAAGAGAGATGAATGAATGTTGCCATGTGGGAGACCATTTCCTTGGTCTCCCGCTGCTGAACTGAACTTCCTAGAACGATAGGCTGCCCTTCTATCAAACGCAGACAGTGTTGAGATCTACACCACCATGTGGATTGAGCTCTGTTGTTGTTGTGCTGGTCTTTACCAAACACAGCCGCCTGCTTAGCTTTGGTAATGGACATTGTGGTGGGTTGGACTAAATATCCAGTCCTCCACTATGTTCCCAAAAGAGATCACTGGCATTCTTCAAATTATTTTCATGATTGAGCAATTGGGAGGAAGAAACACAAAAACGGAATCTCCTCTTTATCCCTTGTTTAGGTGCTATGTATATACCGTATTTTTCGGAGTATAAGATGCACCTTTTCACCCCATAAAAGAGGCTGAAAATTTGGGTGCGTCTTATACTCGGAATGTAGCTTTTTCGAAGCTTTCCCCCCCCCAGCCCTAACAAGGTGCTAACGATCTTCCCAGCTTGCAGGATTTTTTCATTGCTACTTCCTCCGAAGAAGTTTTTTCCCAGCCCTAACCAGGGGATAAAATAATGTGCTGAAGCTGACCAGACTAAGGACGCTAGCCAGATGAATACCTGGTAGGTAGATTTCCCCCCTTATTTTCCTCCCCCAAAACTAAGGTGCGTCTTATACTCCAAAAAATACTGTAATCCTGGCATTTGTACCAAAATCAAAGGAAAAGTAGCTGATGTGGGGATAACCCACTTAAATTGAAACAGTTCTCATTCTGAATCCTGACTAGATATTAGACATGCTAACCTGTCTAACTATGGGAATGGAGACATAACTAGTCAGTGGAGTTTTTTTTTTAACTTCCAAGACCTTTTGGAGAGGAAAGAAAGAATCCCAAAATAAGCAGAGACCGTAATCGCTGGTTTTCTTCAGGCGAGAGTTGGGTGCCCTTTGGATAGTTCTCCACCTCCTCCTCCTCTGTGTCCTGCTTGGTTTTTGTGCTAAAGCCAAGATTCTCCATAGGAAGAAGACCCCATCCTGGGTTTGGTAGCATCGGTTTATTTTGGGCAGGGTGTAATAAGGGCTGTGGAAGATCAAGAAAAAGGTATTTCTTGAAGTAGCTACTACTGTAACTCAGCTGTTCAGTTTTCTTACACAGGTTTCCTGTATTCAATTACTTTCCAAGTGCCTTAACACCATTATACTATTTTTCAGTATTTGATTCCAACAATGTTTGAAAAATACATTTTTATATGATTGAGAGCATCCAGGTTGTAGCATGGATATTGAAATGACTGTTATGGATATTTGTCAGCTTTCAATAAACAATTTCTTAGCCTGAATCAGCAATTTTTGGGGGAACTTGACTGCATCTGGAAAACCTCACTACACAGAGATGTTCTCTTGCGCAGCGTTTCCCCTCCATTGTGGGGAAGGGGCAGCTGAGCACCTACCTTTCCGTCAGCTGATGTGAAGGTGCCCTCAAATCACCTTCAATATTGGCACCATTGAGATTCCATTCATTTAGGTCAGGGGTCCCCAACCTGTGGGCCACCGCCCACTAGTGGGCCGTGAGGGGATTGCAACTGGGCCGCGGAAACGGCTGGCAAGTGTGTGAGCTGCTCATGGAAGTGGAGCTGCATGTGTGTGCGCGCAGGCTTGCCAGCGGCTTGCACAGCACCATCCCCTCTCCCTTTCCCCCCTCCCGGTCTGCAAAGCCGGAAACGTTGCGGAACTCTGATTTAGATGCTTTTAATTACAAAATTGGTGCACTGTGTCAAGCCTTATTTCCAGGAATATTTACATATTCCCTATATATTTGGGAAGGTGTCCTTCAGAAAAATAATAAAGAAAACTAAATTGTCAGTTGATACAAAGTCTTTTTAAAAAATAGATTGGTCTATTTGTTGAATTGGCTGAATTCTACATTTTATTTAATGATTTATTAATACATTTCATTTTCTGCATGCTGTTGTATGCAGATGGAGTACAACAATATTTAAAGCAACTCAGCAACAAAAACTCTACTAAAATGTGGAATTGCCCCTTTGAAGTCCCATTCAAAACGAAAGGATGCTTTACAATTTGGGTTTTTTGGAGAGCAGTTCTGCTATTAGGCTCCACAACTAGTGTCTTGTTATTGGAAAAACAAGGCCTGTCTCCTCTGAATTCTAGTTGTTTTTCTTAGTATATTTTTTAATTTAGATTTTTTTTATTACTTTATAAATAACTGAAAGCAGTGGACACTTCCTCCTCCTTTTGCCCACACCTCTGTGGACTGGGGGGGGGGAAGGGAGAGGGAGGGAGGGAGGGAGGGAGGGAGGGAGGGAGGGAGGGAGGGAGGGAGAGAGAGAGAGAGAGAGAGAGAGAGAGAGAGAGAGAGAGAGAGAGAGAGAGAGAGAGAGAGAGAGAGACTGGCCAAGGTCACCCATCAATCTTTCATACCTAAGGCGAGGCTAGAAATCCTTTCCTGTTGACCGGTCCAAAGTCAGCCAGCTTTTGAGCCTAAGGTGGAACTACAACTCAGTCTCCCCTTCACCACTACACCCAACCACCTTTCTTGTTCCTTTAAATCCATCCAGAGCCATTTTGGAGTCAGATGGCCTCAACATTTACTTATATTTAATTAACTAAATAATTAATTTCCCCTCTTGCTGTCCAAAACCGGTTGTAGAAAATCAAATCCTGAACCCAACAGTGCTTTTTGAGGAGGCAACTGGACTTCCTTATTTTTCTTGGCTTCTCATCCAAAAAGCTTCTTCAGCTCTGACTGGATGGTGGGGAATGGAAGGATTTATACCCCTTGCAAACAGCTGGTCATTTGCATTCTTGGAGGGTTGCCTATGTCCTCAGGGTCACCTGACTGATGAAAATGGTTCCTGTAGTCTGCAATTTTTCTGGAAATTCATTCATACTCCACCAGATTTCCAGAAAAATTGCAGAATACAGGAACCATTAGCACTACTGGATGCAAATGACCAGCTGTCTGCAAGAAGTTAACAGATTAACAGAGTTGGAAGGGACCTTGCAGGTCATCTAGTCCAACCCCCTGCCCAAGCAGGAGACCCTATATCTGCTTCTACCTAGGATCAAACTCACAACCTCCTGATTATGAGGCAAAAACTCCACCTCTAGGCCACAGCAGCTGGGTTCTGGTATAAATCCTTCCGTTCCCCACCATCCTGTCAGAGCTGAAGAAGCTTCTTGGATGAGAAGCGAAACATCTTCAAAGAAAAACAAAAAAAGTCCAGTTGCCTCTTGAAAAAAGCACCTTTGGGACAACTATGACCTGGATGATTGAGAATCTCTACAATCCTGAACACAAATTTATCAGCAACACCTAGTCCATTCAAACAATTTGTTAGAATAATATTGCAATTGACTGTTTCTAAGAAAAAGCTAATGTTGTCAAGGAAACAATACCGATTTGTTTAAGAAAATGACCAGGAATTGGCTAGATGTGAGCTGGGCGATGTATATTTTTCCTTTATAATACCTTCATCATCTTCATAGAAGTATTTTGAATATCATTCATTTTAGTTTTACTTTGGCCCATTGTTACATTTTTTGGCTCCTAAACATGTTGCACTAAACTATAAACCATGATTGTCAATTACAATAGTTGTAATTATTAACTATGGTGACAGAGAAATAAAGGCTATTATGATTTTGTTGACACTGTTGACCATTCAGCTTTATAAACCACAATTTAGAGATTAATGACAGAATTCAGCCAATTTTGGTTTTGTTATTATTTAGCATATGATGAGAACATGACAGAAGAGAAGTAAGCATATATACCCAGTCCACGTAATCACAAGTTAAAACTTGTATCAGGGTACGGCAGAGGCCGTATGGCTGGATGTCCAATTCAGCCTCTGGTGTTGCAGATCTAGGGAACCAGAGATTGCACGGCCTGGGCAATCTTGCATAATACATTTCATAGTTTGCCTATCAGCATCACAATCGCAACGAAGGGAATTTTTCCATCCCCACTGATACAGGGCAGAGGCACTTCTTCCAGTACCATACCCAATTCTGTTCAATTTTGTACAGATATAGCAAGGCAGGTCAAAACCAGGTGATTTGGTAGAGGGATCATTAATGTCACAAGAAGGTACCTTGGAGTTGGAAGAGACCTTGTAGGTCGTCTAGTCATACCTGCTGCCCAAGCAGGAGACCCTACACAATTTCCGACAGATGGCAGTCCAGTCTCTTCTTGAAAGTTTATTTATTTTGTTTGTCAAACATGTACAAGATAGTAGGCATATGTATAAACAACATAAGCAAAGAAGTATAAATGAGGACAATAGGACAGTAAGACAGGGATGGTAGGCACAGTGGTGTGCAGTGCACAGTGCACAGTGCACAGTGGGAGCTTCCAGTGATGAAGCTCCCACAACTTCTGAAGTGGAGACAAGATGGTTAGCTATGGTAGAATGTTTTCTCAACAGCCTAACGTGTTTTCTCAACATGTTAAATGTAAAAGTTTTTATAAAGTCATACAATGTGTTTTAAAATAAGTGAGAAGAACTGATGCATTAAGCTCTGTCAAACTAGGTGTGCAACACACAGTCTGTTGCAGGTAAAACGTCAAAACTGCCTCTTGCCTGCTTTGAACGAGGCACAAAGAGCCTGCCTTTTGCATTGGGACAGACGGCCGGAGAGCGCGGGGGGGGGGGGAGGCTGCAATCTGATCTCCGTTTCAGTGACGTCATGCGGCGTGACAACAGCCGACGACAGCCGCCATAGTAGCCAATCGGAAGCGGTAAAGAGGAGCGATGACGCCAACCGCCCTAGTAACAGCGCCGACGTGACCTGCCCAATCAAAAAAAAGATGCCAGCCCCCGAGAGCCAATGGCGGGACGCGGAGTGAAAGAAATAAGGCGGGGGAGAGGAAGGGCCTTCCCTCCTCTTTTCGCCGACAAGATGGCGGCGGTGGCGACGGTGGCGGGGTTGGTGGCGCCAACGGCTTTGTTTCCTCTCAGCGCTTGAAGCTGGCCGCCCCCGGCCCAGCCGCGAGGGACAGCGACGGAGACATGACCGCGGAGCCCGCGAGGTAGGCGGCGGGAGCGGCAGTCGGCTCCGCGTGCTTTCCCAATGAGGCCGATCAGCCGGGTGAGGGGCGGAGAAAGGCGGGGGCGGCAGCGGCGGGAAAAACCCCGACGCTGCTACTCTCGCCGTTCGCCTTCCTAAACGCCGGAGCCGCCTTCTCGCCGGCTGTGGCGTGAACACCGCGCTGCGGGTTATCCGGCGGTGCTGGAGATAGAGTTGGGGGACGGGCCCCTCGCCCCCCCCGCGCGCGCTTTCCGCCTCTGCGCATGCCCAGTGGGGGCGGGACAGGCCTGCCTGGGCTCGTGGGTGCCCCCTGGCGGGCCCCCGCACTTGCCCCCCGTTTGGGGGCGGGGTCTCTGCCATCTTCCCACCATCCCCTCCCGGCCTCTCTCCGCGGTTTCGGCGGGGTCGGTGGTGGCAGCAGCCCGCGGTGACCGGGGAGGATGGAGCGCTGCATAGGTGCGCTATTACCTGCCCACCTTTGGGGATAGGGAAGGAGCTTTCCCCGCTTCTCAGCCCGGAGCGTTTGCGGCGGTCTTGCCACGCGAGCCTTGGCGGCGACTTCTGAGCGTTATCCCGGCGTTTCACGTCTTCTAGCGGAGGCTTCCGGTATAGAGATGGGGATTGCGGGGACCTTAAAGAAAGGATGGAATCGGCCCCAACGCCTTGGTGGTAGTGGTGGCTGGCTGTGGGTTCGTCCTTTGGGTAAACACAGTCCGTTTTAGTTGTGGTTTAGTTTAGTCTGTTCCCTTAGATCCATCACGGGGGTCAAAATTCAGAAAATGTTGGTTTGTTTGACTGCAAATTAGACCGGTGTTTGTCAACCTTGGCCGCTTCAAGATGTGTGAACCACAACTCCCAGAATTCTGTGGGTTGAACTCCGCCCATCTTCAAGCCTCCAAATCTGAGAAACGCTGGTTTAGACTGTTGTGTGACCATAGTCAAGTTGTTATGACACAGGGTTAAATTAAATGTCTCGGTATTTCTTAACAGCAGGGATTATTTTGTGCTTCTTGAAGGACAGGATTCACACTTCGTTAATTCATATATTGTTGATTCAGGATTTCTGAAATCTCCAAGTTGTGGTTTGTAGATCATAGTTTATGACTTCCATAAACCATTTGTGTTTACACAAGTAACCATGGTTAAGCAGACCATGGATAAAAATGATTTCTGCTCCTTAATTGCTTTAGCTCTTGGTCTGAATTTGAATATTATACCGGTCCCCTAATCATATTTTAATTTGCCTTTTTCTGCGAACCAAGTTGGTGAGTTCTTATTTTATACTATCAACAAGTTTTCTTTTTCTGCTATCCTTTTCGTACAAACTTATCTTCCATTTTGATGACACTAGAATATTTGTTCAAATGTTTTATTTGGTAATCATACATTTGACAAATGATACTTGTATAGGAGAATTTAAATTTAATTCATTTAATTTAATTTAAATTTAGATTTAAAATTTATGAAGGAAAGACTTTCAAGAGACTACTGCCAAATGAGATTTGTGTGTGAATTGTGAATAATAATAGTCCTTAACTCATTTATTTCAATCAGTGAAATATGTACAGTCTATACTTACTGTACTTTTACTCTCTTGGACGAATAAGACTCTTGCCTTGTCTCCATTTTCATTTGTGAAACAGCTCAGTAGTGCTTTCATATTACTACATACTCTGAAGAAGTTTTTTAAAAATGCAGATGATTTCTAGCTTTTTACACTTTATGTTCTTGCATTGATTTTTCCCTGCCCTTCAATGGTCAAACATTACAGATTACCAAACGGTTTAATAATTGCCCTTCCAAGTTTCTAGTTGTCTTTCATTAGCAGGACTTTAGGTCATTAAAAAGTAAGGGAGTAGTAAGCATTATGCAAAAGAAGGAATATCATACACATTGCCTAAGTGATTAAGGAGCTGTGAAAGGTCCTTGGTTCCTGAATGTTTTGGTTAACAATGAGACATTTTTAAAAGATCATAAACTTGGAAGCTGATATTTTGTACATGTGTAACCCAAGCTTTTACTTAGTGCAGGAATATTAATTACAGCATCCTTAACAGATGCCTAGCCACCTTCATCTGAAAACATCCAGCAAAGGAAGCTTGCTACTTCTCAATTCTTTTTAGAAAGCTTTCCCTAACATTCAAATACCTTCCTCTCATCTTGAGAAAAATATTCCCTGATTTCTGACTGAAATCACTTTAGGTACTTGAAAAATGGTGAGATGTGTGCCTTCAGAATTTCCCTCCCAAGGGTAAACAGAATTTATTCAATCATTTCTCATGGCAGATTTCAATCCCTGATAAATCTGATTACTTTTCTTTGGAACTGCATTAGTTTTACTGAATATTTCTTAAATTGTAGCTTAAATTGTATTTCTGACGGGATCTGATCAAGATGGAATATAATAGAACATTTTTCTTTTGACCTGAAAGCTATAATTATGTTAATGCAACCTAAACTTGCATTTACCCTTTTAATATCCATGTTGCATTGCTGGTTCATGTTTAGTTTGGACAACTTCAGGATTTTTTTTTCAGATATACTATCACCAAGTTTTGTTTTCTCCACTTTATATCATTGCATTTTGTATGTTGGTAAGAACTTTGCATTTGTGTCTCAAAATTCATTTTGCTTTCTGTCTTTCTATGTTATTAAAACAATTTTGAATATTGCTTCTGTCTTGTAAAGTGCTGTTTCACCCAGTTTTGTATCATGTAAAAAATTGGTAAAATATTCCCTCTATTTGGATCATTATTGAAAATGTTGCAGAGTGCAGAGTGCTGGACGTTGTGGACTTTGTGGCATCTGACTTAATACCTCCCTCAAATTTCATGAGCCATTGATGAGGATTCTTTTAATAGTCTTTTGAAGTTCTATGTAAATTCCTCTAACAGATACATCTTATTTAGAGGAATATCATGGAGTAATTTTTAAAATATTCGTTGATATATTATGTTTACATCATTTTTACTGAGAAAGTTGCCTAATCAAAAAGACTTGTTCTTGACAAATACATGCTGATTTCTAATCATTTGTGTTTTCGAGATGCCTACAAATCACTATATCATTTGCTCTAAATCAGTGGTTCCCAAACTTTTTCAGTCCACCGCCCCCTTAGTGCTACAAACTCATCCTCACCGCCCCCACCCCACCCCCTCAGGTGGGCGTGGCTTAGTGGTCAGGTGACTGGGTGGGCGTGGCCAACTTGTAAAGTGGTGAAACTCACTTAACAACGCTCTTGCTTAGCAACCAAAATGTTAGGCTCAATTGTGGTCATAAGTCTTCCTTTTGTTCTTTCTTTCTTCTCTACCTTCCCCCTTCTTTCTTTTTCTTTGTCTTTCTTCCTACCATCTTTCTTTTTCTTTCTTTCTTTTCTTTCTTTCTGTCTGTCTTCCTTCCTTCCTACCATCTTTTTCTTTCTTTCTGTCTTCCTTCCTTCCTAACATCTTTCTTTCTTCCTCCCTCCTTCCTCTTTCTTTCCTTTTTCTTTCCTTCTTCCCTCCCTTCCCTTCCTCCTTTTTTTTCTGTCTGTCTGTCTGTCTTCCTTCCTTCCTACCTTCTTTCTTTCTTTCTTTCTTTCTTTCTTTCTTTCTTTCTTTCTCTCTCCCTCCCTCCCTCCCTCCCTCCCTCCCTCTTTCTTTCTTTCTTTCTTTCTTTCTTTCTTTCTTTCTTTCTTTCTTTCTTTCTTTCTTTCTTTCTTTCTTTCTTTCTTTCTTTCTTTCTTTCTTTCTTTCTTTCTTTCTTTCTTTCTTTCTTTCTTCTTTCTTTCCTTTCTTCCTTCTTCCTTCCCTTCCCTCCTGCCAGCCGTGGCCAGGCCACTGCTCGCCCAGGCCGATGGCTTGGTAAACGTTCTCTGGGTCGTGCACCAGGTTGCAGAGCGCCATCAAGGCCGGCTGCCACGTCAGCAACTCGGGGTGCTGCAGCTCTTCATTGAGCTTGGGAAGGCCTCGGCGGCCGAAGTCCACAGGCGCCTTGGTGGGGTTGATGTTGGGGGGCAGCTGGGATGAGATCCACGGGTGCGCCATGCCGGAGGGGAGCCCACCGAATTGCACGTGCTGGGTTGCTAGGCGCCGGGGACGCCAGGTGGGAAAGTCCGTGCACGCGCAGGTTCCGCGGCGGGGCCTTCCCGCGGGTCTGCGAGCGCTCACCCGAGCAGCTTCGGGAGCGGTCAGCTTCCCTGGTCGCTGTGCCGCGCTCAGTACCTAGCACTTGTAACTCCGTCACATTCCACGCTCTTGTGTGCAGGGCAGCCCATTCTGAAAGAAAACATCTCGCGTTTTCTTTCAGAATGAGCTGCCCTGCACACAAGAGCTTCATGAGGGAGCTTCAAGTGCAAAAGCATGGCGAACCACCTACCGCACCCCCCAGCCCCTCTCACCGCCCTCCTGTCACCACCCTTGCCTCTCACCGCCCCTCTAAGGGTTCCCACCGCCCCCCCGGGGGGCGGTACCGCCCCCTTTGGGAACCACTGCTCTAAATTCTTCAAAGTATCATCATTAAACTGCATAGTTTGCTATTCTCTAAAAATCCAAAACTTTTCTGACAGATTGTTATCATCTTATATGAATATGGAACTGTTTGCAAATTAGTGAAATGGTTTCTTATTTATAAAATTAGTATAAAGTTTTAGAAATAATATGTTCAGGTGACATGTTTAGTAGCCTGATTAAGGAGAATATACCCTTTTCAAAACCCTCAATAACTCTGTGAACCACATGGAGGGGCAGGGAAGGGTTGCGAGAGGTTGCATAGGCACAATTGTGTCAAAAGACTTGTGATACCCTGATACCCTAGTTTATGTTTTTCTGAACCTTAAAACCCATTTTATTCATCAATTCTGTTTGATCTTTTTTATATTTGTAAAATCTTTGATTCTGTTTATTAATTTTGAAACCTGCTTGTTACTACACCAAATTATTTTAATTTGACCATTAATATTTCAATTCCTTTTAAAGGCTCTTTCAGAACCAATACCAAGTCAATTGCAAAAGCCCTTCACTTGTAAGTTTCTTTTTTAATCTTTACTTTCACTATCTTCTTATTTTGTCTTACATCTCTATTCAGTAATTCAATAACCAAAATAAATGCAAGAGTTGGCATCCCTATCTTGTTCCCTTTTTATATCTCAACATGATTTTCTTAGATCTCCGTTAACAATTATTTCTGCTTTCTGTGTAGTATAAATTGGCCTTACTCATTTTATAAAGTGCTCTCCAAAATTTGTACGTTCTAAAACCTTGAATAAAAAAAGTCCTGTTCAAATTGTTAAAGAAAGATCAATGTAATCAATGAGATTTGTTTTTTGTTACATTGCTCCAAATATTCCAAAATGTGTAGAGTATTTCTAACATTGTCTTTTAATTGTCTTTTACAAGTGCGAAGAAGGAAGGAAGGAAGAAAAAAATACATATAACTACATCAATAAATTATTGCAAAAATTGTCAGTCTTATCATTTAAAACCATTGTGAACAACTTCTAATGATTGTTTAATAATGATATTGGCCTACAATTTATTGTTAAAATCAAATCTTGTTCCTCTAACTATTAATGCTATATTGGCCTTCTTCCAACTCTTTGATACCTTTCTTCAATCTTGAGGATAGGGTTTATTCTGTTTTGTAAAGTTTATAAAAGTTCATCCTCAACACATAATAAGAACCGGATAATCCAACTAGTTCAGACATCTTTCCTGTTTAATCTTTCTTTTATGTAGCTTCAGAAACTTACCTTATTGTTATAGGTTCATTCATAATTTGTCTCTGTTCCTCGGTAATCTTTGGTAAATTTCATTTCTTTAGATATTTGTCTCAGGGTAGTTCAAAAATGTGAAATGAATGAATGAACACACAAATAAATAAATATTTTCTCTACAGGGATGTCATTTCCTTTAAACAAGTTGGAATAATATTGATGAAAAGCTTTTTTATGACCGCATTGTTGATTAATATTAGATCTCCTTATAATTTCAATGTTATTTTACTTTTCATAATCTATATGCTAGCCACTTCCCTGCTTTGTTTGCAAAGTCATGAAAAGGATTTATGTCTTTCAGAAAAATAGGTAAACTAAATTGTCCAACAAATTAAAAAAAAACCTTTTGGTAATTTGTCTTCAATGATTTAATATTTTTCTCAGAAGTTCTATCCAATTGTGGGGAACTAATTGTTTCTGAGAGTCTCTGGATGTGGATGAAGTCATCTAGCAGTTAGTACTGTATTGATTAATATTGTTAGTATTGTTAATAATTTTAGCATCTAGCAGCATGTTAAATTTTTAAGTGCCGTCGGTTAACAGATGTAAATATTTCTGGTTATTTATCAAATTTAAGTTGATGTTGAGTCTGATGCAAGTTTTCTTAGTTGTTGATAAGATTGCTTGCTTCAGTATAAAAGTTCCCCCCAAAAGTAACTGTAACATGACTTAATCCTAACCAGATGGAGTGGCTTTGGGTTTTTAGTTCCTGGAGTTTGGTAATCAGTCATCTTTAATTCTCAACAGCATTGTACTTCCTCAGAGTTGGTGTGCAATTTGGGGTTCCCCTGGATGTTCAACTCTTCCTCAAGAAAGAGTATCAGCCATGGTTGGGGGCTTTGCACAGATTGATCTTTTATCACAATTACATGTATTACTGGGTGTTCAGGGCAGCGGCTCAGGAGTTCATGCCTACCATGATGGTTATCATTCCTGGTCCAACTTGAGACAGTGATCACACTTCAGATGTAACCTTGTTGGAGCAGTGGCAATGGGATCTAGTGGGATATTTGTCAATATTTATTTATTTATTAGTGACATTTAATACCGCCTCACAGTGCAAGCACTCTCTAAGCGGTTTACACCAGTAAGCAATGTATATTTACATTGCCCCCAACAATCTGGGTCCTCATTTTACCTACCCCGGAAGGATAGAAGGCTGAGTCAACCTTGAGCCGGTGAGATTTGAACCGCTGACCTGCGGATCACAGTCAGCTAAAGTGGCCTGCAGTACTGCCTCTAACCGCTGCGCCACCTCGGCTCTTCAATTCATTAGATCCCTGGTTAGTGAAAGCTTCCAGGATGGTGTGCAGTGATTAATATTATACGCTTTAAGGAGGCTGTGATCCCTCCTTAAGAAACGATCTTTAGATCTCACTGTACTTATAGAGACTCTAGAAAGAGTGCAGAGAAGAGCAACAAAGATGATTAGGGGACTGGAGGCTAAAACATATGAAGAACGGTTGCAGGAACTGGGTATGTCTAGTTTAATGAAAAGAAGGACTAGGAGAGAGATGATAGCAGTGTTCCAATATCTCAGGGGCTGCCACAAAGAAGAGGGAGTCAAGCTATTCTCCAAAGCACCTGAAGGCAGGACAAGAAGCAATGGGTGGAAACTAATCAAGGAGAGAAGCAACTTAGAACTAAGGAGAAATTTCCTGACAGTTAGAACAATTAATCAGTGGAACAGCCTGCATCCAGAAGTTGTGAATGCTCCAACACTGGAAGTTTTTAAGAAGATGTTGGATAACCATTTGTCTGAAGTGATGTAGGGTTTCCTGCCTAAGCAGGGGGTTGGACTAGAAGACCTCCAAGGTCCCTTCCAACTCTGTTACTATTACTATTACTTTTTAGGGAAGGTGATGGAGAAAATGGTTGCTTTGCAGCTCCAAAGGGTCCTGGGTGGTGCGGATTATCTAGACCCCTTTCAATCATGTTTCAGGCCCGGTTATGGGACAGAAATAGCATTGGTCACACTTCTGGATGACCTGGTAAGAGTGGGATGGAGTAGTGCATCTGTGATGACCCGGGGCATGGCACAAAGGCAACACAGCCAGAGAATAAGTAGGAGTCCCTTTATTAGCTCCAAACTTTGCCTCCAACGTCCCTTTTAATCTCCGGTCTGGAGAAAAACTCTCCCACAAACCTGTAAGCAGAAAAAACTTCCAACTTATAAATCCAACAAGGCAAGATAAGGTAATTAATCTGGCAGGGCAAGCAAGATAAGGAGTTCCAGAATTGAAGTAGCACAGAAGTAATTAAAACCAGTTGGGAGGATGCCAGTAATGCAGATAAAGCAATGAACACGAACATGAACTCAGCGTTTGTTCCCGAGAACTGCCTCTCCTTTAAACTCCATTCCCAGGTGTGCCTTGTGAAGGGAATTGGGGCCTTTTCCTTCCTCGAAGCCACATTGCTCTCTTCTGCGTTCTTCCCTGCGTGCCCTAGGATGAGGAGGGGGTGGGCCTTGGTCTTCATCAGAACCCCGTCTCCCTTGTTCTACCTCTCCCCTGCTCTGCCCAGCCTGACTTTGCCCTTCCCCAGTTTCTTCCACAGCCAACAGAGCCACTCTCTGGCTCTCTGTCAGCTGTTCATCTTCCATCTCAGAGTCAGACTCCGACAGGGGCATGACCGCATCCATCTTCTCTCTCCCTGACCTCTCGGCTTTCAGTACCATCGACCATGGTATCCTTTTGGAGTGGCTTTGGGGTTCTCCACGGCTGGGAGTGAGAGATCCAGCTTACGGCTGCTCCTTTGTGGGGTACTGCAGGATTTCTCTGCCTTCCTTTTTAACATCTTTGTGAAGCCATTGAGTGAGATTTATTTATTTATTTATTTATTTATTTAATAGATTTGTATGCCGCCCAACTCCCAAGGGACTCTGGGCGGCTCACAGCATATCAATACAAAATCTAAAAAACAATTTAAAAACCCCTTAAAAACACATACATACTACTTTCATTGGGCCGGAACTTATCTCTGATATTCTCAAGCTCAACGGTCCCACGCCTGACGGAAGAGCCAGGTCTTCACTGCCTTACAGAAGACCAGTAGGGTGGAGGCTCTCCGGGGGGGGGGGGGTAGTTGGTTCCAGAGGGCCGGAGCTGCCACAGAGAAGGCTCTTCCCCGTGGACCCGCCAGCCGCCCAATTCCATGGGATGAGATATGCTGACAAGACACAGCCTTCCATCTCTATCCCTTGTGATCCAAGGGATGCTATGGCAGCCCTTTCGGAGTGCATGGAGACCGCAGGGGCCTGAATTGAGGACAGGAGGGTTCAAGTGAACCCAGATAAGAGAAATAGCTTTGGATACGTGGAACCCCAGGGGTTCTCCTGGATTCACAATTGCTGCTCAAAGAACAGGTGGCAGTTGTGACTAGAAGAGCCTTTGCACAATTTTGGATTGTGCATCAACTGTGCCGTTTTCTAGATTGTGAGACTGTACTCGGTCACTCATGCCTTGGATTATTGCAGCATGCTCTACTTAGGGCTACCCTTGAAGAGTATTTGGAAGCTGGCATAAGTCCAACTCTGTTCTTCTGTAGTCTGAGGTGCCAGATTTTTGGTTTTATGGCTCTTATTGTTGTTAACTGCTCAGTATTGTGTTCAAGATGGGTCACCATACAAATTGTTTCAAAGTGTTTAAGTAAAACCAATATGTAAATGAAGCATTAAGTGCCTGATCAGATATGTAGATGTCGGCAGATAGAGGTGCATAAATGATCATTTCTACTAGGAAAATGGAAAACATTGTCAGCTTAGAAACCATGAGGGTTCTGACTTTGAAATGAAGCATTCCTTAGATAAGGACAAGTGGAGCATTTTATTTTGCATCTTCTACCATAGAGAATGGTACTCACATGCAAGCCCTAATTTCTCATTTTGCATACTAAGAAGTATGTAAAATAAGTGGTGTTATTTGCTGATTGTTGTATAAAATATGTGTCAATAGAGTAATATTGCAACCTAATTGCAAGCAATGGAAGTGATAGTTAAATAGAAACAAGCATACTTTTGCAGTCTGGACATTGTTTAACATTTATTTTAAAAAGTCATTACCTTGGCTAAAGTTGAATGTAACAAATATCTATTTTGTAGATTCAGTAACAGGTAATATTTAATGTCATCTGTCACCTCATTGATTGTATTTCTGGGGTCATGGACTGAATAATATGGAAACAAAAGTTTATTTTAAGTTTCCATTGTTCTTTGGTAGAACAATAGAAACATTTTGAGTTTTGTTTTGCCATAACATGGAATATTCTAAACTTCCAAAAGAACATTTTGAATGGGACCATTTTTTTTCATTCTCAGAACAGTCCATTTCCCCCTATTTTATGCATATCAGATTTGGTTGGTTGGTTGAGATACAGAGCTCTTGCTTCCTTCTGTAATACCAAAAAGGGATATACTGTATTCAATGTTGCGTCTTTTTTTTAACAGTGAAAGCAAATTGAATACATTGGTGCAGAAGCTTCATGACTTCTTGGCTCACTCATCAGAAGAATCGGAGGACGCAAATTCTCCTCCAAGATTATCTATGAGCAAAAATATAGGTAAAAAAGCTTCATACTAAAGCTGTTAAGATTTGCAGTTTTTAAAAGATATATTTTCTGATATCACGCAGAATTGTATAGCTAAGAAAAGCATGATAGAGTTATTACTGTCTTGTTTTAATAAACATAATAAATTTATGACTGAAATAACAATTTATAATATTATTTGGGAAAGAGGAAATGTTTCTGACTAATTTTATTGGTATTTCCATTGTTTCTTATATTTGAATTTCATAATGTGCTGCATTGTTTTTCTACCAATTTTATTTTCAACTATTATTGCTTATGTCAATTTCTTCTTTCTTTTTTGTTTACTTATTACTTTTATTTCTATGCAGCAGAAATCTAAGATTTTGGCAGGTTATATAGAAAAATACAAGCATCCATAGTAAAAAAAGACACACACACACACACACACACACACACACACACTTCACACTCTGTAGCAGTGGTTTTTTAAAAAATCTCAACAACTTTGTTGGTATGGATCTAAATATGGGTTATTTCCATGTGGGAATTGGTTTCTCAAGGCCACACTGGATATGCAATGTATTTAATTTTCTTTTTAAAAATATAGCAGCTGTTTTAAAACTCATATAATATCAAAAAGAAGGTGACACATAAGGGGAAACATTTTTGTTTCATACTAGCAAGAAATTTATTGTGGCGCCTAGATCAGCCAAATTTTGGGATCATGTTGTAACAAAATGTAATCATGTTGGTTGTGCTTGGTGAGTTTCTTGCAGACATTTCATTACCAAACTAGGTAACATAATCAGTGCTAGAAGGGAGTGGCGTTATAGTTTTTACAATCTTTACACTGTATGTTGTAGATGACTCCTGTTTTTTCTGGGGCTGCTGGATCTTTCGGTTTATTTAGGCTGTTTTGGAGAGCTTTAGTTGGTTTGTGTGCTATGATTGATCCCATGTAATAGAGTAAATAGAGTAAGTGGTATAGCTAACAAAGCGAGAAGAGCCTATGGCTTAGAGGTTAATACACCTACCTAATATGCAGGTAGCCCGAATTCAAATCCCAGAAAGGGTAGCTGACAAGAGCTAAATAGCTTGAAATAGATCTATACATTCTCCCTTTATTTCTTTGTCGGTAAAATATAAATTTAACATGTATGATGTATGACATCCTATTCAAAGCTTGTGTTGGTTTAGCTTATGGTAGGTTGAGTGATTAGGCACTTTTTGATAAAGTTATGTGGGTATCCATTTTGTTGGAAGAACCAGCAGCCCCAGATGAAAATACAGGAGTCATCTACAACATACAGTATAATGACTGTAACAGATACTATTGTAGGACAAAGAGGCAGAAGATTAGTGGAGTGAATCCATGAACACCAACTAGCAGACAGAAGACATAAAACTTCTTAATTTCACAACACATAGACAGACTTGACCATAGTTTTAACTGGGAAACTGAGCATCCTAGATCAGCGGCCCCCAACCTTTTGGGCACCAGGGAGCGGTTCCATGGAGAAAGGTTTTTCCGCGGACCAGAGGCGGCATGGGTTCGCGTGCTGCCTGCAACTTGCGGATGAGGATTCGCTTGTTTATGCGGACTGGTTGCTGGCATTCTGTGGACTGGTGTCGGTCCAGAAACTGGGGGTTGGAAACCCCTGTCCTAGATCAAGACAAGCCCAAAAACTGTAGAAAATTTCTGGAGAATTGGCAGTGAGACAGATCGACCATCAACAGGTACATTGTGATAAACATCTATGCCACGGGTGTCAAACTCAATTGCATCACGTGACATATAATGACGTTTTTAGCCTTTGCAGAGCTGGGATGGGTGTGGCCTACGCGTGATGCATCTGGCCCGCGAGCCGCCAGTATAACACCCCTGATCTATACCATTCAAAAGAGACAATCAAAAAGCCCAAAAAGGAAACCAAAAGACCAAAACACCTCATTAGCAATCAACACCTGTATGACTAGAGATTAACATCAAGATTAACACTCACCCAACAATCTAAGAAGTAAAAATCACAACCTGCTAACAGTAAACAACAGCCTGATCAAGAAACTACCAAGAACACACCCACAAGCCAATAGTAGGTAAAAATAAGAGCAAACCCCACTCCTTTTTAGCACTGATGATGTTACCTAGTTTGGTACCGTAATGAAATGTCTGCAAGAAAGCTCAGCATCAAGAACCCTACAGTTCAACCCCGAGTTACAAATATTTTCTTCTATTGGTAATCATGTTAGTTGTTCTACATTTTGATTCCCTCCTCTCCCCCCTCCCCCCCAAACCACCTAGTGGGGTGTTAGGTGGTGGATAGTGCAGGTCTGGTGTTCCTTGCCCCTACCTCTTCTGCAAGGCTTTATACATTGACTCCCCTCCCCCATCAACATGGTGTAATAGTGAATAGTCTCATAAATATAAGGTCATTTGAATATTTTGAACAATTATTATAATTTTTTAAACATTGCTATGACATGTTTGTATGTTTCTTGCAGATAGTGACAATATGCCTGGAAATATTCCAGCCCCAGTGGAAAACAACAAGGAAGAGGTAAGAATAGAAAATAGCAATTGTATTGATATAATAATACATGGGAAATTATTTGATAGTTCAGCTTTCAGATTACTTTTATTAGATATGTGCAAATTGCTCTGAATTTGAGTTGTTTTGAATCCCAAACACTTCTTTTAAGTTTTAAACACTCCATTCCAAGTACCAAACAGCTCACCTTAAATACAAAACAGACTTTTTGTCCGTTTTTGTTTTACGCATGAAACACTTCTGAATGATTGAAATGGGACATTTCAAATGTTAAACATTGTGCAACCCTATTTATTACTATTGAAATATGAAAAGTTGCACCTTCAGTTTTAGGTTCACTTGGTAGCCTTGAAAAGTTTAGGGAGGGATTGTTATTGTAAGATGTCCAAAGCAATTCTTCTGAATCCTTTTTGAAGTACTCTAACATTGTGTATAGAGTCTCTTTCTAATCAAGCTGTTTTTGAACTGATGACTTTGTGGACACAATCATGTAGCTTGTTTGACACTATCATGGACATGGTTTGCCATATTCTTGTTCAGAGTTGTTTTTTCAACTTCCCAATGTAGTCTAGTTGCCCTCACATACTAACTAGGCTTGATTCTGCTTGGCTTCCAACTCCAGAAAAAAAGAAGCGTCCCTTCTTTGTTTGTATGCTTGCATTTCTTTTTCTCTCTCTGTAAAGTCTTGCCTCCCTCAATCTTCGCAAGAAAGCAGGACTCTTGAAACTGAAGTTGTTCCAAAAGGAGCTTTTATTGAAAGGCTTGTGATAGCAAGAGGTCTAGGCAGGAACGAAATATGCCCACTTAAAAAACAGCCATTTAAAGCAGTGCAAACAAAACCCCTCCCACAGCACACCACAGTGATGCAGGAAACAGAAACAGAAGCTTCATATGGAGATCCCTCCAATCCTCCCCCCTCCCACCAGAATGCCAGTGTCCCAATAGAAATATATGGGACCTGATACTCTCTCTATCGACATATTTCTATTTCTCTCTCTCTCTCTCTCTCTCTCTCTCTCTCTCTCTCTCTCTCTCTCTCTCTCTCTCTCTCTCTCTCTCTCTCTCTCTCTCATATATGTATATATATATATGTATATATGTATGTATATAAATATAAATATAAATATAACTACATGAATAAACTTGCAAGGATAGCAAAACTTATTTTTCCTGTTTTTCCTAGTATTTTTCTTTTCCAGAGAAGCAATTTAGAGCCAGTGCATTTGTGACAAAGGCAGTGAATACGAAGCTACTTTCAAATAAGAGGCAGTCTAGGGAGTACTGACTGGATTACATAACACAAGATACTAACTTCACTTATTAAATTAACAGATTTCCTGAGTTCACACAGTCCAAGTGACTAACGAAACAGGTTAGGTTTGTGTAACACATTGAGCTGCAAAAAACCCTCTTAACTGGGCTAAGCATATTGTGGGCATGCATTTTCCGTATATTTCAACTGATTTGGCTAAACTGTGACTTGGTGTCACAGAAGTGACAGTATGGCTGGGTCAGATTCATTATTGAGCATTCTCTGGTGTGATGGAATACAAATTCTTTTACCCCACTCCACTATTATCTGGGGATGAAGCCAGCTTCATATTGTATTTATTTTTAAATTTCTATTCAACCTTTAAATCAGGAGCTCAAGGAGGTGCATGTAATGTTCCTTCCTCCTCTTTTATTGCTACTACAAAAACTCAATGAGGTAGGTTGAGTTGAGAGTGAGCGAGCGAGCGAGCGACTGGCCCTGTAGCTGAGGGTGGACTGCAACCTCAGCCTTCCCACTTGGAGTCCAGTACCATAACTATACTATGCTGCTGTATCATGTTCAGGAAGACTGTCTCTTTGAGTTCTGCCCCACCTATGCTGGCAGAACCAAATTGTTAACTTCTAGTTTTATACTTCATGTACATGCAGTACATATTTCCAAGGACTTTAGTATCCTAAGAATGTGTCTGTGTCTTGAACACTCTGTCTTGATAGGTGCAGTATGCAGAGACATTCAAGGGCGTCATAACAGCAATTAAGCGCTCCCCTTCCATACATCAAACATAAATTTCTTGTGGGTTCACGATAGGGCAGGCTTCTCAGCCACTTGACCTGCGAAACTATTCTATCTGAATGTGGATATAAACGCTACATGTACTCCTTGTGCAATGTTTACTCTTTCAGTAACCATTAGAAATTATGGTGCTGAATGAGGGGTACTTACCACTCCCAGTTACAGGCCCGTGATCCCCATTTGTGGCTTTCATTTCTTCTGATAAGCAGTATCAGTGCTGATGCTGCAATTGCCTGGGATTTGCCTAAAGACAACCACAGGGACTGCTGCACCTGCCATCCTAAATTGGTGTGATCTCATGACATTGCGCTTTATGTCTGTATCACTCAGTGACCAAGATCCCCATCCAGTCGGGGACTGCTAATATTTGGTTTGTTGATCTATTCTTGTGTGAGAGATTTATTTTGACACAGAATTCTTTTTCTTTGTAACTGACAGCAGCTCGATTATTTTCAGTAATTTCACCCACGGTTTTTGCTTATTTTATACAGTGATTCTATAGTAACATTCAGCATACAAATTAGACACATTTATGTATTATTTATAAATATTTTTGCCTGTTCAAGGCAAATATTTACTTACACATATTTTTGCCTTTCCAAGTTATTTTAACGCATCCAGTAATTGAAGCATACTTTTATGTAGTAATGAATTTGACATGACATGAGTCTTTATTGATTAGCCCTTGGGCAATATCAAAGTGCAAAGTTCCAGAAACAAATTATTACTAAAATTTGATAAAAACAATTTAAAATGGAATTTGATAAAATACATTTTAAAATGAAATTGGAATAAAATACAATTTAAAATGAAGTTGGAATAAAATACAGTCTAAAATGAAATTGAATAAAATACAATAATTTAAGATATAGATAAAATATGATAAAATTATATTTCGGTGTCACCCCTGCAATCTACCCCAATC
Organism: Diadophis punctatus similis; assembly: GCA_023053685.1. Taxonomy (NCBI): domain Eukaryota; kingdom Metazoa; phylum Chordata; class Lepidosauria; order Squamata; family Dipsadidae; genus Diadophis; species Diadophis punctatus. Next base: position 15,792,759 of record JALIGW010000014.1, on the reverse strand, counting down.
AGTCCCACATATGCAGATCTGAACCGAACCATTTTGTTTAAATACTGTGCTGTGTATAATGTTATTTTCAAGTTCTGGCCACACATAAGGTAAGTTGTTTTGATGTGGGGATCCCAATGGGTCATTCGTTTGGTATATAGACCAAGGTACCTGTCTCTCACCCCCTTATACAAGCAACAGGATGTGAGCCAGGTCTTCTACCTTTATGTAGTGATGAATTAATATATTTGTAGCTGAACTTTTTATGGTGTCTTAAGGGTTGAAATACAGAAGTAATTTGCATTCAAAGTAATATCTGAGATGATATGCACAGACAGAGGAATTAATGCTATTTTCATTTTGTATAAGAGGTTTGCATTTTTTCATATATAGGGTAGTAGCTCTTCTGAAAGATCCAAATCATTAGGATCATCGCGCTCCAAAAGGTTAGTTGCCGTGTTTTTAAATTTTTAATTTGCCTGCTTCTCTGAATCAGGAGATTGACTATAAGAATTGATAATTATGCTCAGAGGTGATTTAACAGAAATATTATGGGGTATATACTTGGTGGAGTATATTTTCTTGGACTTTTAAAAATAATTCATAATATTAATCCCCCCATTGAATACAAATATTCTCAGATCTAAAATCCAGTGGCACAGAATTGGCTGCATCCAGTTTTGGTCCCCACATTACAAAAAAGATGTTGAGACTTTGGAAGAAGTGCAAAAAAGAGCAACTAAGATGATTAAAGGCCTGGAGACTAAAATATATGAAGAGCGGCTATGAATTTGGCTAGTCTAGAGAAAAGTAAGACTAGGGTGGACATGATAGCCATATTCCAGTATTTGAGGGGCTGCCACAAAGAAGAAAAGGTCAACTTATTTTCCAAAACACAAGAAGTCAAGATAAGAAGCAATGGATGGAAACTAAACAAGGAGAGAAGAAACCTGGAAATGAGGAGGAATTTTCTGACAGAACAATTAACCAATGGAACGGCTTGCCCTCAGAAGTTGTGGGTGTTTCATCACTGGAAGTTTTTAAGAAGAGATTGGGCAGCCACTTGTCTGGAATGGTATAGGGCAGTGATGGCGAACCTTTTTTGGTTCGTGTGCCTAAAGGGGGGGCACGGGGGTGGCGCGTGTGTGCCCACACCCATAATTTCTGGCCTCGGGGAGGGGTTGGGGAAGGCCGTTTTCGCCCTTGCCAGGCTCCTAGAAAGGCTCTGGAGCTTGGGGAGAGCAAAAAAATGGGCCTTCCCCACCCCCTCCGGAGGCTGAAAACAGGCTGTTTCCCGACTCTCAGTGGGTCCAGAAGGCTTGAAAATCAACTGGCCGGACCTGACCTCGGGTGCCCACCGATATAGCTCTGCATGCCACTTATTCATTCATTCATTTATTTATTTATTTATTTATTTAAATAGATTTGTATGCCGCCCAACTCCCAGGGGACTCTGGGCGGCTAACAACATGTCAAATCCATTATTGAAATATAAAATCACATAGCAGTTAAAAATTATAAAAGTTAAAAAAGCAACCAACATTCATGACCAGGGGGAAGACCCAAATATTTAGATTTAGATTTATTATTAGAGTTGGAAGGGACCTTGTAGGTCATCTAGTCCAACCCCCTGCTCAAGCAGGAGTTCCTACACCATTTGAGACAGATGGCAGTCCAGTCTCTCCTTGAAGGTCGCAAGAGTTGGGGCTCTCACAACCTCCGCTGGCAAGCTGTTCCACTGGTTGATCGCTCTCACCGTCAGAAAGTTTCTCCTCACTTCCAGGTTGAATCTCTCCTTGGTCAGCTTCCATCCGTTATTCCTTGTTTGGCTTTCTGGTGCCATAGAGAACAGCCTGACCCCCTCCTCTCTGTGGCAGCCCCTCAAGTATTGGAACACTGCTATCATGTCACCCCTGGTCCTTCTCTTCGCCAGACTGGCCAAGCTCAGTTCCTGCAACCGCTCTTCGTATGTTTTATTTTCCAGACCCTTTATAATCCTGGTTGCTCTCTTCTGCACTTTCTCTAGGGTTTCAATGTCTTTTTTGTAGTGTGGTGACCAAAACTGGATGCAGTACTCTAGGTGTGGTCTGACCAAGGCTTTATAGAGTGGTACTAGTACCTCTCTGGTCCTTGATTGTATCCCTCTATTTATGCAGCTCAGGACTGCGTTGGCCTTTTTGGCTGCTGCTGCACACTGCTGGCTCATATTTAGTTGGCTGTCTACCAAGACTCCAAGATCCCTCTCGCAATCGCTGCTATTGAGTGTGGTTTCACCCAGTTTGTATGTGTATTTTTGATTCTTCTTACCTAGGTGTAGAATTTTACTTTTCTCCGTGTTAAATTTCATTTTATTTGTTTGGGCCCAGTGTTCGAGTCTGTCAAGGTCCCTCTGGATTTTGAGTCTGTCCTCTGGGGTGTTTGCTACTCCCGCCAGCTTACACCCCAGAGGACAGACTCAAAATCCAGATATATAATCTGATTGGTCTCACTTTCACCCCGCCTGCCGGAAGAGCCAAGTTTTTATTGCTTTACGGAAGGCCAGCAGGGTGGGGATAGTCCTGATCTCTGGAGGGAGTTGGTTCCAAAGGGAGGGGGCTCCCACAGAGAAGGCTCTCCCCCTCGGCCCCGCCAACCGGCATTGCTTGGTCGATGGGACCTGGAGGAGACCAACTCTGTAGGACCTAACCGGTCGTAGGGAGGTATGCGGCAGGATGCGGTCCCGAAGGACGTGTGCCATAGGTTTGCACTTGTGGCACGTGTGCCATAGGTTCTCCATCACGGGTATAGGGTTTCCTGGTTGAGCAGAGGGCTGGACTAGAAGACCTCCAAGGTCCCTTTCAGCTCTATTCTGATTGATTGACTATGTAGAATTATATATTATTATCAATTACAATTCTTTTAGTTGATTTTTAAATTCTTCATAAACTCTGTTAGATCCCTTGCATAAAAATATAATTTCAGGCTGTAATGTTGTGCAAAATTGGAGTTTGCTAAACTTCTGTAATTTTGTTAAATATGTACACATGACATAATGAATATTTGTCTTTGCTGCTCATTCAGAAAACCCACAGTTGTAACGAAATATGTTGGCTCAGATGAAGAACAAACTTTCGATGAAACCATTACTCAAGATGTTTCAAATGAAAATTCGGAAAATGAAGTTGATATGAAAAGTTTGCCAAAAGGTAATTAATCTTGTTAATTAATTTAGAAGTGCTGTCAATATTAGAATATTTTCTTAGTCACTGAATAAACTTCTCTATTCTTTCTTGTCTCTTCCATTTTGAAAATGCTGGCTGCTACTGATAAAAATAACGGATTCTTGTTCAAGTAGCAGCAGTTGATTTCAGGAGATAAAGAACAGGAATAAGCAGTTCATTAATTTAAAAGTATATTACAACAAATTGTATACAAATGTAACAAATTAAAGTTTTGGAGCAATTAAAAGAATATATTTGTAACATTTCACTTTTTTAAAATGCCCCAATTTAGCAAGCAAGATTAAGGAAGCAAGAGTGATTGGGTAATTCAGGTGTGGGGCCCAGTGGGGTGTGGAGCAGGCCCCAGGTCTGTGGGAATCCAATCGGTTGTGGGATGTTGTGGGATGGAGTGAGATAAGCGAGGCATTCCAGCGTCTGTAACTTCAGACTGAGACATCAGTAGCTTTTTTGGGGGGGGGGGGGTCTGCTGTAACTTTGAATGGTTGCTAAGCAACCAATTGTAAATTGAAGTCTGCTTGTACCAGGTGTCTCCAACCTTTCTGGCTTTGCGGACAGGCGGGGGAGGGGAGAGGGGATGGTTCCATGCGAGCCGCTTGTGCAAGTGGGGATATGCATCCTCTCCTGCTGCTTCTGTGGCCCAGCTCCACACAGCCAGGGGTGGGTTCCAATTTTTTTACTACCACTCTGTGGGCGTGGCTTAATTTTGTGGGAGTGGCTTGACAGTCATGTGACTGGGTGAGAGTGGTTTGGCAGTCATGTGACTGGGTGGGAGTGGCTTTGTGGTCATGTGACTGGGTGGTCATGTGACTGGGTGGGCATGGCCAACTTGACGTCACTCACGTCAAGGGTTAGGGTTAGGGTGCCTGGCCTCTGCTCACCTCAAAGGCCTCAACGAGATACAATTTCCCTGTCTATGTATTTACTACTACTGAACATGCAAAATATACTATTTAATCCTATGTTCTTTCTTTCTTGTCTCTTTCTCAGTATTGTTCCAATTTTAGTATATGTGCTGCGGAAGCAAGCACGTCTCTCCCTTCCTTCCTTCCTTCCTTCCTTCCTTCCTTCCTTCCTTCCTTCCTTCCTTCCTTCCTTCCTCTTTCTTTTTCTTTCTTTCTCTTTTTCTTTCTTGTCTCTCTCTCTCTCCCTTCCTTTCCCTCTTTCCCTCTTTTTCTTGTCTCTCTCTCTTCCTTCCTTTCTTCCTTCCTCTTCCTCTTTCTTTGTCTCTTCCTTTGTCTCTTCCTTTATCCTTTCCTTCCTTCCTTCCTTCCTTCCTTTTCTCTCTCTTTCTCTTTCTTAATACCCTATATGAGCCTTAGACTCCACCCACCACAAGTGGATGGCTTCAGATTTTAAAAAACTTTTTAAAAAATACAATAACCTGGTCAGTATCTTCATTTTGACAAATTTATCCTTACCAGGAAAATTTAAGCATTTATGAGCTTCAAGTTAATCCTATTTTTTTTAAAATAGGAGATGAAGTGATAACACTGATAGAATAAATTTCTGCAGGTGAAAAATTGTCAATGTCAAATTGTAATAATGGATAGAGTTGACAAAGTATGGTGCTTTATATCCCTATGTAAATTTCACTGACATTCTTTGAAAGGGACACCCATTTTTTCATTTAGTCTTATGGAAAGTAACCCAATGGCTCAGCAGAAGCTATTGCATAGCAATAGCACAGACTTATATACCGCTTTACAGTGCTTTACAGCCCTCTCTAACAGAGTCAGCATATTTCCCCCAACAATTTGGGTTCTCATTTTACCCACCTTGGAAGGATGGAAGACTGTGTCAACCTTGAGCCTGGTGAGATTTGAACTGCCAAATTGAACTTGTATGTTCTACCCTTTTCTAAGTGGAAGTTTCATATTTTATTGCAAGTCATTCTGATTGTGGAAAAGCGATATATAAATTATTTTAATAAATAAGAGATGTCCTGTTATATTGCCAGCATACCTAAAGATGAAATATTTTGTGCTAGTTTCTTTAAAGCACTAATGCGAAGTCAGAAATTATATTAATCCCATCATTGGAAATAATGACTAGTATGTTTTAAATAATAATTTGATTAGTGGAAATTGGTTTTCTAGAAAAACATCTGGTAGTTCTAAGGAAGATTCTTGAGTCTGAAGATTTGTAGGAAAGGAATGGTAAAAACATAATTTATTATCATGGAACTACAAGTTTAGGCTTTATTTTCTGCTAAAAGTAATTAATGGATTTTTCCTGAACAGTAAGGAAATAGTTGCATGTACCCAACACTAATGCAATATTACTGGCAACTTACTGAAAAAGAAAGAGCAATATATCCATAAATACCTGTCATTTTTCTCATTTATTGAATAAATTTAACCCTTTTTCAATTCATGCTTAGAACTTGAATAATTGTGTTGCTGATTTTGAATGAAGAGAACAGAAAAATAGACAATAGTTCCTCAATTCCCTTCCCCAATCAATCAATCAATCAATCAATCAATCAATCAATTACTTATCTATTATCTAGCTTCAAATTCTGAATACACAAAGAGATGGTGTCATCCTTCTTCCACTCATGGATGATTTGAAATGAATAACCAGCTCTTCCTTGTTACAGAGCAGGGGTCCCCAAACTTGGCAACTTTAAGACTTGTGGACTTCAACTCCCAGAATTCTCCAGCCTGCTGTGCTGGCTGGAGAATTCTGAGAGTTGAAGTCCACAAGTCTTAAAGTTGCCAAGTTTGAAGACTTCTGTTACAGAGCTTCTAATAAAAAAGAAAAACTTTTGTAATATCATTTCTCTGTCCCTCCCTCTCTTTCTCTCCCCTCTTTCTCTTCCCCTTCTCCTTCTCCTTCCCCTCCTCTTTCTTTTTCCCCCTCCTCCTTTCCCTCCCTCCCCTCTTTCTCTCCCTCTCTCTTCCCCATTCTTTCTTTCTTCCCCCTTCCTCCCTCTTTCCCTCCCTCCCCTCTCCCTCTTTCCCCCTTTCTCTTTCCCCTCCTCTCTTTCCCTTCCTCTCTTTCTCTCTTCACCCCCTCTTCTTCTCTCACTCTTTCCCACCCTCCCTCCCTTTCTTTCCCTTCCTCCTCTTTCCCACTCTTTCTCTTTCCCCCTTCCTCCCTCTGTTTTTCTTTCCCTCCCTTCCCTCTCTCTCTTTCCCACTCTTTCTTCCCCCTTCCTCCCTCTTTCTCTCCCTCCCCTCTCTCTTTCTCTCTTTCTCTTCCCCCTTTCTCTTCCCCTCCCTCCCTCTCTTTCTCTCGCTCTTTCTCTGTTTCTCTCTCTTTCCTTTTCCCTTCCACCTCCTCTCTTTCTCCCCTGGGGGTGTCACCCCAGCCCAGCTTTGTCGTGTTTTTTGCCGTCCTTTGTGGGACTAAAAAGCCATGTGAAACAGCCTTTAAGTGAAATTTAGCTCACTTCCCAATGGAGGAAACGGGATCCTCTCCTCCTCCTGGAGCCCTGACAGCCGCGCTGGGTGAGGAGGGGTGTGTGCCGGGGCTGTTGCTGCCTCTGTTGCTGCCACCTTTTCTTTGCCACTTTCCTCCCCCACCCCGGCTCGCCGGTCTCTTTAAATTGCGCCTCTTTCTCACCACGCGTGCTCCACCACTCCCCACGCCACCCTGAAATGAGCCCGTCCTCAGAAGAAAGCGCATGTGGCAGGCTCCTCTCAAGGGTCTGAGTGGGACAAAGCAATTGGGAAAGGATGGGGCGGGGGGGAAATAAGGTAAGGAGGAGGAATGGAGGCATCTCGGATCGCCTCCCGGATTACTTTTCTGGCAGGGTTCTCACAAGTGCGCTTTCTACCGAGGACGGGCTCATTTCAGGGTGGTGGTGGGGGTCGGTGGGGGTTCTAACCTCTCTGCCTGTTCGCTTCCTCCCGTGCCGCGTGGCCGTGCTCGTGGGCGCGCACATGCGCAATGCAAAAAAATGCACAAAATTTTCAAAAAAATTTAAAAAGCTGAAAACAAGATGGCAACGCATGCGCAGTGCCAGAAACTCGGCTTCTTCTCATGTGCAAAAGAAATTTTAAAAAAAAATCCTCAAAATTTTTTTTTTAAAAAAGATGGCGGCGCCCACGGACCAGCACCAACCGAACCAGATCCATGATGTCACCATCGGGTAGCTACCGGTTCGGGCGAACTGGTCCGAACTGGGAGGAACCCACTCCTGCACACAGCTCACGGCCTGGAAGTGGGCCATGTCCCGAGGGTTGGGGACCCCTACCTATACTCCTGCCACTTATTTTTCCCACAACAATAGCCTGTGAGGGGGGTTGCCTGAGGGAAAGTAATAAATTGAAAGAGAATCTGCTATTTGGGAAGCTAAAGCTAAAGAATTTTAATTAGATAAATCATCAAGTACCTCTATTAGGGAGATAATGCATAGATAATCCATATGTAGAAATCATTAAATAGTACATCTATATAGGAAAAACCGGTTTAATGGGACAGTTTAATAGAGGGAACATGTAGCTTACATTCAGTTAGATAATTGAATACTATTGAAAAAGGAGTTTAAAATACCTTTAAAAAAGTGATTGGTATGATTTCTTTAGTATAATCTATCATGTAAGCATCCTTTTAAAGTGCCCACTATACTCGCATTAGCAATCAGAGTTAATATACCTTTCTTGACACTGATCACTCCACTCCTGGTGGGGGATTGATGTATTCTTATTCAATAGGGTGTATTACTTGGAACCCTGACACAATACGCAGGTGTTTTGAAGGCAGTAGCAAAAGTTTTATTTATAGTCTTAGCTTACAGAAACTGGTGTATTGTGTGTGTGTATGTGTATAGGTAACTTTATAAGGTTTCCTCTTTTATATATGTACTGTTAATGCATGCGTTAATGGTATGCTGTATTTTTAAATTCTGTCACTTGGTCTGTGGACTATATATAAATGATAATATAACTATGTTGGTATACTGAAGTGTAGAAACACTGGATGTTGCAGATAATGTATAAATGTATATTGCACTATATTTGAGTACCTCTGTCTATATGTTAATATGTATTATCACATTTATTAGTGAACTATATAATCTATATATTAATGTCAGTATTTTGTCACAAATATATAAAGCTAATCATTATCTAATACCATGATACGGTGATACTATTTGTGCCCTGCATTGGTGTGAATGTACACACACACGAAAGATGAAGTAAGTGAAACTCATTCAAAGCAGGACAAAGGCAGAAAGGTTAGGAATATTTCAGCTTATGCTATCATATTATCATATACATTTAATAATTAGATATGATTCCCAGATAGTGGATGAGACATTGGCACCCCATAAAAATACCAGGAGAATTGAAAAAGTCTGCCAAAGTAGAATTGGCAAAGCCTTCTTTTGAAGATTTTTTAAAAACCCTTTGGAATTATAGTGCTTTAGAGTCATCACAAAGGTTAGATAAAGGGGCTAATCCTCAGGGCCCAATAACTATATGAATACATGATTAAATTTGAATGTTGGAGTTCTGATTTCATAAATTTTATTGTAATATTTAACTATAATTTTCTTAGGAACTATTGTTGTACAACCAGAGCCAGTACTTAATGAAGACAAAGATGACTTTAAAGGACCTGAATTTAGGAACAGAAATACTGCTAAACTAAAACCAGAAGCTCAGAAGAAGCGAGGAGGTAATGCATTATGAATTACGTTAAATTCTATCTTTAAAATGTCCCACTTTGGTCATTACTTTGTGCGTATTGTATGTTGGTTTTCAGTGCCTTCTGATTTCCTAATAGGCAAGATAGGTTAATAAGAATTATAGTAGTTGTGTTGCTGACTGGCACTTGGGAGTTAGGGCGGGCAATCTGATACGCTGGCGATATAAGAAGACCACAAACTCTTTTCCTGTGGCACTGACTGTCCTGCTATTCACAACTGCTAGGAATCAGCATCACACTTCCTTTACATTTTGAGATGAGAGGAACATAAAAAAGGTAAAGTAATCTAAAATAATCTAAAAAGAAAAATTGTCCAGTTCCTCCAAACTAACTCAATTTTTTTAAAAAAATTCTGTCCCTGTCCACCTTTGTGATACATCGTCTCCCATTTTGCATCATTTTAAAACCCAAAAGAAATCTCAGTGTGCAGAAACTTAGGGTATCAGGTGTTGGTTAAGAAAAAGCTATCAAGAAAAGAGAAATGTTTTATCAGCTGCTTAATGAACTTTAGGGAGCTAATTGCTGTTAGGAAGTGTGTATTGGATGATGATGTTTCTTATTCATGCCATACAGAAGATTTTAATGGTGGGCAAAATGTTTCTTGGAGAAGCGGTTCCTGTATATCTGATGTACAAAACAAATTGAGCATAGTTGCTCTCTAATTATTTGCTCTTGCCACTTAAAGGAAGAACCAGCTGCCACAAATCTTTGTTATTGTCCTATAATGTAGCTCTGTGTCTGTGTAGAATCTGCAACCTGAGAAAGTTGTGTATGGACTTGATGAATTAGAAATGTTTTGTGAATTGCAAAACTAATTGTGAGACTGATGCACAATTCCCATGCAAATGGAAATCAGGCAGCAGAACTGTATGTAGGCTTGCAACTTTGATAAATAAATATTAATTATTTTGAAAATGTGAAATACACTCTTACTTAGAAGTTGAAACTTCTTATTTTTGTTCAGTTTGGGATCTTCCTTAAAAGCTTGTTAATCCTGTTGTCTTTATAAGTCATATGGGATTTATATGTAAATTTTATAACACTTATCCTTTTATTATTTATATTATTTATAAATTATAATTTAAAAGATATTATATAGTTAATATATACTTAGAAATGCCTATTCATATTATACTGAATTATAACTATAAAAGCTTAAGTGTAGGTAAATGTCTTGAAATGGAAGCTAATAATTTTTATCTTGTAAAACTTTGTTTAATAGTAATAGTAATTTTTCTACATGTAATGTACCTTGTAATAACCCCCCATTCAGTGTCTTCCACATGTGCTTGATAATATGACACACATTGTGCCATTGACATGAAGAATCGCTTTTCAAATTGTACTGGGTAAATGTGTTAAAATAATATTTTACAGAAAAAATGGAAGAGCTTCTAACACATTCATTCTCTCTCTCTCTCCCTCCCTCCCTCCCTCCCTCCCTCCCTCCCTCTCCCTCCCTCCCTCCCTCCCTCCCTCCCTCTCTCTCTCTCCCTCTCCCTCCCTCCTCCCCCCGCCCCCTGTCTGTCTCTCTGGTAGAGGAAGGTCTTCATGGAATTGTTAGCTGTACAGCTTGTGGTCAGCAGGTGAATCATTTTCAAAAAGATTCTATCTACAGACACCCAACATTGAAAGTTCTTATATGTAAGGTATATATATATTATATTTTCTTTCTATATCTCTCTATGCACCGACATTCTCATGAATGTACCAATAGACAGAAGATAAATTTCTTGAAAATCCACTTTGTGTATGTATGCACTCATGCACTGATTTTGGTCTTCTGCAGCCCATAAAAAGTATCATCTCTTTAAACTCATGAAAATATGGATTTTGGAATGACAAAAATACTTTTGAAACAAGAAAATATCAATAGTTAATGCAGTATCTAGGCAATTACTGAAGTTCTTTCCATCTCTGGTCAAAAGAGACCTGATGCATCCAGAAAGGGAGAACGTATTTTCCATTGTTTTCAAAATGTTTTAGCCATGATTCTCCTACAGAAATCAGGAACATTACTTTTATGGGAGGGGGGGTGGGAAGAGGCCCAGGGAATATTGGTTCCAGATAAATTGGTGGTAAAAAAAGAAGCCTTTACTTCCCAATAAGTCAGTGTTTCCCAACCTTGACAACTTGAAGATGTCTGGACTTCAACTCCCAGAATTCCCCAGCCAGCATTTGCTGGCTGGGGAATTCTGGGAGTTGAAGTCCAGACATCATCAAGTTGCCAAGGTTGGGAAACACTGCAATAAGTCTTTTCAGAATCTTCTTAGGTAATAGCTTCCTAGTTTCCCTGCAGTATCTCTACTTTTTAAAAAGCTACTCGGGCAGGACTCAACATTGTAATTCAAGATTCAATACTGTAGTGACTTGCAAAAAGTTTATTAGATACTATCCACTGCCTCCTATATTTAAGAGAAACTCATCTCAAGACTTTTCTGGAAAACAATGGGGTAACCAGCCTAAGATACCACTTACCAGATCACAAGGAACCTTCGCAATAAGCGTTAATGCTGGATTCTCTGCAGTCCCACTACTAGCGTCGTTTTACATTGGAATGGGCAGCAGCCACACACTGAACCACCAGCCTCAATACTATTGTGTCCCACCTCTATTGAGCTGCATTGGTTGCCATTGTGTTTGCAAGTGCCATTTGCGTTTTCTCTCAATCCTTCATGGCTGCTTTTCACTTCCCACAAAGTTAGTGGAAAGGAGCCCAAGAGTCCCATCCTGCAGTCCCCGAGCAGGGAAACATCTTTAATTTTATGGTCTGCCTTTCAGGAATCCTTGTGGAATCATCAACACCAGACTACTTTATAGAAATTGGATTACATTTCTTCAATATTGAATTACGTTTCTATTTATCCTTATACAAACACACACAGGCATACACAAACATGCATATATACTCTTACATTTTTTGTAATACACACAAACATATGCACACAGACCCAGTACTCTATATATTAAATATACAGGGTGTATCAAAAGTCAAGGCCTATAGGCCAATCACAATATGCTTTATTAGTTTTATTTTTTTTCAGAGATAATGTTACTATATAGGTAATACTTGTTTATCAGCCATAATTAGGACCAGTAAGTTGGTCGCTAAGTGACACAGTCGCTAAGTGGAAAATCACATGACTGTGATTATGCTTACAGTTTTACTTCAGCTTTCCTTTGGTTTACAGCGTCAGAAGGATATGATGCCAAAGAGCTAATGAGCCCCAACAGTGGTCGATGTTTCTGGAGTTCAGTTCACAAAGAAGCCAGATTAAAGGACAAACCTTAGAGCTTTTTCCTCATTCCCCTGCCTTTGGAATGCACGGCACTGGGATAATTAGCAAGAAGGAATTAATGTTAGTGTTTACAATCATTGGAGAGGAAGAGATTACAAGAGATTAAGCAGGAACACAATGGGGAACAAACATTGAAAGCAATGCACTGTTGCTGGCTGTTTGCTTGGGGCTCCAACCTCAAGCTGTTTAGGAGGGAAACAATTAAAGTATTATCAGTTACAGGCAGCAGCTGCCAGCTGGCTAATGATGGTCACAGAGCTGAGCTTCTTAACTTGTGTTGCACTTTTTGGGGAAATGCTGCACTGCAGAGAAAAGCAGCCCACAGAGAGATTGCAAGGGGGAAAAAAGAAAAAAAGAATCATGCATAGGACAATTTGATACTGTACTGACTGACTGTAATGGCAAATACGTGACTGAGAGACACAGAGATGCTATGAAAGTCATAAATGTGGGCATTGGTCACAAAGTTAATTTTCCACGCAGCTGTTGCCCGAAGCAGTCACTAAGCAAGATCTTCTGTATTTAGGAATGTTCAAAGGTCATGCATCAAATGAGTAAAGAAATGTTTAAAAGAAAATGATAATTCAAACATTAATGTAATTTTAAATAATAAATTGTCTATGGAATATAACTTTGGTGCATACTGTGTTTCCCCGAAAATAAGACCCTGTCTTATATTTTTTTGAACCCTGAAATAAGCGCTTGGCTTTATTGCCATGCACTCAAAAGCCCGATTGGGCTTATTATCAGGGGATGTCTTATTTTGGGGAAAACAGGGTACTATGTATAGTATGGCAGGATGGGGATGTAAACTATCTAGAGGCCAATTTGACTGAAGCAGTGTATACATTTCATAAATAAAAAAGCTTGACTCAGTTTCAGCTAAATTCTATCTAGTGTTGGTGGAGAAATAATATTGTAAATTACTTTGGAGCAAAATTTGTGTTTTATATTTGATTGCAATGATCAAATAAACAAAAAAAAAAAGACCTCAGTGTCCTAAAAAAAGCATAAGTAAGAATGCTATTAAGCAATATAACCCAGCAATTTAATTAAGCTTTCTGAAAAAAATGCTTTTTCTTAATAGAATTGCTTCAAATATTATATGAGTGATGACATCAGCCGTGATGCAGATGGAATGGATGAACAGTGTAGGTAAGTGTATAAAATTGCCATCATTTAATTCAACTTGATAAACTGAATAGAAGTTACCTCTCATTGTTTAAAATGTTCAGAAAGTAGATTGCTTCATTTTCTTTTGGAGAATAATGCAACTCATTACTTTTTGACAATATTAAAGGTTTGTTAATAATGCCTACAGGTGAAACTCGAAAAATTAGAATACCGTGCAAAAGTTCATTGATTTCAGTAATGCAACTTAAACGATGAAACTAATATATGAGAGAGACTCATTACATGCAAAGCAAGATAGTTCAAGCCGTGATTTGTCATAATTGGGATGATTATGGCTTACAGCTCATAAAAACCCCAAATTCACAATCTCAGAAAATTAGAATATTGTGAAAAGGTGCAATATTCCAGGCTCAAAGTGTCCCACTCTAATCAGCTAATTAAGCCATAACACCTGCAAAGGGTTCCTGAGCCTTTAAATGGTCTCTCAGTCTGGTTCAGTAGGAATCACAATCATGGGAAAGACTGCTGACCTGACAGTTGTGCAGAAAACCATCATTGACACCCTCCATAAGGAGGGAAAGCCTCAAAAGATAGTTGCAAACGAAGTTGGATGTTCCCAAAGTGCTGTATCAAAGCACATTAATAGAAAGTTATGTGGAAGGGAAAAGTGTGGAAGAAAAAGGTGCACAAGCAGCAGGGATGACCGCAGCCTGGAGAAGATTGTCAGGGAAAGGCCATTCAAAAGTGTTGGGGACTTTCACAAGGAGTGGACTGAGGCTGGAGTCAGTGCATCAAGAACCACCACACACAGACGGATCCTGGACATGGGCTTCAAATGTCGTATTCCTCTTGTCAAGCCCCTCCTGAACAACAAACAATGTCAGAAGCATCTTACCTGGGCTAAAGAAAAACAGACCTGGTCTGTTGCTCAGTGGTCCAAAATCCTCTTTTCTGATGAGAGCAACTTTTGCATCTCATTTGGAAACCAAGGACCCAGAGTATGGAGGAAGAATGGAGAGGCACACACTGCAAGATGCTTGAAGTCCAGTATGAAGTTTTACAGTCTGTGTTGATTTGGGGAGCCATGTCATCTGCTGGTGTTGGTCCTCTGTGCTTCATTAAGTCCAGGGTCAATGCAGCTGTCTACCAGGAGATTTTGGAGCACTTCATGCTTCCTTCCGCAGATGAGCTTTATGGGGATGCTGACTTCATTTTCCAGCAGGACTTGGCACCTGCCCACACTGCCAAAAGCACCAAAACCTGGTTCAATGACCGTGGGATTACTGTGCTTGATTGGCCAGAAAACTCGCCTGACCTGAACCCCAAGAGAATCTATGGGGCATTGCCAAGAGAAAGATGAGAGACATAAGACCGAACAATGCAGAAGAGCTGAAGGCTGCTATTGAAGCATCGTGGTCTTCCATAACACCTCAGCAGTGCCACAGGCTGATAGTTTCCCTGCCACACTGCATTGAGGCAGTAATTGCTGCAAAAGGGGCCCAAACCAAGTACTGAGTACATATGCATGCTTATACTTTTCAGAGGTCCGATATTGTTCTATGTACAATCCTTGTTTTATTGATTGCATGTAATATTCTAATTTTCTGAGATCGTGGATTTGGGGTTTTCATGAGCTGTAAGCCATAATCATCCCAATTATGACAAATCACGGCTTGAACTATCTTGCTTTGCATGTAATGCGTCTTATCTCATATATTAGTTTCATCTTTTAAGTTGCATTACTAAAATAAATGAACTTTTGCACGATATTCTAATTTTTCGAGTTTCACCTGTATATGGATTTGATGTATTAGAGTTAGTAAAAACATGTTCCTACAAAAATTGTTAATTGATCTTTAAATAGGATAAATAGTTCACCCCATTCACCTTGCCTTTTATTTCTATAATTGGTATGATTTAACTTGCATTTAGTCCAAACAAAATACAGAAGTAACTGGAGAACAATTGAGGGGAAGTTAAGGAGTTTTGGGAAGCCAAGATTTTTATAGTGTGAGAAGACAAAGGGCATCAGTCCCATTGAACTCATGGTTTGAGAACAGCTCTGAATTTCCAGTCTCATAAATGATTGGCTACCTCTAGGGCAGTGTTTCTCAACCTTGGCAGTTTGAAGATGTGTGGACTTCAACTCCCAGAATTCCACAGCCAGCAACGCTGGCTGGGGAATTCTGGGAGTTGAAGTCCACACATCTTCAAACTGCCAAGGTTGAGAAACACTGCTCTAGGGTATCTGGATTAATGCTAATTTGGCTTGTTTTCCTGTGATAGAAAATCGAGATAGTCTTATCTTTTGAAAATAATATAGCTCCTTGTATCCCAGTCCTGTTGTATATTAATGAAAAACTTCTGTCATTTGTTTATGGGAACATATTTTAAAAATGTTAAAACTTTAATTTCAGATGGTGTGCTGAAGGTGGAAACTTAATTTGCTGTGACTTTTGCCATAACGCATTCTGCAAAAAATGTATATTGCGCAATTTAGGCCGAAAGGAGCTGTCAACTATAATGGATGAAAATAATAAATGGCATTGCTATATTTGTCAACCAGAACCTTTGCTGGACTTGGTCACTGCTTGTGATAGTGTATTTGAAAATTTGGAACAATTATTACAGCAAAATAAGAAGAGAATCAGAGTCGACAGTGACAAAAGTAAAATGTATGATAATTCCCTTAAATATTCTTCAAAGAAAAATAGTTCAAATTGTAATGGAGAAGAAAAGAAATTAGATCATCCATATTCTGGTGCTGTAACTTATTCTTATAAAGCATTAATGGTGCCAAAAGTACTGCTGAAAAAAACAAAAAAGCTTGCTGAAACCACAACTAACATGAATGCTAGTTTTATAAAGTTTCTTAAGGAGGCAACTGAAAATTCTGAAATAAACAGAACAGTACATATACGTCAGCTGAAGGCTTTTAAGTCTGTGTTAATTGACATTAAAAAGGCTCATGCAGCATTGGAGGAAGGTCTGAACCTGGAGATTCAAACTCTGGGTGCTAAATTCAAACAGAAACATACCAAAGAGAAAGAAACAGAAATTAGAACAAGTAACAGTGAAATTAAAAAAACAGAAGGAAAAGAATTCAAAGAAACTAAAATTGTATCGGAGGTCAGTGAGCCTTCCAGTGATCAGAGTGTGCCAGTAACGGAAAGGGTTGGAAATAAAAGATTGAACTGTAAAGATAAAAAGTCTGGCAAAAGTGAAGAGCTTCAATATAAACCTGATAATGTTGAAGCAACAGATATGGACATTGTTTCCGTTCCCTCATCCGTTCCTGAGGACATTTTTGAATCCTGTATGGATGTACAGAAAGCAGGTGGACAGAGTATTGTAAACAGAACAGAACATGGTTCAGGAAATACGAATAAATCTAAAGATAGTAAAGGTGGGACTAAGTCGATACATTCTCCCAAAGTTAAGAAGGAATTGGTTGTAAAATTGACGCCAGTTTCATTATCTTCTCCTGTGAAACCTGAGGATGCAGATGAAAAACTGGAAAAGGGAGAGGACAAAGAAGATGGAAAAGAAAATTGTAGTTCTGAATGCATGCCAGAAAAAGATTGCCTTTCACAGGTAGAAGATCTCAGAAGGTCCCCACGAGTTAAAACTACACCTTTAAGGCGTCCAACAGACATAAATACCATAACTTCTAATTCTGAGGAAGACAGCAATGAACCATTTGGTGAAAAGTATGGCAGAAAAACCACCCAGTCCAAAAGGAAAAAAGACAAGGAGAGTTCTCCGAGCGGCCCTGTTTGCAGTCCTCAGTCAAACAAAGACCAGAGTTCTGATTCTGATGAAATGCCTGCTGTTCTCCAAGAGGTAGCCATGATGAGCCAGAATTCTTCAGATCCTGATAGCAGCAATGAAATATCCAAAGATGCGCTAAATACATTAAAGAAGAGAGTGGTGAAGGAGGAGAACGGAAAACGAAAAAGGAAAAGTTCTAGTTCTGGTTCAGATTTGGATGCTAAGAAAGGTAATTCAAATAAAGATTTAGGTGCTGCTAAAAAGAAACGCCAGGACTGCTCAGATTCTTCTAATAATGATTCTGAATTGGAAAGAGAAAATACAACAAAAACAGAGCAAACCAAGAAAACTACAAAAGAAACGCCAAAGAAAGAGAATTACGTTTCTGTGGAAGAGGAATCACCTAAAAATGAAACGAGAGAATCAAACCAGAAGCAGCAAAATGAATTGCCCGGTGAAGCTGATGAATGTTTAATTTCAGACAAGGAGAAGGCAGGCAGCTCTTTGGAAGACACACCTGGTAAAGAGAGCTCTGTTAAAGAAAATGCCAAAGAGAGTGCATTGAAGGGAAGACGGAAGGTTTCCTCTAGAAAAGACAAAGACAATAGCAGCACTTCAGGCAAGCAAAGCAAGCCATGTGGAAAACCAGGGGATTTATCTTCTGATGATGCAGGACCGTCCCCAAAGCAAGAACCAAGTGGTGAGTCCTCAGATGAGATCAAGAAAGCCAAAAAAGAAAAAGAAAAAAGCACAAATGAGAGAAGGAGGCAAAGTGATTCCTGTTCTGAAATTGAGAAGCCTTCTCTGGAAAAAGAAAGCGGCAGTGCTTCTGGAAGCAGCAGTAAAAACCAAAAAACACTGGAAGGAAAAACACGAAGGAACTTGAGAGGGAGAACTACTAAGAAACTCCAAGATAACGTTTCAGATGCTGAGAAGTCTCCCCCAAACAAAGCGGTCTGTGACCCTTTGGAAGACAATTTAAATAAAAAGGGAGAGAAAGCTAAAGAAAAGAAGAAAAACCCTAAAAGGAGGAATTCAAAAAACCCGAGAGGCGAGTTCCTGTCTTCTTCCGATGAAGACTTCTATGAGGAGAAAAAGAACAAAAAAAGAGGGACAGCTAAGAAGGGAAGTGGCAAAGGTAAAGAGACAGCGAAACGCGAGTTTAAAAAAACCAAGGACACATCTGTCAGTGCTGCCGCCACGTCATCCTCATCAAACGAAGCTGAAAATGAAAATTTGAATTCAGCAGGCGAGGAAAGCAGTGATGAGCAGAAAATAAAGCCAGTAACAGAAAGCTTGGTGGACAGAAAACTGGGATTTTTTCAGTCTTCAGGTGTGCAAATGATTTACATCTAAACTTTTGTTTATTATTGCTTTAGAGAAAAAAAATATCTCTATATGTTTTTGAGCCTAATCCATACATTTTACTAATTTCTTGAAGATTTTCATTTTTAGGGTGCTTTGCGTTTAGATTTCAAGGATGTTATTTGGATTAGCGCTAAATTGACAATCTTGTTGATATGACTGTTAAAAAGAAGAAATTCAGTACAATGGTTAAGCAGGTGCCTCCTGGAAGCTCTTTTTTCCTTAGGATGAACTGTTCAAAATAAAACTGGATTTAAATCTAAAGTTTCCAGCATTTTCAGTCAGCCACTAACATTGCTGACTAGAAATTCTGAAAGCTGTAACTTAGGTTCACATGTAGGTACAGTTAGGTGCATGGAGGAATACAAGGGTGAGAAAATTCACTCGGAACGATGCTGTTTCACAACTGTTTTGTCTTTTCTCTTTCAATATTTCTGTTTTCTGCTAAACTTTGCCTTGATCTATATCTACCATCATAAAAAAGGAGAAAGAAAAATGAAAAATACTCATAGCTCATTGGCTTAAGCAAGTCTAATAATAGCTGCATTTCTTAGAGAACAGACTGTTTATAATGCGTGAAAATGAAAAAACTATGAGAAATGTTCAACCTATTTGGGGTGTGTGTGTGTGTGTGTGAGAGAGAGAGAGAGAGAGAGAGCTTTTTGATTTAGTTTATTGGTAGAGGCATTGATTTAGATTTTTTAATGCCTTTGTTCCCAAAATTGGTCAAGGCTACAATGAAAATATAAAATTATTATTCAGTAGTTGCAATACAGAACAGTTAAAACAACTAGATATAAAGTTATAGTTATATCACAATTTAAGATTACCTTTCATGAACAGTTGGCTAGATTTTCTATAAATGAAGCACATTATAGCATGCACATGGAGACAAGTACATTTAAGGCAAAATTTCAGAACCAGTTGACAATGAAATGCCACAGCATAGGGCTACCTATTAGGGCATGTCAAATTTTTCAACTTTTAATTTCCAAACTTTAGGGGTGCTCAAACATTGTGACATGCTTGGGGATTGTAAAGCTATTTTGGTTATTTTAATATAATTGAGATATGCTTGGTAAGTAACTACATAAATATCCTAACTTCTTAACATTTTTGTTTAGTTTCTAGGGCGTGTCAAATTTTTCAACTTTTAATTTCCAAACATTAGGGATGCTCAAAATTTGTGACACGCCTTGGAGAATCGTAAAGATGGCTTGGTTACTTTAATATAATTTAGATGTGCTTGGTAAGTAACTGCATAAATATAACTTTTAAATTTTTGTTTCATTTCACAAGTTCAGCTGTCTTTCTCTTTTTGTTAAATGTTATTTTGTCTTGAGAGAGTTAATACTGCTGGCCTCGTTTCCAGTAAGTGTGATATCTGATCTGAAATGGCTTTTAAAAAAAAGAACAAGACCGGAAACATTCACTCCCATGAGCAACCTAATTGGGACTGGCAGAGACTTGTTGCCTGCCGTATGAACTCCAGCACTGTGAGACATTCTCAGATATGGCCTACTGTTAAGAGAACAAAGTAGTGATGATGCTAGAAACTACCCAGCAGCCAGTCTTGCAAGAGACATATATCCAAAAGTGCTTGAAAAGTGGGAACGAGCAAACAGTTCTTTTGGGACCCCTGTTGTAAATTCACGAGTGGCAATCTTGAACAAGATCCAAGAGAGCTGAGATCAAGCCAAAAACATATATCTTGGTAGAGGAAAGCTAGATGCCAAAAAAAAAACTTTCACTGAAATTTGACAAACTGTTTGACATCTTCAAACAGGATGCAAGTGTTAAATTGTTCTGTGTGCCGAATTCGGCTGCCCTGCTGACTGCAAAACAGAAGCTCAAATTGGCTGTACCTGCCCTAAGGAGACGAAGATACCATTGAAGGAACTTGCTTTCGTTAAAGGTCAGACACACAAGATTGGTTCTTTTGGATCGCACCAGATTGGTTTGCCAGATGTGCCCGAGCAGAAACGACTTGGCAAAAGGCAAAAGCGGCAAGACGATGAGAGACAGAGGCTCGCTAAATATAAGCAGAGAGGTATTCCAGACATTTTGATACTGACAAATGAAGTAATTTTCTCTTATGATGAAAATGATGGACAGACGACTGATGAAGTTGAAGAGGAATGTGATGGAAGTTATGAAGAGGCCTTTGACCAGGCGTGTCAAACTCGCAGTCTGCGGGCTGGATGCGTCACACACTGCCCACCCTGTTTCAGTGAAGGGGGAAAAAGTTGTGATACATCACGTAACAAGTTCATTGACGAACCAGTGCAAGTACCACAGTGGTCCCGTCATGCCCAATCAACAGAGAGATGTGTGAAACAGGTCACAGAGGCAGCAAGCAGAGTGCAGACAACGTGAGGGTTATATCAGAAGCCAAGAAGCAAGTCGGCAGTTGATGTCGAACAACAAATCAAAACAAGGCTTGATGAAATTCTCTTAAACATTTTTGTAACTTGGATAATTTCTTTCTGGTTAGTTTGTGATTGCATGGGTTATTTTTTGCTTAGCTAGATAAAATTTATGCAGAAAAAAACTAGCACGTGTAATTTGGGAAGATAAAGTTAATAGTATTTGAGTTACAAGAGCCTTTTCTGGAGTATATGATCAGACGTGGAATTACCATACCAAGCTAAATGTTACGTAATTGGAAAAATAATGGCAGATTTGAATTCTTGGTGTAAAAATACATTTTTAGAACCCCTCACTGAAAAAAAAATACCAAAATTAATTTTCACCCCATTATATGACCCACCCTACCGCCCATTCTTCCTCTGGAAAGAGGGTGGATACACATGAAACACTTTTACCTTCCCACCTATTAAGTACCTATTAATTTACTTGCATTTGCATTTGCATATTTTCGAACTGTTGTGTGTCACTCGGGTCTTGAACGGGGGCTGTTGGCTCCCAGCATCGAGTCCACCAAGAAATACGCACACACAAACTGTTCTCAACACAAGTTGTTTACTACTAGTTAAACTACTAATACTTTCTTAGCAGTTGTATCTGTTTAAAGTTCATGAAATCATAAATAAGTCCTTTCGGTGCGCCAGCTGTTAATTAACATCTTAACAACTGGCCAGAGTCCAAGCACAAAACAAAGCAAGCAGTCCAACAAATTAGTCTATCAGATATCATTCACGTGAACTTAACGAAGGTTGGCAGAAAGCCCGGAGGTCATTAACAGAAGAAGAAATGCCGTTTGAAATCAAAAGCCAGACAAGAGTTTCAAAGAACAAGACAAGACATGGAACGAATGACGACGTCTCCTGCACTGAAGCTTGGTGTGGCTAAGCCTTAAATAGTCTAAGGGCGTGGCCAATTAGCCTGCAGCTCTACTCAAGAGGAGGTCTCCTCTTTCGTAGCCACTCTTGCCCTAGCATCAAGAAGAGGCTCCTCCTCTTCTCCTGAGTCACTTGTGCACCTTGGGAGGTGCAGAAGTCCCTGGTTGCCTTTCAGCCTCTGACATCGAGTCCTCTCTGACCTTCTTGCTATCGGACTCTGGTGCCAGGTGCACGGGCCGATGGTACCGCGCCACAGTTGCCTCTCGGTCCTCGGGATCTGTGACCAACTGCGCGGGATGTGGACGGGCCACAACACCTTAGGGCAGGTACAGCTAATATGAGCTTCTGTTTTGCAGCCAGCAGGGCAGCCGAATTCAGCACACAGAACAATTTGACACTTGCATCCTGTTTGAAGATGTCAAACAGTTTGTCAAATTTCACAGTGAAAGTCTCTTTGGCATCTAGCTTTCCTCTACCAATATATATGTTTTTGATTTGACCCCAGCTCTCTTGGATCTTGTTCAAGATTTCCACTCGTGAATTTACAACAGGGGTCCCAAAAGAATTGTTTGCTCGTTCCCACTTTTCAAGCACTTGGATATATGTCTCTTGCAAGACTGGCTGCTGGGTAATTTCTAGCATCATTGCTACTTTGTTCGCTTAACAGTAGGCCATATCTGAGAATGTCTCGCATTATTGGACAGCAACAAGTCTCTGCCAGTCCCAATTAGGTTGCTGATATGTGTGAGTGTTCCCAGTCTTGTTCTTTTTTTAGAAGCCATTAGAGATCAGTTATCATACTCACAGGAAACGAGGCCAGCAGTATGAACACTCTCAGACAAAATAACATTTAACGAAAAGAGAAAGGCAGCTGAAGCTGTGAAATGAAACAAAACAAAATGTTAAAAAGTTACCGTATTTTCGGATTATAAAATGCACCAGAGTATAAGTGGTGCAGTGATTAAATGCTGCGACTGCAGGCTGACTGCTAGTTCAGTAGTTCAGCTGTTCAAATCTCACTAGGCTCAAGGTTGACTCAGCCTTCCATCCTTCCGAGGTCGGTAAAATGAGGACCCAGATTGTTGGGGGCAATATGCTGAACTCTGTAAACCGCTTAGAGAGGGCTGTAAAGCACTATTTATTTATTTGGTAGCTTTTCTATGCCGCCCTACTCCCGCAGGACTCAGGGCGGACTATGAAGCGGTATATAAGTCTAAGTGCTATTGCTATATTGCTATTGCACCTAGATTTTAGAGGAGGAAAACAAGGAAGAAAGTATTCTGAACCAAATGGTGTAATAATATATTATTTAATAAAATACCAGTATAGCAGAATACTTTTACAACCATGTATACTTTTTACAACCATGTACACTTTTTACACTTTTTGGCTTTGACATTTTTCTGCAAGAAAGAACAATAATGTTTCCTTTATAACAATGCAGAGCACTTTAGCTGAAACAATGTTCATACATTCATACGCACACGCCCCCGCCCTCGCCCTAAACTTCAAACATGACAGCTTTAAGACTTGTGGACTTCAACTCCCAGAATTCCTCCTCCAATCATGCTAGCTCAGGAATAGGAGTTGAAGTCCACGAGTCTTAAACTTAACAAGTTTGAAGACCCTTGCACCCCTAACCTCTATTCTCATTCACACTCTCAATTCCTTTAAAAAAAATAATCTTGAAAACATTTTTTTCCCCAGATGGAAAGGAATGCTTTAATTTCTGGTGCTACCAGACTGCTCATTTTGGATTGCCAAGATTAACACAGATCTACATTATGTAATGTATGATGTTTTAAAGAATATCTCTCACCCCCCTCCTTCATTACACTATGGGATACCTTAGCTGCGGCCCAAGTACATTCAGAAAAAAAATGAAGAAGGGAAATCTAGTTTTTATTATACATTTGGCATCTTGTAACTGCAGCAAGGAAAATATGCACACCATCCTTCACTTAGACTGCACCAAGTCCTACCTGTCAATATATTTGAAAATCTCTAAATTGTAACTGCAAAGGATTGTTGGGGGGGGGAGATGTCTAATCAGAAAGTTCAAGTTCTCCACAAACTTAATTCTCTTGAAGCTGTAAATTGATGCAGGAATGTTCTCACCAGCACTATGGATGTGCCTGAAAACGCTTGCAGACAAGACTTGTATCAATTTACCTGCGTTGTTTAACAAATTTTATGGGAAAGCCAAACAATAATTTCAATCCCTAAGGCTGTGTCACCATATCTTATTTTTTTTCTTTCCACAAAAAGTAAAAAAAAATAAGGAAAAGCACTGAATATCTGTACTGTATGTTTTGACTGGCAAATCTGACGTGCTCCATCTACAGAGCCGCCTGTTAAAAAGTATGACAACGCAATCTTCTTAAATGAACAACTAACACAGAGAGAGGGAGAGAGACTTGATTTTGGATGGATTAGAGCAGGGGTCTTCAAACTTGGCAACTTTAAGACTTGTGGACTTCAACTCCCATTCCTGAGCTAGTCCTCCTCTAACTGTGGCCACTTTGCTCTTTGAATGTCCCAGCTCTATTTACAAAGAGCCATAAAGATTATCACCGGAGATTCGGGAATGGAAGATCAAAGGGGGAGATAGCGAAATTACGGTACTTCTCTCGCCTATTGGAACTGGCGGAGCAGAAGCGATCGAAACTGCAGCTTCACCAGAGAAAACAAAATGCAAGGATGCAGGCAAAGAAAACAGTTTCCTTCCTTCCTAGTCACCCACGTGCAGATATATACCAGTAATTCAAAGGAGTGTGCACATGGTCATACTGCTGCTGACTCTATCGTCATGTCGCCTGCATGTCTGTCTGTCTGCCTTCCTACCTACCCTGCCAGGCGGCTCGCTAGGGCAGCAACGGCAGCGGTGTCTCCTCAGGCGGTCTGGGAGCAGGCTTTGTGCAGGAAGGGCAGCAATGGGGAGGGCTTTGGGCAGCAACGGTGGCATCGGCAGCTCTTCCTCAGGCAGGTGAGGGGCAGTGGGGTGGCTTAGGCGGCGGCTAAGGCAGGGTCCCGGCAGCAGTCAGGAGCAGGTCTGCTGACGAGGCGGCAAGGTGTGGCAGGGGTCCTTGGTCCTCAGCTAACGGTTCCACAGACCCCTTTCACCTTTCTGATTGGCGTTGGATCAATCTCCTGGAATACCGCCAATCAGCTGTCTGTTGCCACCCATTGCCGCTATTACCGCCATCGCGCCAACTCCTTCCCCCCCGGTATGTGTGATGCAGCATTTGGTGTATAAGTCGCACCCAGTTTTTGACCCTCTCTTTGGGAGTAAAAAGGTGCGTCTTATACTCCGAAAAAATACGGTATATTTATGTAGTTATTTACCAAGCACATCTAAATTATATTAAAGTAACCAAAGTATCTTTACAGTCCCCAAGGCATGTCACAACTTTTGAGCACCCCTAATGTTTGGATATTGAAAGTTGAAATATTTGACAGGTCCTAAAAATTTCCCTTTCGTCTTTCTGATTTTAGAAAAATAGTTGTAGGGTATATAGTTCTTCCTTTTCACAAGGTTGAGTCATGCAGAATTTCTTCTATAGCGCATGGGATTTGGGTGGCTTTACACATCTGGAAAGAAATGGCATTTCCCCAAATAGTGGAGATGGTATCTCATAGCAGTGATAGAAGAAGTTTTTCTCTTGGGGCCAAATAAGTTTTCCCCCTTTTTTCTTCTAAAGGAGATGAGGGAGAGCATCAATCTGCAGCTGTGCCAATGGAAGAAGAGGAAGATGACGACGATGATCCCGAGAATAGGTATGATTCCACCCGTAAGGACTTTAAAAAGATTATAACACACCCTAGGCGTGGGCTCAAGCGAGAGCAACGGAGCAGCAAGCAGGTTGTAAAAACCAGAAGTGCCTGCCTTGTACAGACTCGCTCACAGGCTTCCCGCCAGCTTGAACGAGAGGCCAGAAAACAAACCCCCCAATCCAGAAATGAAAAGAAAATACGATTTAAGTGTTAAGCCACACACCTTGCATAGGGTGTGTTATAAATGCAGCACTGTCCATTTTAAGTTTCCATGTATGATGTGGATTTTGTGTAAATTGTACAACTCTTTAAACAAAGCAGTTTGCTAATTAGAACTGTCCACAGGGATGGGAGATGAGCAGTTATTCCATATTGATAGCAGTTTGATGGCACTTGAATTCCTATAAATTAGCTCTTACAAACACTAGCCAGAAGTAGAAAATGGTTTTGGAGAAATCCGTTTCCTAGTATCCTGATTTACAAATTTCTATAATTTCAAAACTCAACACTTGGTAGTAGTAATATGATGACTTGAATTTGTGCCTGCTTCAGTCATTTGAAATTTTATTGGCTTTGTTTAGACTACAGTCACATGTTAAATTGAACATGTCCATACATGTATATTTGTTAACATTTAATGTTAAAATATCACTGTAGTTAAGGATTCCGTTTTGTAGGCCTTATAAACTTCATAATACATGAATTCTGTAACATATATAAAGCAGGAAAAAATAGAATAAAAGGGAATTTTTAATTAATAGAACAGGTTGCAATCTTTAGTGACTTAACAGGGCATGAAGCCTCAATGAACACAGGGGAACTTAAACTAAGAAGAAATGCAGAGGATTGCACTGTTACAGAATTGACAACATGCTTTTGTTAAGGCACCAATGCCTAATGTTGGTTATCAAGCAGTTTCTTTGCGGGAGCTGTTTCAGCAAATTCAATAGAATATTTTGGGAGTGATAGATATGCATTTGGCTTTGCGGGGCTTAAGAATTGTTTGTTACTAAGTAAACTGGTTTTTAACTAGAGAAAACAAAACATATTTTTTTGTACCTGAAACAAATTTTAACACTTAACTTGTTCTCCAGTGTGGACCTGGGTACAGATAAAATGCTGCTATTCTAGGTTATTACTTGCTTTTCATATACAATGTTTAAAAAATGTTTGAAAATGAACTTTAATATTTGTTTAGGGATTGCTATAGAAACAGCGGTGAGGAAATTGTTCAAAAATTCTGTTAAAGACTTTCGAAGAGTCAAAGTAGAGTTCATTATTTCATGATTCAGTTTTAAAAATTAATTTCTAGTAGAAAAATTATATTAAAAAAAATCAAAAGCTGGATTTTTTAAAAAATTCACAGTGCTTAGTAAATAAATCATATTTTTCATCAAAAAATGTAATTTTACTCATAAAATTCCTGGAATTGCTTTAATGTGGGAAAAACCCAGAATACTGTATTATCCAGGAATAAAATTGATCTACCTCTCTTACATGGAGTTGGTGTTCATAGACAAGTAATCTCAACCAGTATATGTATGTTGGTTAACATGTATTGAAATGCATCGTTTTTGCTTCAGAATCAAGAAACTTCAATTAAGTAGTTGGTTCAATATTAGAAGGGTCCCAAGAGCTGTGTGCAGAAAGACCACTGGGCATGGAGACGCTTCTGCTTCTCCTCCCTGTTGTGGTATCTTCAATCTCACACTCTGAAGAGCAGCTCATGCAGCACAGAAATGCAGCCGGGGTTACCATCCCTGCTCCCATTTGCAAGCTGAACTGATTTTGCCTGCGCATGGGATCTGCCATTGGGAGTTGCACTGTGATCTATCACAAGTTTCAAGTAAATGTGCTTAGGCTTGCTTTTGCTTTTTTAATGGATGGAACAGTTCTGCCAGGCCAAAGAAAGATGTTAAGAGATCTGTAGTATTGTTACAACTTAGACAGTTGTATTTAAAACTTTCTTTTTCTGAAGAAACTATTTTAACATGCCTCTTGTTAAAAATGTTAAAATCAACTTTGCCAATTTGCAATATTTTAGTGAGTCTTAATATAACAGACAGTGCTGTATTTCATTGTGGTGTGTATTTGTTTATGATTGGTTTGTCTGAATTTTTTAATAGTGCTGTTTTAATATGTTTGGAGTTATTTTGTTCATTAAGAGATTCATAGTGTATTCATGCACAATGCCTTTGAAGTATTTGATGGATGCAATAAATTTTTGTAAAACATGTTTCTGGTCCAAGCATTTAATTTAAGAAACACATTTTTTTCCTACTAAGATATAATAGGAAACAATTTATTTAGCTATTGTCATTTATATTGTCCTCATAATATTCAGCTTACCATTCTTGGAAGTTTCAAAATTTAACACTATTTAGTCATACCAACTAAGCTGAATTAAAGTATGTAATGTTTTTAATTTACTCTCATACTCAGAGTATGTCAAATATGTATTTGCAGACATACTTGGTTATGGTAGTTGGTAAGACATCTTAGAAAACATGTACATGGATTTGGGGCCCTTACCTCTGACCCTCTGCATGATGGACTTCCAATTTGCTTAACACTCAACTCCCCTTGCTATAAACAATGTTGATTCATGCAGTTGTGGGTACAGGAGACCATGTCCAGAGCTGATATCAAAAATTGCCTGTGGTGGGGAAAAGTAGAAACTACACATGTGGCTGTGCAAATATATATGCATTTAGTCTTGCAATTGAAACTGCAATAGATCAGGATACAGTAGAATTGGAAAGGAGTAAAAGTCGTTCTCACCTCAATACTATAAATTGAATAAACATTTGACGAAGTCACCAACAATCTTGTTGAAGAAAAACGAGGCAGTATTAGCTTCTGGTAATAGGGTCTGCAGATAACTGCCATCTTGGCTATTAGAACAATGATTTAAAGATGGCCGAATCCAGAAAACATCAGAGATTTAGTTTCATTGACAATCAAATGCATTAGTTGTGACTAATGTACTTCGGATCTAATTTATAATGTTGCTTTTTAAAGGCATTTTAAAGTAGTTTATATTGTGGTGAGCATATGCTTCACATTCTTTATATCACAGTATAGGAAGGCTGGACGATAAACCTGAGTAATACACTAGGATTTGTCAATCGTATTTGTGTTTACTAAATAAAGATTTAACAAATAGAGGGTTCAACTTCTCTGAAGTTCATTCCCATGGCTGCAACTCCTTTCCTAGTTAATTAGCATTTTATGTCTTTACAGCAGTCAAAATGGACTTTATTTGAAACAGCAAATCCTTTTACTATCAGTTATGACTTCAACAGATTAACAGAGTTGAAAAGGACCTTGTAGATCATCTAATCCAACCCCCCACTTAGAATACGTGTCTCCTTTTAGAAGTCCAACTATCTGATATTACATGTTTTGAAACCCAAGCATAATTTGAGATGGTTTGCTTCTTTGTTCCCTTGGTAAAAGCTAGGTATGGAATCACTAAATACAACAATTTGATCAGAAATTGAAATTGTCACATTTAGTTAAAATGTTACAGAAAAAACTCAGCTTTTGTTGACACTTCTGTTTTTCTTTGGCTTTGCTTTCCATAGAAACCAAGGTCAAAATCTGTTGTAGGATTCCAGAAATGTGGAATCGGGTCTACAAAAAATAAAAATCTGTAAATGAATGTTTATGGACAGTTCTAAATTTGTGGGGGGGAGAGGACCTAGTTAATATCAAGTAATCCTTTCTAACCATTATTATTGTGTTCAT
Source organism: Diadophis punctatus similis (assembly GCA_023053685.1). Lineage (NCBI taxonomy): Eukaryota > Metazoa > Chordata > Lepidosauria > Squamata > Dipsadidae > Diadophis > Diadophis punctatus. The sequence goes on along the minus strand of JALIGW010000014.1, from coordinate 15,763,506 downwards.
CATAAAATTTAACATGCTGATTAATATACCTGCACATCTTGTGATCTAACTGAGGAAAATGTACGAGTTATTTCATGGTAGACTGGCAGGTTAATTTGGACAGCAAAAATACACAATGAGAAAAAGCATGTGGGGGTCCTTAGTGCTCTCTGAGCTTGGTTGTTTTCTGGCAGAGGTTTCATCACCCAAACTAGGTAACTTCATCAGCACTGATGATGTTGCCTAGTTTGGGTAATGAAACGTTTGCCTGAAAACAACCAAGCTCAGAGAGCACCAAGGATCCCTCATTTCAACCCTGAGCTACAAATATTCTCCTTTATCAGTAAAAGCATATTTTTATAGGGCTTGGTGACTTTTAAATCCCGACGTATGTCAAAGTTGATGTAAGTAAGCCTTCCACTTGAAGCTCTTCTCCTTGTTGCAACACCTTTAGTTTCTTGCTAGCAGAGTTTCTCCAGATATGCCTTGCTGATGTTCTAGTTTGCTGACACGTTTAATTCATAGCGTTGAAGAAATCCAAATATTTTTGATAACAGCATTGGAGAAAAGGATGGCTATGGTTAAATAGTTAAACTTTCTTTTGTGTTAAATTGCTCCTTCCCATTCAATTTCATTGAAGAAAAGTGCTCCCTGAAGATTTATATTAGATTGGCATTTTCCTTGTTTTTGGTTTTATTAAGGGGAACCAAATACAGTGGTACATACCAATCTTGCTCTTTGGATCTGTTTTAGTCCAGAAATACCTGTGCATCAGACTGAAAAAGTGTGATGAAACTTGAGGAAAGTTCAAGGGAATTTTTCAAAGCAGTCTGTATGGTGAGGGCATTCTGTACTAAACCAATTCATTGACATCTAGATGCATACAGTATTTGAAACTCTGGTGCACATTAACATTTCAGGGATTAGTAAAAACTGCTTATAGTTTTATTCCATAGGCTCTTGAGAGACACCTGTTTTTCCTATCTCTGGTTATTACTTATATATTTAGAAAACTGTGGACAAACCCTCTCGGTTTGCTCTAATTTCTTTTCTGTCACTGAGAACTAGTTATTGTGCTGAATGTGGGCGAAGAATCTGAAAAACATTTGATTTATTATTATCGTTATCTCTTTTATTCATTAAACATGAAACTCAGTCAACTGGACATTTAAAATGTATCACAAATACCATTGACTGGTGTTAATGGCTGATACAGGTTGCTGCCAGCATCCTAGGTATCAACCAAGTATATTATTATTATTATTATTATTATTATTATTATTATTATTATTATTATTATTATTATTATTATTATTATTATTATTATTATTATTATTATTATTATTATTATTATCAGAACGATATGACCTGCTTCTATTTTAAACTGCACCAATTACACCCATCAGCACAGTTTTATGTTCTAGTATGGTTGCCTTCAATTCAATTGGTCTTTTCTGTATCCTGCGGTACCTGCCCATGAGAAGGAGAGGACAAAGTTTGCCTTTATCATTATTGGGTTACTGCTGTCTGTTTGAACTGCCTGGCTTGCCTTGGTATAAGGGGGGGGAGAGTCCTTTGCAGAGGTCCCACTGGTATTTGTGCTTTCGGTACTATGATTAAAACAAAAAGAGTTTGACAGTGAACAAGACCCCTTAAGCCAGGAAATCCAGTCTAGCGCTAAGGATAAGTACATGGGCTTCCTTTGGGCAGTGTTGATGGACCACTAATTGTCTGTATCACAGACACAGGTGTATCACAAGATATGATTGTGCTTAATCTGCCTTCAAGTTCCTAGCCAGGGCTTTTAAGGTTTATTATCTTGCACAGTTCTTAAAAATAGCACTCAAAAACTGGCTATTAAACTTTCTCTTTAAAATGATATTTCATTATTGAAATATGACTGATACAGGATCCTGATATTCAGCTAAAATTGCTGTACTATAAAGATTGATAGTATGATACTGTAGACAATGGGAGTTAGCACTGAGGTGGTATAAACAACAGCCGCAGAAACTATAGATGGTCCTTGACTTATGACCACAATGGAGCCAAAAATTTCAGTTGGAAAGCAAGACAGTTGTTAAGTGAATTTTGCCCTTCTTTATGCTCTTCCTTGCCACGGTTGTTAAATGAATCACTGCATTTGTTAAGACGATTGTTAAGTGAATCTACCTTCCCCATTTATTTTGGTTGTTAGAAGGTTGCAACAGGTGATCCCGTGACCTTGGGACATTGCAACTGTCAGGAATACATGCTAGTTGACAAGCATCTGAATGTTGATCATGTGACCATGGGGGTGCTGCAGTGGTCATAACTGGGAAAAATGGCCATAAGTCACTGTTTTCAGTGCATTGCAACTTTGAACAGTCACTAAACAAACGGTTGTAAGTCAAGGACTACTTGTACAGCAAACTAATCAGTTGATAGACTTTGAAAATGTTTAACAACTCCTGCTTCCGCAAGCAGATTGATACGCTAGACCAAATTCCATGGCTGATGGCCATCCGTTGCTCCATTTGTTTAATAATGCTTGATCTGCTTATTGGTTGTTATTGGTGAACCAATGGAATACACCTTTTTTGTTTTGCTTCAAAGAATTGCCAAGAAAATGCTTTTAGAAGAAATCAAAGCCAATCTTTCCTCAGAGGAGGATGCTTCTTCTGATGAAGAATCCAATGATGGGAAGAAAAAGAAACGAAGGCGAGCCAAAAACAAAAACAACAGTGGTAAGCACCTGACAGAAAAACAAATATTTGAACGCATTTTCATATCAAAGTGCATTATAACAGTTCCTCAATAGCATACTATTTGCTAGAACCAGGTAAACATCCAATGGTAAATGATGGTGAAATCCATTAGTAGGTTAATTCCAAGATGTGGGGTGGTTACTAGCTTGGCTGGCTTCATAAAAGGCTTGGAGGAATTCATAAAAATCATGGGAGTCAGTGGGGGACGGCCTCTGAAGCCCCTCTGCCTGGAAACGAGTGGGCTTCCTTGTGCCGTTGCTTGGCCTAGATCAGTGGTTCCCAACCTGTGGTACGTGTACCACTAGTGGTACGCGAGGGCCTTCCAGGTGGTACGCGAACACTTTCGGGGTCATGAACGATTTTTAGTTAGTTATTTTTTACTTCACAAAAATGTTTACTGCCTAACACAAGATAATCTGGCAACGATTTGCAACTATTGCCACACGCCACCCACCTGGTCCCAGCGGCCCGAGAATCCAGTTGCTGGATGCGCGGGGCCAAAAAAGGAACGGTACAATTATGGAAATAAAGTGATATCTGATCGAATTTAGTTTCTCTGGAACCAGGTGGTATGCGGCGACTGTACGGGACCTCCAAGTGGTACTCGATCACAAAAAGGTTGGGAACCACTGGCCTAGATAGAGCAGCATTCTCACCCAGCGCGGCACTCTTTAGGTTCTGAATATGCTACTTTATCTGCAAAATTAAGTCTTTGGATTCCATGTTGCCTCCTCTCCTCAGCACCGTTTTTCTAGATCTTAAGAGAATCCTTCCCTGAATGGAAGGAGCCCAAATATTCAACTGGATTGAGAGGTGGTTGGAGAAGGATAACCAAAAAGCTATTTTACCACTTAACTTAGCTTGTTTAACAACACTAGTAAAAATAATGATTTGTTCACTGCTTGTTCCAGAGACTGTTACAATGCAGTTAATTCATTATTATGTTGATATAAATCTGATACTGATATAAACTAGAAAAATTTGTGCATGTAAGTCTTTTTTTAATGTTTTTGGTTTTCCTGCAACAGAAGAAAATGAACAAGAAGATGAGTTTGACTCGGATTCAGATGCTGAAGAGGCGAAGAAACCTAGATACAGGCACCGTTTGTTAAGACACAAATTAACAATGAGTGATGGAGAGTCCGAGGAAGAGAAAAAGGGAAAATCTAAAGAGGCAAAAGAAGTTAAACGCAGAAATAGGAGGAAGGGTATTAAGTCTTGTTTATATTGATGTGTGTGCAGACTAACAAGAGCTCTGTTGGCTTAATTATTTTATTACACATTTACTGTTAATGATGCATAATGAAATGCCCCTGACTTCTTCACAGCTGCTTTAAATATGGCCCAAGGGATTGGATATGTCTAGAACAATTTCTTTAAGTCCCTGCCCCAGCACCCACATGTCCATCACATTGTCCAATCACTGCACCGTCCCAACTGGAGATGCCTCCTATACACACCCCTCCAGGTGCCGGGCTCGGAGAAAGGAATGTTATTTTGACTATAGTTCCCCACTCACATAATCCCCCCTCCCAGTTTCCCACAGCACTAAATGTGGCAGGCCTGAAGATCCAAGGCTCAAGATGGTTCCCAGGCCTGACACCCTAAATCTTATCCTTGTTTTCCTATTTCATTAAAATAACACTCTTATGTGAAGTGGATAGTGGATAGTTTCGCTTAGTGACGATTCATTCAGGGACCATTTGAAGATACAATGGCACTGATCAAATGGTAGTTACGCTAGACAGTCCTCAAAGTTATGGGCATTGCAATGTTCCTATAGTCACGTGCCGCCATTTGGGTTCTGGGCAACCAAGATTTACAAGTGCAGCCTCCCCCCCCCCCCCCCCAATCTCTTCCCTTATGGCTTCCCTGCCCTCCAGCCCCACTGCTTCTCCCTGCCTCCCCCAACCGGTCTTTGCCCTCTTCTTCCTTTCCTTGCTGATGAGAGGCTCAGGGACTTCTGATCAGCAAGATTGCAACAGACAGGTCTTGTGACAACAATTCCATTTTGGCTGCTCCAACTTGCACCCTTAATGGTTTAGACAGAATAGTCATATTTATAACTAGACAAGGCTCAGGGAGGCTTTTTTTCTCAAGTAAATCTGGATCAAACCCATCATGAAGCATAGATAAATATCATCCTGTGTCTAAGACATATTTTGTCCTCTGAGGTCCTTTCGTTCTTAGTCGTTTAATAATTCATAACACCCTCAGTTGGAGTCTATGCCTTTCTCTTTCTGCATCACGAAGAAATAAACCATAATGCCTTGCAGAAGGGGTTATTAGTGGCAATCAACTCTGTAAAAAGAATATTAAAAGTAGCAGTCAGTCAGCGATTCTCTTTTATGTACCTGTGAGCAAAAAATATTCCAGGAACAGAATATTCTGAAGAAATCCAGAATGTTCAGTTTCTCCTAAAGACCAGGCCAATTTGGCTATTCTGGAAGTGGGCTAATAGTTTTATGGAAGTTAATCTTTTAAAGCAGAAGGAATCTTTCAAACTAGAGTCTAGAGTTTGAAAACTGTCAGAGTAAGTAGGTTGGGGACAGAGAAGGGGAATGTTGCAGAATCTGAGGTTTTTTCCATACCTGATCAAATACAATTCTTTCCCTTTTATCTGTAAGGTTACTTATTTTTTTCAATAGAATAAAAAGTTATATTCTTATTTTTTTCTTCTGTAGCCCTCTTAATGGACCAAGATAGTAGAGAGCACATTATAAGTTGCTTTTAAATGCCTCTGAAAAGGCATTTGGAAGAAATGTGTTACTGCAGATTTTTCTTGCCAATTGGGAATCAGGCTAATTATTTCCATCCATTCAGTCTGATTCACTGGGTGCCTCTCTACAATACCAAAAAGATTTGTTATTCTTGTCTTTTCAGATTAACAGGCGAGCTTTCATGCCCTACAGCTCACATCTGATGCAACTCGCAAAAGCTAATGCTTTGTTGTAAAATTGGCCAGTCTGCAAAGATAGTACTAGGCTTTCTCTGATTGTTGGCTCTCATGTCTCTCCACCTACATTGTTATCCTTGTGTGAATGAGGCATCCAAGAGCACATCCCAAGGAGGAGTTTCTTTTGTCTTGAGAAAGTAGATCTCTTTTACTCGTGGTTAGGTAGTCACTTTTATCTCCTTCTGTTGGGTTCCTCAGTTTCAGAATAGCCTTATCTTAGCTCTTGGGACATAATTGGAGGGAGGCACTACTAGGACTTTAATATGGGAAAGAGATGTTGGGGCCTTTCAGTTTGGAAGAGTTGGAAGATAGAATCCATGGTTGGGTGGCTAAAATGGAAACAAATCTTTATTAAAAAAATTCCAATCTTTCATTTTATTTGTACATTTTTAAAAAAGTATTAATATTAGCACTTATTAATAACAGTTCCCAGGCAACATTGTACATAAAAACTGCAAGACATTTCAGAGGCAAGCATTCCGGTGTCAAACTTGAAATGAGCTCTCCCACTTTACCAGAAGCATCGCGCTGCTTTTCTAAAAACTCTAGAAGTATTTAAATGAGAAATATTGGATTCAGAATGCTTCTGGGATTAAAGAAACAGTTGCAATACTGAGCTGGATTGGAGTAATTTTCAAACCTAGAAATTTTACATTCAAATCATCATGCAGATCATAATTGTATATTAATTTTTGCCTAATTTTTCACTTAAATTGTTTTACTTACATGTTTATTCCTCATCACTGTTGGAAGACCTGAGATACCAAGTTAGGGACAGATCATTATGAAGAAACACTGTGTGGTTGGCTAAGAGTCAACAACAAATTGATGGCACATAATTAATTATTGCAAATCAAATTTACAAATAATATAATTATTTAAATAGTATTTGTTTTAGTAGCCAGTTTTTTATGACAGGTTTGCATTTCTTACATCATAGCAGGATATAGTTTTCATCATTTCTTGTTATCTTGCTGTTACTTTGGGCTTCTGTTTAACTAATTGGGCTAACTTTTATAAACATGTACTGTTTCTTGATACTTTTTTAATTGTTTTGTTTTAAAGTGAGCAGTGAGGATTCGGGTGATTCAGAAGCCAGTGAATCTGGAATTAGTGAAGAAGTGAGTGAATCTGAAGATGATCAACGTCCTAGAACGAGGTAGCGTATTTTTTTTATGGCCGGTCCTAGGTCATATTTTTTAATAATTTTGCAGAAAGATCTCTGCAGAAATCTGTAGAGATAAAAACTACAAAGCACTTCCCAATCCAGAAATTTTATTTCAAGGTTTTTAAAATCTTGCTTTAGCCATTAAAACCTGAATGCCACATTCAGATTTATAATGCTGCTTTTTAAAGAGACAGAAACAAAACCCTATTTACTATCTGGAATGCTTTGGAATATGTGTGTGTGTGTGTGTGTGTGTGTTACAAATCCAGTTTCTTAAAATCTAGGCATTTTGTTGCCTTTTTCTTTTTATTAAAAAAGATAAGTATCCAGTATACTTCTGTAATTTTAGCCTGGTTTCACACATTACACAAAGCATGGAACCAGTATGGTTTGTTTCATTTCTGGCTTGGGATGTTATAATATGGTTTGTAAATCATGCTTTATTCTACTTATGCAAACCAGCCAATAAAGCACTATTCAGTAAACTACTATTAAAGTATAACTTAATGCAGTGTGAAAATCCCCTAACTGCACTCCTTCATTCTAAAATATTAATGCAGAAGAAACAAAAATTAACTGCATCATAAATAAAGAGGGAAAACTGCAGCCACATTTTCTTAAATAGTTTAGATTAACTTGATTAGGAATAATGTATATATAATCTTGGAGGAAAATAAGAAAAAAAAACCAGTGGTGAGTACAGTTAGCCAAGAATAATCCTTTTTAGAACAGTACCCCTTCAATTTTTTAGATCCGCCAAGAAAGCAGAATTAGAAGAAAATCAGAGGAGTTACAAACAGAAGAAGAAAAGGAGACGCATAAAAATCCAGGAAGATTCATCTAGTGAAAACAAGGTAGTATTGCCTGGTTAGACCAGCATTTTGTTTTTGTTTTATTTTTGTCTTTAAATTTCCATGATTTTAAAAATATTTTACAAATACCTTTCGAACTACAATGAGATGTTTTTGAAAGTAATGAAACTTTTCAAACAAATTTGAGTCCTACGGGAGTGGGGTGGCATATAAAAATGACCAAATAAGTAAATAAATAAATAAATAAATAAATAAATAATAAATAAATAAATAAATAAATAAATAAATAAATAAATAAATAAATAAATAAATAAATTTGATATGGCAAGTGTCGTCAGCCTTGCAAAATAGTGCAGACAGGAAGCATGCCCTGATGAACTAAATATATTTTATTGTAAGCTTATATTAATAGAATCTTGCAAATCTGAAAATAACATTTCTCCCCCGTCACTTTTACTGCTCAAGAAATAGGGAGGGGTCCCTTCTGAGATGTTTCCCATACCCCTATTCCTTTTATGGGCTTGGTTGCCAGAGTGTTCCCCTGGCTGTGGGACTTCCCACTGTTAGCACTTAGACTTATATACCGCTTCATAGTGCTTTACAGCCCTCTCTAAGTGGTTTACAGAGTTCAGCATATTGCCCCCAACAATCTGGGTCCTCATTTTACCGACCTCAGAAGGATGGAAGGCTGAGTCAACCTTGAGCCGGTGAGATTTGAACAGCTGAACTGCTGAACTAGCAGTAGCCTGCAGTGCTGCATTTAACCACTGCGCCACCTCGGCTTCCCCAAAGTCATCTCCACATACCATTCCATCCACTTTAAAAGCCGCTACAAAACCTTATGCCGCCAGATAAAGACTGAATGCATCAATTACCACAGCAAACGAGGAAAATCACCTACGTACGAAATCCACCTGCGCCTTCTATTATTTTGTAAACAACAAACTTAAAGCACCCCACCCCTAAAAGGACCTAACGGTAAAGACTGTAATGATGAAGCCATTAAAGCCAACCTCTTTAACATGTTCTTCGGTTCAGTCTTTGTAAACAGCAATGACTCATGCCCCACATTTCCTAGTCATACCACAACTAATTGCAGTGATCTACTACATATCGATTTTACAGAAGATAATGTCGAAAAGGCACTACGCAACCTAAAATCATCTCTATTGGACCTGATGGATTATGTGCCTACTTCTTAAAAAAAGCTTTCCACTGCCATAGCAGAACCTCTAAGCATAATCTATGAAAAATCTTTCATGACCAGCTCCTTGCCCAACCTATGGTCACTAGCCACAGTCATCCCTATCTTCAAAAAAGGAAACCCCAGCCTAGTTGAAAACTACAAACCATTCTCCATAGTGGGTTGAGATATCATCCAGGAATGGGTTAACTCCTGCTTTCAACTGATTGGACTCAGTCTTTCATAGCTGAAAACGCTCCTCTGTTGCTAGGGCTTCCAGCTTTCGACTCGGTCTTCAGGGTGGTCGGATGTGCGAGACAGTTGCTCCATTCCTGTCTGTTATTTCAACTTGTTCCTTCTTGTGATTGCTTGAACTGTGAGTTTATAGCTGACTTTACTTGTCATCAGTGAGTCTCAGCTCTATTTCTTGAATGATTTCTTCGGTTTGACATTTGGACTGGCTCTGGACTGTTTCTAGGACTACGATTTGGATCTGAGGCCAGCCACTTCGGTGGCTGGGTAACTTTCCTTGACGGTCCTTTCCCTGACTTCACTGTCATTCTGGACATTGGTCCTCTTATTGTTTGTCTCCCTGGCAACTCTGAGTGAGAGAGAGCGAGAGAGAGGTCTCCAGCAATGAGAGCAGTTGCGGCATCCATTTTGAAAGCCACATTTTTCAAACGGCTTTTTTCCCTTGCCACTCGTGCTTTAAACTGCTTTGACTGAAACTTATCGGGTAAGACCAACGTTCCATCTCATTGTGTTGTGTCACCTGCAAAATCATGGAATCAATTATAAACCAATCCATTACCCTCCACTTAGAGACAAACAGCCTACTCTCTAACAAACAATTTGGTTTCAGAAAAAAATTGTCCTGTAATCTGCAACTCCTACACTGCAAAAACATATGGACTACACAACTCGACCAGGGCAAAGCAATAGATGCAATTTACATAGACTTCTGTAAAGCCTTTGATTCTGTGGTACCCGACAAAGTACTTCTGAAACTAAAATCTTATGGCATTTCCGGAACCCTACATAAGTGGATAACTGCGTTCCTGTCAAACAGACAACAAATAGTCAAAATAGGGAGCACCTTATCAAACTCTGCACCTGTTTATTTATTTATTTATTTATTTTGTTATTCTTATATGCCGCCCAACTCCCGAGGGACTCAGGGCAGCGTACAACAAAGAGAAATACAAGAATAATCAAAAATTACAAAGAATTAAAAACAAGTACAAAATTTAAAACGGTTATTTAAAACAGCAACATCCATTCAGCACATACATACTTGGGGGGTAGGCTCAGGTGGAATTAAGCTGTCCCCCCCACCTGCAGGAATAGCCATGTCTTCACGGCTTTTCGGAAGGCCAGCAGAGTAGGGATGGTCCGGGTCTCTGGGGGTAGTTGGTTCCAGAGCACGGGGCCGGCCACAGAGAAGGCTCTCCCCCTAGGGCCCGCCAGCCGGCATTGCTTGGCCGACGGGACCTGGAGGAGGCCAACAGTTAACAGCAGTGTCCCTCAAGACAGCGTTTTAGAACCCACACTCTTTATACTTTACATAAATGACTTTGCGATCATATTATAAGCAGCTGTGTCCTCTTCGCTGATGATGTAAAACTATTCAACACCAGAGACAATGCTGCTGCCCTACAAAAAAACCTTAATTATGTGCCAGAATGGTCAAACAATTGGCAACTCCAAATCTCAACCAACAAATGCTCTGTCCTATACATTGGCAAAAAAAATCAGAACACAAAATACAAACTGGGCGGACACGACCTCGTAGATAACCCTCTGTCAAGGACCTTGGAGTACTCATCTCTAATGATCTAAGTGCCAGAGCCCATTGTAACAGCATTGCCAAAAAGGCATTAAGAGTTGTTAACCTAATCTTACGTAGCTTCTTCTCTGGTAATACTATACTGCTAACCAGAGCATACAAAACATTTGCTAGACCCAATTCTCGAATACAGCTCATCTGTCTAGAAACCGCCCTGCATATCGGACATAAATACAATTGAGAGAGTCCAGAGATATTTCACGAGAAGTGTTCTCCATTCCTCTTCTCGCAACAGAATACCTTATTCCACCAGACTTGAAATACTGGGATTAAACAATTTACAACTATGTCGCCTCCGATCTGATCTAAATGTAGTTCATAAAATCATCTACCACAATGTCCTTCCTGTCAATGACTACTTCAGCTTCAACCGCAACAATACACGAGCACGTAATAGATTCAAACTCAATGTAAAGCGCTCCAAACTCGATTGCAGAAAATACGACTTCAGCAACAGAGTGGTCAGTGCCGGGAATGCACTACCTGACTTTGTGGTTTCATCCCCAAACCAGCGGTGAAATCTACTTACCTTCCCTACTGGTTTAAAAGTGCATGATTTGCCACCGTCATGCACACTTTTTCACCCTGTGCGCATGCCCAGAAGGCTTTGTGCATGCGCAGATGGTTTAAAAAAATGGTGGCGGGTGGGTGGGTGGAGTCTCACGCTGCCACCGCTATCGGTTCTTCGAACCACCAGCGACCGCCACTACTGGTACACCCAAACTGGGCCGAACTCGTAGTATTTCACCCCTGCCCCCAAACCCCTATAACTTTAATCTTATACTGTCTACTGTTGACCTCACCCCATTCCTAAGAGGTCTGTAAGGGGCGTGCATAAGCGCACCATTGTGCCTACCGTCCCTGTCCTACTGTCCCCATTTATTCATATCCATTTCCTGTATTCACAATCATGTTTATACTTTTATCTGTCAAGCTTGACAAATTAAATAAATAAATAAATAAATAAAATAAAAATAAGGATAGATGTTCTAGTTCAATTCCAACTCAAGTATTGTGGCCAATTCTGGTTTGAAAAGATTCATAAAGATTCATGAGCCGAGGTGGCGCAGCGGTTAGAGGCAGTAGTGCAAGTCACTTTAGCTGACTGATCCGCAAGTCAGCGGTTCAAATCTCACCGGCTCAAGGTTGACTCAGCCTTCCATCCTTCCGAGGTCGGTAAAATGAGGACCCAGATTGTTGGGGGCAATGTAAATATACATTGCTTACTGGTGTAAAAAGCTTAGAGAGTGCTTGCACTTTGAGGCGATATATAAGTCTCACTAAAATAAATAAATAAATAAATAAATAAATAAATAAATAAATAAATAAATAAATAAATAAATAAATAAATAAATAAATAAATAAATAAGACTGGAAACAGGTTTAGAGAAGAATAACAAGGTTGATCGGGGAAGTATAAATTAAGACCCCTGAGAAAGAGCAGCAAGGAGCTGAGTTTTGAGAAAAGGTGAGGAAGGGGAGATAATTGCATTCTTTAAAAAGAGACCAAAACCTCATCTTTGTCAGCCCAGAGTGCATGTAATAGAATAAAGGGATTTCGTTTTTAAGAAGGTTATCTAAGAGAAAAACTCCCTGATTGTGTTTTTCTAAGTGAGGATGGACTTCCCTTCACTAGATATACTCAAGGGGCAACTGAATAATTATCAGTCAGAAATCTCAAAAGTGCTCCCCCCCCCCAAGAGGCAACTGGACTTTCTGGTTTTTCCTTGAAGATGTTTTGCTTCTCATCCAAGGAGCTTCTTCAGCTCTAATTGAATGGTGGAGAATGGTGGGTCATTTAGTCAGAACTGAAGAAGCTTCTTGAATGAGGAGCGAAACGTCTTCAAGCAAAAACAAGAAAAGTCCAGTTGCCTCTTGAAAAAGCACCTTTGGGACAACCAGGACCTGGATGACTGAGAATCTCCATAGATGTCAGTCGGGAATGCTTAAATTTGGACACAGTGGCTAAATGTTCCAGTTCTGAGGTTCTGTGTCCTAAACTCAGAGTAAGCTTTTATATCATACAAAGCATCTGTTACATCCTATCCTCTGATATTAGCATTCTCATTCTCCATAGCTTTACTTTGGATTGGAGAGATTGTTCCAAATCACACCAAATCCCACTTCATTGTCTGCCAGTCGTGGCATTTTTAAAATTAAATTTAAAAATTTGCACCCATTGTTGTTCTTTTACTTTGCTCCTGTGTGATTTATAATACATTAAAGGGCTTTGGAAATACAGGAAATCCCAAATCCGTTTGAGATAGAATGGAAAGGAAATAGAAATTAGTCCTTGAGATCTCAATTTATACACACGGGAAATGCTTACTGTACTATCTCAATGCAAGTGATACCCTCTACGCTCCACCTGCCGTAAATACAAAAGTTCCATTATGCAGTTTGGTTAGCCAGCATTAGTATTTGGAATTATTAAACAATGAAAGGCAATAACAGTACATTGTTAATCTTGTTGAAAGAGTGTTTTGTGTTTTATTTGAAATCATGATTAAGAATATATCTTTCTTGAACTTTTACAGAGTAATACTGAAGATGACGATAATGATGATTCTAAATCTCCCGGAAAAGGCAGGAAAAAAATAAGGAAGATTATTAAAGATGATAAACTCAGAACAGAAACGCAAAATGCGTTGAAAGAAGAAGAGGAGAGAAGAAAACGGATTGCAGAAAGGGAGCGTGAAAGGGAGAAGCTCAGACAAGTATTTATATTATTTTTAATTGGGAGATTACCAGGATTTTTAAAAAAGTGTTGAGGAAAGGCAAAACTTGCTAAAAGTTGCTAAAAGAGAACTGTAATAGAAATATGTTTGATAGATAGCGCTTTGTTTTATGTAATTTTGCTGTTGAAAGCATTTTTCTTGAACATGATTAAGTGTTTTCATTGCAAAAGTACTTAGCAAGGTGTTTGAAAATAGGGTTGCTTTTCTTAAATCGGCATATGAGACATATATGCAGAACCCTGATTTTCTCTTATCAGATGTATTCGAGACTCTTTCCCTGCTTTCATATTTTAATGTTTATATTTTGCTTTTATTAGCGTAGTTTTAACAGCACTAAATTGCCTTGACTGTTGTGGTTGGAATGAAAGGCAAGGTCCACATTTCGAAAAGCTTTATTTGTTGTTAAGTGAATCACATGTGGTCATTAAGTGAGACATCACATGACCATGACTTGTAATTTTACTGCCAGTTTCTCCATTGACTTTGCTTGTTGGAAGCCAGCTGTGAATTTCACAAATGTGCTACGTCATAAATGTGTGCCAGTTGTGAATACTGAAGTTCACCAGTATTGGTATAGCTGTGATTCTGTTGGAATTAAATCCCCTGTTCCCAAACATCTCTCTAATTATTTACTTACTTACTTACTTACTTACTTACTTACTTACTTACTTACTTACTTACTTACTTCTTACCTACCTACCTACCTACCTACCTACCTACCTACCTACCTACCTACCTACATGAATTGTTAAGAGATTCAGGAACAAATGTTTTTCAAGGCAAATATCCTATGTTGACAGCTTTATCACTAAATAAAACACCACAATATTTAACCCATTCTTTGGGAGCATCAGATCTACAGAGGAATCTTTATTGAAAGCAGGTAAAATAAAATGCTAGGATACAAAGAATCTGTTTTCTTCTTTTATAATTTGGGCAGTTAATTCTTAATTTTCTTTCTGAGCTTTTGCCCTTTTCTTAGTAGAATTTTATAATTCCACATGCCGCCTCCAGAACAGTCCCTTGAGAACTTCTGGAACACGAGGCTTTGTTTACCTTCTAGCTTTGAATAAGTTTTTTCCTCCCGGCCATGGCACACCCTGTGTCAAACCAGGACTCTGTGCTATGCATTGGGCATGATGCTGCCTGCTGTTTGGGTTCAGCAATATCCTTCCAAAGTTAATAATATTCCATATGTTCTCAGAGTTGTATCTGCAATATTCTATAGCACTTCAGTTTGAAGCTAGTAGAAACAGAAATAATGGACAAATAGAAATAATTGACAAATAGATTTCTAAACTTCCAGTAAGGACAGATAAATATACAGAAGATTTCGACTGATTGCCCACTAATCAAGCATATTTTGTTATAGTTCTCTGAGGCACATATTTTATTTTGGCTTGTCAGATTTTTGAGAACTGAGAAACTGAGAAAAAATGTTTTTTTCTATCTTAAATCATCATATGTAAATAGACTTAAACGTATTTATTTGCTGTGGATGTGTTTAGCAACTGCAAGCATGCACAAAGTGCGATGCAATCCCCGCTGTTAATTTAAAAGGGGGAGCCCTTGTCTGGGAATACGTCCCATTGAATTGCCTCATAAGCTCTTCTCCAACTTAAATGCAACCTGAAAAAAGACCTCCGTTTGGCTGTAGCTCTCGGTGTATATTTGCCCTCGGTGTAGCTTGAATGTTGAATATCTTGAATTAAATGCACGCATCCCAAAAAATCTTTCCAGGTAATAGAACTCGAAGATACACCTTTGAAATGTCCAATTACAACTAAGCTGGTTTTAGATGAAGATGAAGAAACCAAAGAACCGTTAGTGCAAGTTCATCAACACATGGTGACAAAACTTAAACCTCATCAAGTAGATGGTAAGATGGCATGACAATTTTTATTTAAAAATGCTGGATTTGGGAGATGTATGTTTTGAACCGATTGGGTTAGAGCCACATTAGAGTGGTCTGTGGGGTCCTTGGTGCGCTCTGAGCTTGGTGGCTTTCTTGCAGACATTTCATCACTAAACTAGGTAACATCATCAGTGCATGGATTATGTTACATAGTTTGGCAATGAAACGTCTGCAAGAAAACCAACAAGCTCAGACAGCACCAAGGTCCCCAACCCTGAGCTACGAATATTGTCTTCTATTGATTACAGTGTTCTATTATAGCTATTGCACTTCAGAGCAAAAATAAGTCCACTGTTAAATTTTAAAGGATCTTTTTAAAAACATTGCTTCTAGGTGTTCAGTTTATGTGGGATTGCTGTTGTGAATCTCTGAAAAAAACCAAGAAATCTTCAGGCTCTGGATGCATTCTGGCTCACTGTATGGGCCTGGGAAAGACCCTGCAGGTATGTTTAAGGATCTGTTGGCTAGGGCCTTGCTCCCTCCCTCCAGCTTCTTCCAGTAAAAGAGAATCATGTCTTGTGAGAACTGGTGAACTATGTCCAAGTTACCTAATGCATGTTCCTACTGCTGTTATATATACCATATTTTTCTGAGTATAAGACGCACCTTTTTATTCCCTAAAAGTGGCTGAAAATTCAGGTGCGTCTTATACTTCAAATGTAGCTTTTTTTCCAGCCCTAACTAGGTGCTAACAGATCTTCCCAGCTCTTACCTTGCAGGCTTTTTCATTGTTACTCTCACCAAAGAATGTTTTTCCAGCCCTAAGTCTTTGCAGGTTTTTTTTTCATTGCTCTACTTGCTCCAAAGAAGTTGTTTTCTAGCTCTAACTAGGTGCTAACGATCTTCCCAGCTCTTACTGGCTTGCAGGCTCTTTCATTGTTACTCTCTCAGAAGAAGGTTTTTTTAAGTCCTAACCAGGGGATAAAATAATGTGCTGAAGCTGACCAGACTAAGGATGCTAGCCAGATGAATACCTGGTAGGCAGATTGTTTCCCCCTATTTTCCTCCCCAAAAACTAAGATGCGTCTTATACTCCGGTGCGTCTTATACTCTGAAAAATACGGTAATTCCTGGAGAGAAGAATGAATAGCGTAGGTACCTTTACTACACTTTCTTCAGGAATTCAGCTGCTTCATCTGTAGGACTGGAATTCAGTTCTCAAAAGAATCCTGTGGGATAAGTTGAAAGAATGACCCATCAGGTTGCTCAGTTAAATTCTGGTTGGGCTTGAATTTGAACATTGGACTTCGCAGGGCTTGTTAGAACATCTGTCAGTTACATCCAAAGAGCTGACTTCAACTACCTTTGAAAGTCATTCCTTCTGCATCAAATCCTTTCTGGTTTGAAAACATGGGGAAGGAAGGAGGTGTTTGTGATCACAGAAGGAGGAGAACAATAGCAGATAATAGACACACACAAAAAAGATCCGGTTTCATGTCATGGTTAAGGTTTGAGGCTAGGAGCCAGGAGACTGTAAACTCTACTCCTGCTTTAGTCACAAAGCTGGCTGGCCTCACACTTCCCTTCGACCGGTTAGGGCCCACAGAGTTGGCCTCCTCCAGGTCCCGTCGGCTAAGCAACGCCGCCTGGCGGGCCCTAGGGGGAGAGCCTTCTCTGTGGCCGGCCCCGTGCTCTGGAACCAACTTCCCCCAGAGACCCGAACTATCCCCACCCTGCTGGCCTTCCGGAAAGCTGTTAAGACCTGGCTTTTCCTGCAGGCTGGGGGTAGAGCTTAATCCATTTGAGCTCACCCCCAAGTATGTATGAAGCTGAATGGATATTAAATGTTTTTAAGATGTTTTTAATTTTTATATTTGTTTTTAATGCTTATTTATATTGGTTTCTTGTATTTTTTTCTGTTGTACGCCGCCCGGAGTCCTCCGGGAGTTGGGCGGCATATAAGAAACACCAATAAATAAATAAAATAAATAAATAAATGGGCCAGTCACTCTGTTTCAGCCCTAAGGAGCGAGCAATGGCAAACCACTTCAGAACAATTTTGCCAAGAAAACTGCAGCGTCTTGTCTAGGCAGTTGCCTGATATATATATATTGACGGATAGGAATTTTCCTATCAAAGAGGTGATATAGGATCTTGCTTCTTCGAAGTCATTCTTACTTTGAAAATAAAACCGAGATTCAATTCTAATTAACAAAATATTTATTCCAGTACAAAAGTAACAAAAGAATATAAACCTTAAATAAGCTACATTTTCTCAGCTAAGAATTCACGTCTGCCTCGGGCGAGGCTCAGATGAGAAGAGGAAGGGAGAAGACTCCTGGAATGCACACATGCGCAGTAAAACATATCACATGTCTGCTTGATTAGAAAATACAGTAAACCTAGAAATATTGCAGAGGTGCTCAACTGGCAATATCCACATCGTGACATATATCATGATATATATACTAAAACATAGTGTATTTTGAGTTAGTGTGCTGCATACAACTTATGGTAGCTAAAAATGGGTTACCTAAGATCAAGAAAAACTGAAAGAGGAGAAAACCAGTTGGTTATTGGTTAGAAACTATAGTAAATATTCAAGCAAATTGATGTAAGAAGGAAGTTGTTAACTGACACTAACTTTGTGTTAAAAAAATAATTCATGTTCTGTCTCCCATTTTTTGTTTGTTTTAAAAAAAGAATCCCCTCCCCCCAGGTGCAGTTTTGTTCTAATGCTGATTTTCTTGTCTGTCTTTTGAAGGTAGTTAGTTTCCTTCATACCATTTTGCTTTGTGACAAACTGGATTTCAGAACTGCCCTTGTTGTGTGTCCGTTGAATACAGCCCTCAACTGGATGAATGAATTTGAAAAATGGCAAGAAGGTCTAGAAGACGATGAGAAACTTGAGGTATTTAATGTGTGATATGGATAGATGGAGTGAATCTCTGCATTCAGGAACAGTAAATTAATGTTTAGAAGTATGAACTTCTTAACTTTGAGTATTTGATCCACATTTATATGTGGAAAGCACATTACAAATTACATGTCGACTTAAAAAAATAAAACTCATTTATTTGCTTGCTTTCCCAAGGTCGCTGAACTAGCCACAGTGAAACGCCCTCAAGAGAGGAGCTATATGTTGCAAAGGTGGCAGGATGAAGGCGGTGTCATGATCATCGGCTATGAAATGTATCGTAACCTTGCACAAGGGAGGAATGTGAAGAGCAGAAAACTGAAGGAAATATTTATCAAATCATTGGTTGATCCTGGTAAGCCAAAGCACTGCAGATCATTCCTTCTGTGATAATAGCAATAGCACTTAGACTTATATACCGCTTCATAGTGCTTTACAGCCCTCTCTAAGCGGTTTACAGAGTTCAGCATATTGCCCCCAACAATCTGGGTCCTCATTTTACCGACCTCGGAAGGATGGAAGGCTGAGTCAACCTTGAGCCGGTGAGATTTGAACAGCTGAACTGCTGAACTAGCAGTCAACTGAAGTAGGTTGCAGTGCTGCTTTTAACCACTGTGCCACCTCGGCTCGGTAAGCAAGTCATGTAGAGGAGAAGATGTTCTTGAGTAGAGAGATACCCCATTCTATAGGCAAAGCCATGTGCAGAAGAATGCGGGTTACGGCCTAATCACTCTTCAAACTGGAGAAAGTAACAGCAGTAACCAGAAAAAAACCTTTCTGTAGGAAAAGGACTGATAACATGATTGGTGAATGGCAAAAATGGATATGCTTTGGAATTCTGTTGGATTTCTCAAGACACAAGATCCAGATTTACATTTTCATCCAGATGAAAAATCCAGATGATTAAATGTGTAGTATTATACACTATCTTACCCCCCTCCCCCAAGAAAGGAAGGAAGGAAGGAAGAAAAGTAAGAAAGAAAGAAAAGAAAAGAAAAGTGGTGTCTGGTGGTAGTTGTAAGTCGGAAGCTCTAGTTAATTGTTTTAGCAAAATTCAGAAGAGAAATTCTGAAAGCCAGCCTGAAAACACAACATATTTGGAGCTCCCAAACTACTGTATATCCCAGTCTAAATATTTCTCCAAATTTCTATTTTTATTTTTTGGTAAACATTAGGGTATCTGATTGATACACCACAAGAGAAATATAAATCCAGTTAAATTGAATAAATCTTGCAGAAAATAGTTTGCATTCTCCGTTTTTGTGACATCTGGCTTAATGAAATGGCATGGCCCTTGTACTGTCATTTTATTTGTTTTATTTAAAGAATTTACACGGCCTTTTATCTCACACACTGATTCTAAGTGGCTCACAGCAGCCAGTAAAAACAACAGAAAAACACATCATAGCTTTCCTATCAGCCATTGGAACCACCTACGCTCCTGACCCCCGAATCGACCCCATCCTAGCTCAGTCTTCGGGGGAACAGTCAGATATTCCCAGCTTTCCAGAAGGCTATAAAAAAGTGGGGGGGGGCTTCTCTAGTTCTCAGATGGGGGGAGAGGGGGCTATTCCAAAGGGCCAGGGTTGCTACCTAGAAAGCACACCTCTGAGGTCCCACTTTTTGACAACATTTGATGGAACCTAGTGGGTTGGGCAGATACCCTCAGGGAGAGCTGGTCCCGCAGATAACCTTGTGCCAGGTAGTTCTTTAAAGATAACTAGAAGCTAGTGCAGCTCATGAAGCAAGAGCATAGCACGGATGAACTGCAGAGGGCCCAGAACTGCCCTCCCTGCTGCATTGGGGACCAGTTGCCGCTTCCAAGGTGGCTCCTCGTAGAGCATGTTGCATAATCTAATCAGGAAATGACTGAGTGGCCGTAAGCAAGGGCTCCAGTCCAGATATGGGCACAACTGATGCAAGATGAATTTGTGCAAAGCCCCA
The DNA here is from genome assembly GCA_023053685.1 of Diadophis punctatus similis. Taxonomy (NCBI): domain Eukaryota; kingdom Metazoa; phylum Chordata; class Lepidosauria; order Squamata; family Dipsadidae; genus Diadophis; species Diadophis punctatus. Next base: position 15,743,361 of record JALIGW010000014.1, on the reverse strand, counting down.
CCGCACCTCAGCCACATCTGCCATTTGCTCTTCCAGCAAGAGCCGAGAGTCCAGGATAATGTCTCCTGACCTGGGGAAGGGGGAAACTCCCCCCCCCAACCACTCCATCTTTTTCGGGTTAAGTAGCAGCCAGTTCCTCCCTGTCCAGGTCCTTACAGTCTCCAGGCACTGGGTAAGCCCTGAACAGCATCTTCTGCCTGGCATTGGATAGAGATGCACAATTGAATATCATTAGTGTACCTTTGATACTGGACTCCATTGATACTAAATGACTTTACCCAACAGTTTCATGGAGATGTTAAACAGGAGAGGTGAGAGATCCAAGTCCTGAGGCACCAACTTTTATATCTCTCACCTCTCCTGTTTAAGGGGCATGCAGCTGGATCTCTCCCCCCACCCCCAGCACTGATTGATACTGGCCATAAAGGCAGGAGGGGAACCACTGCAAAATGTCCCCCCCCCCCCCGCTTTCAACCCCCAATGCTGGCCTGGAAGAATAGTATAGTTCAGTGATGGCGAACCTATGGCACGGGTGCCACAGCTGGCACGCGGAGCCATATCTGCCGGCACGCGAGCTGTTGCCCTAGCTCAGCTCCAGCGCACATGTGCGTGCACGCCAGCTGATTTTTGGCTTGCGCAGAGGCTCTGGGAGGGCGATTTTGGCCTCCGGAGGGCCTCCGGGGTGGCGGGGAGAGCTTTTTTCGCCCTCCCCAAGCTCCAAGAAAGCCTCTGGAGCCTGGGGAGGGCAAAAAATGGGCCTACTGGGCCCACTGAAAGTTGGGATACGGGGGAGTAGGGGGGTCGCGCACGCATGCGCAGGGGGGTGGGGCAAGTGGGGGGCTTTGAATTATGGGTGTGGGCACGCACGCACGTGTGATAGCGTGTGCGCGCACTATTTCGGCACCCGAGGAAAAAAAGGTTCGCCATTACTGGTATAGTTAATGGTATTGAATGCCAAAGCGATACCCCATAGGGTCAGACTGAACATACGACCAATGCTGTCTTGATACTGTAGCTCTCTGGGAATCCTGATTGAATAGGTCTAATCTGTCACAGCCTCTGAAGCTGTTTGCCTACCACTATCTCAACAACCTTCCCTAACAAGGGAAGAGGGGGTGAGAATAGACTGGAAATTATCCAAAATGATTAGGTCCAGTTATGACCTCTTGAGGAGAGGGTGTGCTGTTTTTTCTATTGGTGTTAATCCATGCATGATCGACAAGTCTGGACTGTATAGTCAGTTGTGTCTAGCTTCCCTAGATGCAGTTGCAACTCTCCAGCTGAATTTATAGAGGCTGCAGAGAATAAAGGCAGTTAAGCAGTCAGTTGAAGCAATCCCGCATGTCCATTTGAGCCCCTGAGCAAGGATTCTGTGAAATGTCTGAGTAAGAAAGGTGAAAACTCCGTGAGACCTGGATGGGCTGTAGGCAAGTGGCATTCCAAGCAATTTCCCTCCCTTCCAATTTGCAATATGGAGATGATGAATCAACAGCCCAATTGGCATCTCTCCTTCCAGAGCTGGCACAGCCTTTTCTGGCTTGAGAACCATGCTTGGCCTTGGAGTAGCACCCAGGAGAGGTGGTGCTTCAGAATGTAGCCAGGAAGAAAAAATGTAAATTAACGTAATATGAAGTCCATCCAGTTATGTTGAAAACAACTGGTAGAGTGTGTGTGTGTGTGTGTGTGTGGCTTTGGGGGCAGCCCTCGGATCTACTGTGAACTTTTTGTACAAGACTTGTTCCTTGTTTCTTTCTGAGCTTCTTTCAGCAGTCTTTTTTTCTGAGAGGTCATACTTGTGGATCTGTTTGATGGCTTTATCTTTATACATGCAGTTCTTACTTAATGACCATTTGTTCATCACGCATTCAAAGTTATGGCGACACAACTGAACAAATAATACTTAATGGTCCCTGATATTTTGGCTGTTACCGTCCCTTTGTGATCATGTGATCAAAATCTGGGCACTTGGTAGCTGACCCACACTTAGGACTGCGGGGGCGCTTCAGGTCCCCGCACATGTCCGTCTCCCCCCCCACCTACATCTCTTCCCTTTTAGCCACTCTGCCCAGCAACAAATAGTGTGAGCCCTTCTCGCAATGCTTTGGCAGTCTTCTGAGGCCTTCTGAAACCTTGTGTGGGGGGTTCTCGTGATGCTCCAGGAGGCCTCTGAAGCTTTTCCAAAGGCTTTCCAAAGCATCACGAGAAAGGGGCACACTTTTTGGAGAGTGTTATGAGCCACCTGGGGGGAAAGTCCCTGGAGCAGCCAGCTGTTAGGCCAGGCCAGGCCATTTGGTCAGTGGCAGGCGGAAGAGAACAAAATCCAGGAATTGAGGAGCACAGGATAGTGGGGGGTTGGCTGGGGCTTGGTGATTGGGGTCCGGCCGCTGTGTGGGGCTGGAGGTGGCACTCTGCGACAATGGGGGAAGGGGCATCTGTTTGAGACTGCTGTCATTCTCCGTCTCTAGCTGACCCCCAATGGTCCTCTGTCACCATTGCAGAGGAATGCCACTCTGCAAAATGGCCAGAGGGGTGGGGGTGGGGTGGGGAGACAGGTGGGTGGTGGGAGCTGAAGCGGAGGCAATCCCTTGCCTTACCAGGGCTTGGGAGGGACCAAGCTAGGAATGACTTGGGTCAGGGTGGATCCTCACTTAATGACCTGTGGGATTCGGTCAACAACTGCAACTGGGACTGCCATGATTGCCATTGATTAAACGAGGCGGTCAAATGACATCATGCTTTACAACCACATCAGTTAACTGTAGAGGTTTCAGTCCCAGCTACCGTTGTAACACGAGAACTACCTATATTTACAGAATAGAATAGAATAGAATAGAATAGAATAGAATAGAATAGAATAGAATAGAATAGAATAGAATAGAATAGAATAGAAAAATAGGAATAGGAATAGGGAATGGAAAACAGGATAGGATAGAATTAGAATTAGAATAGAATAGAATAGAATAGAATAGAATAGAATAGAATAGAATAGAATAGAATAGAATAGAATAGAATAGAATAATTTATTGGCCAAGTGTGATTGGACACACAAGGAATTTGTCTTTGGTGCATATGCCCTCAGTGTACATAAAAAGACAAGATACATTCGTCAAGAATCATAAGGTACAACACTTAATGATAGTCATGGGGTATAAATAAGCAATCAAATCATACTGGGAAACAATATAAATCATAAGGAATCAAGCAACAAAGTTACAGTCATGCAGTCATAAGTGGGAGGAGATGGGTGATAGGAACGATGAGAAGATTAATAGTAATAGTAATGCAGCCTTAGTGAATAGTTTGACAGTGTTGAGAGAATTATTTGTTTAGCAGAGTGATGGCGTTCGGGGAAAAAACTGTTCTTGTGTCTAGTTGTCTTGGTGTGCAGTGCTCTATAGCGTCATTTTGAGGGCAGGAGAGAAACAATTTATGTCCAGGATGCGGGATCTTATAAGCCTATTTGTATAATTTGGGTTAGGCAGTCTTTCCCTTTTTAAGGGTCCTTGAATGGTTCCTTTTCAAACATTTGTGAAGTTTGCTACCCAACTTCTTCTTTAAAGGAGTTTATGAAGATGCCAGATATGTAGGGAGATTTTCTTTTAATCAGCCAAAAGGGAGAAAAGCTAATTGCAAGGCTGGCCAATTGATGGTGATTGTTGTCATCTTGATAACTTCCTTGTGTCAATATTGCTGTGAATCAGTCATTATGTCATACTCAACTTTGACTTTATTGCCAGTTAACAGTAGAGGGTGCTGTGATCTGGGTTTATACAAAATGTTGAAAAACTTACTTCAGAAAAACTGTGTGTATTTTCTTGGTGAGACATTTTCGTAAGAATGAACAGAGAATATTTTATCATGTATCAAATAAATTTGTTTCCTGCATATGTCTAATCAAGTAAATTCTAGGGAATTGTTCAGTGCCCCATGACTCTGCATTTGTGATATGCAGAGTCCTATGGCATTGGGCGGTCTATAAGAGCGTAGAAATATTTTAAAATATAGAAAGTGCATTGTCCTTGATGACAAGTAAAAGAGTAGTATTGTGGGATTCTTGGTGCTCTTTGAGCTTGGTTATTTTCTTGTAGATGTTTCATTACCCAACAAAGCTACCACTGATGATGTTACCTAGTTTGGTAATGAAATGTCTGCAGGAAAACAACCAAGTCCAGAGAGCACCAAGGACCCCTCAGTTCAAACCTGAGCTACACATATTCTCTTACATTGGTAAAAGAGCAGTATGTTTTCCTAGTTGGGCAGTTACCGGTACTTGCCAGAGTTAGACAATAGCTTGAATTCAGTTTGGAAGAGATTTAAGATCTTATGAGAATGCAGACTCAACATTGGTTTGCAGCTTTTTAAAGCATCTGCATCGTTTTCTTAAAAGTGCTGAGCTGTAATTCCTTTAGTAAATTTCAAACATATGTGGCTACTGTGCATTGTGTGAATCCTATCTTCCAAAGTAAATCCAAAGTAATGGCATCGCCCTGTCTCCCTACTTTTGAGAGAATCCATGTAAGAAAGTGTACATCCATGAAAAATGCTACATGTACAGAATACATTTTTGTCATGGAAACAAGATCCCACTCAGCATGATGAGCAGGCCAGCAGCACAGGTTGCACACATATTTATATTGTGTGGAGGGCTATGAATACCAGTTTAGAGTAAATTGTCGAGTAAACAATCTGTCCCTTGGCAGAAAATTTGGAGTTAAATGAATACACTTCTCTCCTCCATGACTTGGCATTTAATTCGTGTCCCATACTTCACAGATATTTCTGAGATGCTATTTCTGTCATTTCAGGCCCAGATTTTGTTATCTGTGATGAAGGACATATACTAAAAAATGAAGCTTCTGCTGTTTCTAAAGCTATGAATTCTATCAAATCCAGGAGAAGGATCATTCTTACAGGAACCCCTTTGCAAAACAATCTCATAGAATGTAAGTACATTTTAAGAGGGAGCCAAACATATGTTTTATATCTGTCTGCAGTTTCAGTGAAAATAAAATAGTTCTGCTAATATGGAATAATATGTTCCATGCATCTTTGGTTTTCTCCTCACTGCTGGTCCTTAAAATATATTCAGTTTGATTATTCAACAAACATCTGCATTTATTATTGTAAATCTATGCACACTGTTTCCACGCTTACTAAATATATTTTTGCTGGTGCTCTCCTTGAATTTCTTCCCTCCCTGTTATTTGTCTAATATGGTGTGACAATTTTAATACGGTTGTGTTAAAAAAGAAACCTCCTACAAGGATAGGACTGCAAACCTGGGCCTTCAGGGATGGCAGCAGTCATGTCTTGCATCGTGTTTTTTTAAAAACAGTCAGAAACCTGGCTCAGTTGTTCACCAATTCTGCTGCTGCTTCTGGAAAAGAATATCTTGCATGTCAAAACATTGCATCCATGTTACTTGACAGCAAGACTCCAGGAGGTTTTCCCTGGCTGACCACGGCATGCTGAATTGCAGGGTGCTGGAAAGGGCTCTGCATCAGGCACTCGGCACATTATTGCACAGATTGGGTGCAAAGCTCTAGTCCGATCCCCAGTTTGAACTAATAGTCCCTTTCTTTTAAAACATAGAACAGCCTGAACTTGCTTCCAAATATTTCTTTATTTTATTTAAATATTTATAAGTTGCCTTTCTGGACCAAGGCCACCCAACTAGAGAAGGCCTCAGTGAATATATACTGTCACGATGTGAATATTGCCAGTTTGTGCATCTCTATGTTTCCTAAGGTTCTTGTATTTATGATCTAGCAGACATGTGATATGTTATACTACGCATGCGTGCATTCCAGGAGTTTTTGTCAACTCCCACTTCTTCTTCCTCTTCCTTCTCTCCTCCATTTTCTGCCGAAGGCAGACGTGACTTCATTAGCTGAAAAGATGTAGCTTATTAAGGGCTCTTTTATTACTTTTGTACTGAAATAAATATTTTGTTAATTCGATTTGAATCTCGGTTTTATTTTCTAAGTATTTGAATTCCAAGTAAAAGATCCAATGTCGCCTCTACGGGGGAATGCTCCCCTTAACATATACCTGTCCATCTTTATTAAAGATGTGCAACAAGATTTCTCTGCTGAAAGGAACTAAAAGTTACATTTTCCCTTCCTCAGATCACTGCATGGTTAATTTCATCAAGGAGAATTTACTTGGATCAGTTAAGGAGTTCCGAAATCGATTTATAAACCCCATCCAGAACGGCCAGTGTGCTGACTCCACTCTAGTAGATGTGAGAGTGATGAAAAAGCGGGCACATATCTTGTATGAAATGCTAGCTGGATGTGTTCAGGTGTGTGGATTTTGATGTGTGTAACTTTGCTCCATTGTGAAAGTTTAAAAATTCCTTACATCTGAAACTGAAACTTAGAGAGTTTTGACACTGTCCTGTCAACTGAAGTTGTACCTTTCTCTTAACAAGCAATCCATTACTCCCGATTAACAAGAAAGAAAATATTTTAAAAGCTTTGATTTGCCCACAGCCATTTGATTATTTTTATTTTATTTTAAAATGTAAACCCCACCAGGCACGGGCACTCAGGGTGGCCTGCAATTACTGGATAATATCTATGGAAGATAATTTGGGGCAGAACTTTTAATCTTTTTAGACTTGTGACCCACATTTCACCCCAAGCTGTGATGTGGGAGTCTCTTAACCTTTTAATTTTTTTCCCTCCTTGTTTATTTGTGTTTCTACTTTCTCCTTCCCTCCCCTTTTAAAAATCTTTTGCAAAAAACGGTGATAACTTAATGGTGTATGTCAGTTGTAGGAGGCAGTGTAAGGCACATTATTATAGTTGCATATCAGCACGATGCTGAAGTGTGGCTGTGAGCTTTTCCTTTCCTTCTCCAGAGCAGGAGAGTGTGTATTTATGGGTCCTCACCTGCATAAACTCTGATAACTCTTATCTTCAAATGTTCATTTGAAACAGACTATGCTTATAAAGTTGGCTTGTGTCATAAAGCTATATTTAAAATAACACTGGCACGAGGAAGTTAATTAAACAACAAAAAAGTGAACATTTTGAAACTTTTCCCTATGGAACACCAAAGCCTCAGTCTCAGGTACTTCCGCTTAGCACTAGGTCTGAATCAATCCAGTGCATCTCCCTGACCTCTGTCCCAGGGTCATTCCACTGTATGGAGAGGTTTCTGTGCAGACAATCTCACCGCTTAGAATCCAATTTTTTTTTCTTTCTAAGCGTTTTAATTGTTCCCTGTATTTTAAGTTACAAAGTTTATTGACTCAGGGTTGGTACTTTGATGCTCGAATAATACCATAGCACTATTTAGCTTCTCTTTTTCTGATCTAATTGTAGAGGAAAGATTATACAGCATTGACAAAGTTCCTGCCACCAAAATACGAGTATGTCCTAGCGGTTAGAATGACTCCCATTCAGTGTAAACTCTACCAGTTCTACCTGGATAACTTAACAGGTAAGGATAATTCACTGCTTAATTGTAAGAGAGGGAAAAAAAAAGAATCAGAGGATATTTGGATATGGAGTAGGCAAAGCTGAACTGCAGTGTGGGGTTAAATTTTTTTTTACCTTGATGAAGATGATTAGGGATGGTACAGGTAATCTTGTTGACATGGTATTCAGAGAGAATGAGAATCTCCTTATACAGCTTGGTGGTACATTGGCAACTAGAGAGTTGGTTGCTGCAAAGCCTGTAGCACAGTGTTTCCCAACCTTGGCAACTTGAAGATGTCTGGACTTCAACTCCCAGAATTCCCCAGCCAGCGAATGCTGGCTGGGGAATTCTGGGAGTTGAAGTCCAGATATCTTCAAGTTGCCAAGGTTGGGAAACACTGTCATAAGACATAGTGATGGACACTGGCTTCCGTGACTTTAAAAGGGGATTGGATTAAGTTCCTGTGTGACAGGTATAGTGCCAAGTATAAGTATTAGCTAAAACTTTAATGTATCAAACGCACTTAAATTTTGGAAATCTTTATGGGTTTTTAATTTCCTTGACTATTTTAATTTTATGGGACATTGAGGTTGAATGATAGAACTTTACTCTTAAAAAGTTAACATTCTACAGTTTTTTGTCATTAGCATTGCATATAAAAAGTTATTGAAATATGATTTGCAATAGACATTAAGGCCTTATGAGGAAAAATATTGTGAATTTATTTTTTTTACATGGGATTTCTAACATATAAATAAAAAATGCAGTTTGCATGTGCAATTGACATATGCCTATAAATAATATAGATTGTCAAACCTGTAAAACAAGATGAATGATGATTTTTTTAAGCAATTTTAAGAAAGAAAAAAATACTGATTCAGTTGCTGGAATCATCTGATTTCTGGTAGCAGTGTTGCACCGGGAGAACCCTCTCTTACAGGGGAGTAGGAGAAAGAGAGTGAATTCCTGATGCATTGCATAAAAGGGAGTTGATTTTGCTAAACTTACAGTTCGGCTCATCTGTTTCAAGTATGTAATTGAACTCCATTGTCAGGTGTCGGCAACAGCAGTGAAGGTGGAAGAGGCAAAGCTGGAGCTAAACTCTTCCAAGATTTCCAGATGTTAAGCAGAATTTGGACTCATCCTTGGTGTTTGCAGCTGGATTATATTAGCAAGGAAAACAAGGTAATCTACTTCTCTCTGTTTTTGCTCTGCCTGCAGTGAGACAATTCTAGGGACTTTCATTTTTAGATAACTGGTTCCATACTTTTTTTCTATTTCTCTGTGTTTTAATCTGTGTTCTGAAAGTTTGAAACAAGGATGGCTATGCTTAATAAGAACACCTGATCTTTCAGGGTTATTTTGATGAAGACAGTCTTGATGACTTCATAGTTTCTGATTCTGAAGAAACGTCAATGAGCTTAAGCTCTGAGGAAGAGACCAAGTAAGTTGAGTGGTTCCTCAGAAACGGTCAATCCATTGGTGGTTGGAATTGCAGGTGAAAACAGCTGGGAATAAAATGGAGTGCGACGGAAGAGTTTTCATGTTGAAATATATATTTTTAGAAAGAAGAAAACAAAGGGCAAGAAATCTAAGAAAGGCAGCAGTTCCAGTGAGAGTGGGAGTGACAATGACGTGGAAGTGATTAAAGTCTGGAATTCAAGATCTCGGGGAGGTGGAGAAGGAACGGTGGAAGAGCCCATAAACAACCCTCCCGTCATTTTAAAGGCAGAGGAAGGTAAGTCAGATTCTTAATGGATGTGGAGGGCTTTTTGTAGTGGGCACTCAAGGGCAGCGAAGCCCACCACTCCAGCTGCCCTGCACGTATCATGGTTTTCTGCCCAGCAGTGCTGCATCTGCTCCTTTTTCTGGCCCTGAAAGTGGCACTTAACCTGGGGACTGCAGACCTTGAAGAGCTGGGGTTAGATTTCAGGGGCTCTGTGGATGTGGGGGGAGAGGGATTACACATTTATTTTCACTAATATCTAACAAAGATTTAGTTTATTTTGTTTTTGCTTTAATGCCAAAACAAGTGGCACCCGGAGCCATATCTGCTGGCACGCGAGCTGTTGCCCTAGCTCAGCTCCAGCGTGCATGTGTGTGCACGCAAGCTGATTTTTGGATCGCGCGGAGGCTCTGGGAGGGCAATTTTGGCCTCCGGAGGGGTGGCAGAGGGGGAGCGTTTTCGCCCTCCCCAAGCTCTAAGAAAGCCTCTGGAGCCTGGGGAGCCAAAAAACGGGCCTACTGGGCCCACTGGAAGTTGGGAAACGGGGGAGTAGGGGGGGTCACGCACGCATGCGCAGGGGGGTGAGGCAAGTGGGGGGCTTTGAATTATAGGTGTGGGCACGCACGTGTGTGCGATAGCGCGTGTACGCACTATTTCGGCACCCGAGGAAAAAAAGGTTCGCCATCACTGCTGTAGACAGTACAGTCATCTAGTTGGGTAATGAAACCTCTGCAAGCAAACAAGCACCAAGAATTAACTAACTAACTATATACCCGTGATGGCGAATCTATGGCACGCATGCCAAAGGTGGCACACAGAGCCCTCTCTGTGGGCACACATGCTGTCACCAGCTGCTCTTCCGGCTTCCATCGCATGCATGCGCGACGGCCAGCTGATCTCTTCCGGGTTCCGGCGCTTGTGCATGCGCGCGTTTCAATTTCGGCACTCGATGCCAAAAAGGTTAACCATCACTGCTATATACAATATATATCTATATCTATACACACACACACACACACACACACACACACACACACACACACACACACACACACACACACACAATTAATCACTCTTTACATGAATGTTTAAACACATCTTTCTGGGAAAGAATGGGGAGGCTTCACCATACATGAAAAACTGATGATGGCACAAAAAAGGTTAAAAATCCCTGCTTTAAAGAGTCAAGAATGAACTGCGTGTAATATATTAGATATGAAAATGTAGCTTTTATTTTTAATTTTTTCTATATTCTCAACCCCAATGGATCCCAAAGGTAGTTTTCGATTTTTTAAAAAATAATAATAATAATCAAAACAGTGAATTAGTAAAACATACCTTTTAATCAGCCCAATATAATGTTTCTTAGAAGGAAGTCTCAAAATTGGGATAAATAACAGGAGAAGTAGTGGAAGTGTGCTGCTACTGTTCTGAAACTCAGAAGTTCATATCCCAAAGTTAATGTCGTGCCAGACTTTAAAGGCACGAAGATAGCGAGAGAAAAATCAGGGTAAATGACAGGTATATAAATCTCACAAACAAACAACTAAAACAAACAAACAAAATGAAATATATATTTTAGCTGTTTAGCTGCCCCTTCCCTGGTGAGGAAGCAATGTTTTCCCCTTCTCTCCCTAAACCTAGCCGCCCAGAGTCTCTGTGGAGTGGGCGGCATACAAATGCAACTAATAATAAATGCAACTAATAAACCTAAGGATCAAAGCTCCTGGGATATAATGCTATGATACTATAATCAAAGTGAAAGTTTGGCTAAGAAACTGTATTTTTATGATTTGTTTGACCACTTGGAGAAGAGCCTGTGCTTTGCCTTTTTAAGTGACACTTCCCCCCCCCCCCTTTCACCTCTCTAAGGTAAAAGTACTTCCTCCAACCCCGGCAGCCCCGCCCCTGATTGGTATAAGGATTTTGTGGTTGATGCTGATGCGGAAGTGCTGGGGCATTCGGGGAAGATGATGCTCCTCTTTGAAATCCTGCGCATGGCCGAAGAAATTGGAGATAAAGTGTAAGCGATTCTTGGTGATTAGAAAAAAAAAATCTTCCGTTTTCGGGTTGCAATACAGGTAGTCCTTGACTTATGACCATGATTGAGCCCAAAATTATGGTCATAAGTTGTGTCGGTTGTTAAGCACATGAAGGACCATGTGATCATTCCCAATTTTACAACTTTTTAATGATGGCCATTAAGCAAAGGTGGTTGTTGTTATTAAGCAAACCCATTGTCAGCAATGGGTGTTTTTTGCCAGAAACTGGAAAGCCAAAATCATGTTTTTATAAATCATTATAAAGCATGTTCATGTGACCACAGGATGCTGCAAGCAGCCATAAATTGGGACTGGTTGCTGAGCGAACCAAATAGCAATAGCAATAGCACTTAGACTTATATACCGCTTCATAGTGCTTTACAGCCCTCTCTAAGCGGTTTACAGAGTTCAGCATATTGCCCCCAACAATCTGTGTCCTCATTTTACCAACCTCAGAAGGATGGAAGGCTGAGTCAACCTTGAGCCGGTGAGATTTGAACAGCTGAACTGCTAAACTAGCAGTAGCCTGCAGTGCTGCATTTAACCACTGCACCATCTCGGCTCTCATGTGACCCCAAGGGAAGCTGTCGGGACTTGGGAGGCGGGGTTTTTTGTTGTAACTTTGAACTCTTGCTAAATGACTGGTTGCAAGCCAAGCACAATCTGCATTTGTGTGCTTTCCATGTCTATAATATTCTTTTTTGCAGTGGAAGCAAATAAGTGCAGCTCAGGGTTCGTATGTTTTGTGGTTGGAGTCGTGAGGGTTTGGTTTTGTGTTGCAGATGTTTCATTGCTCTACTAGGTAACATGAGTGCAACAGTTAGCCTGCAATTCCTGAACTCACGAAATTCCCCTCTTAGGTGATGGAACATCTGCAATCCAGAACCTCAAAGTGGAAAAACTTCAACAGTGCCATGGGCTTTCCCCCCTAAAATTTCCCTCTGCATTCTGCTCTGACCAGCAAAACAAGCTTTTTAATATCCCCTTCCATTTGTAAACTGAATTGATGGCACCAAGCACAAGACATCAGAATGCTAATTACAGGTGGGGAAACTGACAGCTCTTTTGCCCATTCCCATTTGCAGCCTAGTCTTCAGCCAATCTCTGATATCCCTTGACTTGATAGAAGATTTTCTGGAGTTAGCAAGCCGGGACAAAGAAGAAGAAGAAGAAGGAGAAGAGGAAGAAGGAGAAGAGAAAAAAAAGCCAGTAATATATAAAGGTAAGTAAGCAAATACCCACTCTGAGATCTGGGAATCTTCCACACCCACGTTCCCCATTTTTATATGTTCCTTTTACAATGCAGCATAACACAGAGCCTTTAAACCTTGTGCTTTTGTCCCTTTACCTGTCTTCTGAGATTGGTTTTTTCCCTTTCCTATGTGGGTAATGTTACTCTTGCTTTGTGAAAGTGCCTTTCTGTGCAAGGAGGCAGAGGCAGCCAGTATTCCGTGGTCCTTTGGGACTAAGGTGAGATCTGCAGGGGCAGCAGCTGCTGCTGCAACCACTCAGCCAGAAGTCTTCCTCTTTGGTGCAGACTCTGCAAATCTCCCCACTGGGGCCTCAGGCTTAATATTTGGACTTTTGATTATTATTTTTCTGCCATCCTTGGCTTTCTGCAGTTTTTAGAATTCTGGAGAGCACTTGTGCATGGGGTTGTGACATTTGAGTTCTTTTTGGCCAACTGTATAGATTTATTTATTTATTATTATTATTAGTGACATTTATATACCGCCTCACAGTGCAAGCACTCTCTAAGCGGTTTACACCAGTAAGCAATGTATATTTATATTGCCCCCAACAATCTGGGTCCTCATTTTACCTGCCTCAGAAGGATGGAAGGCTGAGTCAACCTTGAGCCGGTGAGATTTGAACCGCTGACCTGCGGATCATAGTCAGCTAAAGTGGCCTGCAGTACCCCATTCTAACCACTGCGCCACCTCGGCTCTTAGATGGCTCATTTTACCTGTCTGATGAGTTTATGATGAACTTTACAAACAAAAAACCCCAAAACCACACACAGCAGCCAGCAGAAATGTGGAAGAGCATCTCCCTTTGAAGTTAAAAAAAGTGGAGGTGGGGATGAAGGGGAAGAGGAAAAAATTCTGCCTCTGAGTTGGCATGTTAAATAAGAGAGCATTATGAGCAGCGGTGTCTTCCAGGCCCTTATCTTCTGGTTGAAATCTGTTTCTCTGGTTTCTCTTTCGCCCATCACGAGCTGGCAGAAAAAGCACTGTGAGGCTCTTGTTATCTTCCTTTTTCTTCATTTATACCTTCAGATTTTCCTTCAATTATTATTTGTCCTTTTATCAAGTCCATCCATTCTTCCTTTTCAGAGGCAGAGATAAGGAATTGCCTATCCTACTGTGTTCAGAGCAGGAAGTGCTTTTTTGAAAGTCCCTCCTTGTATCCATATTCTTCACAGATCAGTAGTGATTTTCTTACTTGGGAGAAAAATGTGAGGTTTCTCTAAACCCCTAGCTTAAGTCCCTGAATTCAGGAAGGATCTAATTCAGTGTCTCTCAACGGTGTCCAATTTAAGATGGGTGACTCAACTCCCAGAATTCCCCAGCCAACTGAGAACGTTAAGAAACACTGGTCTAATCTAACCATGGAATTAATTTGTTTGATTAATAGCTCTGGTTTAAGTGGTTCTCCATCCTGTGGAGTAGCGAGGCCTTTTGTTTTCTTGAAAAATGATAGCATTCAGGACTCCCTGAAATAACAACACAAATCCTCTACTTCTAGGGATATCTACATTGCTTTATTTTGAAAGTAGATTAAAATAGATTTTGCCTCTTCATCCATATTTTAAAGTCTTTCTTGCCACTTACAGAAACTATAACAAGCAAGATTTTTTTTAAAGTAGAGCAACTAGCTGTTATAAATATTGTCTACAGTGATTAAGCATCAAAATTTAACATTTATTTTGAAAATGTAATTTCCAGGGGACAGAAACCAGAAAACTACAAAAACCAGAAAACAATTTCCTGGAATAAAAATCTCAGTGATAAAATACAGTTAACCAACCATCTTATCTCGTGTGCCAATAAGTTAATGCTAGATTCCAACAGTTTTTGCAACAAGAACTGCCAGATATACCGTACATGCTGGTTCAGAAGAAGCAGGGCATTCAGTATCATATTCCTAACATCCAGTGGATGATGGAAACAAAGGGAATTGCAAAGACCTACCGTATTTTTCGGAGTATAAGACGCATCTTTTTACCCCCCAAAAGAGGGTGAAAACTTGGGCGCGTCTTATACACCGAATGTAGCCCCACCCACCAGCCACCCCCACCCTTTGGCCTCTGATGGAAACAAAGGGAATTGCAAAGAGCTACCTGTTTTTACTTTACTGATTATACAACAGCTTTTGATCATACACATCACAATAAATTGTGGATAGCCCATAATGTATAATAAGCTTAATGTACATGCAGACTATATCATGCTGGATTAGAAAAAAGAGGAAATGGAGTTAAAATTGCTGCCTCAGAGATGCTGACGATATCTCTTTGATGGCTAAAAGTGAGAAAGTTAACAAGTATCCATCTCTCCCTCCCTCCCTCCACCCACCTTTAAAGATAGGTTTAGTTTATTCTGCAAATTTTATACTTAACTAGTATTTTATTTGAAATACTTCAAAACTAAGTTGCTTCAGTTGTAATGTAAATTGCTTAAATTAGGCATATAAAAACATGCTTAATTGTGTCAGAATTGAAGTTGAGTACATCACATTCTGTGAAGTTACATTTCAATTCATTAGTTTTAGTCTGTTGCAAAAACTATGTTAACCCTAACTTTAGGTTCTAAATTATTGTTAAGATAATAAAAAATAGAATTTATTATAAGAACCATAAAACATGCTTTTGAACCTTAAATAATGACTAGTGCCTCCTCTCTTTCTGTATTTCAGAGGTGTTTGGAGTTAAGGGGGCAGAAAAAAGCAATACTATTTTTAAAGCAAGAATATAGTTTTTCACTGAGAAAACATTTATATATTTCTTGAATGCATGACGCAGAAATGGATACCTGGGAAAAGTCTGCTACATTTCTCCATTGTGTCAAATCTAATAATTAGGAGTCCAGTGGCATCCTTTCAGACAGATTTAGTTAAAAGTTAGAAGCTTTCTTGAACTTTCATGAATTTCATAAGTAATATTTTAAAAAGAAATGGAAACTGTCAGATGATGATGGACCCTTGCCTCCTTGTACAATACACTTAACCCCATGCTTTTTAAACTCCTAGGTGAAGGAAAATGGTTCAGAAATATTGATTATTATCGTTTGGATGGTTCTACTACTGCTCAGTCAAGAAAGAGGTGGGCTGAAGAGTTTAATGATGTAACCAACGTCAGGTAAGAATAAAAGTGTGTGGAAGGAAGCCTTGTCTCTAGGCCAGTAGCCTGTGATTTTGGGGCCAGTCTAATCAATTGCCTCTTTTTCCAGTAATTGAAATGAGATTTATAAACAAATATGAAAGACTGTGGATTTGAAAATCACAGAAGAAATGCCATTCCCATCACTATTAACAGAAGGTGTTAAAGCCTGTGCTTGTATACAGCCCAAATATGTTAGAATGATGCTAAATTTGACCACTGAATCAGAGCCATCCATTCTGGAATATGAAAGCTGCAGGACCTATCAGCAGAACTGCTTAAAATCATATAAAATTGTGCTATTAAATGTTCCATGGAAGTTGAAATGCATAGATGAAGAACACATCACAATAAATTGTGGATAGCCCATAATGTATAATAAGCTTAATGTACATGCAGACTATATCATGCTGGATTAGAAAAAAGAGGAAATGGAGTTAAAATTGCTGCCTTAGAGATGCTGACGATATCTCTTTGATGGCTGAAAGTGAGAAAGTTAACAAGTATCCATCTCTCCCTCCCTCCACCCACCTTTAAAGATAGGTTTAGTTTATTCTGCAAATTTTATACTTAACTTGTTAAAGGTGAAAGTAGAGGTGGGTCTGCTGCTTAATATCAAGGAACAAAATCACATAAGAATATGTTAAAAGACAATGCCCACCCAACTAGAGAAGGAGTTGATGCAGAAACAGATGTTTTTCTTCTTGGGCTCATAAATTCACAGTGTGGTGAATTTCTAAGCCAGGATTTCCCAACCTTGGCCATTTCCAGATGTGTGGACTTCCAATCCCATGTGGTCATACTGGTTGTGGAATTCTGGGAATGGGATTCCAAAGTCATTTTCTGATAAGAGTTTGATTATTATAGAATTTGACTTGCTGTCTGTCCTCTTCTTTGACATGCATATTTCCAATTTCTGACACGTTGTATAGCGTTACACATTTTCTGAATTGAATAAATAAGAACATATCATCTATTTTCTGTTGTAGAAAACTTTTTATATGGTTTTTATTGACACTTTTGGAGTGAACTTTTTTCCATCCAATTTTGGAATGTAATTCTTAAGGTGAAGAAATGCAGGGCAGATCGCTTTAAACTTGTAGAATTGGGAAAGACCATACAAATTATCTGAGTGCTGTTTTGTGCTAGTGGAATTTATTATCTCCCGAATAACAATTATAATATTTAGCTAAAACATGCCTCTTATAGAAGCCCAGATTTTAGTTCATTTCATTTACATTTAAAGGTGATTGAAATTAAACAAAATTAGTAATATTTTTCTCTTCCTAGTTATGTACTGCTTTTCCATCTCACTTTTTAAAAATGCAGTTTGGTAAATTGTGGGGACTGCCCAACGGATTTTAAGAGGCAGAAAGTTACATACTTTTGAGATAATTGAATGTTTCTTTCTGCCTATCCTTTATATCAGAAGTGTGCAAAATGTTTTGTTTCAAAGTATTGCAAGGGTGGAAATTTGCAAAGTGTCTTGATTTAAGTTCAAAACTGATGTTTTGTGTGCAAAATTGGCTGTGCTGAGCATTTTGGAAGTATCTCCAACCTGATAGTAGCTGTGATGCAAGCTCAGATGTGTAAATATCCTGTTTTACATTTGACACACAATTTTACACTGGAAAAGGAACATAATATGGAATGTCTTGCTCAAAATGTTTTACATTACTTCATATTCTCTTCTCAAGATTAAATATGCCCAAATGGAATGGGCAGTTTAATTAGTACGTCCATCCTATGATATAACAGGATCCTCCGAATTCTGTTTTATACTGTTAAAAGCATTGTCCTTTCCTTTTTCACCAAATTTAAAGAATATTCAATATGCTTCTCTGTTTTTTGGCAGACTATATCTTTATTTAATTTGATTACAAAGTGGAATAAACCTTATTTTACTCTCTCTCTTTTTTGTTTTTTGCAGAGGCCGTTTGTTTATTATTTCTACTAAAGCAGGATCCCTTGGGATAAACCTAGTAGCAGCAAATAGAGTCATTATTTTTGATGCTTCTTGGAACCCATCTTACGATATTCAGAGTATCTTCAGAGTGTATCGTTTTGGGCAAACTAAACCAGTATATGTATACCGATTTTTAGCTCAGGTAAGTTAGAACGGAATCTTTTCCACATAATTGAAGTCTGATTTTTGAAGTATACTTGGAACCAGTGATTACACAACCCCTTGTAGTTCAAATTTTTAACATTCTACAGAACAGATCACAAAGATGACACTTGTCTAATGTATTGTCATATTTATTAATTTCATTGTAGCTTAATTAAAGTTATTTTTCAAAAGGCATAATCTTTATTTTTAAATCTCATTCAGGTACATTTTCAAACTGTCTTAGATGCTATATATTTCTCTTTTGAAGAGAATAGAAACGTTATTTAGTCATCCAACCAAATCAGAAGTATAAAATTAATACAAACATACAAATAGATAGAAAGAAAACAATAGGATATGTTCGCAGTAACTTGTCACCCCATATAGTTAACCCCAATCTGATCTAAATATTCTGTCCTCTTTGAAATGCCCTTTGAAATAAAGAGTGTGGTTCAAAAAGTAATACAATTTAATACAATAAGAATCTAAATAAGCCTCCTGGCTGGGGAATTCTGGTTGTTGAAGTCTTAAAGCATCTTAAAGTCGCTAAGGCTGAGAAACACTGAGATAGAGAGTGTACTGAGAGAGGATGCTGGACCACGAATCCTTAGGCCTGATCTAGTGGGACGCTCTCACATTCTGAAAGATTTCAAATGGTACAAACTACAATCATGTTGTACTTTGAAAGGTGGAATACTGTGACCACCCCTTGTAGAGTGTGGCTGAGGAACCGTTCTATAGGTTGGCAGTCCCCAATCTTTCTGGCTTTGCAGACCGGGGGGGCGGGAGAGGGAGAGAAATAGAGGGAATGGTCCTATGCAAGCTGCATGCGCTTGCACTCGCCTGCCGCTTCCCCTCCCTGGTTCTGAATCAGCCGTGGATTGGGAGCCTCTGCTGTGGGTGGTTTTTCTGTGGGAGGAGGAAAGGAGGCCCTCAGTTGCCCGTTCTTCTCTGTAGAAGGGATTTGCATTGATTTTAGCCTGTCAAAGATTAAAGAGGAGCATCTACAGTTTTGATATCATCATAAGGTCCGTTTCTTGGTAGCCAAATGATGTTTGCTAACGACATATCAGGGAATAGATTCTAGTTTGCCAGTTTGAGGGGCTGAGTTGATTCAAAGGGCATAAGCAAGACTTTGGGTACCTCTAGATTTTGGCCATGTGCTGTTTCAAGGTAAATTTCTGCTTTTAGTTTTCTGGAAATGATAATATCATTTGCATAATTCTTGTTACTGCCACCATCCATGAAGTTGGCATCTTGAACTTGTAATAACTTTCTACCTGCCTTTAAAAGCATGCTCACCTGAAGAACAGGCTAATCATCTAAATCAGAACAACTACAATATTAGGTGGGTGAGTGAGTGAGGTTAAATTTTCTTGAAGGAGGTTCACCGTTTACGAGCCTGCTGGAACTAATAACAAACACAGCAAAACACGAATCCCATGGCCAGCATTAATGTGCTTTTTCTTTTAAAGGGAACCATGGAAGACAAGATCTATGATAGACAGGTCACAAAACAGTCCCTGTCTTTCCGAGTGGTTGATCAGCAACAGGTTGAACGCCATTTTACCATGAATGAACTCACAGAACTCTACACCTTTGAGCCAGACTTACTGGATGATCCCAGTTCAGAAAAGAAGAAGAAAAGAGACACGCCCATGTTACCCAAAGTAAGCTCCTCTATGCAGTTCGCATCTGTAGTTGCAAAATATTTAAGCCTTCTGTCCTTGCTGGAAAAAGGAAACCAGAAGAGCCAGGAGGGCTCTCGACTCTTCTAGTTCATTTCTGATCACAGCCAGTTAGATAATGGTGGCCAAATTTGCAAGCCCATAAATAGTATCTTCTCTTCGTTGTCATCGAAGATCCTGTTGTCTTGGTCACTGGGTAAAGTTCTGGTTAGTAACTCATCTTCCTTATATTGAGGCAGATGATTGGTTTTTTTTTTTTTTTTGCTTTGTACAAACCGTTGGCTCCAATTTGAGAAGTATGTGAAAATATAATACTATTCTAGCCTTTAAACATGCTGCTATTTAGCTTTATTCTGAGGGTCTCTATTGAAAGGAATGCTTGCTTAAGACAGTTTAGACCAGGGGTCACCAACCTTTCGGACCTTAGAGACCACTACATTCATAATTTTAAATCCCGCAGACCACTAATACGATCTGCCTAATGACAGGCTGTGTGGGTATGGCTAGGTGATCATGTGACTGGGTGGCCGTGGCCAACTCGATGTCTCTCACGTCGAGGGGTGCCTCGCCAGCCTCTACTCGCCCCTCCCAGCCACTCCTCGCCTCCTCGCCTGGGCTCCTTAGGGCCTCAACAGGAAGCAGTTGTTGGAGCTAAGCAGCCACCACGAGAAAGAGTTGGCAAAACAGCTCAGTTCAAATTGGATCTTGCCGAGAAGGAGGCTCAGTAGAAGCACCTCACTGAGGACTACGAGCATAGGCTTTCCAAGCAGAGGGAAGACCTGTGAGAGTGCAAGGCCAGGTACAGCCTCCTGGAGGCTCAGCAGGCTGAGATGGTCAGCCAGTTCCAGGCCATGATGCAGTCCCACTGGAACAAGGCCCTCCGGTTCTTTGCCACCA